>CM031614.1:37545518-37565518 GCA_018398815.1 Conus ventricosus
TATTGGCTGACTGAATGGTGTGGTATGGCTGACTGAATGGCGTGGTATGACTGACTGAATGGCGTGGTATGGCTGACTGAATGGTGTGGTATGGCTGACTGAATGGCGTGGTATGGCTGACTGAATGGCGTGGTATGACTGACTGAATGGTGTGGTATGGCTGACTGAATGGCGTGGTATGACTGACTGAATGGTGTGGTATGGCTGACTGAATGGCGTGGTATGGCTGACTGAATGGCGTGGTATGACTGACTGAATGGTGTGGTATGGCTGACTGAATGGTGTGGTATGTGCTGACTGAATGGCGTGGAATGGTTGACTGAATGGCGTAGTATGTTTGACTGAATAGCGTGGTATGGCTGACGGAATGGCGTGGTATGGACTGATTAAATGGCGTGGTATAGGCTGACTGAATGGCGTGGTATAGGCCGACTGAATGGCGTGGTATAGGCTGACTGAATGGCGTGGTATAGGCTGACTGAATGGCGTGGTATAGGCTGATGGAATGGCGTGGTATAGCTGACTGAATGGCGTGGTATAGGCTGACTGAATGGCGTGGTATAGGCTGATGGAATGGCGTGGTATGGGCTGACCGAATGTCGTGGTATAGGCTGACTGAATGGCGTGGTATAGGCTGATGGAATGGCGTGGTATAGGCTGACTGAATGGCGTGGTATAGGCTGACTGAATGGCGTGGTATAGGCTGATGGAATGGCGTGGTATAGGCTGACTGAATGGCGTGGTATAGGCTGACTGAATGGCGTGGTATAGGCTGATGAAATGGCGTGGTTTAGGCTGACTGAATGGCGCGGTATAGGCTGACTGAATGGCGTGGTATAGGCTGACTGAATGGCGTGGTATAGGCTGATGGAATGGCGTGGTAATGAACTGATTGAATGGCGTGGTATGGGCTGACTGAATGTTGTGAAATGGGCTAAATAAATGGCGTGGTATCGGCTGATTAAATGGCGTGGTATGGGCTAATTAAACGGCGTGGTATGGGCTAATTAAATGGCGTGGTATGGGCTGACTCAATGGCGTGGTATGGGCTGACTCAATGACGTGGCATGAGCTGACAGTATGGCGTAGTGTGGGTTGACCCTATGTCGTGGTATGGACTGACTGAATGTCGTGGTATAGCTGACTTAATAGCGTGGTATGGACTAACTGAATGGCTGGTATAGACTGATGGAATGGCGTGGTATAGACTGATGGAATAGCGTGGTATAGGCTGATGGAATGGCGTGGTATAGACTGATGGAATGGCGTGGTATAGACTGATGGAATGGCGTGGTATAGACTGATGGAATGGCGTGGTATAGACTGATGGAATGGCGTGGTATAGGTTGATGGAATGGCGTGGTATAGACTGATGGAATGGCGTGGTTTAGACTGATGGAATGGCGTGGTATAGACTGATGGAATGCGTGGTATAGGCTGATGGAATGGCGTGGTATAGGCTGATGAAATGGCGTGGTATAGACTGATGGAATGGCGTGGTATAGGCTGATGGAATGGCGTGGTATAGGCTGACGGAATAGCGTGAGTGTAAACTGCTTGAAAGATGTCATCATCTCAGCTGCTCAAACTGCATGGCCTTAGCTTATTCCGTCACATGGTTTTAATAAAGGAAATCGATTGTCGTAGTCTGCAATGACTGAACAGTGTAGTTTGTGCCGATCAAAGGGTAGGTTTTGAGACTGAAGAACGCTCTCTGCCTTTACGGAATGACGTGATTTTACGTGTCCTAGCCCATCGTGTTTTCGTTTCTTTCTTCGAGGCAGACTGATAATTTATCGTTAGTCTCTATTCCTCTGCAGTCATAACTGCTTCACCTTACACAACAATCAGTCACTCAACTTTTGACCCATTTGTTTTCAGGGAGGGAGGGAGGGGAGGAGACAGGAGTTGTGGGAAGAGAGAAGGAATTGGACACATCTGTAACTCCTCGTCATCCGCTCCTGAGCACCATGCATCAGATGGACCTTCTCTAAAGAAGCTTTCTTCCTCCCGGGCTAATGTGATATGAATGCCTCGATGCATCGACCATTTTAGTTTGACCGAGCCGTAGCTAGCAGCAATCATTGGAATGATGTCTGGCAGAGAGAAACTGGAATTCTGAACTTCCTGCTGTTCACATAGACAGTCATAGCCGTCCGTCTCGCCCGGAGTTGGAGAAAGTGGGAAACAATTCTCTCTCTCTCTCTCTCTCTCTCTCTCTCTCTCTCATCTCTCTACTCTCTCTCTCTCTCTGCTTTTTTTTTCCAATGTGCTCCTGTTTTCGTTTTTTTGTTTGTGTTTTTTTTTTGTCTTCAAAACCTTTTCTCCCTCTTTTCTCCTTCTTCATTTATTAATCAAGTTATGATATGTATCAGCGTTTCCTTTCTGGCCCGTCCATCTTCTACATCCGTTATCCCCTCCCTCCTGTGTTCCGCCCTCCTGAACCCCACCCCCACCCCCACCCCACCCCCGCCGCCTTCCTCCTTGATTTACCTTTCCAGCTTTTTTTTGGTTATAACTGGTATTGTATCGTGCAACTACCCCCTTCTCCGTCCCCTTCCGTTTTTTTTTTTCTCTTTTTTTTTTTTACGTGTCTCGTTTTGAGTCTTCTTTCTTTCTTCTTTTCTTCCTTCATTTCTTTTTCTTCCTTTCTTTCTTTCTTTTTTTCTTGCTTGCTTGCTTCTTGGAGAATGGAACAACAACAACAAAAAGCTCATTTCCTTTCTGTCATCTCCCGTTCTTACTGTAAAATAATAATCAGGCTTTCATTTCCTTTCTGTCATTTCACTTTCTTATTTTGAAATAATAATGATAATAATAATCATCATCATCAGGCTTTTTCCCCCTTTGTTTTCTTCTTGTAAAAATGTCTCTTGGTCGTTTGATCCTTCATTCCTGTTCCCACACTTCACCCCTACCCATCCCCTTCACCTGTCCGTTTCTCCACGCCCGATCGTGTCCATCTTTGTTTATTTTAGTGAGTGAAGATGTGACGTTCATCCTGTGTTTTCCATCACCTTCTCTTTCTGTAAGGCTGCCGTCACGCGCTGTTAGGTCATCAATCAGGTGCCGGTGCCTCGTTAAAAAGGGGTGGGCTCCCCTGGGGTTAAACCACTTGAATTACAGATGACTGGTCTGAGAAAGGGGTTGGACGACCACTGTCTGTGCATGAGCGGTAACTTGGAAGAGAGAGAGGAGAGAGAGAGAGAGAGAGAGAGGAGAGAGTGAGAGAGAGAGAGAGTTTTGCGTTTACTGAGGGAAGCTGAATCTTCTTATTTGGTAACTCATGTACTTATATATGTGTTTATTTTGTTTAGTTACTTTTTTAAAATTTTTACAGAGGTTTATATTTGTTTAATCATTTTGCGTCTTAAATGTAACGTTTTGCCACCCTATCCAGGTATTAAGCGGTCCTCTCAAAACTTTTCGCAAAACAGCTGTAAAGGCTTACCCCCAAAAAGGTTTTTTCCCCCAAATTTGGGACAAGGGCTTTTAAATCGGTGTTTTCCTTCGCCGGAGGAGTTACTACCCAAAGGGCCCTGACGATTTCCTTTTCTACGGAAACAGAGGTTTTTAAGGGACGCCAGGGGGTTTGCCCTTTGTCCGCGGAAAAACCTCTCCCAGGGGAAAGGGGTTTTGTCAAGAGGCTGTAGTTGACGCACGAGGGTGGGAGTTTTTTAATGGCCAGTGAGAGGTTTATCCCCGTCCCCCTTTCCCAAAAACCCAAACCCTTTTAAATAAATACAGGTTTAAAATGAATAAAAAAAATTAAATAAAATAAATAAAAAAGGGGAAACAAAATAAAATAAAAAAATAAGTACAAAAAAAAAATAAATAAATAAATATACACAAATAAAGAAGAAAGAAATCAAGAAAGAAAAAAAGGGAAAAAAGAAAGAAAAAAAGGAAAGAAAGAAAAAATACTAAATTTTTCAATAAACAAACAAAAAAGGGAAAAGGGCCATGCGCAAAAAAGATCAAAAAAAAAAAACAAGCAAAGAAGCAAAAAAAAAAACGTAAAAAGCCGCCCCAAAAAAAAGCAAGGGAAAAAACAAACAAAAAAAGCAAAACCCAAAAAATTAAACCCCAAAATTTTCACTTTAATCTGTTGTCCCCTTAAAGGGAAAAAAGAAAAATGAGGGAAACAAAATTTAATGTTTTTTTAAAAGAAAAACTTTGAAAAAAAACCGGAAAAGGGTCAAAGGGGCTTTTAAAAGGGGTTTTTCGGTTTGGATGTTTTCCCCGGGGGGTTCCCCGGGGGGAATTGGGGCAAAAAGGAGAGAAAAACAGGGAGAGGCCCCCTCTTCTTCTTTGTTTCTTTTTATCTTTAAAAATTTATTAAAATTTTATTTTAATCCTTTTCCCGAAAAAAAATTTGTTTTGTCTTTTTTTAAAAATTTCTTTTTTTTTTTTTTATTTTTTTTATTTTTTTATTTATCCCAAACCCAAAACCAAATCGAAAATAGGGGAAACGGGGGTTCGGGGCCCCGCGCCGCGCCCCCGGGGGGTGGGGTGGGGGGGGGGATTTCTTTTCCCAATTTACCCCCCCCCTCAAAAACCCCATAAACTTCCCCGGGGGGGCTCGGGCCGGGCCCTTTTTTCCCGGGGGGGGTTTTCTTTTCCCACCTTGGGAAGAGAGAGAGGGGGAGGGGGGAGAGAGAGAGAGAGAGAGGGGGAGGAGGGGGAGAGGGGGGGAAAAGAGAGGGGAGAGGAGAGGGAGAGGGGGTGAGAGGGGGGAGGAAATAGAGAGAGAAGAAAAAAGGAGAGAAAAACAAAACAAAAACCCAAAAGACAAAAGAGAAGAGAGAAGAGAAGATGATTTTGGGCCGTTGATTGACTTTGGCTTTGGGAAGCCCGGGTTTCGGGGATTAAATGGGTTGAAATGGCTGACGGAATGGCTTTGGTAGGGGGGACCCAATGACCTGGTATTCGCAAACAAAAGGGTTTGGGAAAAAAGGGCTGATTAAATGGCGGGGTTTTGGGGCCCGACTAAAAGGCGTGGTTTTAATTTTTGGGACTGAATTTCCCGTGGTATGGGTTTTTAAAAAAATTTTGGCGGGAAGGGCTGACTGAAGGTTTGGGGGATGGGCGTTTAAAATGGCAGGTAGGGCTGAATGAATGGCGGGGTTTTTATGTTGACTGAAGGGGCGTGGAAAGGGGTGTTTTTAAAATTTCCCGGGGGAAAAGCCCGGCCCCTATGTCGGGGTTTTTGGATTTGTGAATGGCGTTTGGAAATGGACTGGCCCTGAATGGCGAGGAAGGGGTGTTAAAAGGGTTTTGGAAGGGGGCCTGACGAATGCCGGGGTATGGCTGTAAAATTGGTGTGGTATGGACTGACGGAATGGCGGGGGTAGGGGTCTGTTAAAATTGGGTGGGTTTTGGGGCCCTGACTGAAGGGCCCGGGGTAGGGGACGGGGTGAATGAGGGTTGGAATGGACTACTAAATTGGCGGGTGGGGGGCTGATTTAAATGGTGTGGTTTTTGGGGCCCCTGACTGAATGGCGGGGTAGGGGAACTGTGAAGGGCGGGGAAAGGGAAACGCGGGAATGGCAGGTTTGGGCTGTTAAAGGGTTTTTGGAAAGGGCCCTGATTTGAATGCCGGGGAAAGGGGCTTACGGGAAAGGCCGTGGTAGGGGTTTGGGACTGAATGGGGGGTGGTTTGGCCCGGATTGAATGGCGGGGGTATGGAACGGGACTGAAGGGCGTTTTTATGACTAAACAAAAGGCGTGGTAGGGGTGATAAAGGTTTGTTTTGGCTGACTGAATGGGGCGTGGTTTGGTTTACTAAATGGTGTGGAAAGGGCTGACGAAGGGCCCGGGGTTTATACTGACTAAAAGGCCCGGGGTATAAAGAATTTTTGGCGTGGTAGACTGACTTGCGGGGCGTGGTAGGGCCAAAACTAAGGTGGGTAGGGGCTGATTTAAAAAGGCGTGGTTGGCTGACTGAATGGCGTGGTATAAATAAACTGAATGGTGTGGTTGGGGGGGACTGATGGTGTTGGTATGGCGGACTGTGGGTGGGTATGGCGGGAATGAATGGCGTGGTTTAAGCCCAAAATGGGTGGAAAGGCGGGAATGAATGGTGTGGTATGGCTGACTGAATGGAGGGTTTGGCGCCTGAATGGCTTTGGGTTAGGGAAAATTGGAATGAATGGGGTTGGGGGGGCTGAATAAAGGCGGGTATAAATTTGACTAAAGGGTGTGGAAATCGGGCCCTTTGTAAAGGGCCCGGGGGAAAGGGCGACAGAAGGGCCGTGGAAATGACTGCCCTAAAGGGGTTTGTGGTTGGCGACTAAAAGGTTGTTTTTAAGTGCTGACGAATGGGGGGTGGAGGGGTTTGACTAAAAAGGGCGTAGTTTTTGACTGAAAAAGCGTTGGTAGGTGCCCGGAAAGGGGCCGGGGTTAGGGCCCTGAATACGGGGCTGGTAAGGCTGACTGAAGGCCGTGGTATAGGCCGACTGAATGGCGTGGGGTTAGGGCTGACTGAAGGGCCCGGGTTTAGGTAAGAAAATGGCTTTGGAAATTGGCTGAGGAATGGGGGTGGTAAATCCGTTGAATGGCTTTGGTATGGGGGACTGAAGGGCCCCGGGTATAGGCTAAAGGGAAGGCGTGGAAATGGGCGGGCCCGAATGTCGGGTTTTGGGACTGAATGGCGGGTATGGGCGGAAGGAAAATGGCTGGAAATAGGTAAATGAAGGGCGGGGATAGGTCCCCCCTTAAAAGGGGCCCGTGGAAAAGGGGTGAGGAATGGCGTGGAAAGGCTAAATTGAATAGGCGGGGGAAAGGGGCCCTGACTGAATGGCGGGTTGGGCCCCCTGATGAAATGGGCGGGGTTTGAGGTTTAAAGAATGGCGGTATAGGCGCCCTGAATGGGGCTGGTTTTTGGGCCCTGATAAAATTGGCGGGGTATAGGCTGAGGGAAAAGGGGTTTTTGGAAATGAACTATTAAAAGGCCCCCCCTTTGGTAAGGGCTGACTGAATTTTGGAAAGGGGCCAAAATAAATGGGGGTAATGGCCCTAAATTAAATGGCGTTGGGGTTTGGGGCCCAAATTTTAAACGGCGGGGTAGGGGTTTAATTTAAAAATGGGTGGTAGGGGCTGATTTAATGGCGTGGAAAGGGGCAAAATAAAATTGCTGGCATGGCTGACAGTAGGGCCCGAAAGGTTGGGTGGGTTGACCCTATGTCGTAAAAAGGGGACTGACTGAATGTCGGGGAATAGGTGGCTTTTTAAATTAGCGTGGTATTGGCCCTAACTGAGGGGCCGGGGTTTAATAGACTGTTTGGAATGGCTTGGTAGGACTGAGGGAATTTGCTTGGTATGGGTAAAGGGAAAATGGCTTTGGATAAAAGGGGGAAGGCGTGGTTCCCCCCCGATGGGGAATGGCGTGGTAAAGCGGGAGGGAAAATGGCGGGGTTTATAGACTGATGGTATGGCGTGGTATAGGTTGTGGAAATCGTGGGTATAAAACTGATGGGAAAGGCGGGGGTTTTTAGACGAGGGGAATGGCGTGGTTTTAGACGAGGGAAAGGGCCCGTGGTAAGGCGGAGGGGAATGGGGGTTTTGGCTGATGAAAGGGCGGGGGTTGGGACTGTTGGAAATGGCGGGTATAGGCGGGATAAAGGCGTGGTATGGGCCTGACGGAAATTTTGCGTGATTTGTAAACTGCCTTAAAAGATGCCATCATCTCCGCTCCGGGAAATTGCTTTCTATTTTTTCCCGGGCACATGGTTTATAAGGAAAAACTTTTGGTCGTTTTTGCAAGGACGGGGAACCTTTTGTATTTTGGTGCCGATCGGGTAGGTTTTGGACTGGAAGAAGGGCTCTCTGCCTTTCGGAAGGCCCGTGTTTTAGGGGGTTACCCCCATGGGGTTTTTTGGGGGGCTTCCCGGGCGCCTTTTTTTTAAGGGTTGCCCCCTTTTCCTCGGCATTTTTTAACGGCTTCCCCCAAACCTTACACCAATCGGGCAAAAAACCTTTTTTGACCCTTTGGGTTTTCAGGGGGGAGGGAGGGGAAGGGAGACAGGAGTTGGGGGAAAAGGGAGAAAAAAGGGAAATTTGGACAAATCTGAAACTCCTCGTCACCCGGGCCCTGAGCACCGCTTCAAGGGCCCTTTCTCAAAAGGGAAGCTTTCTTTTTTCCCCCGGGGTTGGGGTTAAAAGGCCCGTTGCACCCGCCCCTTTTTAGTTTGCCGGCCGTAGCTGAGCGAAATTTCATTGGAATGGGGTCGGGCAAAAGAGAAAAGGGTTTTCTGAATTTCCGGGGGTTAACATGAAAAGGCATGCCAAAAAAGTCTCCCCCGGGTTGGGGGAAAAAGGGGGGGCCCTTCCTCCCTTTTTTCCCCCGACCTCACCCCCCCCCCCCCCCAACGAAAACCCCCCCTTTTCCCTTTTTTTTTTCCAAGGGGGGAGGGGTTTTTTTTTTTTTTGGGGGGGTTTTTTTTTTTGGGTTTCCCTTTTCCCCCTCCCCCCCCTTCTAAATTTTTTATTAACAATTAGGGTATTATCGGGGGATTTTTTCCCCGGCCCCGGGCCTTTCTAATCGGGGTTATCACCCGCCCCCCCCCGGGGACCCCCCCGGGCCCGGTTCCAAACCCCACCCCCCCCCCCACCCCCACCCCCCCCCGCCTTCCTCCTTTGGTTTTACCTTTTCCTTTCCGGGGGTTTTTTTGGTTTAACTGGTTTTGTATCGTCCCTTAAAACAAACCCCCCCTTCTCCCTTCCCCTTTCCCGTTTTTTTTTTTTCTCCTTTTTTTTTTTTTTTTTTTTTCGTGTCCTTTTTGGAGTCTTCTTTCTTTTTCTTTTTTTCCCTTAAATTTTTTTTTTCCCTTTTTCCCTTCCTTTCTTTCTTTTTTTTTTTTCCTTGCTTGCTTTTTTGGGGGGAAATTGGAAAACAACAACAACAAAAAGTTTTTTTTCCTTTTCTGTCATCCCCCCGTTCAACGGTAAAAAAAAAATCAGGTTTCTTTTTCCTTTCTGTCATTTTCCTTTTTAATTTTGAAAAAATAATGTTAATAAAAATCATCATCATCGGGCCCTTTTTTCCCCCTTTTTTTTTCCTTTTGAAAAATGTCCCCTTGGGGTGTTTGTTTCCTTCTTTCCCTTTTCCCCACACTTAAACCCCAACCCACCCCCCTTACCTGTCCATTTTTCCCACGCCGATGTGTCCACTTTTTTTTTATTTTGGGGGAGTGAAGTTTGGTTGTTCTCCTGGTTTTTCCCATCACCTTCTCTTTCTGAAAAGGCTGCCGTCCCCGGGCGCTTTTTAGGGAAAACAATCGGGTGCCGGGTTCCCCACTTTAAAAAAAGGGTTGGGCTCCCCCGGGGGGTTTTAAACCCACTTGAATTACAGATGACTGGTAAAGAAAGGGGGTTGGACCCCCTTTGTCGTGCATGGGGGTTAACTTAAAAAGAGAGAGAGAGAGAGAGAAGGAGGGGAGAGAGAGGAGAGGGGGAGGGGGAAAAGGAGTAAAAAAGAAGAGGAAAAAAAAAGTTTGGAAATGCCCCCCCCGGCCCCCCCCCCCCCCCCCCCCCCCCCCCCCCCCCGTTTTCCCCCCCCCCCCCTAAGGGTTTTCCCCCCCTAACCCCCAAAAAAAAATTGATTGGGGGAAAAGGGGAAGGAAAACCCCTTTTTTTGGAAATGGGTTTTATTTTTTTTTAGTTACTTTTTAAAATTTTTACGGGTTTTGATTTTTTTAAATTCTTTTTTTGCGTTTTTAAAGGGTATTTTTGGGGCCTCCCTTTAATGCCGGCATTAAAAGCGCTTTCCCTCATAAATACTTTTTCAAAAAAAAAAACAGCTGAAAAAAGGGAACGGGACTTTTTTTTGGAAAAAAAAAAAGTTTCTTTTTCCCTTTTTTTTTGGGGGGCTGCCCAAGATGAGCACCCCCGGGGGTACTGGGAGGGAAGGCTGCCTTTCCCCCGCAGTTTCCTCCAGGGGTCCCCGTAAAAACTTGGTTTCCATGCTGTCGGGGGGTTGCGGGACTTCCTTCTGGATGCTGCTTGCGTCAAAACGTTAAAGGTTTGTGGTTTTTGTTGTCATTTTCCCTCACCACCAAGGGCACTCCCCCAAAACTCTGCCCAAAAACCCAAATTTTTTTGTTTGATGGGGTTTGGTGCGGGCCGATTATGTCCAGTCCTAAGGGGGAAAGTTTTTAACCTTTTTCCCATCGCCCCCAAAAAAGGGTATTTGTTTTTCGGGGTTTTTTTTTTGGGGTGTTTGGGGGGGTTGCCAATTATTCCTTGCTGGCCTTGATATTGTCGGGATTTCATCATATGCCAAAAAAGGTTTGGGTTCCCCCCTCTCCCTTCTTTTGCCCCCAAATTTTTTTGCCGAAACCCCTTTTTTTTCCCGTTCCCCCTGTCCCACGGGGTGGGGGGGGTCCCCATTGCATCACCTTTTTTCTCCCTCTGGAAATCAGGGCAAAAAAGGGCTGAAGTAAGGGGTTTCTGTTTTTTGGGCAGCGGGAATTTTTGGGGGCTTGGAGCAGGGGGAAGGGGTTTCTGAGAACACCACCACCTGCCTGTTGTTCTTATGGAGTTCTGTGAGCTGTTGGGATGCCGAAAAGGAGTTTCCCCGCCTCAGCTGGGAAAATTTTGGGGGGGAAAATTTTTTTCCTTTTGGGGGTTTTGCAATTTTTTTAAATCTCCCCCTTTTGTTTGGGAAAGGGAAGATTCCAGCTCCACCACCCCTGGGTTGCTTCTTGGCGGACCCAAACTGTGGGGGACATGGGTCCAGTTTTTTCCGGGGGGTTACGGTTGCAGAGGACTCCATGGCCAGGGCTTTCCTTTGGGTGTAACTTGATTCGCCCTTTTTCCACCCCCGGGGGAATGCGGGTGACGCTGTTTGGGAACCCCTGCCTCTTCCAAGGGGGGGAGGGGGAAAATTTGCCGCGATGGTTTTGGGCTTCGTGTTCCATCAAGACTGGGGAAATCTGTCTTTAAAGGCGTTTGACGGGTTTGGAAATGCCGCGGCCTTTTTTCCCAGCCGGCTCTTGGTGGGGCCCGGGTCATTCTGTCTTTTAAAGGGATGGCTTTCCCAAGGCTTTTTAAATTTTGGGGCTGCCTGGGAGGGATCTTTGTTTTCCCCTTCTGTCCCCAATGACTGCACCCCCAGGGGTTTCCCCCACCCCCTTCCAAAATTTGGGGGTTTTGGATCCCCTTCCGGCCATTTATGCCACGCTGAGTTTGGGTTTTTGTATTTGTTGAGGGGTTTCAAGGTTTGATTTTTGCAGCTGATGCCCTGTGTTGCCCCCTGTACCCCCAAACTACAGGTGGCCCTTTTCCCTGGTTGAGTCCCTTGGGATACGTTTCCGTCACCCCCCCAGCCCGTTCCAGAATTTTTCCTAAGATCGCCCCCTCAGTTTGGGCCCTGCTACAGCATCTGGTGTTCTGCTGTTTTTCCCAAGTGAGCCTGGGGGGTCAAAGGTCACCCCCAGGAAGGTGGGTGTGGGTTTTTCCTCTGCAATTTCTTTGGCTGTTTCAGATCAGCTTCGCCCCTTCTTTGTTTCTGGCGGGATTGGTTTGGAAAAGACGGGTGGGTTTATTTTTTGGTTTGGGCAAAGGAGTTGACCCCGGGAGCCCCAAAAGCCATTCCTTTGCCCCTCGGGCGTTTTTAAAATTCTTAAAAATTAAAAAAGGGGGAAAAGGTTTTGGGGAAATTTTTACATTTTCCCAATTTTTCCCCTGTTTAGGGGGGGGGTTTAGGTTTTTAGGTAAACCATTAAAGCCCAAAAAGGGTATTTAAGCCAGACCCGCCTTCCCCTTTCCGCCCATCCCCCTGGAAAAAGGGGTTTCTTTTTTTAAACCCCAATTTGCTTTCTAAAAAAGTTTGGGAGGGGGAACCCCCCGTTGGGCCACCCGGAAAGGGGACTCCTCCTTTTGTGGTTTCCCCCCGGGGTCATCACCCCATTTTCCCTTTCCTTTTTGTAATTTTCGGGCCCCTCCAAACTTTACTCCCGGGCTTCCCGGTTGTTTTTTAAAAAGGACCCCTTGACCCAAAAGGTTTTTGGTACCCATCCCCCCGGGGGACCCAAAACCCACCCCCCGGCCGAAAAGTTTTAAGCCTTTTTGGGGTCCTCGGTTTCCCTTGGCCCCGGACTTTTTTTCGGGGGGGCCTTCCCTTTGTCTATGAACAAGCGTGTTTTTTTTTGGAAGGGCCCGAAAGGTTTTTTTTAGAAAAATTTATTTTCCCTTTTGTTATTGTGGGCGGTTTTGGTTTTTTCAAGGGCTAGCCGTTTCCCAAGGGTGCCTTTGGAAAACGGGCCTTTTTAAAATTTTCTCCCCAAAGTTTTTCCTTTGCAGCTTGTGGCAGGGGGTTTGGTATCGGGCCAGTTATTTTCCCTTTCCCTTTTTTGTAAAGGGGGTCTTTTTTCTCCCCCCTTCCGGGACCCGTTTGGTTTTCCCGGTTTAAAAAATTTTTAGAATTGATTTCCTTTTTCCCCCTATGGCAGAAATTTTTTGGTGTTCCTTTTGGGGGTTTTTGGGATCTGAAGTTCCCCAGCTTTTCCCAAAGGCCTTGGGGAATTTTGGGAACCCTCTTTTTTGGCCCCCTTTTTCTCCTGTAATTATTTGGGCCCCTTTTGTGTGTTGGGGTTCCGGGGGGTTTCCCCAAGAGGAGGTTTTAAATTCCGCCTTTTTTTTTTCCAGGGGAAAAAAACCCTTTCTTGAGAGGGAAGTTGGGTTTTTTGTTAGAGGGTTTCATTTCAGGGGCTTGTGTTCCTTTTTCCGCAATCTGGTTTGGGGCCCGAGTTTTTTTGGTTTCCGGGGAAAAACAAATCTCTTGGCGAACCTGGGATCTGTTTTTCCCCCCGGTTGGCTTCCAGCATTTTAGTTTTTAAAAATTTTTGGGTTCCATACTTCTTTTTGGGGTTTTGGGATGGGGTTTTCCTTTAAATTTTTAAAAACCCTTTTAATCGCCATTTTCTTTTTTCCTTTTCCGGCGAGGATTTTTTGTGAACTGTTTAAAATCTAACCCCCCCATTTTTTTCCCGGGGGAAAATTTGTTAAGTAATTTTGAGGGGATAGATTTTAGGGCCTAGGGGTAATTCCCCCCAAAGTGGGTTGAATTTTTTTTTGGCTAAAAAAACCCCCAGGGGGCAACCCCTTTTGATTGGTTTTTTTGGGGGAACTTGAGGGGTTTTCCTTTTTCGGGGCGAGGAATTTGGAAACCCAACCCAACCCCCCTTTTCCCCTTTTTTTCCTCCCGGCCCCCAAACCTATGGGGCCGAAAAACCCCCCAATTGGCGTTGTTTTGGGGAATTGTTCATTTGGAAAATGAATTCAAAATTCTTTTGAAATTTACTTTTGGCCAGGCGGTTTTTTCTATAAAAACCCCTTTTTTTCCCCAACCTGGAGGGTTAAATTTTTGGGGGATTTTTTGCGGCCCCGATGGGAATTCCCCCGCAAGACCCTCCGGTTTTTCCTTGGTAAAAACCGACCGAACCCTCCTTGGGGAGGGGTTTTTAGGAAAAAGGGCCCCGGCCAAGCCCTTTTTTCCCCCGGGTTTTTTCCGGCCGGGGCCCCAAATTTCTTTTTTTGGCCCCCCCTTTTTCCAAAGGGAAAGGTTAAAATTTCGGGGTAGTTGGTTTTGTTCCCTGGGGGAAGGGGCCCTCCCTTTTTCCCCCCTAAAACGGTTTTTTTTTTGGGTGCCCCCAAACCCTTGGGGGGCCCTTTCATGGGCCCCCGGGCTCCGCCCCTTGGGGGGGGGCCTTGGAAGGGGGGAATTGTTTTTTTTTTTATTTTTTATTTTTTTTTTTTTTTTATTTTGTTTTTTTTTTTGGGATTTATTTTGTTTTTTGTTTTTTTTTTTTTATTATTTTAAATTACCCCCGGGGGGAATTGCCCCGGGGGACCACCCCGGGGTTTAGAGGTTATAAACACCCCCTCTTGACCCGCCATAAATTAAAGCCCTTTTTTAGGACACAGGGGGAAATTTCAGTGAGGCCCCAGTGGCCCCCTTTTTTTGACCCCCCCCGCCCGGGGGTTAGGAACACCCGCCAGTTGGTCCGGGACGTTATTCGCAAAAAACCCCCCAAATATTTTGGGGGGCCTTTCCCCTTTTTCCCCACCGGGGGACCCGCCGGGTTGGGGGTCGCCCCCCTACTGTTTGGAGGCGGGTCGGGTCCCGGTTGTTTTAGTCTCACGAAAATTTTTTTTACCACCACTGAATAAAACTAAAACATCCACATCCTTCCCCCAAAACGAGAAACGGGACTTTTCTTTCTTTCCCTCCCTGAAAACTTTTTCTTAAAATATCTTTGTCTGTGTTTTATGCGGGGGTTTGGCAACCCATTGTTTCCCAAAGGGGGGCTGGGGGGTTATGCTTTTTTTGGGGAAACATTGGAATTGCAAAGTTTTTTAAAAAGCTGATTTTTTTTTTTTTTCCCAGACGGGCTTTTTTGGCATTGCCAGGGGGGTATCGTTGCCCTTGAACACCCAGTTAAAATTTCTTACCCGGGCTGTAAACCACCCGGAAATTTCGGGAAGGATAGCAAAGGGGCCTAAACATGGATTCAGTTTTTTAGGTGGTCACAGGGGAGAAGAGAGAGAGAGAGAAAAGGAGAGAGAAAAAGGGGAGAAGGTCCATACATAGCCCCATCCAATTCGGATCGTGGGGGGAAAAATGCCCTTTTGGCACAGTAAAGGACGTAAGTGAGATCTTTGGCCTTCCATATTCGATTCTCAGTTTTTGAACCGGTTTTGGGGAAACCATAGAGGCGGGAAAAAACCCAAAAAAGGTTTGTTTGCCTGCATGTGTTTTTGGGCCCTTTTTGGGTACAGGTTTGTATTGCTGGGGGGGGGTTTTTTTTAGGTGGTTTTTGTATTGTTTTCTTTTTTTCCCTTTTTTTCTTTTTTTTTTCTATATAAACGGGCCTGACTTGTTCCCTTGGGGAAAAACCCTATTTGAATTTTTTTTTTGTCCGAAGCCCCGAGCTTTTCTGTGTGGGTGTGGGGTTTTTGGGGTGTGTTTTGTGTGTGTGTGGTGTGTTTTGTGTGTTGTTGTGTGCTTTGGGGGCGGGCGTGCGGGGCGTGCTGTGTGTGTGTGCGTGCGTGCGTGTGTGGGGTGCTTTGCTTTGCGTGCGTGCGTGCTTGGGTGTGGGGTGGGGTTGTGTGGGGTGTGTGTGTTTTGTGTGTGGTGTGGTGTTTTGTTTGGGTGTGTGTGTATGCTTGCGCGCCTCGCCCTGTGGTGTGTGTGTGTGGTGTGTGTGTGTGTGTTTTGGGTTTTGTGTGTGTGGTTGTGTGTGTGGTGGGGTGTGGGGGGTGTGTCTGTGTCTGTGGTCTGTGTTTTTTCCCTTTTGGGCCCCTTTCAAAATGGGGCTGATGTGAAATTTTTGCTATTTTTTTTTTTGCTCTCCTTTATATAAAATTTTTTTTCTAATGCTTATACATTTTTTTGCGTGTGTGTGCGGGCGCCCCGCACGTGTGTGTGTGTGTGTGTGGTGTGTGTGTGTGTGTGTGTGGGGTGTGTGTGTGTGTGTGTGTGTGTTTGTGTTTTCCCGTATGTGTGTGTGCGTGCTTGTGAGTGTACGTGTATGTTGGTGCGCGTCCCGGGGATGTGTGTGTGTGTAAAAAAATTTTTTAAATTCAATGCAAGCCTTTTCAAATAGACAAACCAGCTTTAAAATAGCCTATGTTCTGTTATTTGTTTATAGACATATTTGGCTTTTTTAAATTCATTTTTTAAATTTTGTTTGTTGCGTGAAACCGCTAATTTAATTATTCTTTGGCTTAAAAAATGACCATTCCCACCCCCCCCCCCCCCCCCCACGAAAGACTTTCTATCAAGGCAATTGAAGATCGTAATCCCTCTGTAATCTCCAATTTTCAGACGTGAAACAGCGGAAATGCTCGATTTAATCCAATAAGAGTGCGGGAATTGGAAGGAAGGAAGGAAGGAAGGAAGGGGGAAAAGTAACAAACGACGACAACAACATCAATTAAAACAAATTCTGAAACGAAAAAAAGAACATATCGACCATACATTGCAGGAAATTTGTTCTAATATGGAAGCTTATATTGACTTATTCTTGTCCAGGCTGCATCGGTGGTATGACCTAAATAGGCGATAGCGTCAGGGCCTCCCTCGCTGTATATGGGTTAATAAGCTGTGATGGTCGATCCCGCGCTATTACCAAATTGCGTCATACCACGTGCGACCACCATCACCGTCAAACCACGTGACTACCGTCATAACCCACGTGACCGTACTCTGTGACTCGATTGGTGTCTTGATGCGGGATTTGGGGTCACAACGAGTTGGAACGAACGTGATTAGGGTGAAGGCGTGCATGCCCAAACGAAGTGTTGCTGTTTATTTACGGTTTTGAGGAGTTAGGGGATGAGTTGCGTGGGTGGTTTAGACTTGTGCTACAAAACAGACTTACTAGACACACAAGTCATCTTAAAGAGAGGAATAATGAAAAGCTGTCTCTTGTGTGAAACATCACGGCATAAACAAGAGGACAGATGATCTTTCCCTCTCTGTCTCTCTCTGTCTCTGTCTCCTTCTGTTTTCTCTCTCTCTCTCTCTCTCTCTCTTCTCCTCTCTCTCTCTCCTCTCTCTCCTCTCTCTCTCTCTCTCTCTCTCTCTCATGTGTGTTGGGTGCGTGAGTGTATGTTTGCGTGCGCAACACACACACATACACACACACATGTGTGTGTGTGTGTGTGTGTGTGTGTGTGTGTGTGTGTGTGTGTGTGTGTGTGTGTGTGCGCGTGCGCGGGGGGGGGGGGGGTGCGTGCGTGCGTGGTGTGTGGGTGTACGTGCGGGCGTGCGTGCGTGTGTGCGTGCGTTCGTGTGTGTGTGTGTGTGTGTGTGTGTGTGTGTGTGTGTGTGTGTGTGTGTGTGTGTGTGTGTGTGTAAAGGGGGTTGGTGGTGTTTCTCTTCCCTGGCACCCTTGTCATTCTCTTCCCCGTCCCCCGCATCTCTCTCTCTCTCTCTCTCTCTCTCTCTCTCTCTCTCTCTCTCTCTCTCTCTCTCTCTCTCTCTCTCTCTCTCTCTGTCCACCATTCAACCATTCATCATGTGTTTCAACACACTATATCAGAGCATTGTCATTGATGGAACAGATTGAAGCCAGGGTCAAACAGCTTGAAGCCGCCAGGTCGTGCCCCAGTTCATTCGAATCTCATTAGTGAAAAAGACGTTCCTGTTATTTAATTAAGAAATATCTAGTTTGCATAGAATATTTGAAGATTACTTTCGATGATTTCAGGCTTCAAGCTTGACTTGTATTTTATTTGGCCCTTTTTTAATCCACAAATCTTATTTAATTAAACAAATGCCGAACTGTAACTTTGACACATTCTTCGTCAAGGAGAAAGTCCCTGGAATAAAGCAGTCCTACACAGAGGCACAGTGGATGGCATCGTGGAATCAAGAGTGAGAGAGACCGTGGGTTCAAAATCCCTTAAGAGCACCAGCAGGCTTATACACCTGGGACTAGGCTTGATAGTGAGATGGACATGAATGTGAGACCAGGGTCATGTGGTCAAGTTTCATCCACCTTGTGGAAGCCGTCTGGGAGAGTTGCTCCTGTGTAACCAACCACCAGCATTGCACACTCGTCCACACACACTCATCTTGAAGAATGGCTGGTGCTGGTATAACAGGTTGGAATCTCTCTTCAGAGGAAGAGCTGCTGATCATTTGCATGATTCTCTCTGTTACGTTGCCTTCAGTAGATAAGGAGAATTCAATTGAAAAACAGGTGGATTTCTATAATGCAATGGAAACACATTATGCTGACATGTTTATTGTGTAAACTAATTCTATCTTAACACTTAAGCATTTAGCTCTCTTTGAAGGGGAATTTATCTTGTAGAGTTATGAAAAGAGGTACACTTTGCATAACTATTGAAACCTTGGGTGTGGTTTTTAGTTCAGGACTATCCAACATACCAGTCTTAAAGCAGAAACCTGTTTTCTGGCATGCAGATGACCAACAGGTTCTTTGGTCCTCTGAAAAATCTCTGAAGTTCTGCAATATTCGTCAGGATTTCTGGAGTTGCTTCTCGAGCGAACGACGACGGCAAAAAAAAAAGAAGATACAAACTGGGGCTTTCATTGGATAACTTTCCTCGATAGCGTTTTTGGCAGGGTGGGTAACCATGACGTGTTACATCAGGGCGTGGTCATTTCATATAAAAGGAAACGGAGAATAACCTGCAGCCTTGTCCAGCTTGTTTTTAGTCTGGTAATTCTATTCCGTTCTTCCCACAAGTAGCAGTCTTCTTGAGAATAATGGACGATAGACATAGAATTGAAATTTTTTTTAGCGCAAATGCAGTCATAAGCCACGTGGATTTCCTTGCCAAACAGCTTGCTATGTAAGGTCTTAGTCTCTAACTCCTAGTTTTCTTGATTAATGTCCTTGGAACATATCTTAACTGTATTGATATATAAACATGTATAATGCAATACATGATAACAAAGCACCGTACTAATCAATGTAACATTTCTGCTCTTTTGCTGATGGCAATCTGCGAGGCTCATATATGCTACTCAAGCTGTTGTTGTTGGTGGTGGTTTTTCTTTTTCCTTGTGTTGTCTTTTTACAGTTCCACTTAATTGACAATGTACTATGTGGAAATAACATATCTTCATCTGCTGTGACCCAACCCATTGTATTTCTCTTTTTCTGCTTGCCTGTCCTTATGTCCGTCTCTCTGTCCTTCTGTCTGTCATTCCTCATGCTATTTCTTTGTCTTTACTGGTCTCTCTTTCTGCCTCTACTAGTTTTTTCCTTCCTTTTTTTCTTAAAACATGCTACTACATACAAGTACTTTGCCTAAGGTACAATTATTCTACTGTTTAAATGTGTGTGTCACCAAGTAATCATGCTTTATATGCATGTATGATACGATACTGAGGTTGTGTCCTCTTCTCTGTTTATATATCACTCTATGTATTTATCTATCTATTTACTGTTGGTTTGCTTTACACCCAATTTCTGATTCTTACTGTTGCTACATGCTTTGGATCTGTTTAACAACAGCACACGAAAACGAAAATGTTAAAAACTAAAGATCTATTCCGTTCTCCACGTCCCCCGCCTAGCGCTCTGAGTGTGCCGGCGCCGCCGTGGCCTGCAGTCTGTGTCGTGGTTGTCTTCCCGTTAGTCCTAACTCCATCGTTTGATGACAGCCCCAGAGAGAGGGACAAAGGAGAGGAACCTAGAGAAGGACACCCCACTTTCGTCCGTGTGCATGAACGACAGAGATAACGCCTTTCAAGAATTGTGTGTCAGTGACGCATTTATTCACATCTGCAATCGTCCACGTAATCATATGTATGTTCAAAGATTTAGAGAGGACAGGATTCGTATATCGCCTCCTTTTCCTTGTAGTCACCTCTGTGTGTGTGTGTGTGTGTGTGTGTGTGTGTGTGTGTGTGTGTGTGTGTGTGTGTGTGTGTGTGTGTGTGCGTGCGTGCGAACGTGCGTGCGTGCGAACGTGCGTGCGTGCGTGCATGCGTGCGTGTGTGTGCGTGTGGTGTGTGTGTGTGTGTGTGTGTGTGTGTGTGTGTGTGTGTGTGTGTGTGTGTGTGTGTGTGTGTGTGTGTGTGTGTGCGTGCATGCGTGCGTGCGTGTGTGCGTGTATCCCATTTGCTCGCACAGATAACTAACCTCTTCATGGCGAGAGGACCGTTCAGTTGCTCAGGTAATTTTGTGAGCTCTTCAGCAAGATCGGCCTATTGCCTGCAGGTAGCTTTTGCCTGTCTGTGAATCACCACGTGTGTGCTTCAAACCTGTTGATGCGATACATTTACCTCAGGAGCGTGGTGGACAAATATCTAACCCTTAAATTGTAGGCAGACACAAAGCCAGTGAGACCAACAGGCAATGGCAAATGCCTCCAATGTGTGCGACGGAAATTCGTGCAGCAAAAGGAGCAGATACCACAACACTCCCCTTGACTTCAGTGTATTTGTGACTTCACTAAGAAGGCTGTCCGTTGACTGGTTTGATAGTTTGCTCGACTGTCAGCAAATTGTAAAT
>CM031614.1:37570518-37573018 GCA_018398815.1 Conus ventricosus
GCTGTTTGGGCAGACTGTTCGGAAACAGACAAAAATTTTGTCTGTTTCCGATCAGTCACCACGAAACCAGTCTTAACTCGCGCGGCCTACTTTACAGCTACAGCTGAAAATAGCTGGTGAGGGTCTACCTGGGCATTTTGACTTTTTTGCAGAAATGTGTTCCTTACATCCTAAACTTTCCTAGTACCTTGCCTTGTCTTCGAATTGTTGTTGTTGTCTCGTTCGTCATTTGTTAGATGGATTCCCCCGTCTCCTCAACGAAGGTGGCAGAGCGTTATAGGTCCTCCAGTCCTTGGAATTATTCATCAGTGTTTCTTCTGAACTACTGGCTGGTTTGAAATTCTGCATTCCCATTTGTTTACTCTGCAGGTATTACAGTAAAGCAGAATAGGATTTATCCTTGACGCAACCAGACTACGACTACAACCACGACCATGGCAACGATCACGACCACGACTCCGCTAAGACTGGGTGCCCAGTTTCCTCAATGTCTGGTTACAAGGTTTCATCTGAAGCTGTTTCCCAGCGTTGTTTCTGCCATCAACAAAGCATGCATCTTTTCCCTCACATCCTGTAGTGTTTCTTTCAATGTCATATTACACATAATGTCAACAAGTGTGGCTGTCTTCACTGCTGTAATTGTGTATTGGGTAACGCATACAGGTTGCGCTGAATAATTTTTCAGCATCACTCTAGTGGTATCGGATATTTGTAGGAGTGATAGGAATGATCAACAAAAGAAGGTGTGTGAGGGACTGGAGGCTGTGGATGGATGTGAGGGGGAGAGGAATGGTATGGGGACGGAGACAGTTAATGCAGTATGTGTGAAGTGCAATCACTTTGCTGAGCCCCAGATCAAAAGAGCGCAGCCGCTAGTCACAGACCAGGTCATGGGGGATGATGCCAGTGCTGTTGATACTGTCTGCCTGGGGCTTTGTCTGGAATGTATGGCAATCAGGTCGGCTGATTCATGAGTAGCCAGATTTGTCTTGTTGCATGATGTGATGATGCTCGTCTGTCTGTCTCTGTCTGTCTGTCTGTCTGTCTGTCTGTCTGTCTGTCTGCCTATCTGTCTGTCTGTCTATCTGTCTGCCTATCTGTCTGTCTCTCTTTTAGTCAGTCTCGCAGTCTGTCTGTCTGCCTGTCCATCGATCTGTCTGTCTGTCTGTCTGTCTCTGTCCGTCTGTCTGTTTCTCTCTCTGTCTGTCCGTCTGTCTGTCTGTTGCTCTCTGTCTGTCTGTCTGTCTGTCTGTCTGTCTGTCTGTCTCTCCTCTCTCTCTCTCTCTCTCTCTCTCTCTCGCTCTCTCCCTCGCTCGCTCGCTCGCCTGCTCACTCACTTGCACTTTCTCTCTCTATTAGAAAGAACTTAATCATGATCATGATTATCATCATCATCATCATCATCATCATCATCATCATAATCATCATCATCATCATCATCATCATCATCATCATCATCATCATCAATCATTCCGATTACAACAATGATGATGATCACGATTACTAAGCTCTTAGTATTTGCTTTTTCATCCTTGTCAGAATTAGTTCAATTGTCATGATGATGATGATGATGATGATTATCACTTTTTCATTATACTCCATTATATCATATCATTATCATTGCTATTTTTTTTGTTAATGTTGTTGTTGTTACTACTATTATTGTTTCCAGTGTCTGACCAATGTGCTGTTGTAAAGCGTAAGTCACGCTCTCACTTAAGCCTATCTACAAGACCTTTGTCTTACATTCTTTCATCTTATTTGTTTATGTTATTATCCATTCACCTGCCAGTCCTGGCACTGTGGTCTTGTAGTTGAGCTGTGGCGTATATGGGCTGTGCGCATGCAATGGCACCTTGCCGAAACTGAAACTGAATTTTTGTTGTGAGCCTTTAATGAATAATGCATTTAACCATATGTAGCAAAATTCGTATATAGTAACATATATTTCTATTCACGTCTTTTTTCTCTTCAAACAGACAGCAGAGATAATCAAACAAAGGGACTTTCTTTTCTTCTTTAGATTCATGGCTACAAAGGCTTTGACAGAAAAGGGAAACAGACCAAACATTCTATTGGATTTGAAAATACTATTACAACTAAATGGAGAAGCATGTTGTACAGAATACATTAAATTTCAACATTTTTGTATTTACTCCATTCAGAAAATCTTGACGAAGTATATACACAAGGGAAGTGGCAAAATCTGTGGTAACTTAGCGATGTCTTTCGCAAAGAACGTATAAGTTTTTCAAAATGGCATTTGCTACCACTAGCATGTAAACAATCGTGATCTTTGTTTGCCAGACTTCCTAAAACTTTGCATACATAAAATATCTTTCTGTATGATTCCATTTCACTTAGACAGAAAAGGTGGCTTTTTCGCGTTTGTTTCATTCGTCATGAAAAATATCCCATTGAAATATAATCTCTGCCGTTTTGACATTAATGATCAATCCCATTTTTCGTATGCTTCAATAGTTTTCACCGATATCAAACT
>CM031614.1:37583018-37585518 GCA_018398815.1 Conus ventricosus
ATCAAAAGTCGGATCCAGGATTTCGTTCCCACTTTCTTTAGCTTTTGGAGAAGAGATGTCACTTGATATGTTCAGAACTTTTTTTTCCACGTAAGAATGTGTGGATCTATGGCGCAAAAAACACACAAACATACAAACAAACACGAACTGAATACGGTTATTGAATATATTCATATTTACACACTTTGAAGATTTGTTGCAGATCCGGATTACAATCCGGGTCCACTGTGAAAGAGAACATTTATAAGGAAATGCAGGGGGGAAGACAGGAGAGAGGGGGGTAGTTGAAAAGACATGTTCCACATGGTGAAATCCTGCGTTGTCCCGAGTTCCCCTAAGTTTTGTTTGTTTGTTTGTTTGTTTTGTTTTGTTTTGTTTATTTCCTCCAAGAACACTCGTCTTTAATGCATTCTGAAGAGCTGGGCACGTTTAATTAAATAAAAAAAAGCATTGCATGTGATTTTGATTGTTTGCTCAGTACATTCATCAAATTACGTTTGTATACCAGCAGTGGGTTCTCATAAAGTTTATCGGTGTCAGCCAGTTGATTAGGAAAGTCATGGAGAAATCCAGAAGTCCAGAAGAGGGTGCTGATGCTTCGTCACCGAGCATTTATTGTCGTGGGGGTAGTAGGTTAATTGCGTAGTGTGCGGCGTACGTCGGAAGTACCACTGAATTCTGACAGAGTGATTCAGAAGTGCAGTGTCTTCCTTGGCGGGTTGTCATGTGACGACCTCATACTGACCGCACCGCCACCACTGCTGACATTGAGTCTCCGACCAGGACCATCCGTAGTGTGGCTGTCTATGTTAGAGTTTGAATGGATGACGGGTATGGGTGAGAAACAGTGAAAGGAATGGGAATACACTAAAACTGGCATGTGGTGCGCATGTGACAGAGTTTTGTAAAACGAACGTTTTAGAGAAAATCCCTCTCTGCAGGTTTGGCAGATCATAAAAAACTAAAAATTTCAGATTTCTTGGCTAGAAGGTCCTGGGTGTGATTCCTATCAGAGTCATCTAAATGTGGGATTTTAAGCAAATTTGAAATGTCAGTGAGAATGCACCGCCTAAACACGTAGACTAACGAATCACAAGACAAAACACGACGCGTTTCGACCTCTTAGGTCTTCTTCAGCAAAGATACACAACACTCACAACAACGGAAATGAACGAGCAATCACTTATCTTCATCCAGTTCGGCGCAAGCTAGGCGTTGAATGAATTGTGGGATTTTTGTTTACTGCTCCGACCGGCTTAAGATAGCTATGGGCTCCATTAGTCAGACTGGAACCAGACAGTCGTGTGTCCCTCTCACTTCAAAGATGCGTTTCTGAGAGTGTTGCTCAAATGTTCCTACCACCATTACTGCAGGTGTCTGTATCTCTCAGGCCTGCTTCACACGATAATATATTATGAAACAGTGCACAGCGTACAGCCCGTCACGCAGTGTCAGACCAGAAAGGAAGTCCACAGCAACTCCCTCATCCTCATCCTCATCCTCATCAGTCAGCATAAAAAAAGTCTCGAATTGGGTTGCGTTTCACGCCCTGCCATTGTGGCGACCCGAGTATCGAGTTCCACTCCGCGTCCTTGCCTTGGAAAGTTTGTGTAAGGGTCAGTATCGGTGAAATCATAGAGACTGTCGTTGAATAGACTCAGTCCTCGTGATAAGCAATCGTTGTTCTCAGTTGGAGGAACTGAACAATCGCTGTCCTGCAATTGTTGGATCAGAACAAACAGCACGGAAATGACTGGACAGCAGTGAAGCTTCTTATCTGTTGGGTTGTCTCAGGCGACTTGACATCGAGTGCTTCCTGAGGATTGCCGCTTCCAGGGCTGAAGTGGGAGAAACCAGGGTGACGTTGTGGTGGGCAAACTGGAAATTTGCGGTGTGGTTAATAACAACAACAACAACAACAATAATAATAATAATAATAATAATAATAATAATAATAATAATAATAATAATCATGTCAATTTATATAACGCCTATTCTCCAAAGATTAGGGCTCTAAGCGTTTGTATTATATTATGCCATCTCTCTCTCTCTCTCTCTCTCTCTCTCTCTTCTCTCTCTCTCTCTCTCTCTCTCTCTCTTCTCTCTCTCTCTCTCTCTCTCTGTGTGTGTGTGTGTGTGTGTGTGAGTGAGTAATATGGGTAATGCCACTGAAAATAATATTCTGGCGAAACAATACCGTTATAACGAAAAGAAAACAGGAATCAGAGGAGTCATACCCTGAAGCCTACAAATTACAGTGTGAGTGGTTTACGAAGAATCAAATATTTATGAGCGTTGTTTCTTAGTAATGGAATTATTTCCAGTCAAAGATCAATTCTCTTCTTTTTTCTTAAATTACTCACATAAGCGCAGTCTTTTTACAATAATAATAATAATAATAATAATGGGGATTTATATAGCGCCTTCCACGGCACAAGGCGCTTTACAAAGGCAGAAAAAATGCAATTGCTAAATGTAAAGAAAATGCATTGAAAAAAAA
>CM031614.1:37598018-37600518 GCA_018398815.1 Conus ventricosus
CTCAGACCTGATGAAGAACAGGGCTGTCCATTTGATGTTGTCCTCCCTTCTCTTCTCTGTGATCTTAGTATTCTCCACCCTGGTACTACGCCCTTCGCTTTGGTTTTCTTTTCTCTCTTTATTCTATCCGTTTAACTATTGTTGAAACGTGCCTGTATGTCTGTGTAGTTCTCTTCTTCAAAATGGTGATTGACTCTTCCTAATTATTATGGTCAAATAGACTTCGTTGTAGTCTTCCTCTCGCTTTCAATCAGAATCTGGAATTTACGTAAAGAGCTTCGGCATGGTAAAGAGACATTTTACTTCAAGGGCTTCCTTCCATTTTTACGAAAAGTAAAATTTTACGTAAAGAGCTTCGACATGGTAACAATGGCGAGGATATCCATAGAATTCACGGTAGTATACCCTACTTGAGTCATACACACACACACACACACACACACACACACACACACACACACACACACACACACATATATATATATATATATATATATATATATATATATATATATATATATATATATATATATATATATATATATATATATATATATATATATAAGGGGTTGAGCACTTAAAAAATTGTTTTAGGCATTTTAAATATACGGAACCATCGCAATCCCTCCTGAAGACAGATCTATTCATATTGCCTGCTCATAGGCCTTTCGACCGCTGGATAGGATCATCAGGGAGACACGGCTGATTGTGTCTGTGTCTCCCTTGGCATCAAATGGCGACACACCACAGTCCATAATTCTGTGATGTTCCCACCACCAAGGGTTAAAAAAAAAAAGAATCCAAAAGCACCGCAAAGCAGCCAGCGAAGAGTAGAAAGTGAAAGTGAAAGAAAGAATGGTAAGGAAATAACTTGCTGAAAAACTAAAATCGTTATGTAAACAGTACAAAATGTAGGGGGAAATCTTTGAGCCTATGCTTGAGGATCCAGCCAAGGATGCAAGAAAGGTAAAAAGATGTCTATCAGTCCGAGTGGTCAGCTCTGCTGTTTAAAACCCAAGCATTGTCAGCAGCTAAGCGTTGTGCAGAACAGCCTTTACTTGGATCTCCTAAGAGATGCAATCTCCCACTGATTGACCAAACAACATTATGCTGAACAATTAAGTAGTGGGGGAAATCAAGTATAGGCTAAAGATTCTTCCCTCATTACGTGAATGACTTGGCAAAGATTTCAATAAAAGAAGAAAAAAAGGTGGAGGAGAAAAAAAAAAAACCCTTCACCAGCAGCATACAGGAACCATCGCAATCCCTCTTGAAGACAGATCTATTCATATTGCCTGCTCCTAGACCTTTCGTCCCCTGGATCGGACTCAATATATATTGTATGAAATAAGTCAGAAATATAAAACAAAGTTGAAACAATGTAGTGTGCGATTCAGCTTCCTGCCGTTTTAAAGTCACTTGATTTTTTTAAAACAGACATGTATACTGTTTACCCTCCAGGAGGATGGCTATGAGAAGGACACTCTCTTTCAAATCTTGCACCGCCATTGTTTTAGTTCCACGCACCATGGATAGTACCATGTCTGATCCTTCCACAGAACAGTCGTCATTGTCATTCCTAGTGAGCACAACAACTGAAAAAGGACTCTCGTTGTGTTAGTTGAGGGCAGTAGATCATCTGAACATGGACATCTTAACATGATCTCATCACATCCGTGCTCCAGGCAAAGTCAGCAGCAGCAGCAGCAGCAGCAACCACAGTTGTACTATATGAACAGTGGTTGGAAAGTCAAAATCTGATACATGTTTTTCTTTTTTTTATTTTGTGACTCCTCGAGGACATAGACATTAAACAAGGATACAGTTTTCATGGTTATTTTTGTAAATATATCTTTTACCTCAAAATAAACAAGACTAAAAAGATTTGATCGGACTAAATCGATTTGATCCCCTCTCTCTCTCCCTTTTTAACGTCCTATCTCTCTCTCTCTGTCTCTGTCTCTGTCTGTCTGTCTGTCTGTCTGTCTGTCTGTCTGTCTGTCTCTCTCTCTCTCTCTCTCTCTCTCTCTCTCTCTCTCTCTCTCTCTCTTTATTCCTCCTGCACCTCTCTTTCACTCTGTGTGTGTGTGTGTGTGTGTGTGTGTGTGTGTGTGTGTGTGTGTGTGTGTGTGTGTGTGTGTGTGTGTGTGTGTGTGTGTGTGTCTGTCTGTCTGTCTGTCTGTCTGTCTCCGTCTCTCTCATATGGATGTATGCACGCACATGTGCATGTATACACACGCGCGCGCGCGCGCGCATACACACACACACACACACACACACACACACACACACACACACACACACACACACACACACACGCTCACACACTCACGCACGCACACACACACACACACACACACACACACACACACACACACACACACACACACACACACACACACACATACACACACACACGCACGCACGCACGCACGCACGCACGCACGCACGCACGCACGCACGCACGCACGCACGCACCACACACACACACACACACACA
>CM031614.1:37605518-37635518 GCA_018398815.1 Conus ventricosus
ACACTGGGAAAGACCAGAACCAAGGGCTCTGTGGGCTGGCTCCCACTTTGCCTTAAACATGTGGCTACTAAAAAAAAGGAAAAGATGCTCCCAGGATTCACCGAAAGGGGGAGAGAATGATGAATCCATCGGTGCTCAACCAATCACGACTGCAAATCCCAAACGGACTATAACATGGACCAAATGGAATATCCATGTGTCTGTGGAAAGCGTTTCGCTACCACCCGTGGCATGAAGATCCACAGAACAAAGATGGGATGTGTGAAGACTCATCTGAATGAGCAGCAGCGCACTGCATCAGCAGATAAGACGTCGGAAGACCAAGGCCAGGATTTAAACCACAGTGCCAAGGACATCCACGCTGTTGGTTCGGATGAGGAATTTGCACAGGCCCTCGATGCCAGGCGCCTGAAACTCAACCTGCCACGAGCAAACGAAACTGAAGATTGGGAGAAACTGGATGCAAAAATCGTCCAAAGACTCGATGCACTGATAGGGAAAAGCACCCTGGAACACAAACTAGCCACATATGGGGACATTGTGTATGCCACATGTAGAGACGCCTATGGAGTAAAACTACCCAAAGAGAAAACACCTCCAAAGAAATCCAGACGCCAAGAAAGATGGACAAGATCAGAGTCCAAAAGAACAACCTCAAGAAGCAAATGAAGACCGCACTGCCAGCTGAAAAACAAGGCTTGGAAAAACTGTGGGAAGACCTGAAGAAAACACAGCGCCCTCAGAAAAGCGGAATCTGCGAGGAAGGGGAAAGAGCAAAAAGAAGAAGACACAAGAGCGCTTCTTCAGAGACCCCTTCCAGTTTGCCAGAACACTGTTTGAGCAGCCAAAATCTGGGACCCTAAGTGTGGACAAAGGAGTTCTTGAGCAGCATCTGAGGAAAACATACTCTGACTCACAGAGCAAAGCACCACTCGACATTCAAAGGGTTTGGTGTGGCAACAACCCTGAGGAACAGTTCAATGGCAAGCCTCCAACGTTGGCGGAAATCAAGAAGGTGGTCGACAAAGCCAGAGCCAAATCATCACCAGGGCCAAACGGAATACCCTTTCCAGCTTTACAAGAAATGTCCCAAGGTGCTGGAGTGGCTCCACAGGCTGCTGCGATCGGCTTGGAGAAAAACCCGAAGATCAGCGGCCCAGTGGATGACGGCAGATGGTGTGTACATCCCCAAAGAGCAAAACTCAAGTGACATCAGCCAGTTCAGGCCAATATCACTACTGAACGTCGAAGGGAAAATCTTCTTCTCTGTCATGGCAGCAAGGCTGACCAAGTACCTGATGGAAAACAAGTACTTGGATGTGTCAGTCCCGAAAGGTGGCATCCAGGCGTGGCTGGCTGTGTAGAACACGCCACAATGAAACTGGGACGCAATCCAAAAAGCAAAAACAGAAAAGAGAGACCTGGACGTAGTGTGGCTTGATCTGGCAAACGCATATGGATCTGTGCCCCATGAGATGATACAGTTGGGCCTTTGAGATGTACCATGTGCCAAAGAACATCCGCGACATGCTCAAGAAGTACTTCAAGGCTTCTCAATGCGGTTCTCTACCAAGGAGTACACAACTGATTGGATCAACTTGGAAGTGGGCATTGCAATGGGCTGTGCAATTTCCCCGATACTGTTCGTGCTGGCAATGGAACTCATCTTGAAAGCAGCAACAAACAACGCGAGACAAACAGACCTTGGCGATGGATACAAGATGCCTCCTCTCAAGGCCTTCATGGATGACACTACAGTGATTTCATCCCGAGAAGACGAGACACGTCATGTGCTGGAGAGGCTGGACGACATAGTTGCCTCATCCAGAATGAAGTTCAAGCCAAAGAAATCACGGAGTCTCTCACTGAGGAAAGGAAAAGTGGCCGAATCTGTGGTCTTCAGTGTTGCCAACCAGGCCATTCCAACAGTCACAGAAGACCATCAAGAGCCTTGGAAGATGGGATGATGATACGCTGAAAGACACACAAGAGCAAAAGAAACCAAGCAGATGGCGGAAAGAAGGCTTGGGAGACCATTGACCAGTGTGGGCTCCCTGGCAAATACAAGGTCTGGTGTCTGCAGTTCATGCTTTAAAACCAAAGCTCTATGGCCTCTGATGATATACGACATCTGCACCAGCACAGTGGAGGCAAATGGAAGCCAAAATCAACAAGTTCACAAGGAAATGGCTTGGTGTCCCACCCTGTCTGACTGACATCACGCTGTACTGTCACCAAGCAAAGCTCAAATACCACTGAAATCCATCCTGGAGGAATACAAAGCAGGGAAGATCAGACTTCAAAGCATGCTGGAGGACTCAGGAGACAAGGTGGTAGAAGCAATCAAGCCCCAGCTGAAGACAGGCAGAAATGGAAGTTCAAGAGGCGATGGATTCTGCAAAAGAAAGCCTCAAGATCAGAGAAATAACAGGGCACACACAGACCAACAGACAAGGACTGGGGGTGACCAAAACTGAATGGTGGTCAAAGGCCAAGGAAAAGCCAAAAGAGACATGATGATTCAGGAGATGAGAAAAGAAGAAGACCAAAAAGACTCCAAAAAGCATTACAGCAGAGCCAGCAAGGGCAATGGACAACGTGGGGAGAATGCACTCAAAAGAAGTCTAACTTGGAATGACATTTGGGACATGGCCCCTCTCAGGATCAGCTTCATTCTCAGATCTGCATATGACCTTCTGCCCTCAAATGCAAACTGGTGAAGTGGGGGAAAACAGACGATCCTGCATGCCCCCTCTGCCATGAAAAACAAACAGTGGAGCATGTTCTAAGCTCATGTAAAGTAGCCCTGGCTCAAGGAAGGTACACATGGAGGCACAACCAAGTGCTCAAAGAGATTGTACAAGTAGTCTGGGCTGGTACCAACACCACAAAAGGGAGAATCAGGACTCCAAAAGCACCCGCAAACATTCTTCACGGCAGGAGGCAGCAAATCATGGCCAAGAACAACAGTGCCACTCGAAACATGCAGGCAGAGTCTGCTGGATGGGGCAGATGACTGGAGTGCACTGCAGACCTCCCAGAATGGAAGAGTCACCCAGAGATCATCAGCAAGAGTGGCACGAGACCAGACATAGTAGTCCACTCTAAGTCAACCAAACAGCTGATCATGATCGAGCTCACGGTGCATATGAAACAGAATGGAAGCAGCTCAATCTACGAGACTGAAAAGTATGCTGATTTTGGCAAACAGCCTGAGGAGAGAAGGCTATCAGGTCAAAGTCCTCCACTGCAGAAATTGGAGCAAGGGGATTTGTAGAACGTCTGCATACAGCCTCAGAAACAGCTCTCAGTTGCAGGGAAGGAAAAAACCAGAGCCCTGAAAGCAATGGCAGAAGCGGCAGAGAGGTGTTCAAGCTGGATCTGGTCAAGGAGGAACAAAAGTGAACTTCATAAGGCTTAATTTCCCTACAAATATCAGGTGTCCCTGTGGCTCAGTGGTTAAAGCGCGAGTCATTAAGTAGAAAATGAGCATGTCCAGAGGGCCATGGGTTCGAATCCCAGCCATGGCTCGTCCCAAGATGGGGAAAAAAAGGGGCAGCAGAGGGACATCCGGAGTCATGAACCGGTGTGGCCCAACCCCCCTAGAGTGTCAGGAGATAAGGCCCGAAACACTTTGCTTGAAGGGGCTTCTCTTCTGAGGACTCTCTGCTGCCACGCTCTCCACGAGTTTCTTTCTACCATCTTCACATTAAGACAGAAACAATCAAATATAGCTAAAGGAAGAAAGGCACGTTGCACGCTCCCCCGACCCACCAGCGCCCCCCTCCCCCCCCCCCCCCCCTCCCACACACACACAGAGTCTAAGGAAGGGGGAAATGGAGGGATGGGAGGGAGGGAGGGAAGTATCCTTACTCACATGCGGACAGAAAGTCAAAGCACGAAACTGCGACAGATTGAACTCATGTGTAACGATTTTCAGAATTTACCCTTCTCCTCTCTCCCCATCTGTCCCATCCCCATCCTCTGTCCACTCTCTCTCTTTCCCAGGACCCTGGCTTTCTGATTCTCCCCTCTCACCCCCATCCTTCCCCCAAAGGAAGGACGTTGCCAGTTTGGAGCGCACAGCCATCCATTTGGCGGTCAACAAAAAGACAACACCCATGTGTCATTCATTGTTTGCCACCAGCCAGGTTATTGATGCCATCAAAGATACAACAGTGACCCATGGGAAAACCATGATGGCGGACAGTGCAGACATCAGCTGGGGAGCCAGGCCCACTGTAGACCGAGAATCCAGGAGAGAAGAACTCTAAGGGTTACAGGTTTCATTTTAGAATGCAGCTGGGTTTTTTCCTTATTCACAAAGTGTAGGAAAAGGGCAGATCAGGATCTCAGGAGCGGGGTGTTTTATCAGACCTTGTAAAAACGTGAAACGTGAAACATGTCCCTCCTATAGAAGAAAAAAAAATCTAAGCACACACACACACACTCCTCTCTCTCTCTCTCTCTCTCTCTCTCTCTCTCTCACTCTCTGTCTGTCTGTTTCTCTCTCTCTCTCTCTCTCACTCACTCTCTCTCTCTCTCTCTCTCTCTCTCTCACTCGCTGTCTGTCTGTCTGTCTGTCTGTCTCTCTCTCTCTCTCTCTCTCTCTCTCTCTCTCTCTCTCTCTCTCTCTCTCTCTCACTCTCTGTCTGTCTGTTTCTCTCTCTCTCTCTCACTCACCTCTCTCTCTCTCTCTCTCTCTCTCTCTCTCTCTCACTCGCTGTCTGTCTGTCTGTCTGTCTGTCTCTCTGTCTCTGTCTCTCTCTCTCTCTCTCTCTCTCTCTCTCTCTCTCTCTCTCTCTCTCCACAATATCCCCGTCCCCCATTACTTTTCCTCTCCGTTCCATCCCCTGCCCATTCTCTTGTTTGTTGTGTCTGTCATGGCCAGCTTGAAGTGCAGGGCCATCCATTAACCGTGCGCAGAAAGCCCAAAACCATGTGTCATTCATTGCTTTGCCTCTAGTCACAACGTCGAGGCCATTATTGCCATAGCTTCAGCCCCTGGGAAAAGCAAGACAGTGCAGAAGACAGGCATTACTGTGGAGTCTGAAACACAGTGCACAAGACAGGCATTACCGTGGAGTCTGAAACACAGGGAAGAAGACAGGCATTACTGTGGAGTCTGAAACACAGGGAAGAAGACAGGCATTACTGTGGAGTCTGAAACACAGTGCAGGAGACAGGCATTACTGTGGAATCTGAAACACAGGGAAGAAGACAGGCATTACTGTGGAGTCTGAAACACAGGGAAGAAGACAGGCATTACTGTGGAGTCTGAAACACAGGGAAGAAGACAGGCATTACTGTGGAATCTGAAACACAGTGCAGGAGACAGGCATTACTTTGGAGTCTGAAACACAGGGAAGAAGACAGGCATCACTGTGGAATCTGAAACACAGTACAGGAGACAGGCATCACTGTGGAATCTGAAACACAGTGCAGGAGACAGGCATCACTGTGGAATCTGAATCACAGTGCAGGAGACAGGCATCACTGTGGAGTCTGAAACACAGTGCAGAAGACAGGCATCACTGTGGAATCTGAAACACAGTGCAGGAGACAGGTATTACTGTGGAGTCTGAAACACAGGGCAGGAGACAGGCATTACTGTGGAGTCTGAAACACAGGGCAGGAGACAGGCATTACTGTGGAATCTGAAACACAGTGCAGGAGACAGGCATTACTGTGGAGTCTCAAACACAGTGCAGGAGACAGGCATTACCGTGGAATCTGAAACACAGGGCAGGAGACACGTTAATCCCAATGAGCCGTACACAACTGACAATAGCAATCTGTTTTGTTTCCACGTCGTTACTTTTCCTAAGCCTCACTTCCAACACACTCACACACACACACACACACACACACACACACCCACACACACACACACCACACCACTCGCACGACGCACGCACGGCACGCACGTACGCAGCCCGCACGCACGCAGCACGCACGCGCACGCCGCGCACGCACGCACGCACGCACGCACGCACGCACGCACGCACCGACACGCACGCACTGCACACACACACACACACTCATCATACACACACACACACACAACACACACAACACACACACCACACAAACACCACACACACACACGAGCGCGCGGACCTAACCACATACCGCTGGACCATACATCGGTTCAGAGAGAGAGAGAGAGTAGAGAGAGAGAGAGGATGAGAAGAGAGAGATGAGAGAGAGAGAGAGCGGGAGAGAGAGGGACGAGAGAGAGAGAGAGAGAGAGGAGAGAGGAGAGAGAGAAAGATGAGATGAGAGAGAGAGACGTAAAAGGAATAGTAAGAGGTGCGGTTAAAGAGAGAGAGAGAGAGAGAGAGGAGAGAGAGAGAGATGGCAGAGAACGAGACGAGGAGGGAGAGAGAGACGCGAGAGGGAGGGAGAGAGAGAGAGAGCGAGCTGGAGAGTGAGTGAGAGAGAGAGGAGACCTGACAATGAAAAAGTTCTTTATTCTTGTAGGCAAGGCCATCATGAAGGGGTATATATACAGAAACAAATGAATAAAGCAAAATATTACTCTGCGATCGATAGTGTTTACATACATAAGCATAATATACATGCACATTATTCAGCACGTACACATCACTCACATTCCGGACATTCGTTCACCTCATTCATAGTCTTTCTCCTCCTTGCACTCCCCCCCCCCCCTCCCAATTCCTTCCCGCATCCTCCATTCGATAATATGCCGTTTTATACTACACAAATTCAGGATCATATTGTTTGCAATTAATTATCATATCCATTAGGAGCATTGATTTTTTTTGTCTGATTTGCGTCGAAAAAGAGCGATATATCACGCTATTTCTTGTAACCTATTTGGATTCTCACTTGAAAGATATTCGCGACACTCATTCGTTTGGTTACTCCAGAAAAGGATTCCAAAAGGGAACAGTTCTTTCGGAATATGTATATAAGTTCACAGTGAAATAAAAATGCACTGTCGTCACATCATTGTCGCAACATGGACAATTGGTGTCTTCCTGATTAATTGAAGCATTTAGGACCCATTTTTACAATTTTTTTTAGACCCAATTACTCTTTGTACCGAATCTTGTCAAATTATTTCTGTGCCAAATAGTTCCTAAACACATTGTTAAGTATTTCTCTGTTTGAATATATCTTTAAAGGAATGTTACCATCTATATTTGCTATCAATATTTTCTAATCAGAATGCCAATTTGTTTACTACATGCGAATATCCGGACTTTAAATACGGAAATTAAGTGTTTTCCTGACCACCCCCTTGGTTTAACCATATATTCAAATCCATTTATACGTCAAAATTTTGTGAATCAATTGATACCAAGTTTGAATGTCCCGATTCATGCAATGACAAAAGCTTTCATAGGACTGTCTGCATATTCGTGTCATAGTAACTTAATCAGTCTTATCCAATAATTTTATAACATTTCACTGAAGTTCTTTTATGAAGTGGATATTCTACCTGTTCTCCATATGCTTTTTTATTTGATGATGTCGGGGGACATTAAGGAATTCTGTTATGGCAACTTGTATGTATGCTTCGATTAGGTTTACCCTTCTTCCTTAATCACCTTCACTTCCAGCACGCATATGTGAGAATTGTTCAATCTGAGAATCGACAGTTTCCAGAACAGACCCGGATCTATTGGCCTAGTTTCTTCAATGTTTTGATTATCTTCTACAGTACCTCTTCTTCTTTCTACAAACATCAGACAAGGCGGCATGTATTTACTCTGTTTAGTTGTGAAAGACATCCTAAGTAGTTATAAGAAATTAGTTTACTGCAATTTGATCATTCCATAGAACATCTTTCTCTTGTAGGCTAAGTAGCCCCCAATCTAACCACCTATTATATTTGTTTTTTCCAGGTTAAAGCAAGTGTCAATCTGTCAGCCTTCTCTTTTTTAGGCAATTTTTAATGGTTCTGGCGTCAACAATAGACTCTGACTAAGACAAAATCATCAGCAAACAATAAAAGAAATAATTTCACTGCACCGGGATGAGTTGGATACCGTGTTGCCTGTTTTGGACACCTCAATAGTAATTCGTGATTAAAAAGCGAAAACAATAATGGACTAGAAGCCTCCTTGTTTTTACACCTCTTGGGCACTTAAAAATAATCTGTGTAAACTACCCTGATTGGCACAAAGTAATACATCATTTACATACCTTTTCAGTGCCAGGACAGTTTACCTTTTCACCATTTTCATCAAACTCGACCACAAATAATTTCTATCAACAGAATCAAAAGCCTTTTTATAATCGACGAGGCAACATTAATGTTTTGTTCTCCTAGCCAAAAATTTTACTATATAGCATATAGAGTAAAAATATGGTCCAACGGTACTATGTCCTTGTCTTGGAGCCTAGACCTGCTGCTCTTCTATATTTTCTGTTCTTGTTCCGCCCATTTGGTAATCTTTTATTCAATAATGTTTGTATATTAAACTTGCTCATACACACTGGTTTTTAAAGCGATACCTCGTTTATTATTTGGCTGATCAGCTCACCTTTCTTATGGTCTCGGTTATAATATACTTTTGGACCATTCCAAGGGGGAAAACTCGTGATCAATATTTATTGCAATACTTTTACAAGGAAAATCAATAACGGAAACATCTGCATTTGTAACAATTCGCGTTGATTCTTATCAGGCCCTGAACTTTTCAGCTTTGCAGGTTACCAATACTGGCGTAACTCATGTCTAGAAATAGGGGCACTTCATGAGGATAGCTCAAATACTTTATCATCTGAATCTCGGTATAAGTTAGATTTTGCATGCTGTTCTTTGTTTGGTTCATTTAAATAAATTAATTGAAGTGGTCATGCCATCTGTTCTATTTTGATGTTTGTTATAGTTAAGATTTCTGTAATGGATCGAACTGTCTGCCCGAAACAATTTGGATATTCACTGATTGTTTGAGTTTTCTTGTTTTACTATCATCGAACTCTTCTTGTCTTTTGTATAGCATGAGTTTATATCTTTTCTTTCTGTGACGTAAGCGTCTTTTTTGCTTCCACTCCCTTCTTTTCACGTTTAAATTTTCTTAACAGCTGGTATAACTTCTTCTTTTTCGAGACATCTCGTCAACCACACTTTTTTTTTGTGGGTTTCCTACAGTTCTAATATGAATGGCTGAACTACATAGTGCTTTAGTAAATATATCCATGACATATTGATGTCAAGAATAAGGTTCTGTTGAGCATTTCGCATGCACTGTCGGTAAAAACCTCCTTAGACTGTTGGTTGCCCCGATTTTTATATTATTTTAAGTTCATTCAGACAAAACAATTCGCTTTAGGCCAACGGTTGATCCACAGATTGGAATGTTACTCTTCGATCTCTGTTATTAAACTACTTTCCACAGGTACGTCGCCATGAAATCTATCTTGTCACAAATTTACATCACAATTTAGTTTTAGACATCAAACTTCAGAAAATATCACCTAATCATTAAACTACAGACTGTGGGGAAATATAAGTCAAGTCCCATGGTATTGGTTGGAAAACAACAACCATTAGAATCTCACTTAAGCAGAAAACAGAAATCTAACACGACTTACACAAGTTATTTATATTAGTCATCTTTTGATTGCGTTGTAACAGTATGCATTTGAACAGTCATCATCAACATCTTTCATACATATCACCAAAAGGGGAATAATTTAATAATTTGTTCTTTTTTGGTTGTTCGTTTTTTTTCCACAGTTCTAGCATTCGATACCATAACATGATATAAAATCTTGATTTAGAGCAATGTACAAAATGCTTTCTTGTAACCAGATACTCCCATCTTTAATTTGCAACTGATCGTCACAGGACCATTTTCGGGAACAATATAGCTAGCACTTATTAAGATATCTTTATCATATTGTGTGAACAGATTTATGTTTAGTATTACAACAACCCGTCTTGCCTAATTATATTAATGATGACACATAACTTGCCCAATGATTTTCTCACAAGCAGCAAACGCGCAGAATTTCTCCCTGTGACGGGACAGTTTTTTAGCTGGAGCAGTAATTTAAACATGATTGTAAAAATTCCATTGTAATCAATGCGTTATCACAAAGTCTCAGTTAAGCATGAAAAATCAAAAACACAGATACAAAGTTCAAAAAAGATAGTCGCCAAGTTTAAGAATACAGATTTTCGACTTTATAGACAGAAAACTCAAATGAGAAAATGACCTGCCTGTTCCTATCGTTGTTACGTGTGGTCTTCTGGGGGGGGTTATTACAGGGACTTGGTTGATGGAGGGAGGGCTGGCTCGGTCTCGGGGTGGTTCACATGACCTGAGTTTGTCCGACCACTCTAGCAGAGGGAGAAACACCACGTTCGCGTGCACTACCACTATACTGGTAACACTTGGCGTGTAAACAACAGGTTCTTTTGTTTCACCCAGTACTCCTCTCCCACTACGAGTATCCCTGCACACTGACCATTCATCGTAGAGAACAGTTAAACACGATTCAGACTCATTGACTCCACCACGTTTTGGGCGAAAGTGCCCTAAAAGCCGTATTCTGTTCTCTGAAAGTAACAAAAAATAACGGACCCTCCAAACAACATACTGTGCGGGTTATCCGTTTCAATACTAAAATTTACTAAAACTTTTTCAGATTTTAGTTTTGTGTAATTCTGTGTTTTTCCTGGTCATCTTTCATTCATCTTTTCGCGCAAACATTCTTCAAAATGAGTTCTGTCTTTCATGTGAAATAAAATACAAGTCTTTACTGTTTCTCTAAAAGTCTTTTAAACGAGTGATATTTCTTGCCATTTAAAATCCACACACTTATCCAGCAATCGCCTTCACTGAAGTAGTTTTGACAAGTGTTTCTCTTTTTAATATGTCTTTTCTGCGACAGTCATCTATAATTAATAGTGTCACTGCGTCTCCTTTCAAACAGTTATAAAATGTTCTAAACACAACTAAGTTTATTGCTAAGGTATTAACTTAAATATATGTACATTCATATGCTCATATAAACTACCCACACTCTATCAGGATATGCTTTGTTCATTAAGTGTTGGAAGAAAACCACAATATGATTCAAAATTAACGATAACTGTTTGTAAAAGGTCGAGGACAAAATATTGTTTTTCACACAGTTGCCACACAATAAGAACAATGCAGGGGTTTTAGTCATAAGTTTAACTGCTCCATTAGTTTTAGACTAGAATTGTATCTATCCAGTTATTGTTTTTATCATGCTCTCTGTCAAAACTTGTTCAGTATATAAACAATCCTTAAGGTCTAATCTGGTGTAGATTAATCAATCTTAGTATGCTGTAAGATTGTTTCTATTTAGACTAATATTGATTTTGCTGCTTGTTGGTATAACCTTAATTATCCTCACCATTTGTGAAGAATGACGTCAGTAACTTTAAGGACTGTTCAACGTCTAAGTATTGCCAGCTACTTAGAATTCTTTAAAAGGACGTCACTAACGCCCACAACCCCATCACTCTCACTTTTCTTTTACTACAGAAATTTCAACTATTATTGTGAACGTTGTCTACTAGTTTCATTGCGGAATGAACTGTAATTTTTGTAGGAAGCATAGATCTTTTAAAAACGTTCTTTCTGTGGAGGATGTACTGTTTTTCATACGGCTTTATATACAATTCTTTCGACTATTGTCATTGGATAAGACTTACATGTAAAGGGCCAGAGTTTGAATGCTTTCTGAAACTTTTTGACGGTAAAATATGTAAATGGGCTTATGAATTCATATTTTATGTTCATCTCTAAATATGGTTCTAAGGGATTTGAGGGTCAGTTTTGAATTTTTATATTCCATACTGACCAACATTATTTGACTTCTAGATTGCCGCAGCCTGTTCTAGTTCGGAAACTTTTTGTTGTCGCCAACCTCTTTGCGTTTATAATCACCATCTTTAGTGTAGCTCAAAACATAAAAGGCTATCTCAATTCTGTTAAAGTCGAACGTCTGCACGGTCTTTTAATTCTAAAGTTATACACTAATCAGGCGTAATGTAACTCCTGATTCTTTGGCCACGCGACATGTGTTAGTACACGCATTATTTTATTTCCAAACAATGTGCTGTTATCAATTTCACAACTTTCCCCCGCTTTGTCTTTGATTTTTAATATTAACTGAGTTCGACTCCACCAATTATCTTTTAAACCTGTACATTGGAATTGTATAATTTATCATCGCAATAGAGCCTTCCCTGAGAAGGATGAGGCTCTAAAACAGTTGAGGGCCTTCCATCATATCAGTTTTCATCACTGATCAGTCGATCAAATGAACATAGAGTAATGAATGTAATGCAAGATCGAGCGGAAGTTCCCTATAAGTAGTTTTGTTGGCTCAGAATAAAATATGAGTGGGTATTGACTAGTTTTGGTAAAAGCTAACATTTTAGCTAGCTCTATCTCAAAAAAGTTAGTGTTTTTCTTCTTAGCTTAAATGTTAACATTGTTTTTAGATTGATTGTTATTTTTGAGAGTAATGTCAGTTACTCTTGCTTTTTAGTGTGCAAAACGTAAAATAACCATCAGGTATTGTTAAAAAAAAAAAACTGGTCATTTTGGTCCTGCTCTGTTAACTTTTAGCAACCTTATTATTCTCCCTGGCTTCACTTATATTAAACATACGACTTTGTAATATTTCATGAGCGCACCCATATTTGGCCCCGCATTCGTTATTAATAGCATGTCTCTAAAAACGCAGGGCGGTCTTGAGTTGTAATTGTTACAAACATTTCTTGAAACAAATTAAAAATGATGTGCATTCAAATATATGATGCAAAATATTCTGTTGTGGCGGCATACAATTCTTAAAAATATAAGCAATGATATTTGACATTGCTGTGACCAGACTGCTCTTTTCTAAAAAGGTGAGTACTCATTGAAGAGCTATCTTAACACCCTATTGGACACCGACCACCACAAGAAGCGTTGTTTAGTCTCGATGACAGTTTTTAGAAACCAGTTAGAAACTTTGCTGTGTTTTGGCATCAATGGGTGTGGAGTGGCGTATGCTGATCTTTAATACCATGTTCCTTTGGTTGAGGTCAGTGTACAGATTTTCATTTCTATTACACCTTAAGACGTAATTATTGACTGAAATGCGCGAGCACATTACAAATGACCAAACCATTTAATCCACTTAGCACCTAATAGACATGAAGGCTTTTGAAAGGATCTGTAACGATTCAAACAATTAAATCAAGACAGGCTTTAGACAAAAGTTGGGATATATCACGGCTAGGAGACCTTATTTTCGGGGCACGCACAGAAAGTATACTATGACTGGCATCCTCCTTTCTAATCTTTTCTATTTTTTTGAAAATGTTGAGACCGTGGCTCCCTAGCAAGAGCATAAATGCAGCATGGAAAACATTTCTCTAGAACTTCTAGGGCCTAACTGGGCGGAAATTACGGGTAGAATCGAACGAATTAAAACGACTCATATTGCACTTACGTTTGGTTGTTTGCTAGTTGCAAGCAACTGGCGAGTCGAGTCATTAACTGAACCTTTACTGGCTCTTGACGGCAAAACAATATTAGCAAATTTAGAGCGATCCGCCATTACTTCTTACAGTAGATTTACCTTCAGAAGTATTTAAAAGATACCAAAATGTTTTACAATACGCAAGATCCAAAAGTAGACTTTGCTGTTGGCACTGGTTTTTATACATGGTGCCTTCTGACTCTCAGACTCCTGGTAGGAATAATAATAAACTATAATATTGAAATTCTTTATAGCAGCAATGAACAGAAGGTTGGGAAAAAAGACATTAAATTTCTGAGCCAGTAAATATTACAATCCAATAACTAAGAACACCCAGAGGTTAAGGTCATCTATCCCGAAGACCAACCCCCAAAGTCATTGAAGATCAGCAACGCTCGCGGACTTCTGTTCGCGTTTGACCATTGAATATGAAAAGACCGGCTTTGTTCTTGATTAACTGGCCTAGGATCTATTGGGTCTTTATCTTACTAAATATTAACCCACTATTAAGAGAATAATGTCCATAAGTGCTCGGCATAACGCCAACTACTTAGCTTGCAGTAGACAAAGCCAGCTGAAATTACTCCCCAATTATTATGGTAAAGCGTCTATTAGATTTACCAGCTAATTTTTTTAATTAAATTCGCAAGATGATCAAGGCTGTTTTTTTCCCATGATTTATCAGGCGGGGGGCGATGGCGTGGGAGCGTAGGAGGTTTAATGAACTTTGTCACCGCCGCCTTATAGCATCACCAGTGTACTTATTGCTAATCTAAAGTGTTATAACGCTTATAATGTGACTCTGCTATCTAAACGTGTTCGATTCGTTCTGTAGTGTCGTGTTTCATATTAAATATTTTCGATAGTTTCTTTATTCTATCAATTGAGTTCGTATAATTGGTCTCGGTTTGTAGTTAGCATTTTGTCTTGCTGATCTTTTTGTTTCAAGATCTTTTAGGTCTTTGTCGTATTCTTATTAGAATATCAGGCCTAGTGGCGTCATTGGCTAACGAGTTTTTCTTTTTCTTTTTATATGCCCATTAGTTATAGTTTTGTAAAATTGTTCGTTATCGCTTGCAAATTCCGTTGATCATGGGCCTCTATTTCTTCGCTATGGTAGCGGTGAGTAGTGTATAGTCTTCTACGCTGGTTTTTTGAAAACTGGATTTCTGCTCTATTACATTTATAAATTACTGCTGTTTGATTTAATTCTTAAGTTACTTGTTTGCATTTGGTTATGTTGGGCGTTCTTGCATTTGTGTTTTGAAGTTTAGCCAACTGCATCCATCTAATTTTGGTTCGCATGCCCAGGCGATTTTGCTCTTTCATGAGTCTTTGTTAATTGTACTTTGGCTAAAAAACTTTGATGGGTTGGTTTAGTTGTATAGCCGAAACAGATTTCTTGAACGCTTTTCCAAACAAATGACATTAAACCATCCCTCATTGGGGCCTATAATTCGGGAGGTGTTCTTGCCTAAACTTTTGTAAATGCTCCGACAGTTACTTTCTGATTAATTCACGTGCATTGAGAGCGTGAGCGATGCGTGTCACGGGATTCATATCATATGTCGTCTCCAGGATCAAAAAATCAAATTCTTCTTCGCCTTCAATTCCTGCCATGTTTTTAAATAATTAACTTTTTATTTTTGTTTTATAACAAAAATGTCACAAGGCTTATGGATCGATTATTGGCCGTATAGAAAGCTGAAAGATCTTTTGGGTGCAGGGAAATAAACGGATATTACTGTTACAAATTATCCATCTATATTGATGCGATCATTCTACTGTTGCTTCAGGACCTTAGGAGGGATGATTTGATCGTGCCAGCTCTGCACGGCTTACTTTTAAAATAGAAAATCGCTTCAAAACCGACAAACCAGAACGTTGTCGATTTGGGACGGGCAATGTTAAAAAAAATTTCTGTAAAATGAGGAGCAAGAGTATTTTCTTTTAAACAATGGCAGGACTATTTTTAACTATTTGATTAAGGTCTAACCGGAATGAAAGGGAAGCTCTTGCGTATCAAGGAATCGGCAATGAAGAAGAAGCACTAAACTTAGAATAGGCGCGATAAATAGCCTTCAGGTGTAAAAGACAGCAAAAAGGCTTGCTGTAAGTATGGTTATGGTAAATCGCTTTTATTCCTAGATTTTGAGTTGTTAAAAGCGCATACCCCTTACTTTCAAGGAGCATTAAATGCAGATTGTCATAGAACATAACTTATAATGAATACAAATCGTGAGGGTATCTAATCAACAGTCACCGCGAAGCAAAGTACAGCATTCTGAATCTCGTTAGAGTTAGACGTTGTTAGCAAACTGATTTAGCAAAGCTGATGTGGGCTCAATTAAGTCCACACTATATATATATAAAATACAGAAAACTGTTCATATACAACAAATCTAGACGCAGGAGGACAATATTGGAATTTTAGTTTTTAGCGGTCTCGCAAGATCGCTCTCAAGGTAATTTATTGCTGTGTGAAGCTGAAGACCATTCAAAAGAGGAAGTGGAAACGATTTTTAATCCAAAAATAACGAAAGACAATGTTCGATTGAGGGCAGCCCTAACCACATTATGCTAGGGGGCTTACACTTATCAGCTTTGATGAAATACGAAAAATGTTAGGAGGTGGGAGGTGTAGAAATCCGACAGTTGACCTTGGGTAAGATCTACACTTCTCAGAGTAAGACTTGATGTATTGGTTACACACAATTGGTTTATGGATTGACCTAGGTCAAAGGAGGATAATCAGTTAATGGAGCGGGAGAACTGTGAGAGACGTAATAAAACATTCAAATTGTAAAGAAGAAGAAGCCGAAAATAAACGTTAATGTACATTTGTTTTTAATATTGATGCGCGGTGATTATTGAAGGTAGCAGACTAAAGAGGTAATATATAAAATTAATTTTTCATTTTATAAAAAGCATGTTGTTCAGGTTATCAAATGTGCTACAGGCCGCAAAGAGACGATAGAGGAATTCTGCTGTTATAGAAACCTGACGTTTAAAACCTTCAGGATCTAAAAAACATTACACCAAATGCAACAAAAACTAGAGCCGGACTCTAAAATTTCAGCAAAACAAACGAAGGTATTCTGCTGCTTTAATGCTGTATACAAATGTCAATACTGGAGCATACGCTATTAGTGTGCATCAGGCACGGAACGAGTGTAGTGTAGGTATCTTAGCAATGGCCTAGGGCACCGAGGCTTTACCTTAGGCGGTTTTGTCTTTAGTCTTGGCCTGTGTTTCTTAGCTGTAGTTGGTGCTGCTGCAAAAAATCAAAAACTAAACTCCAAAGCACACTCCTGTTATAAAACAGCCTAAACTGGTCCTTCAAACTGACAATAAATCAGCGCTAGCTGACTAACATCACGGATGATGAATTTAATCCGGTTTACAGGCCGATTTTGATGACTACAAAAGCAAAAGTTTGATCTTCAAAGAAAGGCGGGGACAAGTTTTTTCTCAACAGCCAGCCGAGCAGATATAAAAGGATCTTAAAAAAGTAAACGAAAACATTAACTTGTTTCTAAACAGCTACATTAACAATGCCCAAAGGGGTATATCTTCTAGTTTATGAGTCCAAGGCACACAAGACGTTGATATTGGTTCTGATTCAGTATTTTTTTTTAATTTAAATAAAAAAAAAAATCATATTTGAGTTAGAAAAGAGATACCATGGCTATGATATATGAGGACAAGAGAATTTTTTGAAGCAATGCAAGAAAATTGTCATAGTGCACTGAATGATATTGATTAGAAGTCATGATCCAGCAAGCGTACGGGCAAGTGTTGGTAATGCTATTTCTCAGTTCCAAGTAAAACTACAATAGACCGCAGATAAAGTACTGTTAGCTGTTTTACGACTATGTAACGAATTAAATGAGAAAATCTAGAGTTGGGGTCTCAATACCACGATATTACTTTCTCATATGACTTAACACTGGGTTGGGCAGACGAATGCTTGCACAGTTTGCGATGCTGGCTGAAGAAGCCAAAATGAGAGGCTTGGTCTGGTCAGGAGGGCGAAGTACTAGAGATCCGATTAAAAAGTTAAGACGTGGGCCCCCCCCAAAAAACCGATTTGTTGGCAAGTCTCACATTCACTACCTACAGCTTAGTTGCAAAAACAGCAGTTCTAAAAAAACGAATACAGACACAATTGTTTTATGTGGTGTGGTATCTTTGCACGGCTGCATTTACGCCCGCAAAAACGCAGAGGGTGTTAACTATCGCCCTTACATTCAATGATTTAATTTATGAGGAATATCCTTCCGTTAGGTGGATTCCATTGATCTGTTTGGAAGAACAACCAAACCCATAACTGTTAATGTTACATGGGATGAGGAAAAGATTTGGTGAGATTCAATAGTCAAGATCTAACAAAAGGTAATCAGACAAAAGCCATGTTGACTTTACTGCTGATGGATTCACGAGGGGTGTCGCATTAACATTGGACTAGCATCATGCGTAGATTCTTGGCCTACCATTCAAACATTGGGCATAAACCAGAATTCTGCAGAATGTTTAACAAGAATGACATCTGTTCAAGCGCGCAAGCGAAATAAGAAACATTGTTCGGCCAGTTGACTGTAATACGAACTAATACGCCCGTCCCCGCCCGGATCTAAAGTTAGTTTTAAGAATGGGAAACCGGCTGCAACATTTCATATGTTGTTTAGCGGACTTTGAATCATCATTGTTCCTTATGAAGGGCCAGCAGCGCCACAAAAACTTCGCAAACACAGTCTTAATGAGTAATCATCGATTTGTTCATTTGCCTTCATTATTCGTCCGGTCGGATGGGCTCATTCACGCCAGAATTATACAGAGGGACCAGATGGGCTAGAAGATTTTTTACAGCCGCATGGCAGCAAGTGCGTAATGATGATTAATAATCTGAATTTATCTATGAAATCATAATGGCGCTGAAGCCCAACTGCAGTATGGACCAGCCAGCATTGTTGGATTAGGGTTTAGAGCTAACGACCAGAGTGTCTCCACAATAAAGAGACCATGCTCCAATAGTGGGAAGTTTAGAGCGAGCGGCGATAACAAAAGCAATCTTAACTTAAAGTTTGAACCAAAGATGAAGCTGCCATCTTCTTTCCTAACTTGCGAGGTGACGATTCATTTATATTGCAAGGCAGTAACCGCGCCTTGGGTAGCATAGCATTGCACAGTCATCGAAAAGTACATGTGTTTCCTTTAAAATAACATGTCTTTTACGACTTATGCAACACCTGATGGGCTCTTAGAGGCACTGGTAATTCCTTAAAGTCTGCAAATACGGAAAGAAAATTTAGACTAACGACTTGTTAGAAAGGGTGTCTACCCTTATTGAGTACATGAAAGTTGGGAAAGGTTTGACGAAAGAGACGCGCTTCCTCCTTAAAGGCGCGTTCTTTTATAGTCATAGAGGGAAGGACAAGTGATTATGATTACCAGCATGCTCAGATGCGTGGCAAGCAAGTTATGATTGTAAACGATGGGAGAGCGACTATCATGATTTCCTAATGATGGTGATACCTGTTTGTATCGCGGAGTTTTAGAAAATTATTAGAAAGACCTGATGAAATTATAGCTAGATCCTGCGCATTACATTCTGCGCCGGGATGAGTTGGGATGCTTTCTTAAAGTTTATGCGAGTACAGATTGATTTTTGTCAGATTTTACAATGATTTCAGATGATTGATAACGGAGTTGCGGGGGAGGATTAGTATGGCGTGCATCATTACTGTTAAAGCAAACAACAAATACTTGGATCATTATGATTCAGTAACAGGTCTAACTATTCATGTATTTAGATGCAAACAATCGTATGGTTGGAATGGCGCAAACGTTATTACGCAACTTTAAAATGTAACAGGTCCGAATAATATTCAAAAGGCCATTAAAGTGGTTTGAACAGTTAACGCCTGATCAGAGGTGGTTTCATTCTAGAAGTGACTTGAATAATCCTCATGAACTCTGACTGCATACTGATATCATTAGGCAGAGAAAGTCTAAAGATGGATCAGAGAACACCTAAAACTTGTGCAATAATCGTCGGGGCAAAAAAATTTATGTTGCATTACAGCTTTACACTTATTATTGTAGCACGGTTTGAAGGTTAACAGTGTTCATCGCATAATTGCTTTTGATCAAGACAGTCATGAACCATACATATGAGAACATGATCTTAGAACTAAATCCAAGATGCTTAGAAAAAGACTTTTTCAGTGATGAAAACAGTGTTTTGGAAAAAACTATGTGAAGTATCGCCAAGCGGTAAAGATGTAGATTTGTCCCTCAAGAGAAGCCAATTAAGACCTTCACAATAATTATCAGGATTTAGACGATTTGTGATCGCTTTTTGCATAAGATGAAAAAAAGAAAAGTCAAATTAGAACTTATTTATTGGGTTTACTGTTTTAGAATTATCAAAGTTTTGATTGTTAGTTAGAGTTTTTTTATGACTACTTTAAGCCCTGTACTCCTGAGTCCAGAGTACTTTAACAGATACGATAGTTTTGTTATGGATATTTACTGAAGACATCTATAAAGCATGAAATGGAAAGTAGCCAAAGGACATGCGGGATGGCTATGATACATTGATTACCTAAAGATTCGCTTTTCATTCATTTACTAACAGAAGGTTTTAGGAAAGATGAAGGATGCAATTATCTGGATTGGTGATCAAGGAGTTATGTGGGGCTAATGTCAAAAAATGTACTGTATTCGGAGCCAGAGGAAAATCATTAAGGAAAGAAAGGGAATATCTCGCAGCGTTGTGCAGTCAAACATATAATGACAACTACAAAGAAGAATGTTTGGAATAAGATTTTATCATGACAACGTTAAAACTTCGATGCTATCTACCATGCGATCTACACAAAGTTGTAACAAAAGAAGTCGTTAGATAGAACAAAACCAAAACGGGGGTGTTGTTTAATCAGAGTTTTCATATGCAAACGGGCACTGGAGGACGCCATTACAGGGGGAGTTTATATTTTTCATTAACTTTTGTTATAGATCAATCATGCTTCATCCAATTATTTAATATATTTTCTCAATGTTTCTGCTTGGGCGAGTTCGACATTTATTTTATTATTGCAAGATATTCTTTTTCCAATTTGGGGGTTGAGTTTGTGGTGATCTGGATGATTTAGCTTGCATTGATTAATCCCGAAAATGTTTCCTTAATAGCATTTACACGCATGAAATGATTCCGTATCATTTTCAAGGTCTCTTCTTTAATTCTAGTTTCGTTCATGACTTCCCTTTGAGCTTCATTTTAACTCATATTATTTTACGTAAATTAATTTAAGCGGAACTGGGTTTGGCGGACTTATCTGAGCGTTTTCTTTTCACAAAAAGATCTTGAGGAGCTGGTTGTTTTGTTGTGTCAGTTTTCGTAAAATAATTACACGGTGTGGATTCATTTTACAATTCTTTTGTTCATACGGGTCAACACTCCAAACTGGATCGGTTGCCTGACTGCGAGTGTCCCTTCCGCTTCTCGGTAAATAAAGGTACTTACTTTCAAACAAACGGTAATAGTTTGCTGGGTGTACTGGAGTCTTCAGACAACATTTATTGTATTTCTTTTGATTGCTTTGTACTGGTTTAAGCCCTTAAATTCTTCATTAGTCATTGCTCGCACAAAACTGAGGGCAGTTCTTCTAAACCCATTATAATGTGTTGGAGAATTGTCAATCACGCTCTCAGCGGATATGGTTGGAGAAAAGTCTATTGGCTACGGTTTGTTAAAGTTTTCAACTAAAAGCCTGTGATCTGTGAACTCCTGGAATGCTTCTTTTAATGGTAACTCTAGTTTTAACAATAATTGTTTCACTTGGCATTTAAATTCTTTTCCATATCAACTTGAATCAGCGAGGATAAGTTCGTGGCTGTTGATATATCAGTTGTATAGAACCGCAACAGCAGAGATCTTTTGTGTTTATGGTCCGGATCTTTGTATCTTGAAGCTATGTCAATGATGTAATTGTTTGCGTATTAAATCTTTTTGTCTAATCATATCAGAGGGTAAATATAGACGATCCATTTGATGCGGTGTCGTTTGGATTGTATTAACAAAGTGTGGTCTTCTGTATTGTCTAGCGTGCAGTAAATAAATATGCCAAATGTTGTTTAGATAACCATTCCTTTTGCTGTTTGTTTCACTAACTCCTGCCGCTTGGCTTTCTTTTGTATTGCTGTGAAGCCCATTCCAATATCCTTTGGCGAATAATTAGATTAGGTTCATATTTTTATCAGCAAATATTATGCGCAACAAAATACACGACGGTCTACAACGACCAATAAAGCGATTTATTGCATCTTTTGTTTTTCTGATGGTTGATAAAAGTCACTGAATTTTGGTAGGGCAATGTCTGGATGGTTTGCCTGTTACTAGCTAAATATTCTTTATTGCTTGGTCAACCATTCTTTAAAAGTGTAAGCTGCCTGCCCTGTTCTTTCAGGGTGTCATTAATAAAATTAAACTGATCATGTCTCTTGCCTTTTCAGAAGGGTCTTGTGCAGCTGATAGGTGTCATAGTTTGTTATGTCTCTTTTCTTCGGTCATCGAGTTTACTTAATGCGAAATTACTTCGCTAAAAGCAAGCGCATACCCAGCGCGCCTATATTATTGCGAGTGAAGCCATTTTTATAATGTATTTTTTTTTCTTAAATATTTATTATTGTTGGAAGTATCTTGCTTTTCGAATAGAAAATTTACGAAGCCACGCAGCAGCATGATAGCAATTCAGCTTTGCTGAATCTCAAAGTTAGTTTGCAAGATTGCTGGTTTAATTCTTAACAGGTTTTACCAATGCATTGAGTAACTACCTTAGGGTACTACAGCAGAAATGTATACAAGGTTCGGTAAGACAGTTTTTTCGGTGCTCCTTTTTTACACAATAAACATAATTATATTTAATAAAAATGAACAAGTGCTGATTATAACAGCTACAAGGGCAGCACTAAACTTCCCGAAACTTATGAATGACCACGTTGATGCCAGCTGTTATGCCCAAAAGGAGAGGTTGTATTTTGCAGCAGTGTGGAAAAACAAAACAGTTCCTCGGAATGTATTAGCATTGACAGTTCAGCAGATGACTCCACAAAGTACATTTTAAAGTATCATACAGGTATTGAAGGCAGCTAGGGTTAGAATGGCTGAAAAGTGTTGGGCAACGGTTTTTAGTTTGTACACCTAAATAAGTCAGTAGATTGCTCAATTGATTTGAACCAGATCTTACGTATGATGTAGCAAGATCCAGATTTAACACGGATTAGACGTTCTCTAGGATGTGATTATACTACAGATTTGGAACATTGTTATCGAATTAATCATGGTATTAATTACTTTTAATCATATAGATTTTGTTTCCCTTCAAAATGAAACGAGTGGAAAAATAACAGAAGCCTCAGGTGGAGAAAGTAACCAAGCAGAAAATCAGCAGAAAACCTGACAGGTGGGGACCAGTGACAATGGAACGCCTCATCCTGGGCGTGTTAAAGCAGGCACAAATTAGCAGAGTGGAAAGACAAAAAAAAATAATGTTACAGAATAAAATCATCATGAAAACATAAGCGCCAGCGCCAGAACAAGGTTGGTTCAATGGGCTATAAAAACTCCTGCGATACAAGACTTACAGCACCAAAGTCTTACATGGACTATGAACTTAAAACTGTGTGCCTTTTGCGCCATTGCGCTGTTGGGGGCGGGTTATTATGTTATAAAATATATACCGATGGAACAGACCCATAAAGCAATCAAAAAAATCTGAGCCACTAAAATGCCGAACCAAGACACAGCACGCCAAAACGCAATAAACAAAGCATTATTTTGATCATTGAAATGCTAATATATTTTAAGAACTTAATTTTAATTATTTTTAAATAAAAAAGGATCATGCGTACTTATAAAATGATGAAGTCAATAAATAAAGAATGGAAGTCTCTATAAAGACATTTCCATAGCCGAATTGTAATCAATGCGCGTTGCTTCGGAGTGTAAAACCTTCTTAGCATTTATTGCAGAGACCGCTGAAGCAAGACATTCTCAAACAATGACGCGTTTTTGAGGCGTCGTGTGTACTTATATTAGGCATCTACTATTTAGATAAAAAACATAGCTTGTGTTATTTTTTGATAATTTAAGAGAACTTAATAAGAACTTGTTGTACTTAAAGGTATGATTAATTCAAGAACTTATCAAGAAATTATTAAGAACTTACTAAGAATTGATCAAGAAACTTATTAAGAACTTATTAAAAACTTGGGATAACTTGAGAATGACTTAGGACAACTTAGAAGAATTAAGTAAGAACTTGAGAATAACTTGTTAAAAACTTAGAAGGAACTTGAAGTGTGTGCATGCGTGGGTGGGGGGGTGAGGCAGGTGGGGGTGGGGGGATGCATGCGTTGGGGCAGGACAAACAAACAACAAAAACCAAAACACAATAGACAGTCCGGGGGGTGGGGGTGGGTGGACGTGCGTGCGTGGGGTAGGCCAAACAAACAACAAACAAAAAGCAGAACTCTAGGGCCACTCTTGCTTGTGACTAAAGTTGGGTCTCGCGACGCAACTAATCAACCCAAGGATCACATAGGGTGGTTTTGGCCTAGGTTTGCGCTGAGCTTTGCAGGTGCTGCCGACGCTTTGCAGTCAAGCGAATCACTTGGGGCGTTTAACATAGTTTGACACAAGTTTGAGGTGCTGTCGTTCATTGGCGGCAGCGATACATTAGGTTGTTTTGACTAATTAGCTGTGCCTCAGAGGTTACAGCGTAATTGCTGTAGCCAAGCTTTTTTTGGCAGCTCTAATCGCAGCTAGTTAGTACATCCGGACATTGTATATTTACAGTTTATATGAAGATAGTGTGGACCACATACTCCTCTCCATAATGGCAGCTGTAATAAGGTTGCCTACCTATATAGTTTTGCAGAACATGCCCTGAATTCCGTGATGATCAAGGCACACTTAAAGGCAGTGAACTGGTTAGAATTAGAAAAGTGGGAAAGTTAACATTTTCATCACAGATCAGCTTTCGCCCATGAAATGGATTGTTAGTTAACATTCATCAAGTTTCTACTACAAACTGCGAAACATTTATACTTGGGAGAGGAACTGCAAAAAATGTTCAAATATAAGTTTTTTAGCATACGAATCAGCCGGGTTTAACCTCCGCCTTAAGAAATGAACGCATAGTTTTTAAAAACAATGGCTTTAGCTGTCTCATGCCTGCTCCCAACAATAACGCGTGATTGTTTTGTTGCTTCGGACCGATTTCAAACACTTCATCGCTAAGCCAAAAACCCGTATTAAAACTAGTGTAGCTTTGTCAACAATATTGTCTTCAATCAAGCCAACAAACCTTTAAGATACACATTCTGGTTTTCAGTAAAACCGGTTATGTTAAAATAAAACACACCGCCGCAAAGTTGTAAACCGTCTGCTCGTCGACTGTCAGGAAAAGAATGTGTGGGTTACAGTAGTCATGTGAGCGGACGTGAGCTAGCTTAACTCGGTTGATTGTGTCAGGCCAGAACAGCGCCCCACGCGCGGGCCGTAGGGCAGAACGTTCTAGAAATTGATTGTAATGCTAGGCAGGAAGGTAGGGGGTGATGACGGTGGGGGGTAGAGGAAGGTGCGTCCAGTATTGATTTTTTTCTGTGCGTGTGTGTATGTGCCCTGTCTCTGTCTCTGTGTGTGTGGGCCTCTGTGTGTGAGGGCCTCTGTGTGTGTGTGTGAGGCGTGTGTGTTGTGTGTATGTGTGTGTGTCGTGTGTGTGTGCCGTGTGTGTGTTGTGTTGTGTGTGTGTGTGTGTGTGTGTGTTCGTAGTGTGGTGTGGGTGCGTGTCTGTGTTGTCGTGAGTGTGTGTGTGCGTGTGTGTGTGGTTCATATATAAGTTGTAGCTAAATTCCTGTTTCCACATTTTAATCTATAAAGTGTTCTTGAAAAAAGTTATTTGTGATTCAATAAACTGTTTCTAACTTAAAAATCCCCACTGTTGCTATTGCCATACGCAAACTTACACCCCACAGCATGGGTGAAATAAAAACCCCGAGAGTGAGTGCGTGGGAGGTAGGCGGAATAGCAATTAAAAGTTATGCACTGCAGAGCAGGGTCGTTGGACACGCCCTGAAAAAAGAAAAGGCCGTGGGACAGGACCACCGTTTTGTATCATGAAGCGGCGTTCAGTCACGGACGCTCTTTCCCTACGTTACTTATGGGGGGGTGTTCAGTTTTGTTATTTCTCCTACAAACCTCTCTGAAAACCTTAGTAAAATTGTATTGGAAAAACGGGAAAACCCTGCACAGTATGTTGTTTGTAGGGTCGTTATTTTTGGGTTCCTTGTCAGAGAACAGGAATAGGGTTAGGGCACTTTCGCCCAAAAACGTGCTGGTGTTAGCAAGTGAGTCTGAATCGGTGTTTTCCCTGTTCTCTCATGTTGTCAACAAGAGACAGCAGGAAAACATGTTCGGCCCCTGTCTCATGCTGGTATCCGGTGGAACACGATCAGTAACACTTCCCACCCTTTTTTTCCCCTCTTTCTCCACGGGGAAACGTTGGCTGGTGATCCCCGCCTCGGTCTCGCCATGATCATGGAGTGACAAGCTCTGTTGCAACACACCCACCCCACCCTGCCACTGCAATTCTCCACGTGCTAGAGTGGGCTGGTTTCGTCACTTCCTCTGCAGGGATAAGTAGGGATTTCCCGTTGCTTCACGGTCTTTTCATATCGCTTCATGGACCCTTGAACCCAGGCGCTGAGTTGACTTATGTTCAGTGGAGTTGTGATGTAGGCGTTGTTCCTTCGGCGGCAGTATGTTGTCTTTCTGCTGCTGACTGCTTGCTGCTGCTACTGCCGCGTAGGCCTTGTCGTTCCCGTTCTCAGTGAACGTCTTGCCCGTTTGAAAGAGGCAACCTTGCCTTGCTTCTCGCCTTTCATCACTGGCTTGCGTCTCGTTTAGGTCGTTGCTACCTTGATTCCAGCTTCACATATCCTTTGCCTGTAATCTTTGTCTGTAATGTCCAGCCATCTTATCTTTCCAAACGATAGAATATGATGATCATTGGTTAGGTTGGGTCTTTTTTTTCCTGCCTACGTTGTGTGCCGAGCAATGTCATCAGTTGTCAATATGGACTTTTCGCACTGTTAGAGCTCCACCAACAAAGTCTGGCAGTATCGAACGACTCAACTGTCCCATTGCTTAAGTATAAGCGGAGATTGTCTCTCTGGCAAACGCTTTCCAAAGTGTCGCAGTGTCCTGAGTGCTCGATTGACATTCATCACGAGTTAAATACGAGTCACATTATCATCGTTTTGTTCTGGATAGGGTGAAAGAAGCAAAGCAGTTCGTTCATATTTATATTGAGTTTCTTCATAGCAGAGGAGAGGCGGGCGTTTTCTTCTTCCAGATTCACACTTTTTTCTATCTCTTCACACTTTGCATGGAATTGTCCTAGATCCGGTTTTAAAGTCACTGATGTCTTTTATCATGGCAGTCATGTGGCCTTTCAGTGACTGAAATTCCTCTGTGTGTTGAGTCAGCAATGCTAGGATCCGTGTTGCCATGTCGGGCGACACAGCCGAAGGGGATAAACGGTAGTCTGGCCACTGTCAGCGTCGCTCTTATCACTCCCTTCCACACTGCCTGCTTTACTGTTGTCGTCGTTGGTGACGGGGTATCACCATTCACGGGGCCAGGGTTAAGTTCCACATCACCACAGCACAAAAAATAGCTAACTACAAACACAAACAACAGTACCTCCACTTTGTTCCGTACCGCGATTACTCGCTTGCGCATGTTCACAACAAAAAGCACACGCCTCCCCATGAAGCTGATGTAAACGCTGAGGAAAAGTCCACACACAGAACGGAAACACAAATTGTGAATAGGCATTGTCACTTTTTCTCACAAAAATTACACCACGATGATCAGCATACATCCAGTAATCCAATCGTGAAGAAAGCAGAGCGTAAAAAAAAATTACTTGCATCACTAATTCGACATTTAATCCAAACATTTGCAGAGAGCTCCCAAAACACGTCTTTCTTCTTTTCTGATAACAACTCACCCCCCGAGAGAGAGAGAGAGAGAGAGAGAGAGAGAGAGAGAGAGAGAGAGAGAGAGAGAGAGAGAGAGAGAGAGAGAGAGAGAGAGAGAGAGAGAGAGAGTAAATGTTTTGGTAAGAGGTGAACATAGAGAGGGGTGGTGGAGGTGGTATCCATCTTCACATTAAGACAGAAACAATCAAATATAGCCAAAGGAAGAAAGGCACGTTGCACGCTCCCCCTCCCCCCCCCCCAGCGCCCCCCCCCCCCCCCCCCCCCCCCCACACACACACAGAGTCTAAGAAAGGGTGGAAATGGAGGGATGGGAGGGAGGGAGGGAAGTATCCTTACTCACATGCGGACAGAGACAGTCAAAGCACGAAACTGCGACAGATTGAACTCATGTGTAACGATTTTCAGAATTTACCCTTTTCCTCTCTCCCCATCTGTGCCATACCCATCCCCATCCTCTGTCCACTCTCTCTCTTTCCCAGGACCCTGGCTTTCTGATTCTACCCCCCCCCCCCCAAATCCCACCTTCCTCTCAAAGAAGGACGTTGCCAGTTTGGAGTGCACGGCCATCCATTTGGCGGTCAACAAAAAGACAACACCCATGTGTCATTCATTGTTTGCCACCAGCCAGGTTATTGATGCCATCAAAGATACAACAGTGACCCATGGGAAAACCATGATGGCGGACAGTGCAGACATCAGCTGGGGAGCCAGGCCCACTGTAGACCGAGAATCCAGGAGAGAAGAACTCTAAGGGTTACAGGTTTCATTTTAGAATGCAGCTGGGTTTTTTTTTTCCTAACAAAGTGTAAGAAAAGGGCAAGTCAGGACCTCAGGAGCGGGATGTTTTAATAGATCTATGTAAAAACGTGAAAAGTGAAAAATGTCTCTCCTAGAGAAGAAGAATTCTCTAAGCGCGCGCGCGCGCGCGCACTACACACACACACACACACACACACACACACACACACACACACACACACACACACACAACACACACACACACACACACACACACACACAGTGACAGAGAGACAGAGAGACAGGGAGAAAGAGAAAGTAAGGACAGACAGGGACAAACAGAGTAAGTGAGAGAAGGAGAGACATTCATATCCACACCGAGATACAAATAATTCACTCGTACATAAATATGAAAATCCCGAACTCATATTGACATTAATCAGATTGTATATGAATGTTTCGCTTGTTAAACGCCCTGTAAGGATATACAATTAACTGGCTGACAGTGTCGTCATTGGTTGATGGCATTAGCAAAATAAGCTCGAATAGAGGATTGCCTGTAAAGTTCACAACGAATGATAGTTTTCTGACATTGGTGAAACCCTGAGAAATAAGTAGAAATGGACTTTGTATCTCCACTTGATTCCTGAAATACTAGACACACATTTGCATAAACAATTTCATAACAGAATTTTTCATAACAAAGGATCCTGGAAACACACATTTACAGAATGATTTATTAAGCATTAAACATAAAATAGTATTACTATACATGCACACAATGACAGCAACCCAAGTGATATCAAGAGTGAAATGAATGACTGAAGAAGGAGAGAAAAACATCAGATATTTCAGCAATTTTGAAAAGGTAAGGAAAAGAAAAAAAGTGCAATAATTTGTCTTAGATCAGAAGCTGTGATCACTGCTACTGACTAAACCAAACTAATGATAGAATGGTGATATATATAATGACATGTAAGTCTTAATAATAAAAACACTCACGCTGTAAATGTGACTGAAGCCACACATGACGTTATCGCTGGAGAGGACATTCCTCGTTTTAAGGATACTGACTCCAGCTCATGTGAAGGTCTTGTCCCTGTTAAGAAAGCATCATACACCTTACGTAGCACGTAAAATGGATCAGTGCCAGGTATGCACTGAATTACTGTTCAATTCATTATTTTTTTCTCTGACTTTAATTAAAAAGACATTGTAACCGCCTCTTTAGTTGAATCAGTCCAGAAAGATGAGTCATCTTACAGTTAATATCAAGGTGTTATAACACACACACACATAGAGGTTAGAAATTGGATTGAAAGTATCGAACAAAGAGGAGATCTATTACCTCAACAAACACGGCCTGTAAGTTCTAGATAAAAGTATGGCATACAGATTAAGTAGTGTTGAACAATATTTGGTCACTGAGGATAACGTTGGATATATTTAAGGTCGAGTTATTAGTACAATTGACGACGCCATCACCTACGTCAACAAAACAGACGAATAAGGGTGTTTTTTTTTTTTTTGTCAGCGCTTGATTATTCAAAAGCATTTGACTCCATTGCAAAATTGTATCCACTGAAAGCATTCGATGCCCTTGGATAAGGACCTGACCTTCAGAAATGGAGACAAATTACGTAAAAGAAGGGCGTAAATCAGATCAATCATTGGGGCTGGATATTGGAGAATTTT
>CM031614.1:37650518-37665518 GCA_018398815.1 Conus ventricosus
AACGAACGAACGAACGAACGAACGAACGAACGGATGAATGAATGAATAATTGAATGAATGAATGAATGAATGAACGAACGAACGAACGAACGAACGAACGAACAAACGAACGAACGAACGAACGAACGGATGAATGAACGAATAATTGAATGAATGAATGAATGAATGAATGAATGAATGAATGAATGAATGAATGAACGAACGAACGAATGAATGAACGAACGAATGAATGAACGAACGAATGAATGAATGAATGAATGCATGCATGCATGAATGAATGAATGAATGAGTTCTCCGGTAGCACAGTGTCATGCTCACTTTTAAATGATTGATGCTGTCGTCCATTGGGTTATTTGTTTTCCCACTTCATCCGCACAGTTTGGGCAGGAAGGAGAACACGATAGGAATGGAGGAGGTTGAAGAGTTTGGGGGAAAGGGAAAAGGGGACAAGGCCATGCATCCCAAGGCCATGCATCCCAAGGCCATGCATCCCAAAGCCATGCATCCCAAGGCCATGCATCCCAACAGTATCTCAACGGGAAAGGTCGCAGACGGCAAACGTCTCCATGCATTTCTTAAATGGCACTAAACAACATCGGGATTTTGGGCGTGGGGATCTTAAAATGGACGACAGAATTTCTTTAAATAAATAATGCCATCTACATCGATTATAATTCTCTACCTCAGAGAGCAGGGGTTTTTCTCTACTTGAAGGTATGAGCTAACGAATGGCGTGCCATGGATTGACTGAAAGCTGTTGTGATAGTTGAATTAATGACTAGCTTGCGCTGATTTAAAGTTGTGTGTGGCAACCCTACGCTATCGGTAGCACTGTGTCCTCACATAAGTCCCAAATAGGCGTTTATTTTCGGCATTTTTGTTGATTATTAGCAAATATATGAATCGTAATTAACGCGCTGAGTACAGCATCCATCGCAAACGAAGCATATTTACAAAGAATAAATTATACGATTTACTCACAGAAACGCACCCTACCCCTACCTGATGAATGAAGACATACCATAGTATCGGCTTGGCTTTGCGAGCGTTCAGTGAGGTTCGGGTCAGTGCCTCTATCCGCACTATCTGGTCACTGTGTGTGTGTGTGTGTGTGTGTGAGAGAGAGAGAGAGAGAGAGAGAGAGAGAGAGAGAGAGAGAGAGAGAGAGAGAGAGAGAGAGAGATGTGGGGAGCCCGCATGCCGATAAAGTCTGATAAACAGCATCTTCCCGATCGCGGGAATTTTACTGAAGGCGCGCGCTAGCTGCAGCTGGCTCTGTAACGGACAAACATGCCATGCGCGCGGCTATGGGAAAGAGTGGGTAGGCTGCATCCGCAAAGGAGTGTGCATTGCTGCGAGCTTAGGGTCCGCTGTAAGCGTAAGGGACCCACAGACGTGGCTTGTGGGTGACTAAACGGCGTGGTTACTGCGGAGTGAATAGCGTAGTTTGTTGAGCTCAACGGATAGCGTGTCTGCATCTGTCATAGCACGTATTCGTTATTTTCACTTATGAAGGCTGTCAGCAGACCTTTGTTCTCATATCCCTCTTACGTCACATTTACTCCATGACTTTTGTTCTCATGTCCCTCTGAAGTCATATTTACGCCATGACTTTTGATCTAATTTCCCTCTCAAGTCACATTTACTCCATGACTTTAAAATTTGTTCTCATTTCTCTCTCAAATCACATTTACTCTATGACTTTTGTTCTCATTTCACACACAAGTCATATTTGCTCCATGGCTTGTGTTCTCGTTACCCTCCTAAGTCGCATTTACTCTTTGACTTTTGTTTTCATTTCCCTGTTAAGTCGCTTTTGCTCCAAGACTTGTGTTCTCATTTCCCTCTTAAGTCGCAGTTACTCTGTAACTTTTGTTCTTGTTTCCCTCTAATGTCACATTTACTCCATGACTTTTGTCCTCGGTTTCCTCTTAAGTCACATTTACTCTTCGACTTTTGTTCCACATACTCTCAAGTCACATTTTCTCTACGACTTTTGTTCCCATTTCCCTGTTAAGTCACATTTAGGCCTACTTCATCTCCCTATGCACTCGAATGTTTACCTAATTCTGTCAGGGGTAGTGGATGGGGGTGGGGGTGGGGCGAGAAGGGAAGGAATGGGGGTGGGGTGAAAGAGAAGAGAAGGTGTTGAGACGGGAAAGAGGAGTTGGGATCCTCTGTTAAAGCTCTCCTCATCCGCTTCTGAGCTCCTTTAATTAGATGGCATTATTCTAGGGAAGCTTTTCCTTATAGCTAATGCGGTCTGAACTATGCTTGGATGCGTTTGCTATTTAAGCTTGCGCAGGCAGCAGCAGCAGCAGCAGTTATTCGAATGATGTCTGACATTGAATGTCCGTCCTTTCTTCATGCTACTCACATAGACATCGTGGTCCATCTTGTCGACAGTTGGAGAAAAAGGAGACAATCTCTCTCTCTCTCTCTCTCTCTCTCTCACTCTCTCTCTCTCTCTCTCTCTCTCTCTCTCTCTCTCTGTCTCTCTCTCTCTCTCATTTGGATGATTTATTTATTGATGTCCATAACCCCATATACATCGATTCTCTCTCTCTCTCTCTCTCTCTCTCTCTCTCTCTCTCTCTCTCTCCTCTCTCTCTCTCTCTCTCTCTCTCTTTCTCTCTGATATATTTATTAATGTCCATAACACCATCTACATCGATTCTCTCTCTCTCTCTCTCTCTCTCTCTCTCTCTCTCTCTCTCTCTCTCTCTCTCTCTCTCCCCTCCTCCTCCTCCTTCTCCTCTTCCTCGTTCACTCTTCAATCGGTTTTTGTTTTAAAGATTCTTATGCACGTTCACTATTGCAATCCATTTGTTCTCATGCATGTTTTATTTCAGTATTTTTTTTGTCGCTCGTAATTGTTTACTGGATGTTTGTTTGCTTGCTTTCATGTTTTGTTGTCAGGATGTTTTGATGATTTGAATAAAAGACGACGGCCTTGTAACATCTTCACCATGGTAGAGTACACATTGGTACTCTCTCTCCCTCTCTCTCTCTCTCTCTCTCTCTCTCTCTCTCTCTCTCTCTCTCTCTCTCTCTCTCTCTCTCTCTCTCTCTCTCCCCCCCCTTCCGAATTAGACACTGGATGCAATGCTGTTCAGTAACATTAGCACAATCTTTATAGGAACATAAACAATGTGACTCAACGTGTACGAAACGAACCATGTGTAAGGATTAATAGATTGATAATGGCCTATTAAAACGTTCTATTGGCCTAAACGTTGATTGTGTACGATCTGGGGAAAATGTAATCACCGATATATTTATAATGGCCTATTAAATTAAAACACTCCACTGGTATAAACATTGTATGAGAACCAAGCGAGGAATATGTATGGGTTGGTATATTTATAATGGCCTTTGAATACACTCCACCGATATAAACGTTGTATGTGCACGAACTAAGGAATGTGTATGGATTGATCTACTTATATTGGGCTAAAAGAAAATCCAGTGACGTAAACGTTGACATGTCGGATTCACAATGCTTTCTCCTCAAGAAAATGTGAAGTGAATTTCTCCGTGAAAGAGGTTTTGATTTTGTTCTTTTAAATGCTGATCATTGTACATTTTGTAATAGTGAAACGGAAAACATTGAGTATCTGTTTCGGTTTTTATGAACACGTGGCACATATTTGGCATCAACTTCAAGCGATAAATAAGAGAGAAATATCAGCATGCGGTTTCTTTAAATTTGTGTGTTCAATTGGTATTGTTTGGGCATTCAAATAATTTCAGAGGTGATGAAACCTTTGACTTCATACTACTTTTGGCACAATATTTCATTTATATATTCAAATGCAAGGAAAAAACTTCCAGTTGTAATAAGTTTTCTACATTATTTAAAGGCAAGATATAACTGTGAACAAGTTGCGAAAAGCGTAAAGTGTCGTCAAAAACTGCATGGAAAATGGCAGTTATACCAATCTTTAATAGAAGTGCAACTTTTGGATTTGATGTGCATGTAGAGGGACTAGTCAGACTCTGTGTCACTTAATATGCATGTACATTTGGATCCCCTGGTGGTTTTGTCGGTGTCTTATTCTCTCTCTCTCTCTCTCTCTCTCTCCTCTCTCTCTCTCTCTCTCTCTCTCTCTCTCTCTCTCTCTCTCTCTCTCTCTCTTCTCTCATCTGTTGTTTCTGTTTCGTTTGGTTTGGGCTGGGTTTTTGTTTTTTGTTTTTTTTTTGTATTTAACCAGTTTTTGAAAAATCTCCCCTACAAATATTAACACATGGTACAGAAACTGTTTATGGTACCTGGCCAAAATGTGAATGTTTGGCTGTTCAAACATAAATGGTGTGAACTGTATGCTGATGTAAAGTGAAATGCTATCAATCTGTGTAAAATGTTCTGTCTTCTGCAAGGAGAAAAATATATTATGAAAAAAAAAAGAAGAAAACTTTCTCCGTGAAACTACTATTATTTCCCCTGACAGAAAGCAGTTTTCGCTCGTGAACTGACTTGTTCTTGTAAGTTACGAAACAAATAATAAAAAAAAAAATAAAAAAAATAAACAGCCTGCTACCCGTCAAACTTGGCGAGGTCTGAGATTTCCCAAATCCCTTGATTGGTTGGTTTGTTTGTATTTTCGTATTAACCGCTTTCACGCATGTGATATGATTAATGTGATGTGATGCGATGTGATGTGATGTGATGTGATCTGATGTGATCTGATGTGATGTGAAGTGTGTGTGTGTACGTGTGTGTGTGTGTGTGTGTGTATGTGTGTGTGTGTGTGTGCCTGTGCGTGTGTATGTGTGTGTGTTTGTTGGTTTGAGTGTGTGTGTGTGTGTGTGTGTGTGAGTGTGTGTTTGTGCGTGTGTGTGTGTGTGTGTGTGTGTGCGCGCGCGCGCTTGTGTGTGTGGACAAAGTCCTTATATAACATGAACCAAGCGTTTGATTAGAGAACTGTTCTGTCCAACTATTTCTTCTTAGTCGAGCGTTGCTGAACACAGAACCACGAAACAGCGTCGCAAAAAGTAGGGCTTCAAAGAAACGCGAACCGGGGTAAAGCCTGGCAGATCAAGACGGGCAGTAAAAGACATCGTTCGACAAGAACAGGCAGGAAAAAACAGAGACAATGAACAGTATCCCAGACCCTTCCATGAGACGACTTAAGAAGCAGGAAGAGGGCAGAGTGTCCTGGAATGCAGTGTAAACTCATCTCTGGGTCTCTGTAAGAGACGGCTATCATTCTTCCTGAAAGAACATCGTCACTGCGATGTCCACGCTAAAAGTGTTCTGCTGTTGAATGATGAACAAATGTGGCCTTGTGTACGATTTGTCACCGGCTTGTTGACTATATTTTGGATGAAAATACTGTTAGCGTACCAAAAACTGTTTTGGCCAGTAAAACAGTTAACATGAATATTTAAGATGTAATCTTAAGATTGAGGCTACTCTACGAGGATGAGAGTTGAGTGCAGCCGCGCGATGAGAAGAGGTGAGTCATGATAATGGCGGCCACATCACCAGCGACAGCTATGCAGGAAGAGCAAACGCTGAGCGACGCTAATGTTTCCAACATGTGCAGTCACTCACCTCTTACACGACTGCCTGGTTGTCACTCGTCATCCTCAATGAGATGATTCTATTCTTGAAGTCGCGAGGTTATCAACGCTAGCTGTAACCGCTTTTGGCGTGGATACCCCGCACTCCTGTGGCGTGTCTTGGGCAGTTGACACCTGGCGAAGCCCATCCCTCTCCAGGTTTGACCACAGCCGATGTTCTCCAACTCGGAAGCTCGTTTTGGTCGCGGACACGTAGCCGTTAGGCTGGACTGGAGCCCTTCCGCCGTGGCCGTTGACTCAGTAAGGAGTTCCTCCGCCCAGTGATGCCGTGTCAGCATCACCCTCTCACATGGTTTAGCCCGCAAGCTGAAGCGGTGTACCAGCGACTACCTCTATCTAGAGAGGAAGACAGAGAAAGAGACGGGAGGGCAACATCAGTGAATGGACTGGCCTCACACTCATCAACTACATACGAGCGTCTTAGAACTAGGAGGAGTGGCGGAAGCTGGCTGCAAACTCTTCTGTGGAGCCCATTTGGTCTTCAAGGTGATAGGGTGCCCCACTACTCACCGCTCAAATCTAGCCCACAGCTAGCCCACAGGCTGCACAGAGCCGCTGCACAGAGCCATTGCACAGACAGCACAGCGCCGCTCATGGTATGGCCAGAACCTAAGAGACTAACAATGTCTTGAGTAGCAAAGTGCGCGTCAGTCAAGAGAGAAAAAGATAACCATGATAGAAAACGCGATGGTTTGCTCTTCGTTGATCACAGGATCCCACTGGCAGTCTGAGAGAACCCTCCCCCCCCCCCCCCCCCCTCCTTAGTTCCCTTTACCGAACTGGTCATGCATGACGAGACTGAGATGTTCAGTTGATCCAATGAACAAGTCATTTGAATGGACGGAATCGCACGTCTTAAGAGGAGACCGACAACAACAAAGAAGAATTTGGCTTCTCTACTTCTGTTTCGCAGTGAATGTTGGTGTCCTTCCAGCGCGGTGAATTTCACGTTTGAAGAGAAGGCCAGTGGCGACGATGCTGAAGAACTCGTTCTTCCTCCACTTCTGTTTTGGAGAATGTGAAGAATATCTGCCAGCCTTTCCAGCCCTGGGTGCACGACCTGCCCGTACTTTTTATCCAGATGAAGGCACGTGTTTGAAGAATTTTGTCCGTCAAGGTTATAGATCAAAATATATCCAGATGAAAGTATGGGGTTGAAGAATTTATTTTGTCTGTCAAGTTTACAGATCAAAATATATCCAGATGAAAGTATGGGGTTGAAGAATTTATTTTGTCTATCAAGTTTATAGATCAAAATATATCCAGATGAAAGCATGTGGTTGAAGAATTTTGTCTATCAAGTTCATAGACAAAAATTTATCCAAATGAAGATATGTTGTCGAAGAATTTCGTCCATCAAATTCATCCATCAAAACATTTCCAGATGAAGGTATGTAGTAAAAGAATTGTGTCTACCTTGTGACTCGTTTGTCAACGTTTCTCTTGAGGGTTTGTGCTCACATTTATTTAAGATTTGTCTATCAAGTTTATCCATCAAAATACATCCAAATGAAGGTATGTAGTTGAAGAAATTTGTCTGTCAAGTATATCCATCAAAATAATGTCAGTAGGTGATATGATACTTCTGGCGGGAACTTCCTTCTGTTTGTGACTAGACGTCAACTCTGGTGGGGTCCTGTGCAGAAAACATGGGTTTAAACAGTCACAGATAAAGAAAAGGATTGTTCAGAGTTGCCATTCCTGGCTAATCGTGTTTGGCTCTTGAAACTGTGATTCAAGGAGAGAGTAGTTTCTATGTTTTGGCAGTTTTTAATCAAAAGCATAAATACTGAATGATTATGCAAACATTGCTTGGGATTTCTTTAGGTGAACCACACCATGGTCGCATTTGTTGTAACTCCTAAGCGTTTTAACCCCGTTTATACTAAGACATGACAGACCTTCGTGAGCATATGATGAGTTTCTTTTAATCAGAACTTGATGCGACTATTTGTCCTGCTGTGAACTAGCATTGATAGTAAGTATCCTGCTGCCTTGAAAACAAAAAGAGCCAATCCAACTTGCTGTTTTAGTATTAAACAGAAGATCTCTGCTATTTTCAGCATAACTCTGACCGCGTTGTAATGCTGTCAACATGAAAAGAGACCATGCTTTGCTGCTTTCTTCGGAATACGATCATTGACATTGTCCTATTGTCTTCAACAGAAAAGCATGATATTCCAAGGTTGTCAGAACAAATTCAGAATATTCGTCAATTGTCGTCGACATGAAAATAAACAAACGATGTCATTTCGTTGTCTTTGTTACTACTAGTCCTTATTTCCACCCCGTACTTCCGTTTATGCATCGTCTAACCGGTACGAATCATGACGAAGGTTACAGAATTTGGCGGATGGTATAGCATTGCGATTTCCATTCTCACATGCACCCTGCGCTTTTATTACCGGACCATCCCAGTTCATTCAGACCTTGTCCTCCCCATTTTCTCTTCCGTGTTTTCGCTTTCCGATGTTCTCCCTATTTTGTTTTCATATTTGTTTTTCTTTCCTCAACATCGCCCCGTCCCATTCTCACTCCTTCCCTAAGGACCCTGCGTAGTGGGCTGGTCTTTAATCAACGAAAGCGGCACTGGAAACTGCGTTCGCCCTGTCGAGCCGATAAGAGAAACGCGCCTGATCCGTCCAGTGTCTCACCCATGCACCATGAGATTATCAGCCCCACTCCCAAGGCTTCGCACTTCTCGTCATCACGATTGTAAAATGTTTCATTCGCTCTTCCTCTCTATCTTTTGCTACATCTACCCAAACTCATTCCATTGAAGAGACAAAACAAAACTAAGGGGGGAAACACACACACACACACACACACACACACACACACACACACACACACACACACACACACACATACATACACACACACACACACACACACACACACACACACACACACACACACACACACACAAAACAAACCACCTTACAACTACCACTCCTTTCCTGTCTGTCTTGTCCCGTTTCCATGTTTTGTAATTACTTCTTCTCACATCGTTTCTCATTCTAGTCAATTATCATTCCCATCATATGGTACTCAGATTACATTCCGACTTTTTGCACCTGATATAATGTCTAGTCACACATCTTCCTACCACCTGTCTCTGTGGTTTTTCTGTTCATTTTAAGCTTACATCTTCTCGCATTCCAGTCCATTATCCACACCCGTTATGCGTTCTTCAGATTGTAGCCAGACTTTTTTCACTTGATACAAAGTCTAGTCTCGCATATTCCTGCCACCTTTCTCTGTAGCGTTTCTGTTATTTCTCCTTTTTTTTCCCTTTCGTCTTCATACGATCCAATCTCTTGCTCTTTGAAGTTATGCTCCTGTCGTTCATAGCTCTTCTTTCTCTGACCTTTTTCGCACGGTGTGCTTTGATTTCCCTTAAAAGAGTTTGACGACTCTGAAAAGGCCCAGAGATCGGCCGGGCTATTATACTGTGATCAGGGTTTAAACTTAATCGGCATACCATACACTCTCTGATTTCACGTTGACTCTTTGCATATTTCCGTGTTTGGTTTTAAAAAAAAACAACAACAACAACAACAAACAAACAAACAAACAAAACAAAACAAAACCCGGATGTCACACCACCATCACTGCACCACCACTTTTTTTTTCTCTTTTCCTTTTTTATATTTTTATTTTGATTATTGTTTCTTCGTTTGTCGCTGTCACATGTTTCCTGTTTTTCGGTGGCATTGCTGCCACGCCCCCCCCCCCCCCCCCCCCACCCAGCAGCCACACTACCATGTTTGTCTGCTACGGTTTTTGTAGCAAATATCAGATAGCTGATGAAATACATCAACTGTAACCATTGGGGTGTTGAAAAAAAAGAACAGAAACATTAAAAACGAAAACAAAGGTCCCAATTCTAGTCTGTTTTCACGTGGACATATTCACATCCTACCTTCTGGTGGCTTCAACTCATGGCTCTTCCCACTGCTTTTGTTTCCGTTCATTTTTTTTGTTCTCACTCTCGTCCCCTTCCTTCTCGCAATGCACCCCTTTTACGTATCTGTTGTTTCCGTTGGAAGGAATTCTGTTTTACGTCTCGTCACACATATAGGTGATTGCAGACGTCTAAATAACATAGTGTTTACAATTTTAGACTATTATCATAAAAGAAAAGAGGACGATGTGGTTACATAGAACAAAAATAAAGGATAGATGAATTGTAGGACAGTCACTATGAAAAATTAGAGAAAAATAACTAAACGTACGATTATGATTATAAAATGTTCCTTAATGGACTTCCCAAAAGGTTACTCGTTAATTTAACAAGAGAAACAACTGGCAACGAATCTAAAAATGTTTTCCCTTGCCTTCTCTTTGTATGCTGTGCCTATGTTCAGCCACGAACTGACATTTACACTTCCCCCCATTTTTCACACCCCGTGTCTTTTTCATCCACATCGCTCCTCCTCCTTTCACCGCCAAAGTTGTGACAGGAGGAGTGCGCCCCCTTTCTTCCCACTCGCAAATCCATTTTTTTCGTATTTTCATTAGCATAATCTCGCCTTTCTGTTTCAATGTTTACCACTCTGAATCCATTTTCTTCCCATTATATTTCATTCAAGTCTGTTTACCACTCTTAATTCACTTCATTCCGGTAATATTTCATGCAAGCCGGTTTACCTCGTCAATCCACGTTCTTCCCGTTATATTTCATTCAAGCCTTTTCACCATTCTCAATTGGTCTCCTTCTCGTTATCTTTCGTTCAAGTCTCTTCCCCCCCCCCCCCCCCCGCCCCAACCCCTCATCTCGCTCTCCTATCCATCCATTCACAGTCCCTGCCATTGGAGTCTGTCCGTTCCATTCACCATTCCCTCCGGTTTGCATTCAGATAACGCACCATTGTTTCTACCCTCAACATCCGATGCTCACACATTCCATCAACTATTGTTCCTGTCCGGCCACTTTCCTTCCACATGCTTGCTTTGCTTTGGTGTTACGTTTTGTGTGTGTTTCTTGTGGTGTTACGTTTTGTGTGTGTTTCTTGTGGTGTTATGTTTTGTGTGTGTTTCTTGTGGTGTTACGTTTTGTGTGTTTCTTGTGGTGTTATGTTTCTTCTGTGTTTCTAGTGGTGTTATGTTTCCTCTGTGTTTCTTGTGGTGTTACGTTTTGTGTGTGTTTCTTGTGGTGTTATGTTTTCTCTGTGTTTCTTGTGGTGTTACGTTCCCTCTGTGTTTCCTGTAGTGTTACGCTTCCTCTGTGTTTCTTGTGGTGTTACGTTTTCTCTGTGTTTCTTGTGGTGTTATGTTTTCTCTCTGTGTTTCTTGTGGTGCTACGTTTTTTTCTGTTTTTCTTGCGGTGTTACGTTTTCTCTCTGTGTTTCTTGTGGTGTTACGTTTTCTTTGTGTTTCTTGTGGTGTTACGTTTCCTCTGTTTTCCTTTTTTTCTTTTCTCTATCCATCTACGGACCATGGCACTTTTGATGTCACCAACACTGTAAATTGTTTTTCAAACAAAATGAAAAGAAATTGATGCTTAAAATCGAGATAAATTTGCTTGTTGCTAACAGTGATGGTATGCATTCTCAACTTTGATTTGCTGGGTAGACTGTATTGGAGGTAGGATGCAAAGGTCAGGCACTTTTTTTAAAATTTGAAGCCACTCAAACAGTTAGGTTTGTCTGGAAAAGCAATCTAACTTTCCATTGGACTTCCTGCCCATGTCTATGTCCATGGTCAATTTGCATCAGTATGGGCAAGTTCATAGGGAAATGTCGCTAGATGAGAGTGGTGGAGTCCTCCACTGGGGGTGGGGATGGGGTCCCCGGTCGTTTACTCACGCCGGCTACGCGACTCAACATTTATCTCGTCAGTAGAGGGCTTAGTAAGCAATGTCGTGGCACTTTGGATCACTCCTGGTCCCCGTCTAAACGCCATCGATGTGACTCAGCAGCAGTGCAGCATCTCATTTGGCTGGTTTCCTTAAGTCGACTTGATACCAACTGCTCCCCATGGAGTGGCGGTGACGACGCTGTGAAGGAACGAGGCTGGGTGTAGCTGTGTACAGGGTGGCCGGAAGGAGCGTCGTGGGAGTAATGCCACTAAGGCAGCAGGAAAAATGAGATAGCAGTTTCTAGCTGTAGGGCTTTTTTGTTTTACGTCCTCCGACCTGTCCTGAGGCGTATGGGATATTTCTAGAGGATATATGTATGGTAGAGGGGGAGGTGGGTAGAGAATGGGAAGAGCATGGGCAAGAGAGAGAGAGAGAGAGAGAGAGAGAGAGAGAGAGAGAGAGAGAGAGAGAGAGAGAGAGAGTTTTTCTTAAGAGACGGTGGTGTAATTTGTGCCAGTATATAAAGTATCGTTCAAGACTATCAAAATATAACTTGCCCGTCTTCTAAACGTTGTGTATCTTGTTTTAAAATGTTAATGTTAAAAGCAATTAAGAGAGAAATTTTTCTTTCATTTTTCCATTTCTGAGTCTGTCTGAATCCAAGCGCAAGAGTGGGTAGCATCGTATTCCGTTTTATACTCAGTGACTATATGGCTAAATGTTGTAAAATTCAAGAAATCAGGGTTAAAAATAGTCTATATGTGTACTAGAATATCAAGTAAATAAAACAAAATAGCAGTACTAGAACACTGTACACTATATACAGTGCACACTTTACGTAGCACAGATACTTTCTTTATGTTTCTCTGATGTTTACCCCAATATTGTTTTCAGAATATTTGTCCCGATAGGGAAGGCGGTGGGAATAAACCGTTAGCAAAAGAATGAAGTAGTTGCAAAGTGAGGTGACTGCAGGCGGAAATATAAACAAGGCAAGATAAACAATATACAGGACAACGTCTTCTTCAGGCAAAATAAACAACACTCAAGACAACGAAAATGAAGAACTAGCCATCACTTATCTTGTTAAATTTGGCGCAGGATTGGCGTCGATTGAATGCCCATCTTGTGGTGAATTTGACAAGTGATTAATTGCTTATTCTTCATTTTCGTTGTCCGGAAAGGTGTTTATCGTGCCTGAAGAAGACTTCAGAGGTCGAAACGCGTCATGTTTTGTCCTGCATATTGTTCGTCCATGTCACGTGGCAGAGTTAGTTCAAGTACCTTTTGAAAAGAATAAATTGCCTGGAAAAGTAGCCTTTACCCTGTAAAAAGAAATGTGGTACAAGTCATCGAAAGGACTGCACGCCGTGTCCAAAAGTGAGAGCCAATAAGAAGCTCGCTCACAATCAACGAAGGTCACCTTCGCTGGTTACTCGAAATACTCTAAAGATCATCCAGTCGACTCGCCGGCTGCCATCAGCCAATAGGGGATCGCTCGTAACCCGGGCACCCGCCAAGGTCGGCCCACACTGTAAAGCAACATGGATTAGAATCAAAATAAGATACAGGCGAGCCAATTATAATCGCGCGTTGAGGGCTAGTAATCCAACCAATGGAAAGCGCGCTGTGATACGAAAACCTTGAGTTGTCGATCATCCAACCTCTACAACTCTACAGAAAAAAGGACCAGTTCATACCAAATTTAGGACATATCACCTCCTACATGGGTATAGGGAAAGCCAACATTTGTATGGTCTTTTCATGGAACACATTGCCTGACGCACTGGTAACAGTAAGTTTGATGCATGAAACTTCCACCAAGCTGTAATATTTGCCTCTGTGGCATATCATATTACGTTATGGTGCAGACTGGTCAATAGATAGCAAGATGGCTGCCAGATGCGGCCATTCCGTATTTGACTGGTCAATGACTAGCAAGACGGCCAAACAAGCATTCCCTGTATGACTGGTCTGTAAATAGCAAGACGACAGGCCAGAAACCAGCATTCTCTATTATAACTTATTAATCAAACATTGAAAGATCCAGTGTAATGCAAAAATGCATGAAAGATTAGTGGCTGCACCGGACCAGTTCATTTTCAATTTTGGTACAAATTGATCGGTAAATGGGAATGCCGGATGCTTATACGGGAATGCACTGTAAATAGCAAAAGATTAATTATAAGATGGAGATGTGTGAGTCCTTAAAATGGAGACGCACATAGAAGAAAACATACTCATACGTCAAAGAAGAAAACAGAAGACGGCAGAGAGAGAGAGAGAGAGAGAGAGAGAGAGAGAGAGAGAGTACACACACTCAAACACATCACACACACACACACACAAGCAAGCGCGCGCGCACACACACACACACACACATTCACATTCACACTTGTATGAGCACACACACACACACACACACTAACGCTCGTGCAAACGCGCGCGCACACACATACACACACACGCACACACGAACTCACGTGTGCATGTAGGCAGGCACGCTCACACACGCACACACAAACACACACACACACAAACACATACACACACACACATGAATGCACAGATTTTTTGTATGCCTGTAAACACAGTGGAGAAAACATGTCCTTCCGCCACACACACACACACACACACACACACACGCCGTTGCATGCATTTAAACACAGTGGTCAGTCTGTCTGAATGTCTGTCTGAATGTCCGAAAGAAACCTGCCCTTCCTTCACCAAGGAAAGACCGCCGCTGAATGTTAAGACTGGGAACTTTAGGGGGAAAAAAACTGCCGCTGAATGTTCAGACTGGGAACTTTAAAGGAGGGGGGGGGGAGGGGGGGGGGGGAGGAGAGGGAGTGCTGACAAAGGTGTGGGTGAGAGAGAGGCTAATATAGAGGGGAAAAAACAGGAAGACTGATTGCCTTCACCAGCCACGAGGAGAGCGGAGAGGTGAAAGGAGGAAAGTTATAAAGGTCCTCCTCTCCACAATTTGGCTAAAGGCCTCTAATCCTGAATCGTGCTCTGCGGTGAAAATCACCTGTTTGCTCTGGCACGTGTTTCACCCCGGCATTTGTCCCTACCTCGCATTTACCTAATCTTTTAGCTTAGTCATACCACATAATTACTTGTTTATAAGGAAGAGAGAGAGAGAGAGAGAGAGAGAGAGAGAGAGAGAAGCCTTTGGCCTATCTGAAGGAAACGGACACTATCATTCGCATTTAAATTTAAGAAACCAGAAAGGATAATAGCAGCCTGAACATCTCTGTTTACAAGAGAGAGAGAGAGAGAGAGAGAGAGAGAGAGAGAGAGAGAGAGAGAGAGAGAGAGAGAGAGAGTGCAGATGCAGATGCAGATGTTTATTCGTAAAGGCCATAGCCCCTTAGAAGGGGGTAAATAAATGACAAATCGCGCAATTCATCAATGCAAACTCAATTTGACAAACATAACATTTGTTATCTTAACACATCATTTCGCATTCTGAAAGCTTTATACAAATACAAAGCGAACTGTTTGGTAGTGTTTTCATTTGATGATGCCATTAACATAATGAGTTTGAAGAAACAAGGTTTTCTTAGATACTTAAATGGGATTAATTGCTGTCTGATAACTTGTAATAC
>CM031614.1:37683018-37688018 GCA_018398815.1 Conus ventricosus
CTGTCAGCAGAACAGCAACGAGTGCGGCTACGGGATGCACACGGAAGTTGCTTGGCGGTGGCGTTTATTGCCGGTGGGTACTGCAGTCATGCAATACGGGCTGGTGCAGCCATGGGAACGCTCCCTTGGAGGTTCTGTCGTGTCACATCCAGTGGTCAGTGTAGAATGGCATCTGACAGGGAGCAGTGATGTCTCTTCATGTGTTAATGGAATGCCCTGTGCGTGCCTGCACATTATGTGAACACAGCGCAGGCTTCCAGGGGGTGGTGTAGGATTGTTCCCATCTGGTTTGTTCGGCAGTTGAGAAAATAACAACTTTTCCTGGTTCTATCCGCACCTTTGGGTGTATCTTTTTTTCTGTTTCCAGCCTTTTCTTTAAAAAACAAAAATAAAAAAGACAAACAAACAAAGAAACAAGGACACGAAGAAAATTCAGACAAAACCCCACGCACAAATACCCACAAAACATAAGCAGGCAAACAAAAAGAAAATCCAATAATTTACAAGCAAACATAAAAACAGTAATATCACACTGATGGACGTGCATAACAATCTATTAATAAAAAAAAAACCCGAAATGATTGGGGAAGAGAGAGAGAGAGAGAGAGAGAGAGAGAGAGAGAGAGAGAGAGAGAGAGAGAAGAGAGAGAAAGAATGGGGGGAGAGGAACAGGGAGGGAGCGAAGGAGACAGAGAGAAGAGAGAGAGAGAGAGAGAGAGAGAGAGAGAGAGAGAGAGAGAGAGAGAGAGAGAGAGAGTTCTCCTAGTAGTAGCAGTATAGTACTACGTTTTTAAGGCTACATCAGAGAGAGAAAAAAAAGTCATGGCATGCTCCAATCGGAATATGTAAGGCATCTTTATAACGATGACAAATCCTGTAGTTCTTTCTTTTTTAGGTGATTCGGATTTCCTGTTTGTTTGTTTTTTTTCTCTGTTTGCTTGGGGCTTTTTTTTTACTCAAGTACTCAAGACAGAATATGAGGAGATTAGCAGCTGGCCAGGGATTGTTTGTATTAGCTTTTTGTCTTTTTTTTTTAGTCAACATGCTTGTTTTGCACAAAAAGAACAATGATACCTGCATGTTACATATAATTAAATATCCCCGCCTACCTTACATCATGTTACACTGCATGATTAGCAGAATGCATGCTGTTTAAAAAAAACATGGTACCCAAGGCATTCAAAGTATAACAGATGTATAATTTCCATCATAATAATATTATCTTTAATTTTAATTGCCACTACCACCAAGATCATTACTGTTGTGATCAGATGACTTATGATGCTCACTAAACTCGAAGCAATGTTCATACACTTCATCAAAGACAACTTCTTTCAACAGATGAGCAATAATGCAATATTGTTTAACTATGCCATTTACGAATGGGGAGAATAATTCGATCTTACTGATAAGCAAGTGTGATAAAAGATGAACCTAAAAAAGAATTGATTTTCTGCATTTCGTATTCATTGTTTATATATCATCTGATGTATCACAGTTGTGAACCAATTAACTAATTTTGCATTTATAAAAGAACATATGCAAATTATATTGTCTTATCAGATGCTAAATTTCTTTCGTGTCCAAAAATAATACATTATATCAGATGTTGAAATTCTGTCGTGTCCAAAAAGTACATTCTGATAAAGTTTCAAAGATTTTGTGTTTCCCCACCAATGAGCTTGATGTTTCTGCGTGGCTCCAGAAGATTCGTGTAAATTTATGTGACCAAGATATGTGTTAAATGTTGTCGTAATGTGTTGTGGACAAACAACACACACCTTCGCTCACTACTTTCATGCGCAATGTAACAGTGTTTGACGCCAATATTCTTTGTACTAGTAAATTATGACAATACGTTGTGGACAACCAACTCTCTCTCTCTCTCTCTCTCTCTCTCTCTCTCTCTCTCTCTCTCTCTCTCTCTCTCTCTCTCTCTCTCTTGAACCCCCCCCCCCACACACACACACAATTTCAAATCTTTGCCAAGTCATTACTCTGATGACGGAGGGGTTGTTGGCCTGCGCTTGTTTTCCCCCACTATTAGATTGTTCGTCTTTGTATTTGTCTGACTTTATTCAAGTTTAAAAGGCTGTGCCAGTCTTGAATAAAAGTTACTCTGAGTCAAGTTTACTTATGGGAGCAAGAGTTACCCTACTTGTTTATTGTTTACTGTTCCCTGCCTCATTTCATTTCAATTTCGTTGCAATTAAATCGAGGTTTTTTGTATTTGTTTCTGTCCGTCTTTGTGTTTGTCTTTTGATCTCCCTTGCATCCTTGGGTGGATCCTCAAGCGTAGGCTCAAAGATTGTCCCCTACATTATAATCTTACATAATGTCTTTAGTTTTTCAGCAACTTTTTTCCTACTCACACTTTCGATTTGTTTCATTTACCACCCTTCGCTGATTGCTTTGAGGGTGCTGTTGGATTCTTTTTTGAACCCTCGGTGTTGAGAACACCACAGTATTATGGACTGTGGTGTGTCTCTATATGACGCCAGGAGCACAGAAACAACCAGCCGTGTCTCCCTGATCAGTCCGATCCAGCGGACGAAAAGTCTAGGAGCAGGCAATACAAATAGATCTGCCTTCGAGAGGGATTACGATGGTTCCCTCGCGCAGCTAGCGAAGAGTTTACATATTTAAATTATATTTTCTTACTTTTATGTTCCCATTTCCTTATTTTGAACACCCCCCCCCCCCCCCAACAAGTTCAAATGTTCGCCAAGCATTACTGTGATGACGGAGGAGTTGTTGGCATGCGCTTGTTTTTCCCCCCTCTTCGATTGTTCGTCTTTGCATTTGTCTGACTTTATTCAAGTTTAAAAGGCTGTGTCAGTCTTGAACAAAAGTTACTCTGAGTTAGGTTTTCTTTATGGGAGCAAGAGCTACCCTTACTTGTTTACTGTTCCCCTCCTCATTTCAATTTAATACACAAAAAGGTCAAACAAGTAAATAAGTACTCTAAAACAGACTAGATTACAACTTTTAAAAAAATGCTGATACGTTTGGTACTGTATTATATTGGGTATTTATATAGCGCCTATCTTCGGTCACAGACCAAGCTCTAAGCGCTTTACAATAAACACACTAACTACCTCATTCACTCAACGGGCTGCCTACCCAGGTAGAGCCGGCCGAAGAGCAGCCTACTGGCGCTCATTCAGTCGTTTCCCGTACCATTCAATTATCAGTCACTCATTTTTCATTTATCTCATTTATTCCTCCAGTTTCTCACACAGGATGCATGCGATCGTTTATACGTGTCCTCCACTTCCACCGGCACACGATGGCACACGACAACAGTAAGTGACAATTTTTGTGGCTTGGTAAGAAATACCAGGCGGCTATCTTCAATCTACATCAATTTTGCCAGGGCAGCGGGGAAACCCCTGCTCTTTTCGATTTTCAACTGCCGTGGGTTCTTTAACGTGTGCAGGGGGCCAGGAAGGCACACGGGTCCGACTCGCTTATAGTCCCCATCCGATGGACTTGACGTTCAGTTCGATTTGTCATTCAAACTGGGAAAGAAAGGGCGAGAAAGGCAGGGCGCGAACCCGCGCACTTCTCACACGTTGGATCGGCAGACGAACGTCTTAACCACTCTGCCATGCTTTCTTCCTGCCATGCTTTCTACCAAAAAAGAAAATATGAAAGATTTTCCAGACCAAAGAGAGGAATGAACACGAGAGTAAAGAAAGACAAAAATAGAAAAGGAGTCGGAGACAGTGGCACACACACAGTGAGTGGAACAAACGCGCACACACACACACACACACACACACACACACACACACACACACACACACACACACACACACACACACACATGCGGGCGCGCGCATTGGGAGAAAACGAATCGCCTTTTACGGGGCGAAAGTTTAGACATTTGAACAGACTGTCACTGTGGCACACGCTTTTAGCCAGTCTTACAAGAGATTTCATTACAGGAGTGCGTGTCATTTAGCATGCCTCGGGATGGCAGGAACAGACTGTACGCAAAATCTCGTATCTCTCTGTCTATATTTTTATATCTATATTTATTTCTCTCTCTCTATCTATCTACCTATCTGTCTATCTTTACATACATACATAAAGAATATACATATGTATAACTATATAGACATCTCACTTTTTAGTATCGTCGGCAAAGTCTATGCTCGGGTCCTCCTGATCCGCCTGCAGAAGCTGGCTGAATGTGTCTACCCGGAATCACAGCGTGGCTTTCGAGCAAAGATGTCCACGGTAGACATGGTCTTCTCCCTTCGCCAACTCCAGGAAGTGCAAAGAGCAGCGGATGCCCCTGTATATCGCATTCATCGACTTTACCAAGGCCTTTGACAGAAACGGCCTTTTCAAGGCTCTCCGGAAGATCGGCTGCCCACCCCCTTCCATCCCCCTAACTGCGCAGCTTTATTGAGTCCTTCCTCTCCAACATGAAAGCGACAGTGCAGTTTAATGACAACCTCTCTAAGCCCTTAGACATACTCTGCGGTGTCAAACAAGGCTGTGGCCATGCCCCCACCCTCTTTGGGATCTTCCTTGCTCTCCTCCTGAGGCATGCATTCAGCACAGCGCAAGAGGAGGTCTACCTGCGGACCAGTTCAGATGGCAGGCTTTTCAATCTCGCCCGCCTAAGAGCAAGGACAAAGGTCCACGAAGTCCTCATCAGAGATGTGCAGTCTGCCGATGAAGCAGCAACTGCGACCCACACCCAGCGCGCGGGGATTGCAGCCGCTGATAGTCCGCTTCTCCCAGGCCTGCAAAGACTGGTCTGACTATCAGCATGATACATACATACATACATACATACATACATACATACATACATACATACATACGTACATACATACATACATACATACATACATACATACATACATACATACATACATACACACATACATACATACGTGGCCTCAATGATGTGAAAAATGTTAATGATCTTTTTCTGGACGCTCATAGCTTGTCATTTTCAAGGGCAGTTGCAGTCCAGCGGG
>CM031614.1:37713018-37715518 GCA_018398815.1 Conus ventricosus
TGGGATGGTAACGGGAGGCAGACAGGCATTCTTCCAGAAACAGAAAGCAGCTAAACCGAAGCGAAAGATCAGGACCATTGTCCGGATGATGCTGGGGTCTCAGTATTGTTGATCCAGTTCCATCAGTTAAAAAAAAGACCCATAACGTCCACTTATGAACCGTTACAGAGTCACTGAAGAGACTATGATTGGAAATGGGGGTGGGGGAGATGAGCAGGCGGGGGGGGGGGGGGAAGGGGCGGGAGCAGAAGAGAGAAGGTGAAGGAGGGAAGAGTGGAGGGAGAGGAGCTATCAGCACACGCATGGAGGGCAAGTTATCTGTTCTTGATGTAACAGTATGGGGAAAGAGACAGTTTGCCTGATATCATCACCGCATGTTCTTTCTTCTTTTCTTTTTTGTTGTTCTTGTTGTCTTAAAATGACGATACGAGTACAGCACCAAATGATATAAAGAAGGAATCAAACAGCCCACGTGTTACCATTGCCTCGGGTAAGCAGTCACCAGACTGTGAGCATCATTGTTGTGAGTCTCACTGTACGTGAGAGCAGCGTGTTTCTGCATTAGAGACAGGAACTTCATTTTAAGAAGACGACGACAGTCTCTGGAATGCATCACCATAACCTTCTCTGGAATGCATCACCATAACCCTAACCCTAACGATAAATCTCACCTTGATTAAATTAAACCTTAACCCTAATCGTCCACTGACCCTTATTCGTGAAACTTGATAAAAAAAAAATCCTCGTTGATAAATTGTGTCGTAGCGTTGTGTTCTCTTGTTCACCAATCGCTAAAAGTACGTCTGCTTTGTAGGCAGCGAGTCTGTGGGTCAGTGCCGCCAGTTTTTCTGACCAATTAAAAGGACGTGTACAGAATCTGCCAAATCACTCGGTATGACTTAATGTCAATAATGATAATAATTATTATTATAGTTAATTGATAAGAGAAAGAAATGCAAAACAAAGACGAAGTTCAAACAATCTAGTTTCCCATTCAGCTGCCCCTGTTTAAAATCCATTTCATTTCATCCATTTCATTTCGTCGATATAAACAAAGGGCCAGAAAAGAATTTTTCTTGAAGGGCCAGATAGGAATTTTTCTTAAAGGGCCAGATAAAAAAAAATTCTCAAAGGGCCAGAAAATTTTTTTTCTTAAAGGGACAGATACGAATTTTTCTGAAAGGGACAGAAAAGAATGTTCAACTATCCCAGTCTCTTTGGAGTCCACGACAGACTGTGTGATAAGCGGAGGGCACTCAGTGTCACGTAGAACCATTCATTCAATCTCTTAAGTGTCAAAGAACCTATGCACCAGCAGCTTCTTTCTTTCCTTTTTGTTTGATTGTTTGTTTGTTTGTTTGTTTGCTTGTTTGTTTGCTTGTTTTGTTTCGTTTGTCCTACCCAGCAGGATTGCAAGACTTCTGTGTCTGTATGTGTGTTTTATTGTTCAACATGATCTCACCGTACCCAAGACCTACATGAAGAGAACGTCTATTGCTTGGCACTTGGAGAGCTAATTACATCAATAAACTGCAGACAGCACGGTCCCGACTTGCGCTGTTCTGCACAGGATAGCCCTGTTTGAGACTGCCTACCTTGATAAGTCTGTGGCAATTGTGTCGTTCTGCAAGAGGACCTGACATAATTTGGATATTTTGAACATTTTTTAAAATTCTGTGTGGTTGACTGAGGCGCCAATATCTATGTATAATTTACATGGCAGGTCTCTCTCTACTTGCAAAATGGACAAAATGCCAACAGGAAATTTTACAAGCTGCAAAGCATAGAAACGTACTCCCAGTAAGTAGTAGGAAAAAAAAATTAAAAATAGATATATGTATAAAAATCAGTCACTCCAGCACTTTCTCTCCCTTCTTGGTGCTAGAAATTTTTGTTATGTAAGTGAAAAGAACTAAGAATACTGCTCTCTCCGCGGCGGGGAAGTAAACACCGGTCTCCTGCGTGACAGGCGGGGATACTAACCACTGTACCAGCGAGGAGCTTACAGAATCTGGTTACACTTAAGTTTATAAACCGTTATTGCTTAAACTGTACATAAAAAGATAATCATTTATAGCCTTTAGTAACGGCTATTCTGGTCAAATAAAACATCGGGCCCATAATGAACATATCTACAAATTTTCAGAAAGATCGGTCCAGCAGTTTTGTCTGGAGTGAGTGGAACACATTTTGACCACGGACGGACACACACACACACACACACACACACACACACACACACACACACACACACACACACACACACACACACACACACCACATACACACACACACACACACGCGCGCGCGCGCACACACACACACACACACACACACACACACACACACACACACACACACACACACACACAGCATTTCTTCGTTCCCATTCTAAAGTACTCCCTGTTCTATAAGAACTGGGAGTACAAAAACAGTGGATACAAGAAAACAGAACATCCTAAATTTTCTTGTGTTTAAGAAATGGCGTAAACGCTTGTGT
>CM031614.1:37728018-37735518 GCA_018398815.1 Conus ventricosus
CCGTCTCTCTCTCTCCCTCTCTCTCTCTCTCTCTCTCTCTCTCTCTCTCTCTCTCTCTCTCTCTCTCTCTTGTGTGTACATGTATGTGTGTGTGTGTGTGTGTGTTGTGTGTGTGTGTGTGTGTGTGAGAGAGAAGAGAGAGAGAGAGAGAGAAGAGAGAGAGAGAGAGAAAGAGAGAGAGAGAGAGAGAGAGAGAGAGGGGGGGGGACTGGCATGATATTTTACTCGTACTTCTTTGTCATCGTAAGGACCGTCCACATCCAGCGTGAATTAATATTTGTTCTGCACTCGTTTTTCTTCCGAACTGGTGTTTCCAAACGACAGTAAGTATCAGAGCAATCATGTTGGTGGCATGCTTCCTGCAGAGCAGTCATGTTTGGTGGTATGCTTCCTGTAGAATCGAAGCTGTGGAAAGCTCCATAACAGATGGCCGAATCGGCAGACAATGTTGTTTGTTCGAATCCCAGTTGCGCTCAACATAAAAAAAAAAAATGTCCTCGTGCTTCCTATCCTAAAATGTTGACATTTTAGTGGTAACAAAAGAAAGGTCTTCTCTCCACTTTCTTTGGGAGTGTTCCGCACCTTAGACCCCCCTCCCCTCCCACTCCTTCCTCCTCATCTCCGCATCCCCCTTCTCTCCTCCTCTAGTGAACGCCAGCGCGGATACGGACGGTTAAACTTGAAGAATGTTACACGTTAAAAATATCTGCCCCATTGACACTTTGAACTCTATCAGAATGTGTGGGGACCAAGCAGCTTCTGTCGTAAATAATGATTTGGAGGAAGAAAAAAAAAACAATTCGTCGAAGAAAACTGTATGAAGTTTGAGGATAATTGGTTCAGACAGAAATACGTGTGCTTGAATGACAAAAGTTCGATTGATTAATCAGCTGCCCCCCCCCCCCTCTCTCTCCTCTCTCTCTCTCTCTCTCTCTCTCCTCTCTCTCTCTCTCTCTCTCCCTCCTCTCCTCTCTCTCTCTCTCTCTCCTCTCTCTCTCTCTCTCTCTCTCTCTCCTCTCTCTCTCTCCAGATTTTGTCACGAGAACCGTCAAAAGTCTAATGACACAAGATGGCAGAACCAGACATATGCTGATACATTATGGATTGTGATTTAACCAAAATTTATATGAGTTCGTACACGATGCCATTATTTTTTTTTTTTTCGTTCATGCAACTGTGGACATATTTTGCGGTAGGGATTTGTTGACCATTTTGGTGTTTTCTGGAAGCATTGTTGACGTAAGTTCGAGTATTTCTCTCTCTCTCTCTCCTCTCTCTCTCTTCTCTCTCTCCTCTCTCTCTCTCTCTCTCTCTCTCTCTCCTCTCTCTCTCTCTCTTCTCTCTCTCCTCTCTCTCTCTCTCTCTCTCTCTCTCTCTTGAGAGTGTGTGAGACACATAGAGATATAGAAAGACAGACAGACAGACAGACAGACAGACAGACAGACAGACGGACAGACAGACAAACTGACAAAGACAGAGAGAAAACAGACAAACAAACAGACAGACATAGCAAGATGCACGTGCATTAGTACGGTTCCTACATTGTTTGGGGCATGTTGCGCTTGTCTTGTTTTGTAGAATTTGACTTTTCTTCACTTGCTTGTTTATTTATGCATTCATTTATTCATTCATTCGTTCATTTATTTATTTATTTATTTATTTATTGGTTCAATGAATAATTAGCTTCTCTGATATTTTCTTTCATTAAACTTTTGTTCATATGTTTATTCATTCATTCGTTTGTCATTGTCACGAGTTTGTCACGAGGCCTACGACGTTCGACCCACCTAGGGTGGGGGAATTATTTGTTTATTGTCGTTGCTGTTGTCGTGTATCCGTCCCTTAGTGTGGCTTGTGGTGCGGTTGCACCTTGGTGTAGTTCAGCTCAACTTCGGTTTGCTTTCTCTCTCTCTCTCTAATTCCACCGCCCGTGCTATTCATCCTGCAGGTTCACGGGTGGTCGGTACCTTTCTCTCGAACTTTCTGTCTATCGGCCTCTCGCCTGTCTTTTTACCTGTCGCACGTGCTTCATTTCTTTTAGTTTGAAGTATGCTCACTCTGTGACGTAGGGTGGCATGTTGGCCGCCATTGCTGAGGGAGGTTAGCTCTTCACTCGAGCGGAAGATGTCTCTGGGAGCGCCTGCTCCAGTCTTGGTTCTTCACCGTATCATCGAAAGTACAGTCAGTACTTTCAATTCCTGCAGTCGGCCTGTAGGAGAGGGACATCACTTCTTCTGTTTCCGCATCTTCGCCTCTGTCCTCTCGACTGGACAGAGGGTAGAGAGAGTCGTTTTGACCCGCCTCTTCTGGGTCACCCACGGGTAGCTGGTAAGCATCAGTTTCGTGGTTTGTTTGTTTTGGTTTTTGTTGTTAGCCGGCTTAGTCTTCTCTTTTGCGCAATTTTCTTTTGTTTTCGAAATTGTAAGAGAAATATTTGTGTGAGACCTTTTCTCTGGTTAATTCAATCTTTAACCTGGCCATTCTAAATTATTTCCAAAATTCTTTCTCCTGTTTATGCATCTGGTGATGCGGTAGTCGGTGGGGATGGAGAGAACCTGGTGATTCAGGGTTGGAACTTGCTTAGTCTCGCTCGTCCGCCTCTGTCACGTTCGCCGGACTCTTATCCTTGGGCCACCGTCTGTTTGTTGTGTGCAAGAAGAACGAGTTTTATGTTCGCGAGCGTGCGTACGCATGATTTGTCGTTCGGATGCGTGGTTGGAGATTTGTGTTATTTTGAAATGTGTTTATAAAATGTGACAATTATGCCATTGAATTATTATTTGCAAATGTGGTGGCAGTTATTAAGCGATGGTCGCTGTGTTGATTTATTTCCTAAGGAAGGAAAATGTTAAGCATGAGTGAGAGAAGGATGAAGATGATTCATATTTGTTTTATAACCTGTTGATTTAATGCAGTCTTTTACCTGCATCGTGTGAGAAGACCCTAGTGAACATCCCTGATTCGATGGGTTTACTGTGTGCGTTTAGTAGACTTCCCCTCGCCCATCATGCGAGTGGCTGTTAAGATTTGACAGCATGGGTCAGACTGTACTGACAGCGGGGTTCCAGTACCCTTCTTCCTTCCTCCTTCCTTCTTCTTTCCCTCCTTTTCTACTCTCCTCCCAGCAAACTCCCCCCCCCCCCCCCTCCGGGGGCTTCACCCGGAGTCTGGACTGGATGGTGCCACGTGCTGGTTGAGGCCACGCTCTGGCTGAGACCACGGACTGGATGGTGCCACGTGCTGGTTGAGGCCACGCTCTGGCTGAGACCACGGACTGGATGGTGCCACGCGCTGGTCGAGGCCACGCTCGGGTCGGGACCGCGGACTGGTAGAGGAGCCCGCCGTCTTGACTGGCCGGCCCTGACCCCCGTCCAGGACCTCCAGTAACAGCGCCACGTTCCCCCCCCCCCCCCCCCCCTCCGGGACGCGCTCTTCACTGCCTGTTTTGTGAGTCGAGGGTGTCGGCTTTGAGCGACTCCCTGCGAGAACCGACCCGGTTCGGAGCACCTAGTGCGACAGGGTGCTCCCAGTAGACTTGACAGAGGCAGGGGTGTGGACGCACTCCAGGGTGTTAGAAGGGATGGATGCTGGAAATGTTTCTTTATAATTGTGTTATGTCATATGTGCTGGAATGCTGTAATTGTGATTGTGTACGTCGTATGGTGAAATGTTTATTTATAATCGTGCATGTTGTGGGTGTGGGAGTGCTTGATTGTGATTGTGCATGTTGTGTGCGTTGGAGTGCTTGATTGTGTTTGTGCATGTTGTGTGTGTTGGAATGCTTATTTTGCTGGTGTGAATAAATGGGGTGTTGTATCGTAATCTTTATTGTGTGGTCTCTTGCGGGGCGTGTGAGGTCATCACTCCCTTCATTCCCCCATGACAATTGTGGGGGCTCGTCCGGGATGTGAAGGGCTCTGGCTGTCTCTCTCGTTTCGGGGAAAGTACCTGTTTAGTTTTGTCTGTTTTATATATGTTTAGTCAGTTTGTCGTGTTTGTTCGTGGGTGGTTGGCTGGGTGACTCTAGCGTGAAGGGAGTCTTTTTGTGGCCTGAGGGAACATCCGGTGTGACTCGGGAGTCGAGGTGAGACCGAGGGAGTCGACCGCGTCCAGACCTCCTTCCGCCGGGTACCTCACGCAGATGCGGCCGTAAGTCTTGCCTTTCTGTTGCCGCTCAGTCTTCCATTCCTGTTTTGTATTTAGCCAGTTCTTGTTTTTTTTTTCTTTACCGGTTATTGAGTACAGGGGGTTGTATCGGACGTTAGTGTCCCTTTGTTTCTTCCTCTCTCCGGATTCCGTCTGCCAGTTTTTTTTTTTTGTTTTTTTTTTTTCGGCCAGCCCCACCGCACTGTTGCTCGTGCTGTGGAGCGCGGTGTTGCCAGAGTGGGGGCAGCCGGACATAGTTTGTTTTTTGTTTTTTTTTTCGGTGAGCCCCACCGCACTGTTGCTCGTGTTGTAGAGCGCGGTGTTGCCAGAGTGGGAGCAGCCGGAACTTGTCCGCACACACGCACACACACACATACACACATATACACCTACCCCTAAAATATTTGTTTTTTCAAGTGGAAATGTCTTTCCCCTGTATTTGAAAACCGTAGGATATTGTTGTCATGGCGACGTCCGGCGCTGGTAGTATGGCGACGCGTGCGTCGAAGAAAAAGGGGTATTCAAATGTTACTGTAGTCCCTACTATTAGTACCAGTACTTCGACTACGGTAACTTCTACTTATTCCAGTGCTGTAGCAGGTAGTCCAGTGAGTACTTTTACTACCTCTTCGCTGGGGGGTCTTCCTGTCGAGACCCCGACTGGCACTTCCGCTCGGAAGCGTCAGAGTATAGCGAAGCAACTGTGGGCTTCTGTTGAGTCGCAGAGACCGAAACCTTCTCCTCTCCAGGCTTCCCCTCGTAAGGAGTATGCCCCGGGAGACTTTCCTCATGGTAAAGTCGAGACCCAAGGGACGGGTCAGACGGGTCATCCCCCCGTGTCGGGAGTGGTGAACCCCGCTCAGGATATCACCTCTGTCCTTATGTTTCTGGAGCGGCAGCGTAGGGAAGAGTGCAGAGAGGAGGTGGTCAGGCAGGAAGCCCTGCATAGGGAAGAGGCAAGGCTCCGTAGGGAAGAGCTGGATAGGATGGAGGCTCTGCGCCGAGAGGAGACTGACAGACAGGAGATTCTGCATAGGGAAGAGGCTATTCTTCATAGGGAAGAGGCTGCCAGGCAGGAAGCCCTCCGTAGGGAAGAACTAGACAGGATGGAGGTTCTGCGTAGGGAGGAGATGGAACAACTTCTTTCGCGGTCTCCCGCATCTGTAAATCAGGGGGTTAATCACCAGGCAGGTGATAGAGTTAGAGGCCCAAAGTTAAAGCTTCCAGAGTTCAGACCTAGTGAGGACATTGATATGTTTCCTGGAACATTTTGACAAGGTTGCTAGTATCATATCAATTGTCTGAGGAACAGAAGGCTATGCACCTGTTTTCTGGGTTATCTGGTGCTGCAAGGGAGTGTGTGCTCACTCTAAACGAAGGTGCGTCTTATGCAGACATGCAGTTGGCTCTGCGTAAGCGTTTCCACCTTACCCCAGAGACGTACAGGAGGAAGTTCAGGTCCATGAAGAAGAATAACGACGAGACCTTCGTGCAGTTTGGTGATAGGCTGCGCAAACGCTAGGGTACTGGCGTCAGTTGGCCAAGTTGGAGCTGGAGGATCTGATCCTCATTGAACAGCTCACCAACACTGTGTCCCCAGAGTTGAGGATTCGGATAGGCGAGACAGCACCTCAGGATTTCGCGGCTGCGATTCACACCGCTGAGGTGTTTGCTGAAGCTCGCAGGGCTTATGGGCATCGCCCAGATACGGAGAGGAAGCCCTCCACGGGATTTAGTGGCAATAAGGCGCCGACAACTGCTAGCGGGGTGAACAAGGCAGGCAGTTCATCGGGGACTTCAGCGCCCCGACTGTGTTTTCTTTGTGGTCGTCCTGGCCACATTAGGAAAGATTGTCCTAAAGCCGCTGGTAGTCATGGGGCTAGTCCTTTCCAGCATCCTCGCGCCTCGGCTAACGTGGGGTCCATCCAAGCTTCTGGTGGTACAGAGTGTCCAGTGTTTCTTTCTGTTGTTGGATCATCCTTGGTCGACACGATCAGGGATTCGGGAGCATCAACACTCTTTGTGGATAAGGATTTAGTTTCCCCTAAGGCCCGGCGGGGCGCCAGTTACGATGTGTGCGGGTTGGAGGCTGGTTTTACCTCCACCCGTCCTTCTGTACTTATTCCTATCTCCACCCCCTACTTCTGTGGCGAAGTATGGGCTATCGCGGTGGAGCGACCTCTGTATTCCCTTATCATAGGGAATACTATCACCTTCGCAGACGGACGCAGTCAGTCCGTGTCTACGGATTTGCCCGTACAGGCGTGTGTGGGAGTCACCACACGCGCCAAAGCTAAGAAGCAGGAACAGGAATTGCGTCCCGTTCTTCAGCCGATCTCTAACGAGGTTCTGGCAAGGGCCGATCCTGCTAGCATTATCCGTCTTCAGGCCAGGGACTTGGATGTCCAACGCCTACGACAACTGGTAGATCGTCCCGCTCAGTCTGCCCGACACGCCAAGGTGAGCTTCAAGCTCCACAAGGGGATCCTCTTTAGGGTTTTCACTCAGGCAGATCGTGTGGCCAAGCAGCTTGTTGTTCCCCAAAGCTTGAGAGAATCTGTTCTCCGGCAGGCCCACGATTCCCCCATGGCAGGTCATATGGGCTCCAAGCGGACTCTCGAGCGAGTAAGACAGGACTTCTTCTGGCCAGGGGTGAACTCACAGGTTAGCAGTACTGCCGCAGTTGCGATGTCTGCCAACGGACAACGCCTAAGGGTCGCTTGAAGCGTGTTCCCTCAGGGTCAGTGCCTCTGGTTGGGGAGGTCTTCAGCAAGGTTGGGGTCGACCTGGTGGACCCATTAATCCTCCATCCGATCGCGGTCACCGCTACACTTCGGTAGTGGTAGAATCTGCGAGTCGATACCCAGAGCTGTCCCGCTTAGGACTATCGATGCCCCTACTGTTGCTGAATCTCTCAGGCAGATTTGGACGCGCACTGGCGTGCCCAAGAAGAAGTACGGCCGGAAGTTTGTACTGGAGAGCGATCATCATCCTCTCCAGTGCCTGGACCGGATCCGGCCAGTCAGTCGTCGACTCATGGGTTGGGCAGTGGAGCTGCAGAGTCATGCGTTCACTTTCCGTCATATCAAGGGTTCCTGTAATACGGATGCTGACTATCTTAGCCGAGCTCCGTAGTTAGCACGTTGGGAAATCAGTCAGAGGGACACCTCCCCTCAACCAGGGTTATATCCCCTTTTGGTCTCTGTATTAGGTGTAGTGACAGTTTTCACTTCAGTGATGTTAACGGTAGTGAATCATCAGTGGTTGGGATTGTTACTTTCATGGTTGGAAGGTTTGCTTAGTTGTTTGATAAATGTAGTATTATGTATTCCTCGGTGTGATTCTATCGTGGAA
>CM031614.1:37755518-37759431 GCA_018398815.1 Conus ventricosus
TTCCGATCCAGCATACGAAAGGCCTAGGAGCAGGCTATATGAATTGATCTGTCTTCAGAAAGAATTACGATGGTTTTCACATGCTTCTAGTGAAGGGCTTAACATTTATATTTCCCTGATTTTGTTCTCTCTCTCTCTCTCTCTCTCCTCTCTCTCTCTAGAATGCTGAACAATTAAGTAGTGGTGGAAAAACAAGTGCAGGTTAACAATTCTTCAGTCGTTATAGTAATGACTTGGCAAACATTTGAACTTTAAATTAAAAAAAAAATTGAAGACGAAAAAAAATGGGGAACATATTATAACTAAGAGAAGCCCTTCACTAGCTGCCCGAGGGAACCATCATAATCTCTCTTGAAGGCACATTTATTTGTATTGCCTGCTCCTAGGCCTTTCGTCCGCTGGATCGGACTCATCAGGGAGACACGGCTGATTGTGTCTGTGCTCTTGGTGTCAAATAGAGACACACCACAGTCCATAATTCTGTGGTGTTCTCACCGCCAAGGGTTCAAAAAAAGAATCCAACAGCACCCCCAAAGCAGCCAGCGAAGGGTAGTAAATGGAACAAAACAAAGGTGTGGACAGGAAAAAGTTGCTGAAAAACTAAAAGCATTATTCAAACGGTGACATCCCATTTGGTCTACTCCCATTTCGTCTACTCCCATTTCGTCTACTACTCCCATTTCGTCTATTTCCATACTGACCATACTGCAAGGCTCCCCCTGGCGTAACCAGTGTCCCAGTCTACTCCAAAGCAGAATCGATGGTCTTTAGATTAGAGTAGGGCGAAGCCCGAGAGAGGACGAAGGACGAATGAACGAAGGCCGTCAGGCCAAGTCGTGCTCACACATTTCTGTGTAGGCGAAATGGGAGTAGACCAAATGGAAGTAACCATTCAAACAGTATAAAATGTAGGGGACAATCTTTGAGCCTATGCTTGAGATCCAATCAAGGATGCAAGGGAGGTCAAAAGATATGGAACAGTGTGAGTGGTCAGCTCTGCTGTTCAATAACCCAAGCATTGTGAGTGGCTAAGAATGTACAGAACAACCTTTACTTGGATCTCTTAAGAGATGCAATCTCCCACTGATTGACCAAACAATAGAATGCTGAACAATTAAGTAGTGAGGGAAAACAAGTGCAGGTTAACGATTCTTCAGTCGTTATAGTAATGACTTGGCAAAGATTTGAACTTTAAATAAAAAAAATAAAAAAAAAATTGAAGACGAAAAAAATGGGGGAACATATTATAACTATGAGAAGCCCTTCACTAGCTGCCCGAGGGAACCATCATAATCTCTCTTGAAGCACATTTATTTGTATTGCCTGCTCCTAGGCCTTTCGTCCGCTGGATCGGACTCATCATATATATATATACATAATATTATAAAGAGAGAGAGTATCCGAACAAAAATCTGTCTCCCTTTATTCTTCCTTTTACTCCATTTCGTTTTACATCTCTCTGCCTGAGCTCCAAATATCATGACTACTATTAAGTATTAATGCTCTCCTTTTCTCATTCACCACTATTATAGAATCCCATGTACACCAGAGGCTGTGTAAAAAGACTGATGCGAAGACGGTGCGACTGCGTTATGCTGTGTGTATGTGTGTGTGTGTGTGTGTGTGTGTGTGTGTGTGTGTGTGTGTGTGTGTGTGTTGTGTGTGTGTGTGTGTGTGTGTGTGTCTCTCTCTCTGCAACAACAATGTGACAACTATTCGTGTGTGTTCATGTTTGAACGTGCATGTGTACATTAATTATCAGCAGATGTGTTTTTACATGCATAAGGTACACCTAGTGTGTTCATGAATGGGACAAAAACTCGTTCAGGTTGTACAGGACTGGTTCTCTCCCTTGGGTTGCTTTGTTGTGTCTCCTTCCGGCTCCTGTCTGACAACGAAGGGTTTGTTTGTCTATACCTGATAGCATGATATTGATCTAACCACAAGGCAAAAAACATGCCGATAAACAAGTCCACTGATGACGTCATGAGCTGACCTTATGACCTCTCTCTTCCTGCTGGCTGCCGGGTGCTAGTCTCCTTGGCTCCTGCTGTGCCCTGTGCCCCTTGGGAATGAAGTGGCGGCATAGAAGGATGGAGAGTGCTGCATAGGAAGATGGGGGGGGGGGGGGGGGCAGCGAGGGGAAACTTTTTCAAATACATGTGCTCACTACGAGCATGACGCTGAGCGAGAGAGAGAGAGAGAGAGAGAGAGAGAGAGAGAGAGAGAGAGAGAGAGAGAGACTGTTTGCGTGTGTTTGTGTGTATGTGTGTGTGTTTTGTGTGTGTGTGTGTGTGTGTGTGTGTGTGTGTGTGTGTGTGTGTGTGTGTGTGTGTTGCACGCGCGCGCGCGCGTGCGCGGTGTGTGTGTGTGGTGTGTGTGTGTGTGTGTGTGTTGCTGAAAGAAAGTGCCCATTTTTTTTTCTTTTCTCTCCATTATAATAATCTATGCTTATGAACACGATGTAATGCTGCTGCTGTGTCGTGTTTCGGTCAGAGACTTCATACAACAATGAATCGATTTGCATGTCACAGCAATACACAAATCATTTGACTTTGAGCACTTTCTTTTGGAAGCAACTAGCTACTTCAGTCATTTTTTGGATTCACGCTTTTGTTTCTGTGCTTTTGTAAAGAGTACACAATTACAGGATGAATGTTTCACCACCAACATTAGTAGAACATTCCTCGCCGACTCTTGTCATGCTTGGGTGTACTTGTCATTAAAAGATTTTCGTTTGTTTCAGACACTGCAGACAATATGCAGCAACAGTCTGGGGGTGGGGGTGGGGGGGGGCACATTCTAAACCGCCTGTGGCAGGATTGATGTGAGGACACTTTTAGCTGGTCACCCACCCCTCCCATTTGACTACCTGGCCACCACGCCACAATTAGGATTTTGCACTAAAACACGGTAAATTCCATGTAAGCGTTTTGAGGCCTGCGCCGGTGTTTTAATGTTCAACTGATAAGTGGTCAAAAGAACAACTCCCCAGCAATCATTTTCCTTCTTTTCGGGGGATCTTTAACCGATGAAATCATAAGTAGTCCTCAGTATATACCTTCCCTTTTAGTTGACGCACATTCAGGCCTTTGCACTCACCAATGACTCTGTCTTTGCGCCAGCTCCAAGAAACAAACTAATCCTATTCCTTTGATTTCAGTCTGTCCGCTTTGAACCACCTGACTTGTACCTTGATGGCCATATGAAAGAAACAGAGGAGTATCAACTTTCAGACACAAATAAAAATTCTCAAAACAATCCAATTGCGCCAGTCTATAAATACTCGACTCCTTAATATGCGCATTCACCGTTCATTTTTTTGGGGTGCAGCCACAGCCCATCTCTCTCTTCCCATACCACCCACCCCCTCCCTCCTCTGTCCATCACCACCCGCCTTCCACCAACCCTCTCTCGCCTCCTTCCTCCCCCTCTCAGGTCCCCTGCACCGTCCTCCCTCTCCCAACAATTAAGAAACCCTGAGTGGGGCATGTTATACCCCCCCCCCCCCCCCCCCCCCCCTGATGGAAGGGTCTTTTCCGCTGCTGCCTGTTTCTTATCTTGATGACGATGAGACGTTCGTCTGCAGACACTGGCATCGTCACTGGGCACGGCGTGCAGAGAATGCAGGACAAGAAGCTGAAGATGTAGAGAGGGTCTGCGCATCATGCTTTGTTCTCTCTCTCTCATCACTCTTTTCTTCTCTCTCTCTCTCTCCCTCTCTCTCTCTCTCCTCCCCTCCTCTCTCTCTCCCCTCTCAACAGGCTTATGTCATCAAGATGCTTTGTCTGAATATCTCATGGCTTCTCAGTGTCCTTTCCTCCCTCTCTCTCTCTCTCTCTCCTCTCTCTCTCTCACTCTCTCCTCTCTCTCTCTCTTCCCCTCTCTCTCTCTCACCTTCTCTCTCCAAAGC
>CM031614.1:37767931-37770431 GCA_018398815.1 Conus ventricosus
CTTGTTGGGCCAGAAGTCTTTAGTTGATAAATAATCGGGACATAAAGGAGTAATGCATACAGCATGCGAGGAAAAATATCTAATCCTGTGTGCTTATGTCATTCTTTAAGCACAAAAATTGCATCCCTTTCTCCAGTATTGTGTTTCCATGTCTGCGGTTTTTTTTTCTTTTGGCAGTTTGTCTGTTTTGCTCGTGAAGACTTGAAACTTTGTCTTCCATGGGTATTGGTTTTTCAAACAAACTAGTGGATTGTAAGGAAGATCCCATTCTTTTGAGCTGTCTTGCAGAAAAACAAAATTTTCATAGACTAGCACAAGCCATTTTCAATCAAAAATGTGATCTTGTCTGTAGACACGTTTAGGTCAGGACTGTGCTATTTTTAGTCCAGGGATTCAACTTGCGTTCTATGTGCCTCTCAAAACAGCATTCTTTCCAATTAGGCATTGGATACTATAAGATCATACTGAATAGTTACACACAAGTACATTGATACGTGATTGATGGACATTGCATTTTTTTTCACTTTTGATTCGTCAATATTAGATCAACAATGCTGAGACAAGCGAAAACTGTTTAAGAATCAAGCGTAATATAGAATTGGAATTGTTTGATAACATATGACGATCAAATAAACAGACGAAGGGTTTGCCCAAATTATCCTGTTGGCTAAATATTTAATATGTAAATGTAAAATCAATAAGATCATGCCTAATTCCCACACGTTTTGAAAGAGTTACAGAGCAAATCTAAAAATCGAAAAATACATGCACTGCATATGAATACAATCCACAGAATTTGTAAGAATGGGTATCGCTATCAGAATCTTTTGGGAAAAACGATGAAAATACCATCGTAGATATTTGTGCCACTGCTCGTTGTGTACTCATACGGATTTTTCTTGATGTGTTGACGGAATGCGTTGTACCTTAATGACTAGATCGATTACTTTGCCTTTACATGTCGTAATGATGAAATGTATTGGTATATACATGTGCCAAAACAAGAAGAAGAAGAAAACGAAGCCTGAAAAAAGTGAGACGGGGCATGGGGTGGGGCATTTATCCAAAGAGAGATGGCCATCTGGATCTGATTCCATTGTCAGATACGTTTAAATGCTGCCACTAAAACAGATTTGATGTCTGGTGGGTGTCTGTGTGTGGTATTCCTTAGCCACCGTTGCTTTAAAGACTGGAGACTCAATATGATCTATTCATGCTTAGGCCATTGCCCCTCATGAAGGGGAATGCAAGCTGATGACTATCGTCTTAGCACCCATGAAGCTGCTCGTCAACAGAAATGACATGCATTCAGAATAGCATTTTATGGTAGAAGAAATGATTGCAGCGTGAATGCTTTCAATAAATGAATTGAATAATTTCTGACAGTTTGCTCCTGCCTGCATGCCAAAAGAAGTGCTAATCTAAACTGACTTTAGAATGTATAAATTTAAAAATATTCAACGGTATATAATAGGCTCTTTTTTTTTCTTTTTTTTAAAAATTTGTATTCAGTAACATGAAACACAAACATTAAAAAAAGGAAAAACAAAAGGACATTGTACATCAAAAGTCAAGAAATAATTGTTTTAACAGCCACAAGTAAGAGAGAGAGAGAGAGAGAGAGAGAGAGAGAGAGAGAAGAGAGAGAGAGAGAGAGAGAGAGAGAGAGAGAGAGAGAGAGGAGAGAGAGAGGTGGATGGATGTTATCAGTGGCGTTTTCATTCAATGTTCTATCCAGAGAAACATCTTAGAAAAGGCCTCGAATACATCAACAATAGAGATAACTTTGGCACACAACTTGTGTAAGACGGGGCAAGACCACACGAAATGCGCTTCATCATCTGTATCTTTTCTGCAAAGTGGGCGTATTAGATCGGCATCGCTATGAGATCGGTGATGGTAATAATTCTCGGCAATTTCAGAAATACCAAGCCTGAGTCGAAATGTTGTATAGACTTCTAGTGCCTGTCCAAATTGACTTACAACAGCTCCTGCAGCGAATGGCTGATTTGAGCAGAAACAAAAACACTGCTGAGGCAGCAGCATCATTCAGCCAATAGATTGTACACCTCTTCCTGATCTTTCGCCATACCATGAAATCCACCGCCGGAATGACAATCAGTTCACGTCCACATTTATCAGACTGATATATCCCGAATACCTCCCATGATCCACACTGCGGTTTGGCATTATCCCCCCTGACGCCAGTCAGCCGTCTTCTTCAGTGCACGTGATACCCGTTTTGAATGACACTGCGGCTGGCGTAGGACTGGACGTCCCTTTTATTCTCTCTGGCCCCAGACAGATGTGTATCGCCAGAGATGGGGAAAACCTCCATAACAAGATGCTACACACTCTGCTGTGACCTTTCACCTTGGGGTTAAATTGGGGTTGTGTCTTTGAATGACTGGTGTGTGTGTGTGGTTTTTTTTTGTTTTTTTTTTTTTCTATCCTTGATGGACCAGTCGTTCTCCAGTTAAGCAACAGTTCGAAGACCTCT
>CM031614.1:37777931-37780431 GCA_018398815.1 Conus ventricosus
GAAAGACACTGAATCACATAAGTTCTTTGAACTGTCTGTATGTAGGTGATATCTGTTATGGCTGTGGGACTCAATGTTCCGTGCATTTCTTTGCGATGCTTACTTGATGAACTCACAAATCATTCCATCATCATTTTGCTGTTTCTTTGCCTTCGTTGAGCCTTATTTGCTGTCTTGAAGTCTTTCTTTCTCTTTCACTAAACTTGATTTGTGCAGTTATAAAGATTTCTCGTAGCCTTCAGTGAAAATTTTTATTGTTGTCTTCAAGCCCTTTCTTTTTGCTATCAGTGAAAAATGTATTATAAGACAGGTATTACTTTTGACCATCGGAATTTTTTTTCTTCGTTTATGACATCAAGATATAATGTAAATTGTAGTGGCTATTATTCTGAAGATGAAAATTAACTGTTTCCACTACGACAACGAAACATCGATCAAGAAAGGTCAGTGACCTTTTGGCTTTGATGCTCATCTACATATTCCACGCATTCACTCATCCAACGACTGTCTCCCACCACTTTCTCAATGCTGCAGAATAAAGATGACAGACAGAAAGTTAGACAGACAGACAGACAAGGAGACAATGGGAGGGCAGGAAGAGGGGGGGGAGAGATAAAGAGACAAACAGACAAACATACACACGCACAGACATGCACATGCCAAGGCAGACAGGCAGAACATAAATGTGATCAAACCAACGGCTCAGGTGTGTTTAAAAAAACAACAACTCTGTAAGTAAGAAGAGAATTCAGAAGACAATAATGGGTATGGATGTGCTCTGTGTGTGTGTGTGTGCGCGCGCACGTGCGTACGTGTGTGTGTGTGTGTGTGTGTGTGTGTGTGTGGTGTGTGTGGTGTGTGTGTGTGTGTGTGTGTGTGTGTGTGTGTGTGTGTGTGTGTGTGTGCGCGCACGTGCGTACGTGTGTGTGTGTGTGTGTGTGTGTGTGTGTGTGTGTGTGTGTGTGTGTGTGTGTGTGTGTGTGTGTGTGTGCGTGCGCGCGCGCGCGCGTGAGTGTGTGTGTGTGTGTGTGTGTGTGTGTGTGTGTGTGTGTGTGTGTGTGTGTGTGTGTGTGTGTGTGTGTGTGTGTGAAATGAAAGGAGTTTACCTGAACGACGAACTGACACCCCTACGCTTCAAATTATTCAAAATTTGTAAGGCAGCACCTGGTGTGGACAGGGTATCCACTACCCATGATGGCAAAATTGTTTGTCAGTTGAAGGCCGCCCCTGGGAGGAACAGCAGTGGCAGTGCGGGATCTTCCGGCAGCAACGCGGTGTACGTAGAGTCACCTGACGACCTTTTCCGGATCGGTGTGACGAAGGTAGACTACACGGCGCTTGGGCTTCAGCATTTCATCTACACCAGCTAGGGGTTTGCCGGAGGTCGTGGTGATTCATCTAACTCATGTGTAGTCTCAACGTTATGTGCTTGTAGCAGTACTCATTCTTCATCTTGTCTATGTGTTGGTAATTGTTTCTATTCTTCCAATCAATTTTCTGATGAGCGATCATCTAGTGCGGTAACTTCAACTGTGAATCCTTTTGCTTTCAAGCTTGCGTTTCTAATTGTGATGTCAACGATGACTATGTTCTTGATATGGATGTGGATCACACTGTTCGCCATGATCGTGATCTGGCTTTTGTATCTTTAAATGTGTGTGGATTGCGTTCCCGTCTCCAGTGTTTGGAATTTGTGAACTATATTCAACTATTCGACATTGCCGTTTTCCTTGAGACTAAAACTGATGACCAAGATGCTTTATTTATCTCTGATTGCTTCAGTGACTGGGGATATGACATTAAACTGTTTAACAGAAAATGCCTGTCTAATCGACGTTCTGGTGGTATTGGAATAGCCATCAAAAGCAAGCTATCTACGTGTGTGGAGATTTTACCTTATTCTGGTGGATGTGTGGCTTGGTGTCTATTAAAAAGATCATTGTCAGGTTATGATAAAGACTGTCTGATTGGTGGCGTATACATCCCTCCCGAAAGTTCAGTTTATAGCAATGTTGAACTGTTTGATGTGATTGAAACGGAATTGCTTTCATTACAAGTAAATATAAGGATTGTTATGTTTTGTTGTTGGGCGATTTTAATGCTTATACCAAAAGTATGAATGATTTTATTGATATGAATCAGTTCACTCAGTCTGTGTTCTCCGATGTTCTCTATGATATGAGCGAAGATAATTTCCAACCTTGTCAAAGATCATCTCAAGATAAGCAGAGGCCTAATAATTATGGTTATCGTCTCTTAGATTTATGTAAATCACTGTCAATATACATTTTTAACGGAAGAATTGGTTCAGATGCTGGTATTGGAACATGCACATGTAAAGGAAGCACAGTTGTTGATTATATCATTGGTTCTAGATATTTGATGGAAAATGCAAGTAAGTTTAAAGTTGATGTTTTTGATGCGTTGTTCTCTGATGTGCACTGCCCATTATGCCTGTCTCTTCCAGTTAAAACCTGTTTTGTTTTCAATGAACCTAATG
>CM031614.1:37785431-37800431 GCA_018398815.1 Conus ventricosus
GTAAGTGGAGTATCAACAAGAAAGTTAAGCGCCATTAGAATTGCCACCAGCTCAGCCGTGAAGATAGAATACCCTTCCCGAGATGAAAAGATTTTTCAACTTTAAGGGTAGGAATAACAAAACCACTTCCAGCGTTTTCATTTAACAGTGATCCATCGGTGAAAACTTTAAGGTGATGTGAATATTTACTATCAATATGAGATTTGGCAAAGGAGGACAATATATTATTGTTAACTTTTTTTGTAGATCAGTATATTTATAATCAAAACATGCGGTGTGCAATTCCCAATTTGGAATCGGGGATACAGGGAAAACGATCAGCAATATTCTTGGGATCAATCTCAGCGTCTTTCAATAAGTTTGAGGAATATGTCATTATGGTTGTATTTAGATTTAATAGATCTAGCTCGCTTCGGGAAATGGATATCTGATCGTAAGCTAATTCATCTTTGCTTGAGTTCTGAACAGATGAGCTACGTAGGATGAATTTAGCACAGGCCAAGTTTCTATAGTCGTCAAGGGGCAGAACTCCGGCTTCGTAATACGTTCCTGATGCACTGGCATGAAATGGAACACCTAGTGCGAGTCTAAATGCCTTGCAGTCTATGCTTTGCAACTTTTTAAGTAAGTAGTTTGGTGCGCTGAAGAATCACTTCCTGTGCGTATGATAATTTTGATCTTACGAGAGATGTCGAAGGTGTACTAAGTTTGTGTATCTGCACCCCAATTTTGTTTACTGATTACTTTAAGAAGATTTTAGAGATTTGCTGGCTTCGTTGATAATATGTTCAATATGGTTGTTCCAAGTTAATTTAGAGGTAATATTTACTCCTAAAAATTTTATCTCGGTGACATAACTCAATACATTGTTATCTACTTAAATAGTAGGAATATTGCAAGTATTCCACCAGCGTCAAATAACATCATGTGGGTTTTTTCTGCCGATAAACTAAGGCCGTTTTCAAACATAAATATTGCTATATTATCTAGGTCACGCTGATATGTTTTTTTAATAAAATTGAAGATCTGACTGGAGTTTTCTTCTTTAAAGTTACGTTCATTCCACATGCAAATATTCGTCAGCATATTGCACAAGGAACAGTTTTTAGATACATGCTTTGGGAGATCGCATATCAGAATATTAAATAGTAGCGGAGCAATGACCGATCCCTGAGAATGCCCATTTGTAAATATCTCTTGCTGGAATAACATTTTGTATCTTTGTTTCCATACTTCTACTGGTCAGAAATGCTTTGATATAGTTATTATATATGACCAGAAAGACCAATGGTCTTCATTTATATAAAAGTCTCTCATGCCAAACATGATCATACGCTTTTCTGACATCAAGAAAGTAGCGAGGATATTTTTTCTTCTTGCAAATTGTTGTTTTACATGAGTCGTTAATTTTACCAGATGGTCTATTGTTGATCTGCCTTTTCTAAAGCCTGCTTGTGTAGCCGGAATTATACCACGTTCTCACAGTGTATACAAGCCTACTTAAAAACAATTCTTTCCATTAACTTACACGTGTGAGAGGTGAGGGAAATCGGACGGTAAACTATTTATGGTTGGATCTAGGTTTGCCCTGCTTTAAGATCGGTACGACTACAGATTCTTTCCAAACAGAAGGGATACTTCCATCTTGCCAACATTTTGTTATGATGTTATGAAGAAACGATACAAAATTTTCTGGCAGGTGTTTAACATCTCATTCGAAAGCGCATCCAGACCAACTGATGTTTTTTTCTTGGTAATGATATTATTGCATTTCTTAATTCCTGTAGAGTGATGTCCGCGTTTAGATAATGGTCATTTTTTTCTTCTGGATCACAATACTATCGTTATTCTTTGAGTTTTCCCTCATAGCTTTGCATTTATCAGAAAGACTATTTGTGGAGCTATTTGTGTGTGTGTGTGTGTGTGTTTGTGTGTGTTTGTGTGTGTGTGTGTTTGTGTGTGTGTGTGTGTGTGTGTGTGTTGTGTGTGTGTGTGTGGTGTGTGTGTGTGTGTGTGTGTGTGTGTGTGCGTGCGTGCGCCCGCGCGCGCTTATGTGCATGCGTCTGTATGTGTGCGTGCGTACATGCGTGCGTGTGTATGTGTGTGTGTGTGTGTGTGTGTGTGTGTGTGTGTGTGTGTGTGTGTTGTGTGTGTGTGTGTGTCTGTCTGTCTGTCTGTCTGTATGTCTGTCTGTCTGTCTGTCTGTGTCTGTCTGTGTCTGTGTGTGTGTGTATGTGTTTATGTCCACAAGGCATTCTCCAGCAATTCCTGGCAGGCTGTTGATTGACATTTAAATCAATATCATGTTCTCCTAGGCGCTGGAACCACATGAGTAAGTAGACCAGTCTCAGTTTGAAGGAATTAGATGTAGTCGGTCACGTCTCACCGAAAAGGAACGATAGTAACAACCAGTGAAACGAAACATAACGAAGCCTAGACACCAAAAATTGCCAAAACGTGCCATAGGCAAGAAAGATGGAAGACAAACAAGAACAGACCACTCTTGTTGATAAGAATCATTAGTCTTTGAAGTGAGTATAGGTGCAGATAACACGCCGTTCCTGTTCACGACATCGTGGGAGTCAAAGGATCTGGTGTGATTTGGGTGTTAATGATCCTATTGCGTCTGTGTCTGTTTCTCTCCTCTTTCAATCATTGCTAATTTTGATTTGAGACCAAACAGATCATTCATGGTATGAATTCAAAACGCCCGTTTTACACATGCACACGCACACGCGCACGCACACGCGCACGCACGCACACGCGCACGCACACACACACACACACACACACACACACACACACACACACGCACGCACGCACGCACGCACGCACGCACGCACGCACGCACGCACGCACGCACGCACGCACGAGCCGCACGCAAACCCACAACACAAACCACACACGTCGGCCGCGGCACATCACTCGCGCGCAAACAAACACAACACAAAACCCACAACACAGAACAACAAACGAAAACAACACAACACATATTTTAGACTGTGTTTTTAAAAGGTGAATAATAATACTTTTACCCCTTGCATATTCATCAGAAATGCCAATAAAAGGGGGTTTGGATTAAAAACAAAAAAGGAATAATAGACAATTGTTTCTGTGGTGCTGTACCCCTCTCTTCCTTTCTCTTACCCCCTTTTCCTCTTCTCTCCCTCTCTCTCTCCCCTCTTCTCTCTCTTTCTCTTGGGTGCTTGACAAGCAGTGTGTTGTGCTTTTTTGTTGTAGCGGTGTGATGAGCGTAAATAGATGTGGGAGAGGGAAGATAATGTTTCGTAAGGTGGGTAAAACAATATTAGGGAAAAGTAGCGTGTGGGTGGATGGGGGCGTGGTGTGCATAAAAGAGAGAGAGGAAAAGGGGAGAAGACGGACAGAGAGAGAGAGAGGTGGGAAGGGGTTGGGGGCGTGGGTGTATTTTTTATTGTGGCGTGGGGAAGAAGAAGAGAGAGAGAGGGAGAGGAGGGGAGAGAAGAGAGAGAGAGAGAGAAGAGAAGGAGTTTGCAGGATGGGGAGAAAGGAAGGGGGGGGGGGGAAGGGGGAGGGAGAAAAACGGATGGAGCGGAGAAAAGAAAAAAGTGGGGAAAGGGGAAGTATGTTGTGCGTACGTGTGTGGCCGTGCGTGGTGCGTGTGTGTTTGGGGTGTGTGTGTGTTGTGTGTGTGTGTGTGTGTGTGTGTGTGTGTGTGTATGGGGGTTGCGTGCGTGTGTCGTGCGTGCGTGCGTGCGTGGTGCGTGAGTGTGTGGTGGTGTGTGGTGTGTGTGTGTGTGTGTGTGTTGTGTGTGAGTGTGTGTGTGTGTTGTTGAAGAATGATAGCTTGAGAGGTGTAAAACAAATCCCCTTTCCTCGGGAAAAAATTTCTATTCAGCATTTTAAAACCCGAGGGACACAAAATCGCTGGGGGTGGGAAAAGACAAAAAAAGCGGCCAAACATTTACGTTTCAAAAGCAGAAGGAAAAAAGACATCGGAAAAACCCCAAAAAAAAGAAATGAGGGTGAACAACAAAACCAGAAGGAAAACGAAAAAAATTTCCAAAATTTCCACAGTTAGATGGGGAATTATAATTGGAAAAATGGGGGCAGAAACCCTTATTTTTTTTTCGACACGCCCCAAGCAAAAATTACCTTTTTTTTGTGCAAAATTTCAAAGGGTTTATAAATTTGAAAAAATTAACGAGACTAAATCTTTTAAATTTATATCTAATTTCAGGTTAATGCCAGACTGGTGGCCCCCCTCCATTCCCCGTGAATATCCTGAAAATGATACCAATTTTGAACTAGAATATTCCTTACCCCATTAGCTTACAAATTCGTTAAAGGGGTTTTAAGTTGTAAAAAAACAAGAGCAAAAAAACCCACGTTTCAAGCAGTAAAACACAGCCCCGAAGGTTGGAGCCAAACAATGGACAAACAAAACCTTTGAGAATAAACGAAAGGAAAGGTCAAAAGGCCAAAGAAGTGAAGCCTCCCACGAACATGACGACACTCCCCAAGGGGGGATAAGGGGGAGACAAAAACAAGAGTACTCTGGCTCCACTGAATGACGCCCGGGGGAAGAGAAGTGGGGGGGGGGGCGGAAACCTTTGTTTTCGTATGTCACTGTAGTTAGAGGGGGAAGCGGTGTGTGGTTTGTGTTGTGTATATATGTTCCTCCCCCCTTTCCCATCGTTGCCCCCCCCCCCCCCCCCCCCCCCCCCCCCCCCCTCCCTCTTCACCCCATCAATTTACGTTTGCTGTTTTTGTTTTGTTGTTGATGTTTTTTTTTTTATCCTTGTTACCCACTGCAGCCCCATACTCCGCTCATTTCGTCCCTTTACATCAGTGAACCCTGGTTGCCCTTGCATTGTCCAGCACTGACTTCCGGAGGAGAACGGAGGACCAATTTAAAAATCCCCATGAGACCTACCAAAGGGAACCCGGGGGACTGCTCCCGATCATTTCACGATTTCTTTTGGGACGACCCGCGCGCGCTTACCCCTTACGAGCGTCCCCCTGTGGAGGACCAAGCAGTCCCCCCATGACGTCCCCATGGCTCGCCAAAACCCCGGAACCTTAACCCCAAAAACCCTTTAAAAACAGACGGGGGGAAAATGGACATGAGGTCCCAGGAGAGAGGGGAGGAAAGGGCCGTTGAACTGATACTTTTTTACGTGACGTGAGGATGATGAAGGGGGCCAAAGGTTTTCCCTTTTTTTCCTGAGACTGCTGACAGGGGGTACCTTATTTTTAAATTTTTAATAACCCGCCATCCCGGCCAGGGGGATACATAGGGCCATTTGAGCAACATGTCGAGGCCCCTTTTTTTATGGATGAAAATCGACCGGTGCTGCAGTCTCCCAATTTAGTCCTAGCAAAAAACTCTGGGGGGGCAGGGCATGAGCCGGGGTGTGTGGTGTGTGGGGGGGGTTTGGGGGGGGGTGTGGGGTGTGGTTGTGTGTGTGTGTGCGGCGCCCGTGCGTGCGTGCGGCGGGTGTTTTGTGGTGTGAGTGGTGGCGTTGGGGGGTGTGCGTGGTTGTGTGTGTGGTGTTGTGTGTGTGTTGTGTTGTGTGGTTGTGTCCCCCTATGTGGAGCTCACGCACGCGCTTAATTATTTCTTTTTTTCCCCCATTCCCGTGATTTAAAGCATTACATGCATTTAGCAGTGCAAACCCCAAATTTGTTTCATTCCCCGCAACAAGACCACACGACGTCCCCACAGAACAGAATGACTGGCCTCCCCCTTTTTTTAGATGTTGCTTCTCAATTTTACATTCCCTTGGCCACTGAGGGACACCAAGGGCTTTGTACGTGGTCGTCTGTGCAACGCTGGTTGTCCCTTGGGTTTTTGCAGCAGAATGGGTGAACGTAATTTTCACTTTGCTGTCAGAGTTGGGGCCCCTAGTGACTGGGAACCCCGACACGTGTGGGGAAAAGTGGGGTCCGTTGTTCTGATTCAAAAAAAGAGGGGGGGGTTGTTGGGGTGGTGTGTGTGTGTGTGGTGTGTGTGTGTGTGTGGGTGTCCTTGTAAAACGACACCATCAGAAGGCTGGTTTCGGAAGGGCGATGTTTCTTTTTCCCGACAAACCTGCCCCCCCCCCACTTTCCGTCCCGATTAGGGGAAGGGCATTGGAGTTCCCTGGTGACACGTCGATTGGGGTAGGATTTAGACGTTCATCATTACCCGACCGGGGCCCCTCAAACAGCGGGATTTTGATGAGATGGCAAGGCAAGCACAAACGGTGGGGGATGTCACGTTTGTGTTCTTCTTGTCCGTATCTCAATCTGTGTGTTTGTATATGGGGTTTGTCTCATTTTTCCTTTTCTTGTCTCTTGTCCCTTTTCTCCTCTCTCTCTCTTCTTCCCCTTTTCTCTCTCTCTCTCTCTCCCCTCTTTGTAGTTGTGTTGTGGTTTTGTGTGTGTGGGTTGTGTGTGTTGTGGTGTGTTGTGTTGTGTTGTGTGTGGTGTGTTGGGGTGTGTGGGATGTGTGTGGCGTGGTGTGGTTTTTATTGTGTTTTAACGTTTTGTGTGTTCGTGTGAGCGTTTGTTTGCATGAAATTTTTGGTGTGTGTGTGGGTGTGGGTGTGTGTGTGTGTGTGTGTGTGTGTGTTCTGTGTGTGTGCGCGCGCGCGCGCGCGCGCGTGTGTGTGTGTGTGTGTGTGTGTGTGTGTGTGTGTGTGTGTATGTGAGGGAGAGAGAGTTTTTTTGTTTGTTTATTTTGTGTGTTTTTCTTACCACTGTTTCCGCTGTGCTCTGTCTGTCTTCTTCCTTCTGTCTGTCTGTCTGTCTGTCTGTCTGTCTGTCTGTCTGTCTGTCTGTCTGTCTGTCTGTCTCTCTCTCTCTCTCTCTCTCCTCTCTCTCTCTCTCTCTCTCTCTCTCTCCCCGCAAGTGCGTGCACACATACGCTTTCGTGTGTGTGTGTGTGTGTGTGTGTGTGTGTGTGTGTGTGTGTGTGTGTGTGTGTGTGTGTGTGTCTATTTGTCCTTCTGTTTGTCTTATGTCTGTCTGTCAGAGAGAGAGAGAGAGAGAGAGAGAGAGAGAGAGAGAGAGAGAGTGAGTGTGAGTGTGTGTGTGTGTGTGTGTGTGTGTGATGGTGCATTAAATACTAAATGAAAGTGGTAAATAATCAAAACATTTTCCTTTCCGATAGGGCAAGTCAAACATTTTATCTTCTTTGTATGAAACATCAGTCAATAATAAATGGGAATAAGCTGAACGAGAAACTAAGTCGCTTTAACTGACGTTTGTAATTACCATCTTGGTAGTGTGCTTTTCTTTTTCTTTTGTTTTCTGTCTTTTACTGTGAACGTCCTTGCAATTTATACTTGACGAAGCCACAAATCATTCTATTACCCCATCTGTCTTGCTGTTTGCTAGCAGGTACGTCAGCTGTAAAATATATATCAGTAGCTGAAACTAGACAAACGAAATGAAGCAGATCAAACACAGAGATTGTCAGAGCTAGCAGCTAGAGAGACGTTGTCCATCATGGTCTCTCTGAAGATGATGGACAGCAACCCACCTGTCGCGTAATATAACGAAGCCTCTGCGTAAACGACTGACGACGGCTGCCAAAGGTCGAATGAATGGGAGACAAACAACAGTCCGTTGATAAATGACATCAGTGTGGGAGAGAGAGTTTTGTTGCCACACACACACACACACACACACACACACAGCCATTGCTGCTTAGCAGTGTGAGTCGTGGTGTTAGAGAGCAAGGGGTATGATTCGGGTGTTGATGATCCAGGAGTAACCAACCCTCCCGGCTCTTTTTTTTTCGTCCCTCATCGCTAGCTCATTGTTCTGAATTAATCATTTTTCAATTGCATTTCAGTATTTATAGATTATAAAAAAAAGGGGCAAAATGAGAAAAGAGGAGTGAGAAAAGCACGAAAAGAAGGGAAAAAAACAAAATAGAGTAGCGAAACAATATCTAAAGTGAAATTAGTTATTAGCAAAGAGGAAAATGACGATTACAAGAGAGAGAGAGAGAGAGAGGGAGAGAGAGAGTCTGGTTGGATTTCATACAATCATAATCACGTCTAGCTTATTTTTCACCGACTGGCGAATTCCCCTCAGACGATTTGTGTGTTAAATACCAAATGCTGATTTGTGCGCGCATGCACACACACACACACACACACACACACACACACACACACATATGCGCACGCACGCACGCACACACACAAACACGCGCGCGCGCGCGTGCACGCACGCACGGTCGTAAGCACACACACACACACACACACACACACACTCACTCACTCGTATTTACCAATTTCATTTTATGAAGATGACTGATACTAGGCGACCTCATTGTATTCAGTTTCGAAATTCACCAAAACAAGAAACTGGCAAATATAACAATCATTCTTTTTCAGTCAATTAAGAATATCAGACGGACAATAGAAACTTTCAGTTAAAACTGTAAAGAAGCCTAAGAATATCTTAAAACTTGCACAGAAGCAAGATGTGTTTGTATGTGTGTGTGTGTGTGTGTGTGTGTGCGTGCGCGCCCGAGCGCATGCGCAATTGCATGCACACATCTACATGCTGCTCTCAAGCCTTTCCCATCACAAAATCTAGGTGACTGTTAATCAATATTTACATCAGTACCAAATCTACGAGAAGCTGCAGCTACACGAGTGAAGCGGACCAATCTCAGACACTGTCACTTGAAAGCAAACAGATGTCATCCGTCGTGTCTCTACGAAAATGGCCGACAGAAGACGACCGAGGACGAAAGATAACGAAGCCTGTGCACGAAAAACTACCGATACTTGCCCAAGGCTGGTGGCTGAAGACAAGCAAAGGCAGACCACTCCCGCTGATAAAGGACGTCAGTCTGGGAAGAGTTTAAGCACAGAAAACACGCCATCCCTGTTCAGGGGAATGGCTCAGCTTCTTGGAGAGGAAGAGACAATTATTAGTTTGGTGTTATTAATCATATAGCCTCTCTGCTTCCTTCCTCGCTAATTTCTGTCTCACAACAATGGCTATTTTTGGTGTTTTAATTCCAAACGCTCATTGTAAACACACACACACACACACACACACACACACACACACACACACACACACACACACACACATACAGCGAGCGAGCGAGCGAGAGAGAGAGAGAGAGAGAGAGAAGAGAGAGAGAGAGAGAGAGAGAAGAGAGAGAGAGAGCTCTGGCAAGAAGAATAGAACACTCAAATGGATAAGAAACTCTATCGGGGGGTTGGGGTGGGGGGGAAGAGAGAGAGAGAGAGAGAGAGAGAGAGAGAGAGAGAGAGAGAGAGAGAGAGAGAGAGAGATCAGGAGGAATGCAACACTCAGACGGAGAACAAATTCTTTCCATTCTATCCAAACTTTAGGGAGTTTTTATCGTGTGCCAGTGAGGACCATAGAGAAGAAGCAATTTGGGGTCGTCTGCACATAGGCCAATCCTTTTACACCCATTCGTATCTCTTAAAAGTCAAAGAAGTCCAATCGTTTACTCAATGTGATCCATTAACTCACTATAAAACATATTGACGCATACATGACGACACTCAAGTTCTTTCCAGCAGACACCATAAAACTCAGAGATGTCCCAGCTGATGTGATTTTCCTGTGAGTTCCTGAAAGAGATAAATATAATATTTTTCTTGATCTGATTTACCATTTTAGGGAAGAAAGAGTTTAAAGATAGTTTTTTCTTTACTCAATCGATCCATGCTACTTATATTTGTGGATAGGTAAAAATGTCAAGTGTGGACGTATCTGGACGAGTCCGCTATTCCGTCTGTGAGTTCCATTTCCCATGCAAATGTCCCTGACATTTGTTTTGTTGTTTTGTTTTGTTTGTTTGTTTGTTTTTGGTATTCCAACCTCCTGTTACTTTTTTCTTCTTTTTTATGCAGGGCCTCCATCCTATTTTTCCCAGGTTTATTTCTTTTTGTTGTTGCAGATTTAGGAGATCCCAGTAAAGGCTGTTCCGAGCAGTTCACAGCTGCTATCAGCTCTAAACATTATTAAACAGTAAAACTGACCACTTTGACTGTTGACGCCTATTGATCTCCCTTGCATCCGTAAATGGATCCTCAAGCATATGCTCAAAGATTATCATCTATATTTATACTATAGAAAAATCACAATACCACTCATCTAATTTCGGCCACGTGGCCTTTTTCAAGAGAAAAAAAAACAAAAACAATGCAACTATGTAATGTCCATCTTCGGTGGCTGGTCAGGGCAAAGAATTGACGTCATAAATATCTTACGCAATTTCTGACATCATAATGTGTGATGTCATCAACAAGGGAACAAAAAAAGGGGTGGGGGGAGGAAGGGGTGCAAGTTGTATACAGTAACCAATGTACTCCAAAAACATAAAAACATAGCAAACTCATAGAAGGTCAGTTAAAAACAGTTGATAACATAGATAGGAACCGACTTCTTCAGAAAAAAAAGAAAGGAAACACTGAAAGAGTACCACTAGTGTTGACATTTTCAAGATTATTGCCAGATGTACAAGCTGTACTAAAGAGACATAGTGATACGCTCTATAAGTCAGAATACATGCGCAAAGTATTCCATAGACTACCAATGCCTGCATACAGACGGATAAAAATGTATGTGATACGTTGGTTCACCAGAAAACTGAAAGAGCAGTGAAGGGAAAAGCAGAAATTTGTGATTGTGACACCTGTTCTTCACTAGTAACTTCAACAGTGTTGGACACAAAGCAAAATCTTCGCACAATGTTATGAGTAACGTGACATGTGCGGATAGAAATTTGATATATGCTCTGTTGTGTAAACGGTGTAATAAGACAGTTTATGTTGGTGAAACCGGACGTTCATTAAAAGAAAGAATAGCGGAACACAGACGTGACATCAAGTTCCAAAGAGAAAAGCCAATAATGCGACATTTCCTTCAGCATTCAGTGGGAGACCTTGCTGTTGCAGTGTTGGCAAAAGCTTACAGTGAAAGCAAAAGCTTCAGACTTATTGCTGAAGAAAAATGGATAAGGACATTGGATACAAGGGTGCCAAATGGATGTAATGTTAAGACAAATTTGTAACAACCCTATCCAGATTTACCTGTAAACAACATTGATGAATTGCAGGAAATTTATATATATTTTTCAGGTGACAGTTCTTGTATGCCATGCACAGTCACAGACAGGACTATGGTCGCAGTTTCATTGTGATTTATGGAGCGTGTTGTTATGTTTTTGGAGTACATTGGTTACTGTATAACTACACACAGACACACACACAACTTGCACCCCTTCCTCCCCCCCCCCCACCCCCTTTTTTTGTTCCCTTGTTGATGACATCACACATTATGATGTCAGAAATTGCGTAAGATATTTATGACGTCAATTCTTTGCCCTGACCAGCCACCGAAGATGGACATTACATAGTTGCATTGTTTTGTTTTTTTCTCTTGAAAAAGGCCACGTGGCCGAAAATTAGATGAGTGGTATTGTGATTTTTCTATACTGTTTTCTTCCCTTTGGAGGACTATTGCTCTTGTATATTAATTTTATACTGTTTACATACAGGTTTTAGTTTTTCTGCAAATTATTTCCATACCATACTTTCTTTTGTTTTTCTTCTTTACCTTCACTGGCTGCTTTGGGGAGCTGTTGGATGTCGTTTTAGAACCTTTGGTGGTGAGCATACCACAGAATTGTAGACTGTGGTATGTATCTTTATGATGCCGAGGCGTCTGAACGTGTCCGATTCAGTGGACTAAAGGCTCTCAATGCAAGCAACGTGAAAGGCTTTGTATTCAAGGTTGGTTGCACAGTAGGTTAAGTATATATACTTATTATATATTTGCGATGCCTGTCATATTTCTCCTGTCTCGTTTCACCATCACCTTCTGTCCTAATCATTCATGTAGCGAATGATGGAAAATAATTTACATTTGCTCATGTCTACTGACAAATAGTTTGACGTATTTTTCTTTCTTACTGACTTAAGCAGACATTCGATTTTGATGGATACTCTAACGTGAAGTTCACTATTTAAACGTTTGGTGTTAGGTGTTGGTTGTGATGATGCTTTCACTCTGTTGGGGAAATAGTACAAGCTGCAGGAACACCGAACCCGTTAAATATATATACACACAACAGCCATAGTAAATTTCAAGTTCAAAAACAAGGTACCCAGTACAAGTTTGTGTGCGTAAGCAGTTAATCTGGTATAGGCATGTGTCTTCAAAGGCATCTTCGGTTTCAGCGAATTCGCTCAACCCACGTGAACGATTCTCTAAATGCTGCCCCACTTGCCCTTAGGTGGTGAAAAAGGAGAGAGAGAGAGAGATGCAGCGCTTGATTACATTTAGTCTCACAGATAGTCCGATAAGCCCAGTCATACAGTGGACGCAAGGAAGACATGAGGAAAGCCAAAAAAGACAAAGAGACACATGAATTTCCACGTCTTTTCTGATCCCTCTCCTTCCCCCAGTCTCCGGTCTTCCCCCGTCCCGTGTCTCTTACCCCCATCCTCCCTTCCAGCTCCCTTCTCTTCTTTGACAGCAGCACGGATGCAGAGACATATCTTAAAGTTTCTTTTTTTTTTCCTTCCTCCCTAGTTCACCCCTCCCACCATCCAGCAATTTGTCGTGTTAGTGTTTGAAACAAATTGTTTGGGTTTGTCCATGAACTGGTGTATGGTATGCTGTGATACTTATTCTTTTACAATTTACCTCAGAGCAAAAGTAAACGACCAAAGTAACGAATAAATGTACGAGCGATAACATTAAGTATTACGCGCGTGTGCGTGTGATAAAAGTATACAAATGATCAAATGAGAGAGAGACAGACAGACAGACAGAGAGAAAACATGAAACAATTTTGGGTAAGTCGATGGGAGAAGGTTCGTAAGGTGCGATATTTAAACTCGGCGTTCAAATATTAAATGTATGGGAGAGCTGGATTGTGTTCTCTTCGCTATATTCTCATATTCGGCTTCGTTTTCATTCAACGCCCATCTTGCGCCAAATATGAGAAGATAAATGATCGTCGTTCTTCGTGTTCATTGTCCGGAACGTTTGTTATCTTGCCTGAATGAAGTCGAAACGCGTCGTGTTTAGTCTTGTGACATTGTTTGTCCTTGTTTTGGGCGACTGGTTAAGAATTATTCTTAAATCTTGTTCCAACGACCGCCTGCAGTCACCTCACTTTGAAACTAATTTATGTAAACAAATTTGAAAAGCTATTGATAACACACCGCAAAAAAAAAAAAAAAAAAAAAACCTCTACAAACGAATCGTAGGGGGAAAAAAACGCTTCGCGTTTCGACCTCTTAGGTCTGATTCAGCGCCTATCTTGCGCCAAACTGGGATGAAGAGAAGTGATTGCTCGTTCGTTTTCGTTGTCCTGAGTGTTGCGTATCTTACCTGAAGAAGACTTAGGAGGTCGAAACGCGTCGTGTTTTGTCTTGTGATTCGTTTGTCTATGGTTTTGTTTTGTTGTTTTTTTTTTCCTTCTTTTTTTTTTCGGTGCGATATTAATAACTTTTCAATTCTGTTTAGATTTCCGCCTACAGTCGCCTCACTTTGCAAGGAGATCTAACTTCATGTTTTGGATGTAGAGATAATCTGAAGAGCCAGAACCAACGCTATCCGCTCAGGATTGCCTGTACAAACGTGTTTAGAACACCTCTGAGCGGGAGCTGTCGCAACGCAGCGCGCAGCAGAAGCAACTCACTCTTCGGGTTTTGAACCGTTGGTAAACATTGTACGAAAGGATAGTAATTTAAGAACAAATTTTTAGCTAAAAATGTCATGTATGCCCAAGAGCCGGCGAAGTCTTTTGCGATGTGAGGCCAGATCAAAGCGGATCTCCAGGGAGAGGAAGAAAAAAGTCCATGGTAGATTGTCGGGTCAAGTTAAACGAACCACTCACGACTGCACCGCACCGTTCCCCCGTATGGGGATATCAGGACCCAATCTCTCTGGAGGTGAATTGACACGAACAAAGAGATCCAACCACAGACGTTGACAGAAAGATTTCGAGAAAATGAGTCACTCTCCGAAAATCTACGAGCGGACAACGGAAAGTGGCGAAAGAGCACGAAGCTTTTTGCACGAAGGCTTATCAAAGGAGGGGGACTCGTGCTGTACTGTACCTGACGTCAGCGTGGGTACAAGAGTTGAGGTGTGGTAAGCATGGCGTCCTGCTTGGCAAAGTGTCTCATTGCGATGGAGCAGGAGTGAGAAAGATAGGCATAACGATTTTGTAATTTCACGTTTAGTTTGCTTTCTACTTCCGTCCACCTTTTTGCTGTATTGTTCCATGAAGCGGTGTGTGCGTGTGTGTGTGTGTGTGTGTGTGTGTGTGTGTGTGTGTGTGTGAGCGAGAGAGAGAGAGAGAGAGAGAGAGAGAGAGAGAGAGAAGAGGAGAGAGAGAGAGAGATTCCTAGAAGTATAAAGCATTCCTAGAAGTAGCAGCCGCAGCAGCAGCAGCAGCAGTAGTAGTAGTAGCAGTAGTAGTTGTAGCAGTAGTAACAGTAGTCGAGGCAGCACAATTAGATGATGCTAGATGCGGTGTGTGTGTATGTGTGTGTGTGTGTGTGTGTGTGTGTGTGTGTGTGTGTGTGTGTGTGTGTGTGTGTGTGTTTTGTTTATCCAAAAATGCTAGATTGGTGTACACACACACACACACACACACACACACACACACACACACACACACACAAGTTGTTGTAAACTGCATGGCAGATGTCGATTCATTTCACCAAACCAAATAGAAATTCCATGGAACAATAACAGTCTCTAATCAAACTTCATTTACTGACACCTCCTGAGAGAGAGAGAGAGAGAGAGAGAGAGAGAGAGAGAGAGAGAGAGAGAGCATTTACTCCCTTCCGCATTCTGTCTCCCTATTCCTACCCTCTTCTAGTTCCTTTACCCGTCCCTTCCACCTATTCCTCGCATCTCCCCCCCCCCCCCTCCGTACCCCCCCCCCCCCCCCCCCCCCCCCCCACCATCACCGTTTACTCCGAATCTCCAAAGAGTGTCAAGTTC
>CM031614.1:37805431-37807931 GCA_018398815.1 Conus ventricosus
TGTGACCGTTCATCTCTAGCGTATTCCTTGCAGAACAGAAACGAGACAGTGGCAGGCTGGGGACCCCCCACTGAAGAATGTCCCTTGGTACTGTTGATGTCTTTTGTCGTAGTTCGTCACTTTCTGCTGTCCACGTGGTCCTGGTAATAAACAAGTCTGTGTGTGCGTGCATGCATGCGTGCGTGTGTGCGTGAGTGCGTGTGTGTGGTGTGTGTGTGTGTGTGTGTGTGTGTGGTGTGTGTGTGTGTGTGTGTGTGTATGTGTGTGTGTGTGTGTGTGTGGTGTGTGTGTGTGTGTGTGTGTGTGTGTGTGTGTGTGTGTGCGCGCGTGCGTGTGTGTGTGTGTTTTGTTCTCCGGATCTTGTCATGTTCCTCTTTGATGGTATGGTGTATTACACAGTTTCTTCTTTAGACTACTTGCATCACGCCTACCAATGCTTTGAGAGTGTACGGTGTGTGTGTGTGTGTGTGTGTGGTGTGTGTGTGTGTGTGTGTGTGTGTGTGTGTGTGTGTGTGTTCTTATATTAGTACACGTGTGGTGGTGTTTAAACGTAAATGGGCGAGCATTGAATGATTAAGTCTGTTTTTATATTCTTTGTTTGTGTATCTATATCGAAAACAGCAACTCATAAACAAGTAATTATGCGGAACAGTTGACTATCAGCATCGGGTAGGCCTACTGCTCGAAACAGAACAAGTAAGAATGAACCGATACGTCAGCAGTGAAATAGCATACATATTGTGTGTGTCGTTCTGTGAGGATAGGGAAAACCATGCCTTTCTTTAGCATCAGTTACTCAGTAGGTCTCAATTCTTATGACTCTGAACTTGCAATGAAGTGGCACAGAATATAGACGCATCCCACATCATTGATAAAGGACGAATGCAGAGCCGGTAGCGCAACAGTATGTTAGAAAATTTATTTTCCGTGTGCGTTTCTAACCAAGACTACTGACAAATCTAGATTGTTGTGCGTTGACGATAAAACCAATCCAGTGGAACGGTGGGGTTTTGATCACAGGAAAACCTGAACTTATACAATTCAAGACATGGACATCTCCGAAAAGCTGTTCATGCCCAGGTCGATGTCCCTGTCTAATTTACGATTTCCTTTTATCGTTTTCAAAGTCAACTTCATCCCCTTTCTAAACCTCACATCACAAGAAACCAAGATCGCGCGAGAACATAAAAAGAAACTCCCAAGTCCGACTCCCACGAAGACGAAGCGCGGGTGGTATAGAGTCTGGCGATAGATCGCCACAGTGTGACAGGGCCTTTAGATTAAGCGTTGCCAGAGAGCTGCTCGGGAGCCGAACGTTTCTTGCCGGGGCTGTCGGCGGAGTTGAGGAAATCGTAGTAGTCGGCGATGTTGGGGTACTCCTGGGTCTGGCACGTGAAGCCCAGGTTGAGGTTGCAGGTCATCCATTTCCTGGCACAGAGGAATAGGTGTAGTAGAAGTTGTAGTAGTAGTAGTAGCAGTAGCAGTAGCAGTAGTAGTAGTAGTAGTAGTATAGTAATGGTGGTGGTATCAGCAGCAGCAGCAGCAGTAGCGCTAGCCGTTAGCAGCAGTAGTAGCAGAAGCAGTAGCAGTAGTAGTGGTAGTGGTAGTAATGGTGGTAGTTGAAGTAGTAGTGGTAGCAGTGGTGGGTTGGTGTTGGTAGTAGTAGTAGCAGCAGCAGCAGCAGCAGTAGTAGTAGTAGTAGTAGTAGAGTAGTAGTAGTAGTAATAGTAGTAGTAGTAGAAGTAGAAATAGTAGCAGTACCAGTAGTAGTAGTAGTTGTAGTAGTATAGTAGTAGTAGTAGTTGTTGTTGTTGTTGTTGTTGTTGTAGCAGTAGCAGTACAAGTAGTGGTAATGGGTGGCAGGTGGTGGTGGTGGTGATGGTGGGGTAGTAGTCGTGGTGGTGGTGGTGGTGGTGGTAGGGTAGTAGTAGTAGTAGCGGCAGCAGCAGTAGGAGGAGTAGGAGTAGAAGTATAGTAGTAGTAGTTAGTAGTAGTAGTAGTAGTAGTAGTAGTAGTAGTAGAAGCTGCTGTTGCTAGACACAGAGTGAGAGAGAGCGAGAGATAATGTTGCTTATAGCCCAGCCGACCACAAAGGGCCATAATCAGGGCTGCCACCGCGTTTGAAGTCAACTCAAACGTCATTTTAAAACAAACAAACAAAGAAACAAATCAGTTTCACACAACCCTTAAAATACATCTTCTAAAGATACACCGGAAATTTCGTTAAAAAATTTTCTTCCGTAAAATCGTAGTTCAGATGAAGATGTTGATCTCGTTTGGATATTCAAAAACCCCATCAGTGGGACATCTCTGAACAAGGTTTTCATGCAGCCTGGTGTGACGAAAATGGTGTTGAAAAGTTTATCTCGTACTCATACAAAGTTTTCAAACTCCGGAGCATAGCGTGTTCTTGATTATGCGCCGTTTTCATTTTGTTGAATATGTTTATATGATCATGTCTGTTAATGCTTAGTAAACCTTTCCTTGATAAGGGGCCGTG
>CM031614.1:37812931-37817931 GCA_018398815.1 Conus ventricosus
AAACAATCAAGGCGAAAGAGTGGACATTATTAACAAACAGTCGGCTAGTTACTGACAATTAACGAGAAAACCGACAGTGAGAGATGACAGAAGGAAGGATAAAACTTACTCGCGATCATCTCGTGATGAATGCCGTTTGCTGACGCCGTCCTTCACTCTGTTCATCAAACTGTATAATGAGTGAAAGAGAGAGAAAAAAACAACAGAGCAATGAATGAACGAATGAATGGAAAAAGAGGAACAGAAAAAAAAAACACCAATCAGTGTGTGAAAGGAATGTGTAAACAAAAATTGGACAGATGGATGGGTGAATAAAAGAACGAAGGGATGACAGAATGAAAGTTGGAGATTAAATTAAAGTTATGAAAGAAAAAACGAATGATTAGAAGAATAAATGCACCAGCCAATGAATACGTGGAAGACGGAGAGAAGGAAGGAGAGAAAACAAAGAAAACAACAACAAAAATGTGAATGAATGAATGAATGAACGAATAAAAGGCACAGAGGAATAGCAAGTAAACAAAGAATGAATGAACTAAAGAAGGGACCTACACGGCATTATAAGATTAAAACAAACAATCACTACTGTTTTATGCTATAGAATTGAGAACAATAGCATTATCATAATGATTTCATTTGGTTCTAAATGATAGTCCTGTGTCTTCTTTCAAAGCATCTCTTAAAACAACCCTCCTCGCCTGTCAATAGCAGTTCTTTCTTCCCTTTCCCTCCCCCATCAAGTAAATTCTGCGACTTGTGTGTGTGTGTGGTGTGTGTGTGTGTGTGTGTGTGTGTGGTGTGTGTGTGTTTCAATATGCACACTTGTTGTAGGTTCATGGTACTTATTGCATTATTTATCTTCTTACTGGTTTCATTTATGTTTTCTTTAATCTTTCCTGCATTTGTAAGCGCTTAGGACTTAGCGAAGATAAAGCGCCATCAATAATGATTCATTCATTCCTTAGCCTGTCATCTAGAGATGCGTGTTGTGAGAAGTACCGATGAAACTATGTACTAATGTGTGTATCCAGGTCGAATTTTGCTGTTTGATAAGGATTATGAACAAATATTCAACTGACTTTGTTGTAAACCCTATGTGTGGCAGAGGGGCTACAGCAAAGCTAGGCGTTGGTGCTACAAAATGTCTCCAAGAAAAGAACAAGAATAGATAAGCAACGTCTCGATCTGAGACTGCATGACTGGGTTATGCTCTGCGCTTAATTTCAATAATATATCACGGCGTCAACCAGGCCCGAGAGTTACAAACACCTGCAGTGCTGGTCAGGAAATTGGAGCAAAACTCTCAGAGACGCATCAATTTAGTGGATGAAACTCGACTGTGTGGTCCCAGTTTTCCCAACTGAGTCCGTAGCAAACTCTACTCTGGGTAGGAGCCAGTCAGTGCAGAAAAATCCCACATGGCTCTGATGGGAATCGAACCCACGACCTCCCAGTCGGATATCCGCGACACTAACCACTTCGCCACGGTGGCAGGTTGATTAGTAGCTTTTTACCACGGTAAGAAGGAAAATATTACATAGGTTCTAAAGTACAGTCATATCTGCTTAATTCTACACAGAGGAGCCAAAGAACGACCTCCATGAGGTAAGAAATATTGAAAGAGAGCAACAGTAACTATAGCATCAACTGGCGCTGAAGAACATGGGGTACGAAAGCGTTAACCATCTGATAGCAAATGTCTGTAGCTCGTTTATATACCTGCCTTCTGTGTTCTACCTGTTTCTGTGTCTTATCCCCATCGTCTTGTGATTTTTATGTGCCCTCCACATCATAATAGTTCTAGCTGTTTTCAAAGAAAATTAAAACAAAGCTGCTGCTTTAATGAAAGAAAATGCAAACAAAACAAAAACAATAAAATGGACACAAAGCTTCTGTGCTTGCCTCGTGACGTACAGAAATGATGACGATCGTTAAGATTTCTTGAGAGAGATGGATATCATAATCAAGGACGAAAACAAATTTTGTCTGATTGTCAGTGTATTTTGATAATAAAAAGATGCTCGCTCTCTCTCTCTCTCTCTCTCTCTCTCTCTCTCTCTCTCTCTCTCTCTCTCTCTCTCTCTCTCTCTCTCTCTTTCTCTCTCTCAGTTACTACAGTACCTGCCGTATTTTAAATGTGAAAATGATTATAACACATAGTTTCTTCTCCCTCTCCCTCCTCTCTCTCTCTCTCTCTCTCTCTCTCTCTCTCTCTCTCTCTCTCTCTCTCTCTCTCTCTCTCTCTCTCAAGCACGCACACACGCACGCACGCATACACGCACGCACACACACACACACACACACACACACACACACACACACACACACACACACACTACGATCTATATCCTGTATGCGGAAATGGTGTTACACTGATATTTCAAGTACGCATCAATGTCCAGGACGGGGGAAATCGTGATGGTATTGCTTAAGTGCACTAAGTTGATGTATTATTAGTCAGGCTTAACACACCAAGGGTATCGTTGCACTCATACACGCATATGCACACTCATGCGCACACCAAACATTCACCTCTCTCTGGGAATGGGATGTCACGCATTCGTTTCTCTTCTAACACGACTGAGAACAAGAAATACAATTTCTATGCTACTTATAATTAATCATGTACAATCAAATCACACACAATGAAATATCAAAACATAAAAGATCAATAGATCCTAATCCCGGGTTATAATGAAAATGACTTCTTACCTGGCCAGGTTTTCACACACACAACCACGCTTTCACACCACACCACAGTTCTTGAAAAAAGTCTCTTCACGTCTTCTTCAGCACTGCTTGATGGTGATGCCCTTGGTTGACTGGCTCCAGGCTTCAGGACTGGGTCTTCGTGGTCGTCTCTGGGATCTCGACGTCGAACTCTTCTTCTTCGTCTTCTTCACCCACCTCTGGGTTCAAATTCAGTTTGTCTGTCTTCACCCCCCTCTGGGCTTCAAACTTAGTTTCCTTCTCTTCCAGCTTGTCTTCAACCCTAAGACTTAGCTGTCTCTTCTATCTCCCAGACCACGTTTCTCTCGACCCTTTCTCTGTCCTGCTCACTCCTCTCCTCTCTCTCTCTCTCTGCCTTCTCTCTCTCTCCCTGGTGTTGTTCTGCCGACACGTTGTTCTCCTCAGTTTATATAGGGAGGGAAACAAAGGATTCCCCTTCGGGCCATGCCTTTGTCCACGCTGCTTCTCAAGCCCCTAGTTCACAAGTACCCTGAATTCTCCACTCGCTACATTCCACACACATCAGCATTTACACACACCCCTACCTAATTGATTAGCAAACACACACTTAGCCCCAGATGGACATCGAAAATTCCCGCCGACTTCGGTGGTTACTTAACACAGTAATTATCTTAAGGAGGGCTGCTACAACCTCCACACGCATTCAACCAGCCTGACAATAGAACCAACACAGTGACCCACGGCAATACCATCTGAACAAATCCAAGGCCCCTGCTCTTCACTGACTGTTTACACAAGAACCTCAGCTGACCGAGCATTTAGCGCTCACTTGGGGCCCCGAGGTCGTAGTGGTTACAACCCTTCCCCCTTTCGCCACCAGGCAGGTCCGAACTCTCTCCTAGGTGTTGTTTGTCATCTGACCACTTCGGCCGTGTGCGGTGGGTAAGGTACCCTGGTTAATTGGTCAATTACCTATTTGTATACCACGTACAATGTCCCTTTGTCTCCAAGCGTCTAATGCCTTTTGTGAGAGGTTTCACGCTCCTTGACAATCAACTTGCATCTGATCGAAACCAATAATGTTTCATTCACATGTAACTCTACAACTTCGATTTTACATTAAGCAATAATATCACATTCACACGTAACACCGCAACACATATTTTACATAGATCATTACTGTAATATTAATACATACACCATTGCTTTCGTAAACAATTGTCTCATATTCGAAAACGTCGTATTCACATCTTGCACTAACCAATGATGTCACACTCACGTATAACACTAAAACTCCTATCTGACATAGTCCAATGATGTTATATTCAGACGTAACACTGCGCGGCTCAAGTCTCACGCAGACTAGGGGTATTTACGTATGAAGTTATCTTCAAACATAACACTGCCATTCAAGTCTTGCGTAGACTAGTGATGTCAAAGGTGCAGTACATAGCACTCTATCTCTTATTTCACACATACACAATAGAGTCCAACTTACACAGCCTCTTGCAGGTCTCTGTCCAACTCGGCCATGGACTTGGTCAGGTCCTGAAGATGACCGGTGACTTCCTCCATCTTACCCAGCATTCTGCAAACACCAAGATGTATGATGAAAAAGTTTCGTTTCGTTTTCCCTGAACATCATGTAGCGTTAACGTTAGCTAACGTAGTGACAAGAGAAACCTCTAGATTTGAACAGACTCTCTTTTCTCTGGATGAAGTTCAGCTTCCGAAAACGTTTGCGAATGTCGGCATCGGAAAATGCAGCATTCCGTAACGGCTTTATTCCGATTTTGGACGGGCGAGATGCATCTGTTTTGACACTGAAGTCAGAAGGTAAAGTAGGCCTACCTTAACATCATTGTTAGATTTAGTAATGTTTCCGAAAGTCTAGGAAAGCGTCTGAGAAACCAGCAGTAGGCCTATGACGTTCAGAGAATGTATGTATGTAAAAATTACATGAAAAACAAACAAACAAACAAACATGCACGGATCATCTGTTTCAAGAAAACTCTGAACTGGACTTGGGTACTGAAAACTGGTTTATCTGTTTCATTCTTTTAAGCCCTCTCTCTCTCTCTCTCTCTCTCCTCTCTCTCTCTCTCTCTCTCTCTCTCTCTCTCTCTCTCTCTCTCTCTCTCTCTCTCTCTCTCTCTCTCTCTCTCAAGCGCGCACGTTCGCATACACCCTCACACGCACACACACACACACACACACACACACACACACACACACACACACACACACACACACACACACACACACACACACACACACTGCGGTGATCTTATAGCTGAACATACGTGGTG
>CM031614.1:37835800-37850800 GCA_018398815.1 Conus ventricosus
AGAGAGAGAAGAATAAAAATTATGGAAAGAGAGAAAAGGAGCATAGCTTTAATTGCAAAAAAAAAGATGTAATGCAGGAGAGAGAGAGAGAGAGAGAGAGAGAGGAGAGAGAGAGAGAGAGAGGGGGGGGAAGGTGAGGGGGTTCATCCTTGTGATCCTGGAAAAAACTGGACATAGAGCGAGGGGCAGTACAACTGCACACACAAAAAGGAAAAATGTTTCTTTCATTTTTTTGCACTAACATCTCTGCGACGTTGAGGAACGAGGGTGGTGAGTACCTGTGTAGAATGCAAAGTACCTTGAAGGGTCAAAGGCATCCGGTTTGGTTTATTTTCACGTGCTATTTTCACAGAATGCTTCTGTGAATTCAGTTAAAGGTGTACCTCGTGGAAATATTAGTCATTTCAACATTGAAGGTTCAGAGACATCAGAAACTAAGTAAAACCTAATGATGTGTTAGTGTCTCTAAAGATAAGATTTGAGTATATTAAAAGGAGAACACGTTATCAATGAAAGATGCAAGTTGCGATTAAGAGAGCAATGCATGTAGAATATGCACGCATATACACATAATGCAACATACATACATACACACAAATCATACATAGATACACACAAACACACATACGTACATAAAACACATACATACATACATACATACATACATACAAACATACATACATACATACATACATACATATATACACAATACATGTACGCATGCAAGCACGCGCGCAACGCACATGACACACACAACACACACACAACACACACACACACACACACACACCACAACACACACACACACCACACACACACACACACACACCAGCTGCGTGCGTGCACGCACGAACGCACGCACGCACGCGCGCGTGCACACACACACACACCACCACACCCACACACACACACACACACACACACACCACACACACAACACAACACATACGCTTATCACTTGTTGTCACCAACAACGGCATCACCACCACAGCTTTCGATGTTCAACGTACAATTTTATCATCATCATCCACGATCTTCACTTCCTCTCAAACTACCTAACAGAAACAAACATATAAACCAGACACAAACAACAAAGATAACAGAACATCAGCAGCAGTAGCCCACAAATGAAAGCTGGCGATGCAGTTTGCTGGACAATGAATGGGACGTACCACAGTAGCACCTTCGATCGTTTGAGTTTAGCTCTCTCCGGTGGATGTTCTTGTTAAGAACAATTTAATGTCTTCCGTGTAAGCGGTTCCTTGCTTTGCATTGATTCCTAAAGTTGTAACGCTTCTATCTTGTCAGGAGGAAAAGGGGGAAGGAGAATGAGGAAAAAGAGAGGTTGGGGTGGGGAGTTAGGGAAGGGGTGGGGTGGGGTGGGGTGGGGTGGGGGGGGGGTAGACAGACATCATGCCATCGTTAGAAATCTCTCTACCAAGGTGTGGATAATGGCTCCCGGCGTTCAGCTCAACGACGCTCGGTGGGATTTGCGGGGAGCTGATATTTAGGACTAAATTATCGTCGCAGTGGAGTTTGTCCAAGAAAGTCCAATTATCTGATTACTATCTCTTTCCTACCTCATTTTCCACTGCTCATCAGCGTGTGTGTGTGTGTGTGTGTGTGTGTGTGTGTGTGTGTGTGTGTGTGTGTGTGGTGTGTGTGTGTGTGTGTGTGTGTGTGTGTGTGTTTGTGCGCGTGTGTGTGTGTGCGCGCGCACGTGTGTATGTGTGTGTGTGTGGTGCGTGTGTGTGTGTGTGTGTGTGTGTGTGTGTGTGTGTGTGGTGGTGTGTGTGTGTGTGTGTGTGTGCGTGCACGCGCGCGCTTGTGTGTGTGTTATTTTAGGCGTTGTGTTTTGACAACGTTAGTGGATTGCTTTCACCAGGCAATTTATTCATCTGTAAGCATTAACAGAGATGATGATGATAATGATATGAGAGAGAGAGAGAGAGAGAGAGAGAGAGAGAGAGAGAGAGAGAGAGAGAGAGAGAGAGAGAGAGAGATGTATACTATGAAGAAATACGACTATGCATTGTTTAATGCTTCACAAATGTATAAATCAGATGAGAGAGAGAGAGAGAGAGAGAGAGAGAGAGGAGAGAAGAGAGAGAGAGAGATGTACGCTATTAAGAAGTAAAAATTTGATTTTTTTATGCTTCATAAATGTATATAACCAGATGAGTGAGTGAGAGAGATAGAGAGACAGACAGACAGACAGACAGACAGACAGACAGACAGACAGACAGACAGACAGAGACATGTACGCTATTAAGAAGTAAGAGTATGTTTGTTATGCTTCATAAATGTATATAGCCAGATGAGGGAGACAGACAGACAGACATACAGGCAGGCAGACAGACAGAAAGACAGAAGACAGATATACAGATAGACAGACAGAAAGAGGGCTTTTGTTCGACGACACATTTGCACAGCTTTCTGCAGTTAGCGCATCGTCAGTCATAAGGGAGACAATTCGGCCAAAGCCATTCATAACTCATCACGTTTCTCCTATGTAACGTTAGCTAGTTTAAATTTTAACATCTATCCACTCTAGGTGATATTAGACGGGGGAAAAAAAGACACCACCTCATTAACCCCAAACAAACAAAGAAACCAAACCCGAATGATAAAGCTAGAAAACTACAAATGGTTTTGATGTGGGAAAGAAGAGTGAGAGGTAGGGGACGGATGAAGATGGTCCTTTCGTATATTTTATGTTGATTTAGCAAGTAGGTAAATGATTGACTCAGTTAAAGGTAACCTCATAAGTATGGGATTATGAATGTGAGAAAATGTGAGATTTCAGCGTTAAATCTAAATGAAGTATACTTCATTGTCTATCATTATAACATTATATAATAATAATAATAATGGGGATTTATATAGCGCCTTCCACGGCACAAGGCGCTTTACAAAGGCAAAAGAAAAAGAAAAATACAAATTGCTAAATGTAAAGAAAATGCATTGAAAAACGGCTCAGAAAATGAAAAACAAAGGCTCTCTCTCTCATTCTCTCCCACGCGCACACACACTCTCAAGCATAGACACACAATACACAACAGTCGCAACAATCACAAACTATTTAGCGATCCACAAAGACAAACAAGAGTCAATCAACTATCAGGTAATGACTGTCTTCTTAATATTGTTTGAAAAGGTGGGTTTTCAGAGAGGTTTTGAAGGAAGAAAAGGTTTGAGAATGCCTTAAGTCATAGGGGAGTTTATTCCAGAGTTTGGGAGCTGCGTATGAAAAAGCTCGTTCACCATGCTGTTTACGATGGGGACGGTAACTGGGAAGGCGGAAAGTCCTGCTGTCGGTGGAGGAGCGGAGCGTTCGTGATGGGACATATACTTGAAGGAGATCGGAAAGATAGGCAGGGGCATCGCCAGTGAAAATCTTGAAGCAAAGACAACAACATTTGTATTTAATTCTTTCTTCAACGGGGAGCCAGTGCAACTTTTTCAGGAGAGGGCTGCAGGGTTGAATCCTAGGAGATTTGCAAATGAGACGGGCTGCAGAGTTCTGTACACATTGGAGGGGTTGGATGACAGTTGAGGGACAGCCAAGGAGAACACAGTTGCAGTAATCTAGCCTTGAGAGGATGTAGGATGAAACGAGAGTTTTTGTGGCGTCTTCAGTGAGATAGGGTCGAATAGCAGCAATTCGTTTAAGTTCCATGTAAGCTAACTGACAAGTTTTTGTGACATGCTGTTTCATTGAGAGGTCACTATCAAGGAGAACACCAAGATCACGAACAGTGTTAGAAAATTCGATAGTGCTGGAACCTAATGTCAGAGAAGAAGGGAGCGGATCAGGGCCATGATGTGACTGCTTTGAAAAACGGATGGCTTCAGTCTTCTCGCAGTTTAATTTAAGCTTATTTGCTGACATCCAGGTCTCAATATCAGAAGTACAAGATTGAAGAGTAGAAACAAGGGGTGAGTAGTCATCGATGACAGAGGAATGGAGCAGCTGAGTATCATCCGCAAACATTTCGTGTGAAACGGAATGGCCGTGGATAACATTAGACAATGGAGTGGTGTACAAAATAAAGAGGACAGGTCCCAGCACGGATCCCTGAGGTACGCCAAACTGGAGGTTAGATTCATCAGAACGGTGGTCACCTACTTGAATGAACTGTTTCCTGTCTAGAAGATAAGAACGAAACCAATTTAAAGCTGTTTCCCTGATGCCACATGTGTATTTCAAACGAGAGAGGATTTCATGGTCTATGGTGTCAAAGGCTGCCGAAAGATCTAGCAAAAGAAGGACAGAAATTTTGTTTTCGTCTAAGGAATTTAGGATATCATTGAGAATGCGAAGGATGGTGGTCTCCGTGCTGTGCCCAGGGCGATAGGCTGACTGATGTGGTATGAGGAGGTTGTTTGAGACCAGATGGTCAGAGAGCTGTTGAAGAATAACTTTCTCAAGAATTTTGGATAGGAAAGGAAGATTTGAGATGGGTCTGTAATTTTTAAGAACGTTGGGATCAAGACTGCATTCCTACTGACGTTCAAAATGACAGCACGTTACCACAAAAACTGTATTAGATACTACACAACAAACGTATATTAATGCGTACGCACACACACACACACACACACACACACACACACACACACACACACACACCACACACACACACACACACACACACACACACACCATATATACACACACAAGTATATACACATAAACGTGCAAACATGCCAAACTCAACAGTCTATCTATCACACATGGCAATACACATCTACATTCTGTGTGTGATATTCTTGACCTCCACTCAAAACATAAAACAATCAGGTGTTTTCAATCAGCTGCACAGTGAGACGACTGCAGGCGGAAATCTAATCAAATCTTAAAAATCAGTGTGTTCATAATAACTCCGTCAAAACAAACGTAGACGAACAAATCACATAACCGAACACGACGCGTTTCGACGTCTTAGGTCTTCTTCAGTCAAGATGAACCTCTTGCGCCGAATTTGACGAAGTTAAGTGATTGCTCGTTCTTCATTTTCGTTGTCCGAGTGTCGTGTATCTTGCCTGAGGCAGACCTAGGAAGTCGAAACCCATCATGTTTTCTCTTGTGATTCGTCTGTCCACACATCCACAGTTTGTTGTTGGTTGTTGTTGTTGTTGTTGTTGTTGTGTTTTTCTTCTTCTCTTCTTCTTCTTCTTCTTCTTCTTCTTCTTCTTCTTCTTCTTCTTCTTCTTCTTCTTCTTCTGGCGGAGTTATTACAAACACTTTTTAAGATTTGTGGAGAGGCATTTTGAAGCCCACGCCCAACAACAACAACAACAACGACAACGATATTGAAAAACAATCGTCTTGGCAGACAAATAAAAGTGCACATACAATAAAACATAATGGAAAATGAAGTCGGAGACGGGGAAGTGGGGGGTGGGGTCGGGGAGGGGGGAGAGGAGGGGGGTGAGAGCAGGAGTGAGACCACGGGAATGTGGGAAGATAAAATATGTATGATGCTAGTTGTTCTCACGGAGGGAAGAACGCGTGAAGGTGATCTCTTCCCCGCTGACGCAGTTCCTCGTTGGCATTGATTCTTGGAGTTACCATTCTGTCAATGTCTTAGGAGGAATGAATGTGGGAAGGAGAAGGCGAAGACGGGGGGGGTGGGGGTGGAGGGGGCGGTTTACTGACAGATGACGGGGTAGACGAGGGGAGAGGAGATTGTGCCATTATCAGAATTATGTGTCCAAGTGTGTGGATGATGGCTCTTGGCGTTTAGCTGGACAATAACTCAGCGAGGGAGGGGGAGGGGGAGGAAGAGGGCTGCGGCTGGGGGTGTGGGGGGGATGGGTGGTGGGGGGAGGGGGGTTGGAGCTCATGATCATGACGACTGTGTAATGGAGGCAGCCAAACGTTGTCCAAGAAGAGATCCATGATGTGATTGATGTCTCATTCCTATCACTTCCTAAAGATATCAAAAGGGAAGGTGGGGGGGGGGGGGGGGGGGGGGGGGGGGGGGGGGGGGCAGGCGTTAAGTTTTGGTAAGTGAGTGGGCTTTTGGTTTGGTTTGGCTGCCAAATTAATTGCGTGTAAACGCAGAGAGAGAGAGAGAGAGGAGAGAGAGAGAGAGAGAGAGAGAGAAGAGAGAGAGAGAGAGAGAGAGAGGAAGAGAGAGACTCAAGACTCAAGACTCAAGACTCAAAAACTTTATTACTCAAGGATAGAGATTTTAGGCAGTGCCCATTCTTCCAATCTGTCCTTGCTATTCTACAGCATTCAACTAAACAGATTGCACATATTAATAATGACAGAAACAATGAAAATTATAGCAACATTATAATATTAACAATAACAATAGTAATAAGAATAATTACTTATTTAAAAAAAAAAAAAAAAATCCATTACAAAATTACACAAACACAATCAGACACATACGCGCGCGCGCTCACATGCATGCACACGCCCACACATACACGCACGCATGCGCATACCCACATCCATACCCATACCACACACACACACACTCACACACACACACACACAACACACAAAACACACACACACACACCACCATTTTCATTAGCTAATATAGGGCCAGCATAAAAGTAGGGCATTGAGACCATGATCAAAAGGTTAGATTTATTGTTCAAGTAAATGTTTAAGTACTGCTGATTTGAAGGACGGCAGTGATTGACATGTTTGGCAGACGGAGGAAGAGAGTTCCACACAGATGGACCAAAATATGCAAAACTAGATTTGAACAATCAATGCGGACACGTGGTAGAATGTAATTATTTGAATCATATCGCGTTGTTGCCATTTGGATAAACTCAGCAAGTATGTTGGCGCCATGTTTGCATGGACTTTAAACATTAGTACTGCCTTATTATAGGTCAGTTGGCTCTGCAGTGGTAACATCATTTGCAACATTTCTGCTTCAACTTTTTCAACAACAACAAAAAGAAGATATTTTTACCGTAATATACTAAACTGCCGAATGAACGTCACGATTCTGGACCTTTTTGGTCTTCTTTTTTCATTCTCTGACAAATGCAACACACAGAATGAGGGGGGGGGGGGGGAGTAGAGAGTCCATAGTATATATAAAAATGACTTTCAACAGGGATTCCAAACTTAAGGGGCTGGGAGGAGGGGAAAACGCGGAGGAGGAGGAGAGATGGGATTGTAAAGGACGACATTGAAACATGATTCAGATCTTTCTCTGGCAGCAACTGGAAGCGTTGAGTTCTGTGAGGTTTTTTTTTTTTTTTTTTTTTTTAATAGAATTACTTTTAGCCCAGCCAGAGTATTTTTTGTCTCCTGAGTGACGTCGGTGGATCTGGTTGTGCCAGTCTATCTATGTTACGTATGATTGAACATCACGTATAGTTCAAAGTATATGGTGTTCGTAACACTAAGGGTAAATGCAAGAGAATCCAATCAACTGAAATAGGAACAAACAGAGACAGAAAGAAGGGGGGGGGGGGTAGAGAACTACTAGAAATTGTAAGTTATCAGAAGTGAGTCATAAAACAAAAAAAAGAAAGAAAGAATTCACGCGTGAGGATTTCAAAACAAATATAAACGAAATTAGTTGGAAACCAGAGTGAAACTCACAGAAGTCAAACTTCTCTGTAACAACAAGGTCGTGAAACTGTGTATTTACATTTAAAAGGTCACGTTCGCCATCATTAAGATGTAATTTTTGTACTAAGTTATTTTGCGTTTATAAACTTTTTTGCTTGCTCTAAAGCAGTCATTGGGGCATTTTCTACACCGAATTCAATATATTATGGTACGGATCAAGTACAAACAATAGTTCCAGGGTTCCATTTCCAAGATCATCACAAATTTTCCGCCCAACGTTAACTTTATCAGTTACTGTGTACGAACTTACTATGTAGTGATACATTTTCATGGAATACATGCTTTTTCCAACGATACAAATATTGACGCATTGCTTTTTTTTTTATTTTTTTTTTTTTTATATAAATCGTATTAAAAGAACAAGGGAAATAACTCTTTCACCCTGTATCAACTATTATTTTTATTCTGGCGGAAGATCCAATTTTTCCGTTCAACCTTGGCACAGGTCTCCGCTCTCCGAGTGGGGCTGTTAATGTCTTTATTTGTGTTGGTCCAGAACGGCGCTAGCGGAGAGTTACGGGCCCCAATAGGACAGCGGATCATTACGTAATTCTCATCTCATCCACTCCACGCGTTGCGGTCTTTGAGAGTGTCGCTCACTGTTGACAAGTTGTGAATGTCATCTCTCGGAGCTGCGTGCCACGATAATTATGACAGCGTAAGAATGCAGCCTCTCTTCTCTCTCTCTCTCTCTCTCTCTCTCTCTCTCTCTCTCTCTCTGCGTGTGAGCGTGCGTGCGTGTGTGTGTGTGTGTGTGTGTGTGTGTGTGTGTGTGTGTGTGTGTGTGTGTGTGTGTCTCTCTCTCTCTCTCTCTTCTCTCTCTCTCTCTCTCTTTGCGTTGAAAACATCTTTCTGGGAGAGAAATACATTGAAGTGATTAGGAATAATCATTTTGCAAAAATCAGATAGAGAAATTTTGGATTTATTGCAAGTAAGAGGTGGTTTGACCCTGGGACATCAACGGAATCCTGTTCACGATGAAATCCATGTTGTTGTTGTTTTTTGTTTCGTCGTAATGTTTCGTAATGTTTTTGAAGGTACTGGAGGACAGTGTTCGCTTTTTGAATTAGATATCGCGAATCAGAAGACATCTATGCTGCACTGTTGTCATCAAAAGACGTAAATGTTATACAGTCTATTGCAAAATTTATTACAGAGGCATGGAATGTTCGACAAAAATTACTTTGGATGGTTGAGCTGTTCCAAAATGTTTTGATTGCCGATTTTTTTCCCCCCTCTAGATTTAAGAGTGCATGTTCTAAACGTGTCATCTAGTGTTGATCTGGATTTATTTGTAAATAGTTGGATACGTTTTCTTATTTCATTGCGTGAGACTGTTATTCATATCAATCCGGGTTATTTTTTTTTCTTCTTTATATTCTATATTCTTTATGTTGCATTTGGTTGGCTTTGGCATTGATTGTGGTCATGCCTTCCCTGCTTTTCACAAGGGCTTTTGGATGTGACAGTACAGGTTCTAAGTGTCGATGTGTCAAACTCTATCTTCTCTCTCTCTCTCTCTCCATCTCTCTCTCTCTCTCCTCTCCCTCTCTCTCTCTCTCTCTCTCTCTCCTCTCTCTCTCTGTCGTGTTATCATCAGATGATGAACTTGTAATTTAATCCAGTTGCGAAATCATCCAGAAGCATTGAAATTAGACAGATGAAGGATAGTGAAATTTCAGATAATGCATTATAAGAGATATCTGAATGAATATTATCATTCATCGCAAGTGGAAGAGATCAGTAAGATACATTGTCATTCATTTGATCGAGTGGATGGTCGAGTCAGTCTTAAGTTTTTTTTTTTTTTTTAATTTGCATTACTCTTGTGCGTGAGGACATAAGGAAATGTTATGAATTTATTTGTTTTTAACCTTTGATTTGGTGCACACTAGGAATGTGTACTATTTGTTTGCAGGAAAAGGAAGAGGGAAATGTTATTGTTCTGTTACCTCTCCCCCCTTGTCAAAAGACCTCTTTGGTAATGACAATAAAATATCAGTGTCAAGTGTCTCTCTCTCTCTCTCTCTGGTTTATCATTTAAATCCCTCATGGCACTCTGAATTGTTACTGGAATCATTCTGTGTTTTCGTTTATCATTATGATATTTCTACAAAAATTGTCCCCCGTTTTGTGTTTCGTCATGTCCCCTCCCAGGGTAACCCACAAGTTACGATGCATTCTGTGTCTTGGTTTTGCTACTGCATCAAGTTCCTATCAGTGTTACAAGTTAGCGGATTCTTTGTGGCTAACGTTGGTGGGATGTGTGCGTGCGGCGCGCGCGCGCGCGCGCGTGTGTGTGTGTGTGTGTGTGTGTGTGTGTGTGTGTTGTGTGTGTGTGTGTGTGTGTGTGTGCGCGCGCGCATGCATGCATGCATGTAGGCTTAAAGGTAGCGCGGAAGGCCGAAGAAGAGTGTGGAGGTGAGGATAATCTCTGCAGAACGGACATGCAGCCCGTGACTCTGGTAGAAAGGTGTGGTGAAAGGTGTGGGTGGAAAGGTGGTGTGGTGGAAAGGTGTGTGGTGGAACGGTGGTGTGGTGGTAAAGGTGGTGTGGTGGAAAGGTGGTGTGGTGGTAAAGGTGGTGTGGTGGTAAAGGTGGTGTGGTGGAAAGGTGGTGTGGTGGTAAAGGTGGTGTGGTGGTAAAGGTGGTGTGGTGGAAAGGTGGTGTGGTGGAAAGGTGGTGTGGTGGTAAGGTGGTGTGGTGGAAAGGTGGTGTGGTGGTAAAGGTGGTGTGGTGGAAAGGTGGTGTGGTGGTAAAGATGCTCGCGGTAAAGATGCTCGCCTTGGAGGCTAAAGACTGCCAGTTTTCGTAGTTTTCACTATCACACCGACCAGATCTGCTCTCTTTCCCCTGCTCTGGTAGGGAAGGGGTGGGGTGGGGGACTGAGTGATCGTACTTCGGTGAGAACCATAAGCCGAAAATCCCGTGCGTAAACGTGCATGTAGCGCACGTAAAATAACACATCGCAAGAATGGAATTTTGTCCAGGGTTGACTTCTTTTTAATTGATTTTTAATTCTACTTTTTGTTGTTTTTTTTAACAAAAATCTGTTGTGAAGAGTAGTAACACAGAAATGCACGAAGGCAGGAAAAAAATAAAATGAATGTTAACAAGTGGCACACGACTGGAGAGAAGTTTGATTTGTACGAAGACGCAAGACTATATGGTATGTGTGTCCTCCATAATATACAGTGTCAGAACAGGCGCCACACAACGCCATTACAACGCCACAAAATCTGCTCTGATGAGTACCCTCCCTCAATACTACTTATGGGGGTATGCAAAACAAGAAAAAGACAAATATTTCAAAGGCAGATGGGGGGCCAGCAAAATGGGAACCCCGGGTCAATATTAAACCCAATCGATTGTGATTGTTTTTTGTTTAGTGGCATTTTTGGGGGGTTTTGTTTTTTTTGGGTGTTTTTTATTTTTTTAATTTTCTCCCCCCCTTTTTGTGTGTAAACAAAAAATCTAAAACCGACCAAAGGGATCAAAAAAACCGAAAGAAAAAATTGGAAATTTTTCCCAGAGACCTCATGCAGGAGGATTGGAAAAAAACAGTCGGATAAAAAAACTCCTTCAGATCCGTCCAAACCTGGGGGGGGATTCACTCATCTACCTCAGGTGTCGCAAGGAAAAAAACGGTTCTTTTCCGGTTTGGAAACCCCGGCCATTCGAATTTTACTCATTCGTACCTTTTACAGAGCGAAAAGCTCTGTGGTGCATTGGGGTGCTACGCAATCATTTACGTATCAAAGCACTACCATTTTTTACCCCCAAGCCCAATAGATCTACTTGCCCCGGAAACCAAAACAAACCCTTTTAAACTACTTTCTATATCACTAAAAATTGACCAAAAAACGAAAAAGCTATTCATGTTCGCTTTCTCAGAACAAACCGGGGGGGTCAATATCGCTAGGCCCTTTTTTGGCTCAACACAAAAAAGAAAGAAAAAAAGTGACAACGGCCCGTTTGAAAGGGGAAAGGTTAGCGCAATCACTACTGATAATGTCAGTAGGTGAATGGGGGACGCTAAAATTTTCCCCCAAAATTTCAAATTTTCCCCCGGGCCCAAGTTCCCCCCCCACCTCCTATTCCCCCAGGTCTATGTTCCCCCCCCCTCCAAATTTTCCCCCGGTCTAAGTTTTCCCCCACCCAAACCCACCGTCCGTACTTTACCTCGCGCCGTAGTGTGCTCGGCCGTACGTACTCGTATCGTACTGACCGGGTTGTCAATACTTGTTTACAGAATCAAAAATTTTATCCTGACAAAATTTTTGTTTTCAATGTTAAAATTTTCAAAACTTTAAACCCGAGTAAGAGACGGAAAACATTTTAAATTTTACAAGATTGTATTGATCCTTTCTTTCTTTGTTTTTTGGGTTTTTCTCTGTATTTGGGGGACAGGATCATTGTTACTCAATTTAATTGTTGTTCATTTAAATTTTTTTAAATTAAAGTTTTCAGGGACAAAAGCGTGTTTCCCCTAGCAAACGGGTTTTGGGGACCTTACTTTAAAAATTTCCCGAGTCCCCCGGTAATTTTGGGTGGGTTTTTTGCGTCCAAAAAAATATTTTTTGTAAATCATTTTCTTTCCTATTTTCCCTCCCCCCTCCACGTTTTTAAAAAAGGGCCCAAAGCCCCTTGGGCCCAAGGAAACCCAAAATACAATAAAAAAAAAATGTTCCGAGTTCCGAAATTGGGATTAAATTACGATAATTAAATTACCAAAATACAGAAATCGAGAAGAGAGAGAGAGGGAAGAGAGAGAGATTTGTAGAGAGAAGAGAGAAAGAGAGAGAGAGAGATTTTAAAAAGAATAATTAGAGAGAGACAAAACAGAGAGACCGCGAAATTAGAGAGAAAAGAAGAGAGAGAGAGAGAAAGAGAGGAAAGAGAGGGAGAGAGAGAGATGCGGGGAAAAGAAAGATGCGGAGACAGAGATTCAGAAGAAAAGAGATAACAAAAATCTTCTCTCTCTCCCCCTCTCTCTCCTCTTCTCCCCTCCCCTCCCCTCTTCCTCATCTTGTCTTTCTCCTCCCCCCCTCTCTCTCCTCGTCCCCTCTTTTCTCACCCCCTCCTCTCTCTCTCTCCTCTCCCCCCTCTCCCCCTCTTTAACCCAAGGGGGGCAAAGGCATTGTGCCAAAAACAGTATCCCGGGAATTTTAAATTTTTATGAGTAAAAGGCCTAGTCCCCTCCAATACCAAAAAACCCGCTGCCATTTCAGCAGTTTTTTCCCTTTTCCCCAAGTTTGAGTTTTTTGCCACGTAGTTCTAAAAAAGAAATAGAAACAAAACAAAACGAAAATAAAGTAAGCTACTGCCACGAAATGCAAAAAGGGCATAGCCTGAAATCGCAAGTCAGCCTTCGAGCTTCTTTTTCCTTTTTTGGCCCAAAATAAAGACTAATCAAAAAATGTCCTTTTGACAGAGGGCAGTCGCTTTTAGCAAATTTTTGTTACTTCACCCTAGTGCCAAAACAAGGTAAGGTTTGAAAACGTATTTCTATTGCAAAATGACTAAGCGAAGACTCTCTCCCCTCTCTCTCTCTCTCTCCTTCCCCCTTTTGGCTCTTCCCCCCCCTCCCCGGGCCTTCCCTTTTCTCTCCTCTTCCCCTCTCTCCTCCTCATTAAAATATTTATTCATGGATAAATTTATGGGAAAAATTTAAAAGGAGCAAAAAAAAACAAAAAAAACAAGACAAACCAAAAAAAAACAAAAAAAACAAACAAACAAAAAAAAACAGGCATTACTTTTAAATTTAACCCTCTGTGACAAATTAATTTGGAAAAGAGAGAGAGAGAGAAAAGAGAGAAGAGAAAAGAGAAGAGAGAGAGAAAAGAGAGGAAAAGAGAAGAGAGGAGGGTTGGTGAGGTGGGAAAGGGGAAAAGCAAAATTTTTACTTTCGCCGAAAATCGATTTTCATCAAAAATTGGGGTCAAAACCCCAAAATCAATAACCAGGTGCAAAAAACGCCTGAAAAATCGATTTTTCGAACCCGGTTATTGATTTTAAACACCCTTTTAAATTTATTTTGGTAAATAATTTTGGGGACATAAAATTGATTTTTGCCCGTTTTTTTGATTATCGGACCGGGTTTTTAAAAATTTTCCCGGGGTTTAAATTTTCACCTGGGGTTATTGAATTTTTCGGGTTTTGTTGTAAGTAAATTTTCCCCAAAAAAAACCCATTTTTGTACCATGAAAACGGGGGTTTTCGGGGAAATGCACACAATTCCCTTTTCCGGCCCGAAAATCAATTTTTAAGAAAAAATCAATTTTAAAAAGCAAATTTCTTACCAAAGGGCCCCAAAAATCAAAACCCCGGGGCAAATAAATTCCCGATAATCGTTAGCGGGGCCGGTTATTGAATTTTACACCTAAAAATTTATTTTGGGAAATAATGTTTTCCCAAAAAAATTTTTTTCCCGGCCCCCTTATTGGGTTGTTGGGGCCGTTATTGATTACCGGGGTTTAATTTTTCAAACCCGGTTTTTATTTTTGGGACTATTGGGAAAATAAATTTTCACAAAAGCCGATTTCATACTTGAAAATTGATTTTTGGCCGGAAATGAATTTTTGTGAATTTTACCCCTTCGAGAGAGAGAGAGAGAGAGAGAGAGAGAGAGAGAGAGAGAGAGAGAGAGAGGAGAGAGAGAGAGAGAGAGGGGAATTTTTTTTTTATGTGGCTGTCAACCCCTTTAAAAAAAAAACCAAAAAATAGCAAAAAAGAAATTTGAAGGAGAGAGAGAGAGAGAGAGAAGAGAAAAAGGAGAGGGGAGAGAGAGAGAGAAGAGGGGAGAAACGAACGAAAGAATTTTAATTTTTCCCAGGGGAATTGAATAAGCCCCACTGCTTTTTTTTTCATCCAACCCCCCGGGGCCAAAAAAAATTTAAGAAAGGAAAAGGGAAAAAAACAAAAAACAAAATATTATTAATTAAAATAATGGAAAAACACTCTTAAATATGACTATGAAAAAACAAAAGGATACAAAAAACTATGAAAAAAGGGAAAAACCGACAGAAGGGGTGGGGGACGGGGGGGGGGGGGGGGGGTGGGATGGGGGTTTGGGGTGGGGGACAAAATTAAAAAAAGAGAGGGGGGGGGGAGAAAAGGGAAAAACGATAAAAAAATGAAAAAATTTAAACAGAACAATTTTTTGGGACCCTTTGGGCAAAATTGTAAAAATCAGAAAGAAAAATCAAAACGGGGAAAAGAATTTGGGTTTAAATTACCAAATGTTTGGGGTTTGGTTTTTTTTTTTTCTGGGTTTTTAAATTTCCCCAGCCACCCACCAGAATAAGCAAGGCTTGATTTTCAAAAAATTAATTGATGGGGAAAGGGGGATTTAAATTTTTTGGGGAAAACGATGACATTAG
>CM031614.1:37860800-37868300 GCA_018398815.1 Conus ventricosus
CCCACATCCTGCCGCATTTCCAGCGGCATCCACAGAACCTGTTTCAGCAGGACAACGCAAGGCCGCACACTGCCCGTGCTACGCAGAACTTCCTGAGGCAGAACAACATCAATCTGCTGCCTCACCCAGCCCGTTCTCCCGACCTTAACCCAATAGAGCATTTCTGGGATGCCCTTCAGAGGCAGTTGAACCAGCTCAACCCCAGACCCCAGACAGCAGCTCAGCTTGCTGTTGCTGTGGGCCAGGTGTGGTGGCAAGTCCCCCAGAGGCAGACCAACACTCTGGTGCGCTCGATGTACCGCAGGTGCACAGCTGTGATCAATGCTCGAGGTGGTCACACCAGATACTGACATTCTGCTGTTAACACAGGGTCAAGGTCAAGTTCATGTGACCTTATTTTCTACCAGAATGAACTTTGAAAGGACACTTTTGCGGTGTTCGATTGCTTTTTCTCACTTTCTATTACCAGTTCAAAGGAATCGGTAGCCAAATTACATCAAAATTTCTATACAGTTTGTTTTCGCGTTTTTTATGCCTCTGAGTATATTTTGATATCTGAAACGCAAGTAAGGTTACAAAACCAGCTGTCTGTAGTCATCAATTAAATCGAAATTAAAAGTAACTATGAACAAAGCAACGCAATGTTTTTTCGGATGGGTGGTTTTTTGCATCGCACGAACACTGATACTTGGGCGGTTCCGATATTAAAGTAGACAATACCTACAAATATTTAGGACTGTGTTTTTCCACAAAATTGAGCCTCTCATCCTCTTTTGGTGACCTGGCCTCTCGAGGTAAAAAGACAGTTACTGGTATCTTGACATTACTATTATGATTATGATATGCAGACTATTGGAATTTTTTGTACACTTTTTCGATGCTAGAGTGCAGCCGGTACTTCCATATGGATAAGAAATTTGGGGTCTTGACGAAAGCATTTGTTTGGATATAAACGCTTTCTATGTGTCACAGAAAGAACTGCTAATGCAATGATCCACGGAGATCCCGGTAGATTCCCATTGTTTGTGAATGCATACATTAGATCACCTAAATACTGGATCAAACTAACACGTATGAATGGAAATCGCCTCCTTAACAAAGCTTATCATATGCTACTTAAGTTGGATGAGAAAGGTTACAAAGAACAAATAACCACCATTCGGTTAGTTTCGTTTAAATCCGGATTTGGACAGGCGTGAGAAAATCAAGGTGTTGAATTAGTTGACCATTTCATAAATTGTTTTAGACAGACTGATAGTTGTTACTGGCAGAACTGGGACAGTTGCATTTGTTCAAGTGAAAGATTTACCATGTACAGATCATCTAGAACGAATCACACACAGGAAGTGTATTTTGCAACTGACACAAACAGACATGTGAAGCAAGCGCTTCTTAAATTCAGGCTTGGAGCAAGTAATATTGAATCGCATTCACTTCAGTACAAAAGTCGTAGAGATGTACATAACCAAGAAGATTAACTCCATTGTAGTTTGTGTTACCCGTTGCGTAGTGAGCTTCGACGTAATCTCATACCACTGAAATACTACAGAGAGCCATATGCTTTTACATAGACATTGCTGATGCCATCAAAAAATCAAAAAAATTTAACAAAAACAGTTTGCAATATTTCTTTACCGAGTCTTCAAATACTGTAACATGTTTACATGTATGAATGAAGATAACTCTGATAAAATTATTGTAAGATATCCGAGGTGTAATTTATAACATCTCGTTTTTTTCCGATTTGGTCTATGGTATTTGTCTCTTTAGCAATTCTAATTTTGTTTGCTTGTTTTATATTTTTTATTGCTCAGCTGTTGGTTAAGGCCTAGACACTAAACGAATAAACCACTTATGTCTCTGTCTGTCTGTCTGTCTGTCTGTCTGTCTGTCTCTCTTCTCTCTCTCTCTCTCTCTCTCTCTCTCTCTCTCTCTCTCTCTGTCTGATTTTTTTTCGCAAGCGATCTAAAACTATGTTCATATATGTGCGTTATTGTGTTCATGTGTGTGTGTGTGTGTGTGTGTGAGAGGAGAGAGAGAGAAGAGAGAGAGAGAGAGAGAGAGAGAGAGAGAGAGAGAGAGAGAGAGAGAGCTTTCGTGTAGGTGCGCGCGTGCGTGCGCGTGTGTGTGTGCACTCGCGCGCTGCGTATTATGTGTGCGTGTAGATGTTTTGTTCAAGAGCATCACCAGGGAACTGAGAGGATGGAGGAAGGCGGGGGGGGGGGGGGGGAGTGTTGCGGGCACGACTAACGAGAAGCATTTTCTCTCCCCATGTTATTTCAAAGCAAGGCTGTGAGTAGAGCGTCCCTGGACAGTTGCTGGGTGGGAGAGGGCCCAGCTCCGCTACTCGATAGGTTAAGAGTTCAATCCCCCCGGGGCGCCCAGTACAAATATTGCCATCCTCGCTAACTTCGTTAACTGTGTTCTCTCATCCTACTGGTGTCAGTCTACTGCAAGATTATTAACCCACTCCCTCGCCCATCCTCCTCCCACCCTCCCCCACTCCCCTCCTCACTCTCCCATCATGTACTCTTGTCGTTGACCCCCTGTCACTCCCTTCTGCCTTCCCTTCTCCTATCTTATATCTGTCTAGTCTCCTGGGGTGGTCGACTGACGGACTCCATGGAATCTGCGATAACATTTTTGAGGAAAGCATTCCCTTTGTCCGCTTGTTTGGTTTTGTGTGGTTTTCTGCTTTGTTGTGTGTGTGTGTGGTGTGTGTGTGTGTGTGTGTGGTTGTGTGTGTGTGTGTGTGTAGTGTTGTGTGTGTGTGTGTGTGTGTACGTGTGTGTGTGTGTGTGTGTGTGTGTGTGTGTGTTGTGTGTGTGTGTGTGTGTGTTGTGTGTGTGTGTGTGACAAGAGAAATACATGGAGGAAGTGTGTGTGAATGTGTTTGTGTATGAGAGAGAGAGAGAGAGAGAGAGAGAGAGAGAGAGGAGAGAGAGACAGACAGACAGACAGACATACAGACAGACAGAGACAGAAACAGAAATAGAAACAGAGACTTCTATCTATCTATTTGTCTATTTATTTATCTAGCTTATTTTCTCTATCAATATGTCGACATGTCTGACTCTCTCTCTCTCTCTCTCTCTCTCTCTCTCTCTCTCTCTCTCTCTCTCTCTCTCTCTCTCTCTGAATGTCTGTTTGTCTGTCTGTCCATCGAAACGTGCATCTTTTGCTCATCGACGTCTCTTGTTATCAACGCGAGTCTAGCCATCAGTCACTCTATTATTTTGTCTTGCTGTCTATCTTCCTACCTGTATGTCTATCTATGTACTAATTTTTCATGCGTCCGAAGGTGTGGTCGTGCGAGTGTGCCGTGCGTTTGCAAATGCCACGGGGATGAGAGGTGAGCGAAGAGAAGAGGGCAAGGAGGGGAAGGGTGAGCGAAGGTGGGGGTGGGGGCGGGGGGGGGGGGGGGTAACATAGAATATGAGGGGAAAGAATATGGGCGTGCAGTGTGCGAGTGAAGCAGAATGTGGAATTTTGATATGGTCAAATAAATGTAGTTTGGGACGTTGCGCGTGCAGACGAATATTTATTTTACTCTCTCTCTCTCTCTCTCTCTCTCTCTCTCTCTCTCTCTCTCCTCTCTCTCTCTCTCTCTCTCTGTCTGTCTCTCTTTCTCTGTCTTTCTGTCTCTGTCTCTCTCTCTCTCTCTCTCTCTCTTCTCTCTCTCTCTCTCTCTCCCCCAGTACCTCTCTGTCTGTGTGTGTGTCTCTCTCTCTCTCTCTCTCTCTCTCTCTCTCTCAAACACACACACACACACACACACACACACACACACACACACACACACACACACACACACACAGACGCACATTATATACAGACAGGCACACACACCTGCACCACGCACGCACGCACACACACACACACACACACGCACACACACCACACACACACACACACACACACACACACACACACACATACATACACACATCACACACACACACACACACACACACACACACACACACACACACACACACACACACACACACACCACACGCACGCACGCACGCACGCACACACGCTCACTCACTTAATCACTCCCTTTGTGATATTTTGGATAAAGCAAAGAAGCAATGACAGCAAACTGAGTCCTCTCTCTCTCTCTCTCTCTCTCTCTCTCTCTCTCTCTCTCTCCTCTCTCTCTCTCTCTCTCTCTCTCTCTTCAAACAGAACACCAACCAACAGAAAAAGCAAAAGAAAATACAAATGATTTCCCTCAATCATGAAAGTTATTCCAGACTACTAAAAACTGTCCTACTATCAATGCAGGTAAATGCCACCAACTACATTATTCCAGATTAGGTCAAAAGCTCTGCGTTTCAGTGTCAGCAACAAACGTTTCCACCCTGCAACATCTACACAATCTTTTGTGGAAATAAAAAAACAGCCAGTACTGAGGATGAGAAAATTTCTGTAGTTCAGTGCACGGAAAATGATGTAGCACGAACAGAACCTGTGCATTTAGGTTTTTTTTCAAATTCAGACTCGGCTGAGTGACGATGCTGATATTGTTTTATCATCTGATAATAACATGGCATTACATCCATGGCTACGTTTATTGCGGAACCACGTAATGGAAGAAAAACCCCATGCTAACCGCCATGTTACGAAAGAGAAGTTATTGTTGTTCTTGTTGTTGTTGTCGTCGTACCCTGGCTAAAAACTCCAGGGATCATCCCGAACAGCCGAAGTACTTGAACACTATGGTATAAATACATCAGATGGGGATGATAACATTATGTGTGTGACCGTTTTTGATTACTCCGCCACGTGGGCAGCCACACTCCGACTTCGGGGGATTTTGGAGACTGAGAATGCTATGCTAGGAGCCTGTCACAACTGAAGCCTTGGTGTTCTAGCCCATGTCAATTGGCCGACACAGCCTTAAGCCAAGGCGGAGAAAGAGAAGCAAATATAATTATGTTCTTGAGGTGAAGAAGGAACCACATGTAGAACTATATCTGTGTGATTAGTCCGTTTACATCATACAGTTAGATTCAGTTCTTTGATTTTCGTTGATCTGCAATATTGTACGTAGACTTTCTTCTCTATTTGTACTCATGATCTATTTTTAATCCACTAAAGGACTAGTAGTTACCTTTATGGTGACACTCTTTTCCGTGACAGAAAGACCAAGAGTTGTTATACATCAAAAGATTTGTTTTCTATGTAAATAAAATCTCTCTCTCTCTCTCTCTCTCTCTCTCTCTCTCTCTCCTCTCTCTCTCTCTCTCTTTCTCTCTCTCTCTCTCTCTCTCTCTCTCTCTCTCTCTCTCTCTCTCTCTCTCTCTCCCCTTATCACCTTGCTTTCGGTCTGTCTGTCTGTCTGTCTGTCTGCCTCTCTCTCTCTCTCTCTCTCTCTCTCTCTCTCTCTCTCTCTCTCTCTCTCTCTCTCTCTCTCTTACTCACTCACTCACTCTCGCCCTTCCATCCGGGTATCTCTCAACATCATCGGGTCGTTTTTTTGTGTGTTTTTTTTTTCGCCGCTAAATGTGCCAGCGATTGGCTGCTTGGAACAATCTGGGATGTAAATTGAACCTGAAATCATCTCGGCGGCTTGTCAGCCCGGGACATTTCGCTTCAAATTCCGCCCCGGAATGCCAGGATTGTGTCCCGGATTGTAGGCAATCAGAGCGGAATCGCTGCTACAGATTTTCTTCTTCTTGTCTCCCGTTCGTTGACTCTTAGCGAAAAAAAAAGTAAAAAGAAAGAAAGAAAGAAAAAATAAACCCACTGAAGGGCGGAAGGAAAGGGAGAAAGACAGACGGAAACAAATTAACAAAAAAGAAGAAAAACCAGCGATAGCAGACCAATCTGATGAAGAGACATTCTAAGGAACCTCCATACCTCCTTGATAAGACCAATCCGAATTCATCATTTATAACACGCGCGAAGATTTGACCAATCAGAACGCGACATTCATGACACGTCCCCAGATGTGACCAATCAGAACTCCGGTTTATAAGACATGCCCGGATAGAAAATCAATCAGAACACACTGTTCATAACAAATACCCGTAACAAAGACTGGCATGCATTAGGAAATTTATTTTTAAAAATAAAAAAACGAAAGAAAACAAAACCCAGAATATCGAAGGGAAAATATTATCGCCCAAAACAAGATCAGTTAGTGTAGTTGTTGCCATATTTTAGGAATTTTGCAAACCGTTGACACGTTTAGAGTCCGAAACATCGCTTTTGAATTATGCATGTGTAAATAAAAGGGCACTAGGAAGAGTAGACTCCGCCAAGATCAAACTGATCCTTTCGCTCTTTGATACTGATTTTCATCAGAGATCCGCAGCAAAATCTAAACGCATTCGTCCTCGTCTCTACGTTTTCATTTTTCTACTGAATTTTTGCTGATCGGGTATCTTTTTACGCATTTGTACAACTGATTCGGTATCTTTGGCGTATTCGTACAACGATTCAGTATCTTTTGCGCATTTGTACAACTGAGTCGTATCTTTTGCGTATTTGTACAACTGATTCGGTATCTTTTGCGTATTTGTGCAACGAATCAGTATCATTTGCATATTGTGCAACGATTCGGTATCTTTTGCGTATTTGTACAACTGATTCAGTATCTTTTGCGTATTTGTACAACTGATTCGGTATCTTTGCGTATTTGTGCAACTGATTCGGTATGCTTTGCGTATCTGTGCAACTGAATCGGTATCTTTTGCGTATTTGTGCAACTGATTCGGTATGTTTTGCGTATTTGTACAACTGATTCGTATCTTAGCGTATTTGTACAACTGAAGGGTTATCTGTTGCGTATTTGTACAACTGATTCGGTATCTTTTGCGTATTCGTACAACTGATTCGGTATCTTTTGCGTATTTGTACAACTGATTCGGTATCTTTTGCGTATTTGTGCAACTGAATCGGTATCTTTTGCATATTTGTGCAACTGATTCGGTATCTTTTGCGTATTTGTACAACTGAGTCGGTATCTTTTGCGTATTTGTACAACTGATTCGGTATCTTTTGCGTATTTGTACAACTGATTCGGTATCTTTTGCGTATTTGTGCAACTGATTCGATATGCTTTGCGTATTTGTGCAACTGAATCGGTATCTTTTGCGTATTTGTGCAACTGATTCGGTATGTTTTGCGTATTGTACAACTGATTCGGTATCTTAGGCGTATTGTACAACTGAAGGGTTATCTGTTGCGTATTTGTACAACTGATTCGGTATCTTTTGCGTATTCGTACAACTGATTCGGTATCTTTTGCGTATTCGTAAACTGATTCGGTATCTTAGGCGTATTCGTACAACTGATTCGGTATCTTAGGCGTATTCGTACAACTGATTCGGTAATCTTAGGCGTATTCGTACAACTGATTCGGTATCTTAGGCGTATTCGTACAACTGACAGCATAAGAAAAAAATATCAAATTCTGTGGCCCTTCATGCCCTGCTCTCATGGTGACCTCAGTTTTCGATGTCCTTTCCACGTCTGTGGCCTTGGGTT
>CM031614.1:37878300-37880800 GCA_018398815.1 Conus ventricosus
ACTTGATCAACATCCTCATCGCCTCCCGACGCATGTCCCTTTTACCCTTCCCTTTCCCTTTCTCCGCCTCCTTTCAGTCGCTGCCGTCGCCTTATCACCCCCCCCCCCCCTCCCAGCTCTCTTGACCCCACTTCCCTCCCCCCTCCCCTTTCAAGTTTCCGACTTTAAAAAAGCGAGAGAGAGAGAGAGAGAGAGTTTAGGAAAATCAAAAGAATATATTATAGGCTATAGATTGAACGAACAAGTTTACATATTAGAGATCTATACTTTGGGCTGAGTGGTTTTGTCTCCTCTGGAGAGAGAGAGAGAGAGAGAGAGAGAGAGAGAGACAGACAGACAGACAGACAGACAGACAGACAGACAGACAGGGACAGATACAGAGACAAAAATGGGGAAAGAATGAGAGAAAGACAGATGATGATGATGAAAGAGAGAGAGAGAGAGGCAGAGTGACAGAGACAGACAGACAGACAGAGAGTGTAAAATTCAAAATGTGTTTATACTTGTCTTCAGAATTCAAATTCTTATTCAGAAGAGTCAAATCCCTAACTGAAAGGGTCTAAATAAAGCGTCAGTTTTGGGTGTGTGTGTTTTTTTTAAAGGAAAATACAACAAATCTTGCTGTGGGGGTTTTTGAGATGAGTTGTTTATTTACAGTAACAAGAATAACTATAATTTTATACGACAAGCTTCGATTTAATGACTGCAAGAAATATTCAATTATAAACAAAGCTTGCTCTTACGTCTTAGATTGAAAAAAATAGGGGGAGATAAGCATTCGTATCTGCAGTGGTAGATAATTCTACCTAACCAACAGTATGTGCTTGAGTGGGTGAATGGGGAATAATAAATGCTTCTCAAAATGAGCCTTTAGCCAAGGGGAAGACAATCTCCAATGGGGAGGAAACTCACTAACATAGTAGAAAGAAACTCGTGGAGAGCGTGGCAGCAGAGAGTCCTCAGAAGAGAAGCCCCCTTCAAGGGGCTTCTCTTCACTCAAGCACATACTGTTGGTTAGGTAGATAATTCTACCTAACCAACAGTATGTGCTTGAGTGGTGAATGGGGAATATAAATGCTTCTCAAAATGAGCCTTTAGCCAAGGGGAAGACAATCTCCAATGGGGAGGAAACTCACTAACATAAATTATAACTCCTGGTCAATACCGTATTTCGAAACATTGATTTTTTCTCTTCAGTTACCGCGGAAAGTGGTAACTTGACTCCTCTGCCTTTTCGGTTTTAAGAAGAATGCTATCCCCCCAAAAGGCTGGAGTGCAGTAAACACACACCACACACACACACACACACACACACACACATATATATATATATATATATGTGTGTGTGTGTGTGTGTGTGGTGTGTGTGTGTGTGTGTGTGTTACTGCACTCCAGCCTTTTTTGGGGATAGCAGATACGAATGCTTATCTCCCCCTATTGTTCCAATCTAAGACGAAAGAGCAAGCTTTGTTTATAATTGAATATTTTTTACAGTCATTAAAACACCAAGCTGCTCTGTAAGTTGCTGGAATGGTGCTCGGTTACTTATCCTTGGAATTTATTAGTTTTTGTTATATATAATCGAAGCTTGGACTAGTTCGCGCGTAGTGACACCTCCTCGACGAAACTGATGATGCTTCATCTAGAATTCTAGTCTTTTGCTCAGTTCAAACAAACAAACAAAGAAACACAAACAAAAAAAAAAGCGAGTCTGCTCCTGTGCCTAGTACAATTTGAATGATAATCTAACGGAATTACTTTTCAATACTGCACATAATGCTCAACATCAAGTCGGTTTCCTTTGTTTACTGAATAATGATGATTAACACTCAGTTTCACAAAAGATTGTGTTCACTGACAACCATACAATTTACGACAGCCATTTTGGCATTGTTGTACAACCGTTTCTTCTGCAGCCTTTTTTGTAAAGCTTCCTTCCCTAGAGACACAACAATCTTTTTTTTTTTTTTTTTCGGTTTTCACGTTTTTAATCAAATAATATAGAGATTACAAATGCGCATAAAGGGACAGTGCGCCAAGTCATATGTACATTAGCATCATTTCTGTAAGTGCTATAAACAGTTAATGGCATATGTCCAAAAACAGTTTTTTTAAAAAGAAGGAACAAAAAAACAAACAAACAAGATATACATAGACACGTACATAAGTTTAGACGACAGGGAAAAAAAGAAAAAAAAGAGTGAGCTCATCTTTTGCGAGATTTAACAACTTATTGCTTCTCCTCTCCTTCCTCACTCTATCCGCTTCAGAGGGAGGTTGTGAAAAAAAGAAGAACTTTGTATTAGATCAAGATCTTAAAGAAGTGTTTTCTTAAATAATCAATGGCCTATAGTTGTTCCATGCAGCATGAAAATGGTTTAGATTGTTGTTGATTTTAGCATTAAACAATTCGATTTTATATCTATTGCTCAACTGGCTTTGAAAAATTGAAGCATTTGGTCTACGTGTTTCGATTTTGCACTTATATATATATATGAAA
>CM031614.1:37895800-37910800 GCA_018398815.1 Conus ventricosus
TCCATTCGTAACACTTACAGTTAGACCATGGCGTTATGTCTCTATCCACAAAGGCGCCAGTTCACGCGAAGAAAGAACAGCTGCAGCGCAACAACAGAGACAGGCAAGGAAAACTCGCGCCAGCAATTAAGCGCAGGTCTTCCACATTCCCTGTCCAAGCTGTCACCGCGCATTCCGTACACGCATTGGCTTGATCAGCCACTTACATACCGACAAATTAACCCCTCAACCCCAAGATACTGACGTGATTCTCGTCGATTCGACGGACGAACATCAACAGGCTTTTAAAGGAGAGTGGGCGCAAAAACGCTTTATCCGTATAGCACTCTAACTTTGAGTATGGGATCTACTGTGATAATTCCGCAAAGAGTTCTAACAACTAGGGAATAATGTATCTGTATATAACGAACAGAAAAAAAAGGACGTGCATGCCTACGTCAACTGTAAATATTTTTTTGACAATATTTTTCTTGCTGTATCTGATATTATAGTATTACCAATCGTCTATACTAATTACACCTTCATAAGGAATTATTGGGTTTTTTTTTTCTCGATGGAATCTCTCTCTCTTCTCTCTCTCTCTCTCTCTCTCTCTCTCTCTCTCTCTCTCTCTCTCTGTCTTCTCTCTCTCTCTCTCTCTCTCTCTCTCTCTCTCTCTCTCTCTCTCTCTCTCTCTCCCAATGAAGAATGCTTGCACAAACTGCTGTGCCATATGTTAATAATTTGCGTTTTGTTTTATTTGTTTTATGTTAATGGTCTTTACCCTGTGGATTACCTTGCGCTTACCCTTGTCTCCAGGATCAATGTATCTGTAAACAGTAAAGCTTCGACTCCGACTTCTCTCTCTCTCTCTCTTTTCCTCTCATATTGGCATTTTATATGTGTTGGGCACTCCTATTCGTCTGATGCTGAACCTTTCTCGTGATTAGTTACAGCAACTCACGGCGTTTACTGTCTCCCCTCCCCCCCCCCCCCCCCCCCTTCCCCATCAGACCTTCCCTGCGTATTCCATAGGCAAATGTGAGTTTCGAAGACTTTAAAGAAAGAATGGATTAGGATACAGGAAGATGCCCAGAGGCGAAGACTTAAAGAAAGAATGGATTAGGATACAGGAAGATGCCCAGAGGCGAAGACTTAAAGAAAGAGGATTAGGATACAGGAAGATGCCCAGAGGGGAGAGGAAGAAGGAGGGTGGATGGGGAAAAACAGGACGAAGAAGAAGAAGCGGGGATCTAATATAATCAGGCAGCCGCATTCTTTCACACTGTATGGCAAAATCCAGCAAACTCACTTCACGTGATGTTAGATGTTCTGTTTCTATCTGCCTGTCTGTCTGTCTATCTGTCTGCCTGTCTGTCTGTCTGTCTATCTGTCAGTCAGTCTGTCTGTCTGTCTCTCTCTCTTTCTCTCTCTCTCTCTCTTTCTGCTTGTTATGTGTGTCTGTCCATGTGTGTGTGTGGTGTGTGTGTGTTGTGTGAGGAGAGAGAGAGAGGAGGAGAGAGAGAGAGAGAGAGAGAGAGAGAGAGAGAGAGAGAGACAGAGAACCGAGAATTAGATGATCACACACACACACACACACACACACACACACACACACAACACACACACATGCACACAAACACACAAACACACGCGCACGCACGCACGCACGCTCGCACGCACGCCACACACACACACACACACACACACACAAACACACAAACACACACACACACACACACACACACGCGCGCGCGCGCGCCCGCGCGCGCGCGCGCGCAAAATTATACTCACGCGCGCGCGCGGGCACGCACGCACACACACGTACACACACAAAGATAGAGAGAGAGAGGGGGAGAGAGAGAAGTGTGTGTGTGTGTGTGTGTGTGTGTGTGTGTGTGTGTGTGTGTGTGTGTGTGTGTGTGTGTGTCCTAATCAAAGAAAAACTCACAACCCAAATAAAAAAGATCATTCAAACTAGGTTCGTTAGCTCACGGAGTGCTGAAAGTGGGTTTGTCCTCTTGTTTTATTTGACCAGGAAGACAGCAAAGGGGCTTTTCTTTTTATCCGTACTCATGTATTCACTTTTTGTGTTACTTTGTAGCTATTTCTTGTCTTCTCCTTTGTGTTAAAAGCTCGTGTCTTATGGGTGTATTATCGAAAGCTGAAAGGGATTACCTCTAGTTTTGCGCAACAGCCTGTATCAGAGGAAAGGATGAAGTCGGAAGAGGGGTGTTGGAAGATGGGGCCAAAGGTGTAGGGTGTGGGAAAGGATGGAGTGGGGGGGGGGGGGATTGTGCAGGTGAGTGAGGAATGAGGTGCCACAAGGAGTTCCCTGTTCGCCTCTCTTTTTTTCTGCTGCGCAGAAAACTCCTCTTACTACGCCATCAAGTGACTAATTTCCCTCCTTACCAACTGACCAGTTAAGTGACTGCATAACCAATATAAGCGATTACCCTGTTAAATATGTCGTTTACTCCTGGCGAACCTCTTCACATACACGTAGACTGACTAGGTAACCGATTTAACCCATCAAGCTGCCATCTGACAAATCAACTGTCTAATCAATTAACCAACACACTCATTTTCACTGGAAGTGGTCTGAGTTACTAACCGATCAAGTAAATAAATGACTAATCAAAAATGTTTTTTCCACACTGGTACACATCCAAGCATGCACGCAAGCATAATTATTTACGCATGCACGCATGCACGGACATGCTTCCTCTCTCTCTCTCTCCTCTCTCTCTCTTCTCTCTCTCTCCTCTCTCTCTCTCTCTCTCTCTCTCTCTCTCTCTCTCTTCACACACACACACACACACACACACACCACACACACACACACACACACACACACACACACACAGTGTAAATATTTGCGTAAAGTGGTCAAGACTTTTATTATTGATTTTATCACTTTCATTGTACTTTTTAAGCACAAGAACAGCATAGACACGTGTGCGCTTCATGGTATGAAGATGCGCGCTTTTTGACATGCCAACTGCGCGCTTTCGGTTGGTACGTATTAACAGTACGCTCTTTTCGACTGCTCAGCAAAACGGTGTTTAAAACAGCACAGACCTCTGTCAAAATGGATCGGATCTCGGAAACACTCGATGATCCGGGTCGGCATCCTGGATTTGCCCCCCCCCCCCCCCCCCCCCACCCACCCCAATGGAGGGAATTTGTACTTGAGCTAGATTCTCACTTTTTACAAAATTTCCTCTTTCAATTAGCCACCGTGGCACGTTTTAGCTAGCGTCTCTGACTCCTCGTTAGGAGGTTGTCAGTTCAATTCCCTTCAGAGCCTTTTATTTCTATCCCTACTGGCTTCTACCCATGCCCAGAGTTGAGTGTGCTAAGGGCTCAACTGGGAAGAACTGGGCAACGCAAGTGAGTTTCATCCATGTGATAGATGCATCCCTGAGAGTGTTGCACAAAATTCCTGACCAGCACTGCAGGTGTCGGTGTCTCTCGGGCCTGGTTGACGCCGTGATATATGATGAAAGTAAGTGTAGATCTCAGTCATGTTGTCATGCAGTCTTAGACCAAAATAGGGACCCGTTGCATCAATTGTATCATTCTCATCGATCAACATGAAAAAAAAATTTCTTCCCTCAAATGGGTCAGAAAGTTTGGTGTTCGGGGGGAAAGAAAAGAGACGACATTGAATGTGGAAGCATATTGAAAGGGATTGCTGTTGTTGTGCGTTTGAGTACCTCAAATTTTCTTCAGAACCAGATACTTCTTTCAGTTACACATTCGTGGATTCATGAACGGCACCGTCGTAAAGGAAATCGTCGTTTTAGTTTGAATAAAGAGTGGTTAATTAGTAATGTGTTCTTACGACGTTTCTCTAGTACATATGCACCGTGTGTGTTCTTTTTCTTCCTACTCTCTTGTCACCATCTTTTCTTTCTTACTTACTTTCCTCCTCTGTGTCTGTAGTGCTGGCTGTCTTTCCTTCATCCTCTGTCTTTCTCTCTCTCTCCGTCTTTCTTTCTGTCTTGTCCTTTTTTCTTCCGTTCTCTTTTTTTTTTCTCGCAAATACAGAGTAAACGGTTCCCACTTTAAACAATAAAGCATAAATAAACCCTGATGCTTTGTATCAAACGCCAAAACAGTACACGTCCACCAGAGTATGTCCATTAGTAATATATGACACAGACTTGCATGGTGTGTTAGAGATGTGGCGAGTTTGAATAAAGAGTTTTAAAAAAAGCAGTGCTGAGGGCGGAATGAAGCCAAGTTAAAAAAGGGGGGGGGGAGAAAAAAAAAATGCGAAAAGAATTTTTTCAATGTAGAAATTGGAGGTTGAAGGACAAAGGGAAAAAAAGTTTGAATAAAGAGTTTTTTAAAAAAAGAGTGACTGAGGGCGGAAATGAAGCCAAATTTTAGAAAGAGAGGGGGTAGTTACCGCCAAGGACGCAGAAAACAAAGCACAGTGAAACGAATGAACGAGATTGTCACTTAACTTCTCATATCCGGATCAAATCCAATGTATCTTTTGCGCCGAGCATGAGTAGATAAGTGGTTTGTCGTCTTCGTTTTCCTGTCCTAAATGTTATTTGTTTTTAGCCTGACAGTCGAAATGCGTGTGTTTTGTCCTGTACTTTGCTGTGTTTTGGCGGTAATTAATCCCTGTATTCTCATTCTATTTTGAACAGAGGTTTGGCTGAGTGACTATCTTCAGACTGTGGTTGCTCATTGTCACAAGCCCCTGGACTGTCGGACATTTACAATGATTAAGTCGCACGACTTATCCCCACTTGTAACAGTTATGGACGGGTATCCGAGTTGGGACAAAGCTCTCCCATGTCCAGTCGGCGATTTCGCCTGTCCACTTTTCTCGGTCTGCTCGGTCCCCTCTCCTCTTACGCTGCTTCACGGAGAATGGCGATGCGACTAAGTAAGTAACTGACCGCCTGCCGCACTTTATGGCTACAATTAATTGCGTGGAAAGTGTACTAACAACCCTGCTGGCATACTAGCTGGCTGAGTGAACGATTACCTAATTTCCTACTCATCTAACTGAGAGATAGTTCTCTTTTAGCTAATTAAATAGCAAGCAAAGCTAGACCGACCACGTTACTCTCCATTTCTGCCTCTGGCTATACCTCTGTCTCTGTCTCTGTCTGTCTGGCTGTCTATCTGTCTCTCTCTCTCTCTCTCTCTCTCTCTCTCTCTCTCTCTCTCTCTCTCTCTCTCTCTTCTCTCTCTCTCTCTCTCTCTCTCTCTCTCTTCTCTCTCTCTCTCTCTTGTGTGTGTGTGTGTTGTGTGTGTGTGTGTGTGTGTGTGTGTGTGTGTGTGTGTGTGTGTGTCTGTGTGTGTGCGTGTGTGTGTGTGTGTGCCCAAAACACATGCTATGTCTGTCTGTCTGTCTGTCTGTCTGCCTGTCTCTCTCTCTCTCTCTCTCTCTCTCTCTCTCTCTCTCTCTCTCTCTCTCTCTCTCTCCCCCTCCCTCCCTCCCTCCCTCCCTCCCCTACAAACATACATTTTCTTTTTTTCTGTGTTTTTTTTTGTTATTTTCCACCAGTGTCCTGGCTTTGCTAATTTATCATGTAAGGATTGGAAAATAGATTAAAGACAAACAAATGTGTCTTGTATTTATTCTGTTTCGTTGTTCAGGAGAGAAAGAAAAAAAAACTATGTGGGCCATAATCTAGGACTGGGAGGAGGGGGGGAGGGCAAGGGGACAGGAGGAGGGGGCAACCTGAGAAGTGGACAAACTCACCTTCAAGGATACAAGAAATTCAATTCACACCCACTTCAAAGAAAAGCGAAAAGAAAGGCAAAGAGAGAAGAGGAGAGGGGACAAAAACACATCGCAAGAAAACAAAGAAAGAATCGACCTAAAAAAGGTAGACGAAAATTGTTCACCTCACATACACACACTCCTCTCTCTCTCTCTCTCTCTCTCTCTCTCCTCTCTCTCTCTCTCTCTCTCTCTCTCTCTCTCTCTCTCTCTCTCTCTCTCTCTCTCTCTCTCTCTCCTAACACACAGACACGCACACACGAGCGCGCGCACACACACACACACACAACACACACACACACACACACACACACACACACACACACAAGTGCGCGCTCGAAAACGCACATGTTCGCACATATACGCGCGCGCAGGCACAGACGCAAGCTTCCACCTATCCAAATTAACGTGCGCGCGCGCACCCACGCACCCACGCACGCACACGCGCACACATACACAGGCGCACACACGCACACGCGCGCACACACACACACACACACACACACACACACACACACCACACACACACACACACACACACACACACACACACACACACAGAAAAGGCGGAAAATGGCAAAACAAGCTTTCGATGGCTCAGGCCTTTCGATTTCTTTGTTGATGGTCGTTTTGTACACATCAATGGATGCAATAGTGGAGCAGTGTCCCTCTGACATTTCATAGTGAGGTGATGGATGTTATCTTCTCGTATTGTTTTGTTTGGTTGGTTGTTTGTTCCGCCCATTTATTTGTTGTACTTTTGTTTCCTACTGCTCCAAAGCTTCTATTACATTGAAGCTTACTCTTTCAGAAAGGGTGTGTGTGTGTGTGTGTGTGTGTGTGTGTGTGTGTGTGTGTGTGTGTGTGTGTGTGTGTGTGTGTGTGTGTAAGTGGTGTGTGTGTGTGTGTGTGTGTGTGTGTGTGTGTGTGTTGTGTGTGGTGTGTGTGGGCTGTGTCGTGCGTGCTTCGTGCGTGCGTGTGTGTGTGTGTGTGTGTTTGTTTGTTTGTTTGTTTGTTTGTTTGTGTGTGTGTGTGTGTGTGTGAGGAGAGAGAGAGAGAGAGAGAGAGAGAAGAGAGAGAGACAGAGAGAAGAGAGAGAGAGACAGACACAGAGAGAGAGAGAGAGAGAGAGAGAGAGAGAGAGAGAGAGAGAGAGAGAGAGAGAGAGAGAGCACGTACATTCATGAGATGAAGTGATATATTGTCTGTGCTGGGAGGTGGAGTGGACAACATCCAAGTTTTGTCATCATTACTTGGTCAAGGAGCTTACATTTGGTGTCTCTTCTCTTCGCTTCTCACCCCGTCTTCGTTTGATTGTTAGTAGCCTTATACTAACACAACTCCATTAATTGCCATGAAAATCAGTAAAAAGTTGCCCAGGAGGAAACTTTCACATTTTCTGATACGGATTCGGATTAAAAATGGATCTATGATCCATGTAGCAAAAACACACAAAAAACAGTGGGCAAATTTTCAACGAAATTTAGGAGAAGGATGGAATGTAGCCCCCAAAACAAAAACGTAGCATTCACGTTCGAACCTGTGTTGCGGATCCAGAGCAAAACGTGGAATAAGGATCCGTTTGACGAGACGGACGTCTGCCATCTCCAAAGCTGCTTTCTACCTTTGTGATGAACATTCAAAAGCATCCTCGTTATCTGAGAGGTACAGAGAGGTAGAGAGAATGCAACGCATGCGTTACCTTTTTCCGTCTGGTGTGTATACCAGCAGATCACTCTTGATCGTCTTCTTTTATCTTGGAAGGGAAGCTGAGATTTAATCTGGGGAAAAAACTGCACGAGAGAATTTCTGTGTTTTTTTTCTTCCATCGTAATCTCACTCAGTTTACTTTCTCTCTCTCTCTCTCTCTCTCTCTCTCTCTCTCTCTCTCTCTCTCTCTCTCTCTCTCTCTCTCTCTCTCTCTCTCTCTCTCTCTCTCTCTCGCTCTCTCTTATTTCAATGGAATGGAGAGGGGTGGAGGAGGAGGCGTGCACGCGTGTTGTTGTTTTGCTTTGTTTTGTTTTGTTTTCCTTTTTCTTTTTCTCTTTGTTTGTTTGTGTTTTAGAGTGCTTTTTTGTTTGTGTGGCTTTATTTTTTATTTCAGGGAGATTGTTTTGTTTTGTTTTGTTTTGTTTTGTTTTGTTTCTCGCCTTGACTTGAACCTTTAATACTTTTGCTTCCAGAATAGAAATGCCAGCTACATTAAAACAAGAATGAGAATCTGAGCCATTCGTTGATGGCGGACATGCGTGCGACTTATCCAGGGCTTAACATGTTCATACATACGCACACATACACACACACTAGTGCACCCATACTTACACATGCACGCCGCGCGCACACACACACACAACACACACACACACACACACACACACACACACACACACACACACACACATACATTAGGGCACCCATACTCACGCACGCATGCACATGGACACACACACACACACACACACACAACACACACCACACACACACACACACACACAACACACACACATTAGTGCACCCATACTTACACACACACGCAACACACACAGATTAGTGCACCCCTACTTACACACACACAGCATACACACATTAGTGCACCCATACTTACACACACACACACGCATACACACACATTAGTGCACCCATACTTACACACGCACGCATACACACACATTAGTGCACCCATACTTACACACGCACGCATACACCACTACACACACCACACACACACACACCACACACACACACACACACACACACACACACACACACACACACTAGTGCACCCATACTTACACACGCACCCATACACACACATTAGTGCACACACACGCATGCACACACATTAGTGCACCCATTACTTACACACGCACGCATGGTCTGGGAACAGTGTAGACGCATTTAGATATTTTGGACATCCTCTCCCCCCCACCCCCACCCCCGTCCACACCTTCTACCCCCCCCCCCCCTCCCCCCCTCTCCACCTTTCACACACAGCCAATTTTCTGTCCACCTCACTGATTTCTTTTTGTCGGTACTGTCTGTGAGTGGTCTAGACATCTTTAAATAAAAAAGAGGGGTGGGTGGGGGGAATCCCATACCCCTCCTTCTCTAGCCCTTCCAAGCACCCCACTTCACATCGCTGTTCACCTATCCCTCAGCCCACCGGTACCCTCCCTCTTCTACCCCTCTCCCTCCCTCTTCTCTTCCCCCATTGGTCTTCCAACTACCCACCCCCACCCTTGTCGAAACCCTTCCTAGATAAATCCGTCCCAACAGAGAGAGAGAGAGAGAGAGAGGGGGAGAGAGAGAGAAAGGGGGAGAAGAAGAGAGAGAGGGGGGAGAGAGAGAGAGAGAGAGAGAGAGGAGGGAGGAGAGAGAGAGAGGAGGGAGGAGGGAGAGAGAGAGAGAGAGAGGGAGGGGAGGGAGGAGAGAGAGAGGGAGAGAGAGAGAGAGAGAGAGGAGAGAGAGATGACGTCTTGTAATCAACGCTCTGTGACACAGTGCGTAGCCGCATTGGCAGGTGATCGAATTATCGTTCCTACTGACTGTAAGTGACATTGACTGATGAAATTCCCTCCCCTGCTGACAGGAAATGACGACAGCTTTCTGTCAGATGTCTGCTGGATTCTTGGTCGTACTAATTACGTTTATATATAGAGATTTTCTGCTTTTTCTGCAGCTCCTCTTGTCTGCATCTCTGTACCTTGCAAACTTATTCACTTAAAAATGTTTTTTCTTGATGTGTTATCTCCTTGTGTACACTGATCTTTTCGTTTTGTTGTTGTAATTGAGCTTTCTTGGCGTGCTGTGGACCCTTATGTAGAGGGGTCTGTAGTGAAACGAGTTCAGCCCTTGTCTGTCATGCCGTGCCCAGAAATGTTCAACCTCTGACCATACACTGCCCTTTTAGCTACTACGCCATAGGGTTATAATCTTTTGGCCACCTTTTTCATGTGTTCAAATAGTATCTTGCTATATAGCAATCCATCAGTTGATGTTCAGGTATATTAAATTGTAACTTGACGTTTTGCTTGGGAGTAGGGGGCAGGGGAAGTACTACCTTATCCCTGACACCCCTGCTCCCTTACCTCTTGTCCCTCACCAGTGATATTCCCTCCTCTCTACTCGTTCACAGCCCTGATGTGGCCCTTTGCGGTCGGCTGGGCTATAAGCAACATTATCTTATCTTATCTCTACTCGTTCAACTCTTCTTTTCAAATCACTGCCTGGTTTGTGCCGTCTCAGTGCCAGCTGATCACATGGAACATTGAATGTCAAGCCGTCATGAGGCACCCCACCAGAGGAGACACTGCACTGCTTCAAGTCGGTGGTATTTAGTGGTTCCTGTGCTGATCAAACATGCGAAGAGCATCATTTCCAAAGCCCATGCTGACGAACAGCAATCGCTAACTCATGGAGTCAGCATTTGTGTAAACATTTCTCTCCCATCCCACCCCCATCTGTGCCCTCTCATTCATAGGAGGGCGCCATCACATCTATCCAACGACGGTTTCCTTGAACATGTTTTGATGACAATTATATTAGTAATTTTCGTTGTGTGCGTTGTATTGTGTTCTACTTTATTCTGGTGAAAAGAATGCCAATTGTGCTGATATGCATTTCGTAATTGGTCGCTTTTTTTTTAAAACTCTGCTGTATTGCTTTGTTCCTTCTGTGCTTTCTGTGGCGATCTTCTCACTGCTCCCTACACCTCTGCCTTGCTGTTGATGGGTTGAACTGCCTGCTTCTGCATGCTACTGTAGTGAGGCGTACTGAATGGCATACCACTGTGGTGTTGTGTGTCTGAACATACCATTTCCTCTTATTCCCTGCTGAGTCATAGTCTTAAGGTAGATGTGTACTCTGTTGTTTTGCAGTTCCACTCTTGTCCGTTGAACTGTGTGTCTGTTCTGCCAGACACAAAGTTAGGCTGAAAATGGCGTGATAACAGACGAGAACTGAAGAAAGAGACTAAAAGCTTTGTGACTACACCTTCAAACGAATTGAACAAACACATGGCAATACGGAAGCAATGCGTTTCGATACTGAAGACTTCTTTTCGACACATCGTAGCATCCTGATTAATGGCTATGTCAGCGGTTTCCCTTATACATTGCCTCACCGTTCTCTACCATTCTTTCGCGTTGATTGTGTTGTGCGTTAATTTAGCTACAATCAGGTTTAATGTCTGCACCTACCTCAAGTGGTACTGGCAGTTGACAAGTGTGTTGTTGTGCCCTGAAAGTGCGTTTCAGGCACAGCTTCCTGGGACAGATAAAGGGGAAGGGAAAGGTGACAGGTGTGAAGGAGGGATCAGAGAGAGAAGGTGGGGAAGAGCAAGAGAAAGAGAGAGAGACAGAGAGAGAGAGAGAGAGAGAGAGAGAGAGACAGAGGACAGACAGACAGAGACAGACAGACAGAGACAGAGACAGAGAGACAGAGAGAGGAGATAAAGGGACAGAGACACAGAGAGCGCGAGAGATAAGGTAGTGTTTATTTGTAAAGCGATGCAAAATTAGGAAATCCCATATAGACATACCAGCGAGTTACGACACACTTCTCACTTCTGATTCTTCTGATTTTTCTTTCATTCGCAGTTTGTTATAACAACTCTGTTCAGACCGCGGTAGATACTGTACTGTATTGATCCCCGTCTGATGTTTCTACCAATTAAGAAAGACACAAGAACATAGACACAGAAAGAGATGAGAGACGCTACCCATACCAGAGATGGTTCGTTGTTCAGTTTTTTGGTCTGGCCTTTAAAATTCACCAGCCAATTAGGCCTATGACAAGAATGTCCGTAAAAGATACAAATACGTCATTCTGAATATAAACATTCTAACCCCCCAAAAAAAAACTCGTGTGCCGGTCGAACAAATCTAAAATCCCTTCATACGTAGTACGTCAGTAGATCGGGTCCATGAAGATATTTGCTCTTTTCACATTGATTTTCGACCATCTCTTCAGGAACACACTATGTGCAAGATGTTGATGAAGGCTTCGTATACTGTTCCAGAACTCCTACAAAATATTAGGCTCATTATAACGGGCCTAAGTCTTAGTCTAGTGGGCGAGTGTGGGGACTCTGTCTTCCATACAAGTCAAGGTGCTCATCATAAATGTTGGAGTAAGGTGGTAAGAGGTGAGTGATATGCAGAGAAGTGAGGGGAAGGCCGGGGGGGGGGGGGGGGGGGGGGGGGGGGTGCAGGCACTTTTGCCTATGATCTCAGTAAAAAGGCTGAGGTCTCTCAGACGAAAATGACCACAGCACTAGCTAGCAATCACCCACGAATGGGAACAGCTGCGAACAGGAAGCCGGAGTTGTTGTTGGTTGTTGTTTGTTGTTGTTTGTTGCTGCTGTTGCTGTTGTTGTTGGTTGTTGCTGTTGTTGTTGTTGTTGTCGTTGTTGTTGTTGTTGTCGTCGTCGTCGTCGTCGTCGTCGCACCCTGGCTAAAAGACTCCAGGGATCATACGAACAGCCAAAGCACTTGAACAGCATGGTACAAATGCATCAGCTGGGGATGAGAACATTACGTGTGTGACTGTGTTTGATTACCCCGCCACGTGTGCAGCCACACTCCGACCTCGAGGGATTCTGGAGACTGGTGTGTTATGCTAGGAGCTTGTCACGACTGAAGACAATCCCCGCATAACTATGCAGAGCATAACAACATTTTGATGAAGCCTTGGTGTTCTAGCCTATGTCAGTTGGTCTGCACAGCATAACACCATTTTGATGGAGCCTTTGGTGTTCTAACCTGTGTCAATTGGTCGGACACAGCATAACACCATTTTGGTGTAGCCTTGGTGTTCTAGCCTATGCCAGTTGGTCGGACACAGCATAACACCATTTTGATGTACCTTGGTGTTCTAGCCTATGCCAGTTGGTCGGACACAGCATAACAACCATTTTGATGTAACCTTGGTGTTCTAGCCTATGCCAGTTGGTCGGACACAGCATAACAACATTTTGATGGCGCCTTGGTGTGTTCTAGTCCTATGTCAGTTGGTCTAACACAGCAGTACCTTAAGGCGTAAGAAGCCGGAGTGCGCGTAGTGGAAATTATGTGTCTGAAGTGGCGTAGATGATGAGACAGCGTAAAAAAAAAAGACACAGACCGTTTTGGGCATCGTCTGTCTTCCACCTTGATTGCATGTTCAACCCATGGCAGATGAGGCTCCACCAGAACAGCAACTCTGACCATCCTGAAGTCATAGAAGAGCGCAGTGTCTCTCCCCGTGGGAGGCTAATACTGTTACAATGTGAAGTAAGTAATCAAGCCATAGCTGACTTTTTTTGTTAGGTTGATACCCTTCTCCCTCTGTCCTTTCTACCTCACCTGACCCCCCCCCTTCCCCCCCCCCCCCCCCCTCCGCCCCCCTCACCTCCCGTCCTCCTTCCTTCCCTCCTCCCCTCTCTCTCTCTCTCGCTCTCTCCTCTCTCTCTCTCTCTCTCTCTCTCCCCTTCTCTCTCTCTTCTCTCTCTCTCTCTCTCTCTCTCTCTCTCTCTCTCTCTCTCGGGAATGGAATGCTCTCAACAGAGCTGGCGAACGCGTTTCAGAACGCTGTCCAAATAATGAAGGTTTCGGGGGGTGGGTGGGGGGGGGGGGTTGTTTTTTTTTTTTTCATTTTCCTAATTACAGCAGACATCTGTAGCTACAACAAATTGCCTGACTCCTAGGAGGATCGCAGAATGAAATTCCAGCGTGGTGTCATATTCTACGGAACAAAAAGAGGACAAAGATGACGGAGGAGACAAAGCGCAGGGCACAGTGGTACACGGCAGGGCATGGAGTGCAGAAAGCAGCATGCCAAGTGACCTGTTTTTTACTCGACTGTGTGCTATGAACTAAGCCAGTTTGGAATAAAGATTACAGCTCACCTAAGAGAACAAACTAGTCTGCTACAATAAACCAGAGCAAGTACATGGCTTACATCGAGAAGGGAAAATTCATGGGAAATGAACACTGCCATTAACTAATGGGAGATGAACACTGCCATTAACTAATGGGAGATGAAACATGCCATAACTAATGGGAGATTAACACTGCCATTAAACTAATGGGAGATGAACACTGCCATTAACTGATGGGAGATGTACACTGCCATTAACTAATGTGACAGCCAACAACATCCAAAAAGAAAACGATTACAGAAGAAATTTCGGAGTTTTCATGTTCTGCACTCATGTTCTCCAACTCTCAAGACAATACAAATACTCATCCTTCGAACTCTTCATTATAATTAATCTCAACATAGCACCTCAACAGCCATTTTGCGCCGAAAATAAGATAGGTGGTTTGTCGCTCTTCGTTTTCCTTGTCCTAAATGTTGTTTGTGTTTGCCTGAAGAAGACTCAAGAGGTCGAATGCGTTGTGTTTTGTCCTGTAAACTGTTTGTCTGTATCTATGGCAGTAACTAACCCTTATCTTTTTTAAATTTGTCTCAATATCGCAGTTATTCTACCGGCTTGACCAGCTCAACAACTGCCAGGCAGGTGTCACCAGATAAGACCTGAAATAAGGAACGGACCACGACACGCAGTAGTCTCTATCCCTCCCAACTAAAGTCTGTATAACGAATATGAAGACAAACGATTATAATGCAACCGTGTCAGAAGCTTTTTTTTTTTTTTTTTGCTAACGTTTGACAAATAGTACCATTGTTTCTAGCATTAGAGGTGTTGCCAATGTGAGAATTGCGGTACAGAATCCTCCTTCAGTTTCTTATCTGGGTAGTTTGACACCACACAGTAACTTCGAGATTTGACAATAAGAAATATAAACCAGTTCGTAACTCCTTCGTTGATTTTTGTACCACTTTCCACTGTATACCTCTAAATTGCAACAACGACAGCAACGGAGATCCACACGGCTAGAATTTGCTAGAGTCAAAATAGGGGAATATGGTGACAGATTATGTTGCTGTCTCTTTCGATCTGAGTAGAGAAGAAAGTCTGTGCTGCTTTGAGTAGCTGACCGAGTAAGCCGAACCAATTGCCTTGCTTTTTAGTGTTTGTGGCAACGCTTCCCACCACACAACAATGGGACGACCTCTCAAGAGCCGTAACTTGCATACAAAATAAAAGGGGAAAGAAAACAAAATAAGGATTCTTTTGTTCAGGAACTGAACTTTTAGAAGTCCAGAAAACGCACTGAAGAGGAAACTAGATTAGATGCCGTATGACTCTTTTTATCTGGTAAATCTGTTCAATGCAGGCGAATGTACAAAAGATGCTTGGCTCGATTCAGGACACTGGTCGT
>CM031614.1:37915800-37930800 GCA_018398815.1 Conus ventricosus
GAACACTGCATTACCTTAATGGGAGATGAACACTGCCATTATTAATGGGAGAATGATACACTGCCATCAAACTAACGGGAGATGCACACTGCCATTAACTAACGGGTGATGAACACTGCCATTACAAACTAAGGGAGATGAACATGCCATTAACTATGGGAGTTGAACAACTGCCATTAAACCTAATGGGAGATGAACCACTGTCCTATTAACTAATGGGAGATAAACGCTGCCATTAATTATTGAGGAGATGTACACTGCCATTAACTCATGTGACAGCCAACACATCCAAAAAAAGAAACCGATTACAGAAGAAGAAATTTGCTTTCATGTTCTGCACTCTTGTTCCCCAACTCTCAAGACAAATACACATACTCTTCCATCGAACTCTTATTAATTCATCTCAACATCGCCTCAACAGCCATTTTGCCCGCCCCCGAACCTAAGATAGGTGCTGGTTTGTCGCCTCTTCCGCTTGCCTTTCCTAAAATGTTGTTTTTGTTTGCTGAAGAAGCCTCATAGTGTCGAAAATGCGTTGTGTTTTGGTCTGTAAACTGTTTGTCTGTCTACTATGGCAGTAACTACCTTATCTTTTTTTTTAAAATTGTCTCAATATCGCAGTTATTCTATACGGCTTGACCAGTCAAACAACTTGCAGGCAGGTGTCACCAGATAAGACCCTGGAAATAAGGACCCGGACCCACCGAAGCAGTAGTCTCTATCCCCTCCAACTAAAGTCTGTATATAGAATATGAAGACAACGATTCTAATGCAACCGTGTCCGCGGCTTTTTTTTTTTTTTTTTTTTTATTTTATTAATTATTATTATTTTTTTTTTTTTGCTTAAACCGTTGACTAATTGTAACCATTGTTTCTCGATTAGGAGTGTGTTGCCAATGTGAGAATTGCGGTACAGAATCCTCCTTCAGCTTTCTTATCGGTTGTTTGCAGACCCCACACAGTAACTTCGAGATTTGACATAAGAAATATAAACCAGTTCAGTAACTCCTTCGTTGATTTTTGTCCCACTTTCCCGGTATACTCTAATTGCAACAACGACAGCAACGGAATTTGCTAGAGTTCCAAAATAGGGGAATATGGTGACGATCTTGTGCGCTGTCTCTTCGATCTGCGTAGAGAAGAATGTCTGTGCTGCTTTGGTTAGTTGACCGAGTACGCCCGAACCTATTGCCTTGCTTTTTAGTGTTTGTGGCAACGCTTCCACCACACAACAATGGACGACCTCTCAGGAGCCGTAATTGCCTACAAATAGAAGGGAAAGCACAAATAAGGATTCTTTAGTTCAGGAAATGAAACTTTTAGAGGTCCCGAACACGCACTGAAGCGGCAACTTCGATTTAGATGCCGTAGACTTTATTATCTGGTAAATCTAGTTCATATGCAGGCGAATGTACAACCGACGGCTTTGGCTCGATCAGACAATGGTCGTGGTTCAAATAAAATTGTCTGGACCATGAGTGTAAAGAAACCCGTGCCACCAAGTACGCCCCGGCGGTAGATTCAGACGTCCGCCTATATTCTGCTGGAATGTGCTGACGTGCGATACAGACAAAACCAAAATGAATTCGCAGGCCCGTCTAGTATTGCGAGACTGAAATTGAATACTGGTTAAAAAGTTACATTTACCCCATTTTGGACAGAGAAAGAATTGCACGATACCTATTGACTAGAGTGATATACAGAACCTGCGAAAAAAAAAAAGCTTTAATAGCTTATGTAACACCGTCAGTTCCCTTTTGCTTGGGTTCAAATCTTGTGTTAAAAGGCCACTTCCATAAAGGTATTGGGAAACCACAGAACATTAACAGGTACCTCTTTACTTAGCATTAACGCACACTGTCTTTACCCTACGTTAGATAGAAAATTACCCTGGGTGGAAACTTAAGGTTCAATTCCAGGATTTCTTGCCGTTTTCATTTTGTGTGATAGATGGACAATTTACCTTGGAGCCTAAGTTACAGAAAACGTCGACAGGGGATAGTAGTTTACATGGTCTCCCGCTTAAAGCTTGGCTTTCACATCATTAATAGGCATGGACAGTGGCAAACACGGAGGGTAAAAAAAAAGGAAAGTACGCGAATCAAAATGTTACAGAATCATTAAGCCATGTATTTATGGCTCATCTGCGTCGGATGAGGACCTGAATAATAATATTTCCAACAGTGCACAGTGGATAAACAGGGATGCTAAACCCTTCAATAGTGTCCCCATCATTGAAACAGCAGATTTCTTTGTGAAAAAAAGGTGGCATCAAATTCCAAAGGTCTTCCCGCCTTGGGGCTCCAGATATCTTAGTGCTCTTTGCGGTGACAATTCTCCTATCAACCTTTACCACCTGGTGGTTTCAAAAACATATCAATAGTGCAGACATGACTTCTTCTTCTTCTTCTTCTTCTTCTTCTTCTTCTTCGGTCTTCTTTTCTCTTCTTGCCTTCTTAGTTAATAGTTGTAGTAGAGCAGTGGTAGTAGTAGTTAGTAGTAGTATTAGTAGTTAGTAGTAGTAGTAGTAGTCGTCGCAGTAGTAGTGTTGGATTTCGGATGTTTGGTCTGAAGAAAACATACGTGGTCAAGTCTTTCGTTTCCTGTCAAGCCAAAACACCACTGACGATTTTTGTGTGTGGCTACGCATGGATGCCAAGGATATTGACAATCAAAGGGTCTTGTACATTTAGACTTCTCTACGTTATCCATTGAGCGTAGAGAGTATTAAACGAGATCTCAATGGTCTTTTGGAATTCTATTTGCGACTAGACGAAATAGTGACAAGTGTAAGTGGTCACCTGAATGTTGATCCAAATTATTGCCTTTTCTGCCCTTGTGTCTACAAATTAAAGGCCTTTTTTGTACTCGTGTAAATAAATGAGTCTATGTAATCTTGCACTTTAACGTTGTGAGATGTGGGTGTGGGTGTGGGTGTGTGTGTGTGTGTGTGTGTGTGTGAGTGTGTGTGCGTGTGTGTGTGTGTGTGTGTCGTGGGTGTGTGTGCTGTGTGTGTGTGTGTGGTGATGTGTGTGTGTGTGTGCGTGCATGTGTGTGTTATGCGCCCACGCGGCGTGTCTGTGTGTGTGGGCTAGGGGTGTGGGTGGGTCGGGGACGGTAAACTTCGCATGGCTTTTCTCAACACTAATAAACATTGGCATCATTCAATTGGCAGGAATCATCGAACATTATCAAACCTTTCCCATATTCCAGTCATGACACTTCATCAACTGTATAACGGTTGTAACTCTGCAGTCAAACCAATTGCAGCAACAAAGCACATTACAGTGCTCATGTTCTTTAAATTTTCGCTCCACTAACACTCATTTCGGTTGACTACTAAGCAGAGGTGAACATATATTGAATCGTTGACCGTACTAAATTACAGAAATGAGAAAGCGTACATAGGTGATGTCGCCCCACAGTTTCAATCGTAGGCGACAGTCATGTAGGAAACTAAGAATTAAATCTGTCTATTACCGGAAACAGAACACGGGGACACGCGTGTTCACGTCATCCACCAACACGGAGTGTGTTCGGCGGACCCTTCACAGTGAACACCGGGGTACGTCAGGGATGTTTGGTTGTCACGATGATCTTCTTCTTGTGATAGACTGGGTGATGAGGACAGCGATGAGCCCACATGCGGGATTAGTGGGCAACTCATGCAAGAACTTGAGGACCCGGGATTCGCGGCGGACGAATCAGCTTGTGACTCACACCTCCCCCCCACATGCAGAAGAAGACGAGAGCCTCCGCAGCACATCCCGTAACACTGGCTTGGCGCATACGGGAGAGACAAAAGACCATGAGAGCAACACAAGCCCGGCTGAAGCAATTCGCCTAGGGAAAAAACCGATCAGAAGATGTGAGCAAATTTACCTACTAGGACGCATTGTCAACAAGACCAGGCGGTATGATGTGACATCGGGCAGAATCACCCGGCACGATTTGCTTTCACACCTCAAGCCCCCATCTGGCAGGAGCGCAAACGTCGTAGCACCCAAACATGAGATGTTTCACACCCACCCACCCCCACCTGTACGACCGTGTGTGCTGTCTGGCTCGGAGGACCTGGAGCCACCCCCCAAGGGCTGGCAGCCCAAGTTGCAGGTCTTCATCAACACTGCCTGCGGCGGACCCCTCCGCATTCAGGTGCCTGACAGAATGCCCAATGGGGCTATGGCGCCTCCGGCCGATCGAGACCCCCAATCGGAGACCCCATAGAATCCGAAAGTGGAAGTTGGATCGGAACATCCCTACGCCGAGGCCCGGACAACATACATCGGCAAGGGCACTGGATTGGAACCGCAAGGAAAGAGAAAGCGAGGGCCGCCGTGACAACTTGGCGCAGGGCCCGCTGAACAGCGTCCTCAAGTGTCCTGGGTGATGCCCAAAGCGGGCAGCCAAGACCGCAACGTTGGAATGCTGCAGTGACGGCTATGGCCTCCGATGGAGCGAAGTGGATTAAGTCAAGTAATGTCAAGTCAAAGGGAAACAGATCTCTGGGGAGGTGTACAGGTGGCCATTGTCTAACTGGCCAGATAAGGCAGCGCTACTCAGCTCCTTGGACATTTTCAGACTGCTGCTCTAACAGCTAAAGAAAAGAGACTGGAAGTCCGCAAGGGGATGGGAACGAAGGGGATTAGAAAGCGACTGCAGCGGAAAAATATGAAGTGAGGGTGTAGACTGAGGACTGGCAGCGGAAAATATGAAGTGAGGTGAGACTGAAAGGGACTGGCAGCGGAAAATATAAGTGAGGTGAGACTGAAAAGGGATGGCGCGGAAAAATATGAAGTGGAGGTGAGACTGAAAGGGACTGGCAGCGGAAAATCTGAAGTGAGGTGAGATGAAAGGGATGGCCGGCGGAAACTATGAAGGGGAGGTGAGCTGAAAGGGGACTGGCAGCGGAAAATATGTAGTGTAGGTGCGACTGAAGGGACTGGCAGGGGAATCTGACGTGCGGTGAGACTGAAAGCGACTGAGGCCGCGGAAAACTTATGAAGTGCGGTGAGCCTGACAGGGACTGGCCGCGGAAATATGAAGTGAGGTGCAGACTGAAAGGGAAGAGGGCGTGAACGGAACCTCAGGTGATCGCAACATAGAGCTGTTGAACTTAAGCAATTAGTCTCACATTGGCTGGGAGTGAGAACTTGTTACTAGGACTATGCTATTACTAATTAAGAACGATGAAGATGAATAACTTATGGGCTTAATCTTACATACGGCCTAAGCGCTTACAAATACGTAAAGACTAAAAACAAAAATAAATGGAAAATCCATAAGAAGGCGACTATTGCAATAAGTACCATGCACTACCACAGAATGTCTAGGGGACACACGCTATCATGAACTGACTGCTAGCCGCATGCGCTTTCCTTTGCCTTGTCGTTAGTAGTGTAGCTGGAATTGTACTTTACGTACTCTGTCCTCCTTCCCCCACGCTGTGCCTTTCATCTCCTTTGCATGTAGTCATCTCACGTGAGTCCAATGGGCAATACCGCCCTTTTCAGTACACAGCTGATACAATGAAGTAGATTAGGACAGTTGCTAAAGAGTGCATCTCCTGGCCCATGAAGCAAGCAATTCATTGTCGATCAAGATGCTGGTGAAAAGGACAAAAAAAAAAAAGGAAAAAAATTTCCATGAATATTTATCGCGCCCTTTTGTCTACCCCCGACCCCCCCCCCCCCCCCAGAAAGAAAAAAGCACACACTGGCTCCGGTTAATTCGTAATAGGTAATGGCGAGCGAAGTATGACTGTGTGCCCTATACGTATGAAAGGCGCACGCTGCCGGCGTGCGCAGTGTGTGTGTGTGTGTGTGTGTGTGAGTTGTGTGTGTGTGTGTGTGTGTGTGTGTGTGTGTGTGTGTGTGTGTGTGTGTGTGAGCGTGCTGTGAGTGCGTGGAGAGAGGCGGAGGGTGTGTGTGTGTGTGTGTGGGGAGGGGGGGGGGTAGGTGTGGGTGTATAATGGTGCTGTTTTTCTTGTGTTAAGATGGCTCAACATTTTGGGGGGGAGGTGGGGTATTTAGGAATTTGTTTGTTTTGTCGTGTTGTTGTTGTTGTTGTTGTTGTTGTTGTTGTTGTTGTAGTGTTGCTTTTGCCGCAGTTTTATACAGCTCATGGATAGCTTTTGTCTCTCTTTGATTCTTTTTTTGTGGTTGCGTCACACGCCTCTTCATTTTTCTATTCTCTTCTTTTTCCTTATGTTCTGCTCTTTTTTCCCCTATGCTCTTCTCTCTCTCTCTCTTCTCTTCTCTCTCTCTCTCTTCTCTTCTCTCTCTTTCTCTCTCTCTTGACCATATTCGCATTACTCCACTCTCTCTTTCTTTTCTCTCTCTCCTCCTTCTCTCTTTCTCTCTCCTCTCTCTCTCTCTCTCTCTCTCTCTCTCTGTCTCTCTCTTCTCTCTCTCTTTTTTTCTCTCTCTCTTCTCTCCTCTCTCCTATCTCTCTCTTCTCTCTCTCTTTCTTATCCATTATTCGCACTTCTTCTCCCCCTCTCTTTCTCTCTCTTCCTCTCTCTCTCTCTTCTCTCTTCTCCTCTCTCTCTCTCTCTCTCTCTCTCTCTTCTCCTCTCTCTCTCTCTCTCTCTTCTCTATCTCCATGAGTTGTGCACACTTTCACAACGCTCTCATATATGCACATGAGCAACTTTCATCGCTCCCCTACTTTGACTTTTGTTCTGTTGTTTGTTTTTGTATCAACTTTTACTCGGACATCCTTCATATTGCATCCTTCCCTTCCCGCATTGCTAACTCTGGCATTTTCAGAGAGTCGAAAACCTCTTCCCCACTTCATGGTACAAGCGTTGTCTCTCTGTCCTTAGAGAAGCAGATATCACTCTGGTACCAAGTGGGGGGAACCGACGTTGTGCGTCACTAATGTAACGTCTGCTCTTAATTTCCCGGTTCAAAAACAATTGAATAACTCGGTATCTCAAAGGTAAGTCATTAGCTCCCGGTTGGCCGAACTAAGAAGGAAATGGAACCATTTAAACCAAAAGGAAATTTCTTTTGTGGCTTTAAGCTAATGGACTGAGGAATCGGTACAATGTCTAACTATTTGATCTTGACTGTTATAGTACACAAAGTCTGTGTGAACGCTCCGGTGGCCAAAAAACAGTGTTTGAAAATAGGTTAAGGCGTAAGCAGTCTCAACTGGCAGCAGAAGATTGTGCCTTGGTGTTCAATAATCGCGACAAAGAGACAAGGCAGCAACAATTTACAAACTTTCAGGTGAGTTTTTAAACATCAATACTGGAGGAAGGCGAGAATGAAATGTGGTAAGATATTATCAGGTGTTATATATATGTACTCCACACACTTTCGAGAAGATTTTCAATCAGATATTTTTATGTTATTCCGCCATACTGTTCCACGTCAACATTCACCACTTGGAGTGACGATGCATTATTACGTTCAGTGTGATGCATTACTTACAACACAATTGGTCTCTTTTGTGGTGGAGAAAGTGCTGAGAATCACACTTGGCAAGGGCAAATAAACATTCTGCTGTTCGCTGTGAGGATTATACCCGTTGATCAATGGTACACAGAAGACCCGGCCTTTCTCCACAGTGCCTGAAACACTGACGTGACCGCACAACTTCTCCTAATCGGGATGGGGGTAGTGTGGGGTCATCACAAAAACGTCCTGACCGAATAATTAGCTTGATTAACTAAATACATAAATCATCTGTAAGCACTCAAGCACTATGTTCGGAAGACATGTCGCCACATCACCATCGCAACGGATCTCCATTGTTCGCATACTATTTGCTCACGATTTGTTCGAATTCTTCTTCCAAGGCGTCATCAACTGACAAAGGATAACATCGCCACACATAGCAAGATATACGACTCCCTAGATAAGAACTACCGCCCTGTATGGTTCATTGGGCTCATTGTGAAACGAACTGGTGACTGACTGCTTAAGTATCTGTACAGGACGCAACAACAGGCATAACTATGTAAGCCGAACATGCAGGAACGAGTCATCTCGCACTGCCCACAGACCGAGCACGCTGCAGGAACCAACAGTCCTAGCTATAGACGCTTACCCCTGGCGCCGTCTCCTCTTGCTGCTGTGAACCTAACAGTGTCGGGCTGAAGACGCTTGCCCCTGCGCTGTCTCCTCACTGCTGCTGTGGAACCAACAGTCTGGTATAGACGCTTGCCCCTGCGCCGTCTCCTCTCTGCTGCTGTGGAACGAACAGGTCTAGCTGAAGACGCTTGCCCCTGGCGCCGTCTGCTCTCTGCTGCTGTGGAACCAACAGGTCTGGCTGAAGACGCTTGCCCCTGGCGCTGTCTCCTCTCTGCTGCTGTGGAACCAACAGGTCTGGCTATAGACGCTTGCCCCTGCGCCGTCTCCTCTCTGCTGCTGTGGAACGAACAGGTCTAGCTAAGACGCTTGCCCCTGGCGCCGTCTGCTCTCTGCTGCTGTGGAACCAACAGTCTGGCTGAAGACGCTTGCCCCTGGCGTCGTCTCCTCTCAGCTGTGTGGAGAAGCAGCCCAGGTCACGGAGCATGCTCTTTGAGACAAGAGACACGGCTAACGACCATCAGTGCACAAGACAAGCTGCACCTGCCTGTTGAAGGTCTGCGGAGGACCAGCCTTTCCTTCCTGAGAACCATTCCACAGGTGTGACGGACGAAGACACACTGGTTAAGGCTGGAGATATGTTTGGACGCATACTGAAGCACTTTCTTTTTTTTCTTTTTTTTTCTACCCGTCCTTTCAACAGCTGATCAAATATTCTGACATAAATGAATGAATTGAATAGAAGATCACTTGCGGAGAATGCAGATCTTAGCCGATGTCAAACATGTCCTCAATACGACCTTTTTGTAGCCCAGTGGCCGTAGTCCACCTTTCGTCCATGCTTCTTTCAGACTGGGCTAATGCGTTGGTCAGACATCTGCTACGTCGTAGCCACGAGACCCTCTTCTTCAATTCTCTCATCTTAGTTGTTAATTCATTTATCCATCAGCTTAAAATCATGCGTAGTGTGGTCTCGAACTTAGCGGATATTGTACGTGGACCACTCCGCACGCAGTGACGCCTCCTTGATGAAACTTTCAGATGCGTTCAATAGTTGGAGTGTATGCATATTTTGTTAACAACATAAACCAACGGGAGTGGATGAAAACATGGCCGCACTTGTGGAGGTATTACATCACAGAAAACTAATCGCTTTTTGTCCTTTGTGTGTATTCCTGATTTCATCATTGTATCAGTGAAGGTGGAAAGGGGAAAGTGTTACCCAGTGTGGGTTAGAATAGTCAGTGATTAACTATGTATTTGACGTATTATATGTTGGTAAATATTTTTTTATACCTTTCTTATCGTTTGAATTTCTCGAATGATTAGATTGATTTATTAAATAAATGAATCAGTGGTAGAGTTGGTGATGCACGGTCAATTGAAAGGTCTACTTTTCTAGTGTGTGCTATTCTTTATATCGTCATAAGTTTGTGGAATAGCAGAGAAAAAAACGAATAACACAAACAAATAAGTATAACCAGAAAGAAGGATTTGTGATTAAGTAATTTATGTCAAAGGTATATTTTGTTGTTGTTGTTGTTTTTCATTTCCTGTTAAATCTTTTCTTAAATAAAATATAAAAAATAGATGTGTGTGTGTGTGTGTGTGAGTGTGTTGTGTGAGTGGTGTGGATGTGTGTGTGTGTGATGTGTGCTGTGTGTAAAAGACACATAAACACGTTCCTACATAAAAACAGAAAGAAAGAAAGAAAGATAGACAAAAGAAGAGATAAAACATAGAAATTACTTTTTTATGTCACGTGTATTCTTTTTGACAGAATGATTATGGTCTACAATGTCAGAAAGTCGCTCCCACCTGGATGTCATGATTATGATATGATCATGTCAATCCTTTTATTGACATGAGCAATCAGAGTATGGACTCCTCCCAGACAGTATTGATTACACTGGTTAACGGCTTGTCAGAAATTTCTTCCTGTTAATGAAGAGGGAAAAGTCGTGAACTTTGGACAGGAAATCGATATCTTGAAATCCCGCCTTACCCTTACCGTGAATAGTTGTTCTGTGTGTGTGTGTGTGTGTGTGTGTGTGTGTGTGTGTGCGTGCTGCGTGCTGCGTGCGTGGTGTGTGTGTGTGTGTGTGTGTGTGTGTGTGTTGTGGTGTAAGTGTGTTAAGGTCTATCTGTCTGTCTGTCTGTGTGTTTGTGTGTCGTAAATACACGCATGTCTGTGTTTGTGTGTGTGTGTGCGCAAGTATGTATATGTGGTCGGCTGGGCTATAAGCAACATTCTATCTTATCTTATCTTATCTTATGTAGTGTTGCTCTGTGTGTGTGCGTCTGTGTGTGTGTGTGTGTGTGTGTGTGTGTGTGTGGTTCTTTTTCATCATGCATGCATTCATGAGATGAGAGTGTGCTCTGGTGTGTGGTGCGTGTGTGTGTGTGCGTGTGTGTGTTGTGCGTGCTGTGCGTGCGTGCGTGCGTGCGTTCGTGTTCGGCGTGCGTGCGTGCGAGCGTGCGTATGTGCTGGTCCGTGCGTGCGTGCGTGGTGCGTGCGCGTGTGTGTGTGTGTGTTGTGTGTGGTTCGTAGCTTGCGTGCGTCCGTTTGAGAAAAGATTGAGTGCTTGTTTGGAAGTCATTGATGTATAATCATAACGTGTGAGGTTATTAAGTCGGTACCTGAGGCTCAGTGGTTAGGCACCAACTTTACAGTTAGACGTCGCAAGCTCCCACCTCACCGCACTGAACATGAAATTCGTCATTTTCGCTGTTCATCTTAACGTGGTGCCTTTCCGCTTGTGTTATTGTGATGTTAAAGAGAGAATCTTCCCTGTTTTTTCGGGTAGGAGATATGGAGTTTATAAACTTAAATGTACAATCCATAGACTTAGCACAGTCAATGAAAACGAATGCTTATTTTAGTTTGTATGCTTTTTGGTTTGTTGTGTGTGTGTGTGTGTGTGTGTGTGTGTGGTGTGTGTGTGTGTGTGTGTGTGTGTGTGTTGTGTGGTGTGTGTGGTGTGTGTGTGGTTGTGTGTGTGTGTGTGTGTGTGTGTGTGGTGTGTGTGTGTGTGTGTGTGTGTGTGTGTGGGTGTGTGTTGTGTGTGTGTGGTGGTCGTGCGTGCGCGTGCGTGCTGTGTGGTCGTGCGTACGCCGCGCGGCGTGTGTGTGTGTGTGTGTGTGTGTGTGTGGTGTGTGTGTGTGTGTGTGTGTGTGTGTGCTCTTTTGGGAAGAATGGCGAGGGAAGGGCGGGAGGGACCAGCTTTATTCTTTGAAATGATATTTTCATGAAAAAGATTACCCTGGGACGGGCATGAAATCAAGCTGAAGTTGGCGATAAAATTTCCAGTTGTCTGGTGTACTGTGATCCGCAATGATTCTCCTCCTTTTTACCTCTCACGTCATATCGGCCCCATCCAACTGAATGTCATATCACATTTCTTCCTTTTCAGTGCTGTCAAGTCTGGCATCTCGTCAGAAAAGAGAGAGAGATATATAAAATCTGTCAGGGAAGGCAGGTGATGTGTATTCCGCAACGAGCTTGGTAATTATCTGGTTGTGTCTGTGTCCAGGACACCGAACTGGTCATCATTTCCTGCCTACAGACAAAGCCCATCCATCTGAAACACCACTTATACAGCGAGGACACCTGGAGACAGCAGCTTCAGACCGGATCAGCTGGCGGTCCACCATGAAGGCCGAGGCAAACAAGCAGAGCAGAGCAGAGGAGAGAGGCCCAGTGGGAAGAACGGAGGCGCCGCAGACGGCGAAGAATTTCATCGATGCCACCCACAGACACTCATGACCGAGACTTCACCTGCAGCAACCGCAACAGAGTCTACCGCTCGAGGATCGGGCTCTTCAGCCACAGCAGGCGCAGCAACTCCACAACTGACGTGATCCACGGCGCAACATCATCGTCTCTCGAGACAGACGGATGCCAACAGGACAGGACGCGGTCCACCTCTCAGCTCCAATAAAATAAAGACCACACTACAGTGCACACTCTCCAAGACTGGGGAGCCTGTTGGCGGCTGAGAGAGAAGAAACGGTCGATGTCCGTTATACTACGAGAGAAGCTCTACTTGTACAGTCTACAGAAGCTCTGTGAGGGGACCACTCGTTTCATCTTGATACCCAACCTACAGGTGTGGTTGCGTTCAAGAAGAAGAAGAAAAAGTAAACTTGTTAAGGTGGAACCTGCTTCTGATCGCAAATTGAAGCATGTTTCATGTGTTTCCTCTTTCAGCGGTAAAAATAACATGACGTAAATAAATGAATGAAGCAGAAAAGCACCGGAAAGAGCGCTGACCTTCGACAAGGTCGAACGGATCCAAGATCTGTCCTTCGATCTGGATCCGTACCACGGACTGGCACCAGATTTCACTTTTTTGTCCTTGGTCAGCTTTCATTCACGTTTCGACAACTGATTTCAACATCCATCTTGCGCCCCAATTTGAGAAGATAAGTGATTGCTCGTTCTTCGTTTTTCTGTCCTGAATGTTATCTTGCCTAAGAAGACTAAGAGGGCAAAACATGTTATCTTGCCTAAGAAGACTAAAGAGGGCAAAACATGTTATCTTGCCTAAGAAGACTAAAGAGGGCAAAACATGTTATCTTGCCTAAGAAGACTAAAGAGGGCAAAACATGTTATCTTGCCTAAGAAGACTAAAGAGGCAAAACATGTTATCTTGCCTAAGAAGACTAAAGAGGGCAAAACATGTTATCTTGCCTAAGAAGACTAAAGAGGGCAAAACATGTTATCTTGCCTAAGAAGACTAAAGAGGGCAAAACATGTTATCTTGCCTAAGAAGACTAAAGAGGGCAAAACATGTTATCTTGCCTAAGAAGACTAAAGAGGGCAAAAACATGTTATCTTGCCTAAGAAGACTAAAGAGGGCAAAACATGTTATCTTGCCTAGAACTAAGGGGAAACAGTTATTGCTAAAAGACAAAGAATCAAACCGCGTCGTGTTTTGTCTTGTCATTTGTCTGTCTACTTGTGTCTGGCGGAATTATCATGGTTTATCTTTTAAAATTTGTCTCAATTTCAGCCAGCAATCAACTCACTTTGACACTATTTTTTTCGCATCTTGCCAAGAGACAAACAACAGACATACCGACGGCCTTGACTGTAGGTAGTTCTTTGGAGTCAGCCATCGTGAACACTATTACAGAGAAGACGTGTTTGTTGCCATCATGGCTTGAAGAAGTTGCTGTTTCACTGATTAATGTGAGAAGCAGATCATCTCTTCTTAGATCAATCTCACACTTCTCAATGAGATTTCTATGGAAGTTCCCTGTAAGTTATTTCTATCACTACAATGAACAGATAAGGACGAAACAGAAACCAAAAAAAATCCTTTTTCGTCTTACGTGTGTATTTTGTTTTTTTGGCATACTAATCATTAATGTCTGAGATGCCTTTAAAAAAGTCAGTCTCACTTGAGGTGTCACATGATAATGATCCTGTCAATCGTCTTATTGACGGGAGCAATCAAAGTATCGACTTTCAGCAGACGGTATTGATTACGCTGTTTAACGGCTTATCGGAAACTTCTTTCAATTAATGGAGAAGGGAAAGTCCTAAATTTGGGACAGAAAAATCAATTCCTCGAAATCTTCCCTTAGCCTGCATAATTGATGAGTGTGTGGAAAGGGGGTGGGTGAGGGGGAGTGTGGAGTAAGGGGTAAGGGGGGGGGGGATGTCGTTGATCTGATCACCATACAAAACAGGACCTGTAATTCACGGTCTGGTGGGCTCAATGGTAGCACACCGAGTTCCCAATTAGATGTTGCGAGTTCAGATCCTGACGACGACTCATAAGAACATTGCCTTCATGCTGTCCCTCTGTGTTGTGTGTGTGTGTGTGTGTGTGTGTGTGTGTGTGTGTGTGTGTGTGTGTGTGTGTGTGTGTGTGTGGTCTTTTTGTCTGTCTGTGTATGCAACATAAGGTTTGCGTCCGATACCACCACCACCACCATCCCATCACCGCCGCCCCACCCCGGCCCGACGCCCGTCCCTACCCACTCCTCACCCCACTCCCCCATTCTACCTACTTGCCTGCGATCATTCCTTAGGTGGACGTGGAAGCGGAACCTGACAGTACGAACCTCTCAATGACCGAAGAACATGCCCGTGAAACCTGCCTGTTAGTCAAGTGTGAACTGGTTTTTATGCAACATATGACAACTAAGCACTGGACAAAGAAACGTAATATTTCTGCTCCTTTGCTGATGACATTATCTGAGGCTATGCATGTTACTCAAGGGCTGTGTGGTGTGTGTGTGTGTGTGTGTGTGTGTGTGTGTGTGTGTGTTGTGTGTGTGTGTGTGTGTGTGGTGTGTGTGTGTGTGTGTGTTTGTGTGTGTGCGTGTGTGTGTGCGTTTCTTTCAAAGTTTCTATCTGAGAGACAATGTACTATGTGAAAATAGCATATCTTCATCTGCTGTGAACAAACCCATTCTGTCTTAATGTTTGCCTGCTTAATTGTCAGTGTGTCTGCCTGTTTGTCCTCCTACCTGTCCTTCCTCGTGCTATTCCTTTATCCTTACTGATCTCTCTTTCCGCCTCTACCTATTGTCTCACTTTTTGTTTTAAGGCATGATTACACCACATACAAATAATTTGCCTAAAGTACTCTGCTGTCTATGTCATAAAGTAACCATACATATATGATGATATGCTGAGGTTATACCTTTCGTTTTGTTTGTTCATATACGTATTTGTCTATGTATCTATGTTTAGCTTGCCTTATACTTAATTTCTGATTCTTAATGCTGTTGTATGCTTCTGTCACTATAATAACAATAAAAGAAAATACAAGTGTTATTAAATAAATCAACACAAGAAAGTGTGAACTGGTTTTGTGACTATACCAAGTCAGCTTTTTTTTAATTTACCATTACTGGTATGATGCCCCAGAATACACTCCCCCCCCCCCCCCCCCCCCCCCCCCCTCCCCACCACCACCAAGTCAGCTTTCTGGAGTCATTCCGG
>CM031614.1:37945800-37950800 GCA_018398815.1 Conus ventricosus
ATTTGTTAACAATATTAAAAGGAATGTTAAACTCTACAAATTTGTTTCGAGCGTGTTGCGCTGTCATCAGGATGGATTTTTGGTTTGCCCACCGCCGATGTTATATAGCGTGTGGGCTCCCGTTTGCGGTTGTTTGCACGTGCGGGTTGGCTGCACGTGTTTTTGGGGGGCTTTCAGGTTTTTGTTTTGGGTGTGTTCACTAACAACGATTTCCATGTATGCCTGCAGTTGTTTACTATTTCTTTTTGGTGTTTAAAGTTGCTAAGTGTGGTTTGCATAGTATTAACCATTTTTCAGTTAAACATAGGTTGCACCTTTTTGAAACATTGCTGTATGGTGATGTCTCTTTATGATTTTCCAGGATATATTGTAGCTTGTTTTTGCGTCTTTAAGTATAACCCCCCATACGACGGGAAACTCAAAACAAACATAGGGAAAGAATTCTTCAAAATCCTAACAACTTCATTCCAAAAGAACACAAACTGTCCAAAATATTTAACAAAAACACGGTCAAACTATCGTACTCATGTATGCCCCAACCTCAAAAACCTGATTGACGCATCCAACAAAATGAAAATCAACACAGCAAAGAAGGGTGAAGAAAGGAAATCTTGCAATTGCCCCAGAAAGGAGCAGTGCCCACTAAACAACAAATGTCTTCACAACAACATTGTATACCAGGCTACTGTGACATCAGAAAATGAAAAAGAAACATACATAGGGATCACTGAAAACCACTTCAAAACCAGATATGCAAACCACAAACAGTCATTTTAATAAAGAAAAATAAAAACCAAACAGAACTGAGCAAATATATCTGAAACTTAAAGACGCAAAAACAAGTTACAATATATCCTGGAAAATCATAAAAAAAGCATCACCATACAGCAATGTTTCAAAAAGGTGCAACCTATGTTTAACTGAAAAATGGTTAATACTATGCAAACCACACTTAGCAACTTTAAACACCAAACAGAAATAGTAAACAACTGCAGGCATAAATGGAAATCGTTGTTAGTGAACACACCCAAAACAAAAACCTGAAAGCCCCCCAAAAAACACGTGCAGCCAACCGCACGTGCAAACAACCGCAAACGGGAGCCCACACGCTATATAACATCGGCGGTGGGCAAACCAAAAACCATCCTGATGACAGCGCAACACGCTCGAAACAAATTTGTAGAGTTTAACATTCCTTTTAAATATTGTTAACAATATATATATATATATATATATATATAATTATATATATATATAATATATAATATATATAATATATATATTGGAGTAGCAACCATTTATAATAATCATAAAAAAATAAAGTCTTAATGGGGCCAGGGAAAATAAACTGTAAAATATCAACAAACAGGTATCAGGTAGGGTAATTCTTGTTCCCATAAAGAACTGTAGGTGTTTACGCACCCACTCTTCACAGAGAAAGTTACTCACCGATTTTCCTGATTAAGAAGTAGGGGTATGCTTGTACACCCACATCATTCAGACACAAACTATCACGATGTGTCCTATATTAGAAAGCATGAAGAACACCTAGATGGTAAAGAACCTGTTGTTTTCCCCCCAATTCAGAAAAGATCAATGTGATGAAAGAATGAAAAAAACTTCTTTTTTTTCAGTCAGAAAGAGAGAAAGAGGGAAGGGGAGGGGGACCGGGGGGGGGGGGGAGATCACACATCGCTTTCAACATTATTTGAAAAGTGGGTTGCAGTACACCTACCAACAGCGTACATGAGAACTGAAAGCATGCAGTTTTATAGTGGGCTCAGACTTAGGAAATATGGTGTGCACCAACACAGACATTGTGTGAACCAGCCGCCGTGGCGAAGTGGTTAGCGTCGCGGACTTCCGCTGGGAGATCGTGGGTTCGATTCCCATCAGAATCATGTGGGATTTTTCTGTTCCGACCGGCTCCTACCCAGAGTTGAGTTTGCTACGGGCTCAACTGGAAGACTGGGACCACACAGTCGAGTTTCATCCACTTAATGGATGCGTCTTTGAGAATGTTGCTCAAATTCCTGATCAACACTGCAGGTGTCTGTATCTCTCAGGCCCGGTTGACGCCGGGATACATTATGAAAGGAAGCGTTGAGCACAGCCCTGTCATGTAGTCTCAGACCGAAGTGGAAATCCGTAGCGTCATCTTAATCATCCTCATCGATCAGCAAAAAAAAAAAATTAGAAAAAGAAAACACAGACATTATGACGTAGACAGTCAACATGTATTTATTGTTCACTTGTGTTCATATACAAGGTCTTATAATACAAGCCATTTGGATACGAGATTAAATAAGTATAGTTCTTTCGCGTTCTTCGTCTTCTTCGTTCGAATACTAAAGCTCCAATGACCCTGATTCGGGAGAGTTTTAAGTATTACTGTGGCCGTTTTTATTCGCAGCAATAATGTGGTCACATTATATCTTCGGGGCCGATGTCTAAACACGACACGACTCTGTGTGTGTGTGTGTGTGTGCGTGCGTGCGTGCGTGTGTGCGTGCGTGCGTGCGTGCGTGCGTGTGTGTGTGTGTGTGTGTGCCTGTCTGTCCGTATATGCTTCTCTCTCTCTCTCCTCTCTCTCTCTTCTGTCTGTCTGTCTGTCTGTCTCTGTGTGTGTGTATGCGCGCGCGCACGCGTGCGTGCGTGCGTGCGTGCGTGCGTGCGTGTGTGTGTGTGTGTGTGTGTGTGTGTGTGTGTGTGTGTGTGTGTGTGTGTGTGTGTGTGTGTGTGTTGTGTGTGTCTGTCTGTCCGTATGCTTCTCTCTCTCTCTCTCTGTCTGTCTGTCTGTCTGTCTCTCTGTGTGTAAGCGCGCGCGCGTGTGTGTGTGCGCGCGCGCGCGCGCGCGCGCGCGTGTGTGTGTGTGTGTGTGTGTGTGTGTGATTGATCTATTGTGTGGCATAAGATGGCCCCCCTATCTTTGTATGTTAGAAAAGGATTTAACGTACATGCAAAGCTCTTTTTCTGTCCGTCGGGGTTTTTGTTTGTTTTTGTTTTTGGGTTTTTTTTTCCAATGCATGTTTCTACACACAGTACATCAGTTTGAAATGTCATCCGAAGGACTTATAGAGGATTTGATTCGCTCAGTGTTTACTCCCAAAGGGACAGTTGCCTCTAGTCAAGCTGTCACATTCGGGGACAGAAACCATGACCCCTGGCTTTGGAGACTAATACATTATCCACCCGGCTAGTCAGGCCCTGCTGTCCTTTAGCAACGTTTTTTTTTTCTCCACTTGGCTTTTCTTCTCTTGATGGGAGGACATATGTAGTCAAAGGGAGGTTGTTCATCATCATCATCATCATCATCATCATCATCATCATCATCATCATCATCATCATCATCATTATCATCATCATCATCACATTATCATTATCATTCATATCATCATCATCATCATCATCATCATCATCAACATCATCATCATCAACATCATCATCATCATCATCATCACCATTATCGTTGTCATCACCATCACCATCACCATCATCATCATCATCGTCGTCGTCGTCGTCCTCCTCGTCGTCGTCGTCGTCGTCATCGTCATCGTTCGTCATCATCACAATATTGTGATGGTGATGAAAATTAACTTAGGAGAAGATGTACTGTCCACCGAACAAAATAGACAAACAAATTGCACGACAATTATTAATGATAATGAAATGATGATGATGATGATGATGATGAGATGATATGATGATGAAATATTAGTAATAATAATAATAATGATGATACTAAATAATGAAATTATGATATGATAATAACAATAAGATGATGATGATGATAGATGATGATGATATGATGATAGATGATGATGATGATGAGATGACGATGACGATGACGACGACGATGATGATGATGATGATGACGATGACGATGAAATGATGATGATGATAACAACAATAATAATAATATAGCATCAAAGTGCAGATGTAGATAGTGCCGTGTCTAGATCCGTTATCTGGCACCTGGCCTTTTGCAATCACAGAGAACAATAAAGGCGAAACATCAATGTACACACATATGAACAAACACGGTTTGAAGCCATCGGGAGAACATTGAAAGGAACGTAAACACGTACATAGTGCTGCATACCAAAACACTACAGTTATAGTAAACAAGATTCCTCTCTCTCTCTCTCTCTCTCTCTCCTCTCCTCTCTCTCTCCCTCTCCTCTCTCTCTTCTCCCTCTCTCTCTCTCTCTCTCTCACTGAAACGTGTGTGCTGTAAGCATCGTCATTATGCCGACAAGACCCAATGGCCTTGGTGATTTATTGAACGATGCCTCTGAACCACAGAGAACTAACACGCATGCAGTTGAACATTGTTCTCGTCTGTTAAATCATCAAAACCTTGAAGTTTCCTTTTTAGTCATTTTACAGCGATAACGATACTCCTCTCTCTCTCTCTCCTCCTCTCTCTCTCTCTCTCTCTCTCTCTCTCTCTCTCCTCTCTTCTCTCTCTCCTCTCTCTCTCTCTCTCTCTCTCTCTCTCTCGTCTGTGTTGTAATGTGGTGTAGCAGAAGCAGCAGCAGCTGCAGCACTAGTAGTCACAACAGTAGTAGTCGAAGCAGCAGCAGCAGCACAGCAGCAGCAGCAGCAGCAGCAACAAGTAACCAAGGTAACAGTTGCGGAAGTGACAACGGATGTTTTGATAGCAAACGTTCTACAAACGTTCACAACATTACAATATAACTCACTCCATATTCAGTCATTCGAGCAGACTTCACATTCCTTCAAATCTTCACTTCAACCAACAGTATTCTCTGCGAAAGGTGATCTGCGTGTCTGTAAAGGGCAAGCTCCATGTCTGAGACGAAGTAAAGAGTTTTCACCCGAATATCTTTCACTTTCTTTCAATACCGCGCTACATATAAAAATGATTTAAGTGCGCTATAGAAGGACGATCGTTCTCTTGAAATTATTTGTCTTCACTGCTTTTGGTAATATGAACTTTCCATAAACTCATGTGTACAATTTATCACCCAAATCGT
>CM031614.1:37955800-37968300 GCA_018398815.1 Conus ventricosus
AAAATTCTTTCGGTCGACACAGCAGTACATGGGTACCTGATTGAGTTCAGGGACGTTGTGGGCGGCGGAAGGAGAAGGATGGGCTCCGCCTGTCATCATGCTGTGCCTTGGACACGGTGAACCTCTAACAGTTATTTGTCGCCAACCAGGCCAAGAATCTTTAACTTTTTTTTTCTTCTTTTTTCTTTTTTCTTTTTGTTTGTTTCTTTCTTTCTTTTCTGAGAGGTTCAGTTGGCCTCGAGTTACGCAATGCTGACAGAAATATTACACATTTCTTCAATTCACAATCTATACTAGTTGGAGCTCTCCTCAAGCTGTGAGAAGCTGACAAACTTATGTTGCATATATCTTCATTTGACAATGTGATTCAAGCTATTCTCAAGTTACGAAATATTGACAACCATGTATATATATTTTTTGTGTTGTTTGTGCTAGTCTCAGGTTACAAAAAGTCGACGGATAGATGTTGCATTCATTTTCATTTGACAACCTATTGGAGCTAGTCTCGACTTAAAAAAAAAGTCGACAGACATTTTACACTCTTCTTTATTTAACAAATTAGTCTAAGCTGGCTTAAAGTTATGAAATGATAACAAGACATATCCTGCGCATAGCTCCTTTGGCGGTGTGATTTGAAGGTAGCCTCAAGCCAGGAAATGTGGACAGATCTACATATCTTCATTTGACAACGTAGTTGGAACTGCCTCAAGTCACAAAAACCCAATACATTATAGTCACGTGACAGTCGGTGGTAAGTGTGCTTCGACGAACGTTCAAACACAAACTATTTGTTCTCAAAATTGGAAATGAAGTGAGGCATGGAACAGTAAACAATAAACAGTAAACAAGTGGGGTAACGTTTGCTCCCATTCCGACCCAGCGGACGAAAGGCCTCGGAGCAGGCAATACAAATATATCTGCCTTCAAAAGGATTGCGATGGTTCCCTTATGTAGCTAGTGAAGAGTTTTCATATCTGTAATATATTTTCTTAATTTCATGTTCCCATTTTTCTCCATCTTCAAACTCCACCCCCCCCCCCCCCCCCCCCCCCCCCCCCATCCTTCTTAAGTCGAAATCTTTGCCAAGTTATTACTATGAAACAGTTCAGTTGTTGGCCTGCGCTTGTTTTTTTCCACCACTATTAGATTGTTCGTCTATGTATTTGTCTGATTTTATTCAAGTTTAAAAGGCTGTGCCAGTCTTGAATAAAAGTTACTCTGTGTTAGGTTTTCTTATGGGAGCAAACGTTACCCCACTTGTTTACTGTTTATTTGTTCTCAGTCATGCGCGGAAGTGCACCTTGTAAAATGGTCGGGTACAGCGAGTCATGGTGAGATCAAAGCCCGTACCACAAAAAGGCTACAACCCACGATAAGAGCGGAAGGAGTTCTTCTCTAACCAGTTGTCGATGTTGACTTTCTGTTTGGCCTTTCGTATGTCTTATGTTCCTTGTTACGGCTCAAGATGTCGCAGTTCTACGATTTGTACAATGTGTCGCGTATTTCAACGAAACATGAGTAGGGTTGGCATCAAAACTTCGAAGAAATGTGGAACGCTTAGGATGGTGCGAGGGGCCCTTAAATGTCGCAGTGCGTCATAACCTTACAATTCACGACGACTGGTAGTTACGTTTCGTCACAACTGCGTCAGAGAAGGGGGAGGGGAGGGGGAGGACGTGGAAGGGGATGGTGGGTGCCCATGGCATCGCGCAATAAATCGTCGCTAGAGGACCCAATTGCAACATTTCTTTCTTAATTTATTCACTTTTTCAAGAGTCAAAAGTGCCTCTCTTTCTGTCTCTGTCTGTCTGTCTGTCTGTCTGTCTGTCCGTCTGTCCTGTCTGTCTGTCTGTCTGTCTGTCTCTCTCTCTCTCTCTCCATCTCTCTCTCTCTCTCTCTCTGTGCGTGCGTGCGTGCTTGTGTGTGTGCGCGCGCGCGCGCGCGCGCGCGCGCGCGCGGTGTGTGTGTGTGTGTGTGTGTGTGTGTGTGTGTGTGTGTGTGTGTGTGCATCTCTCCCTGTCCTCCTTATTCTCTCCCTCAAAGAAATAATTGTATGTACAGGAAAGAAGAAAGTTCGAAAAGGCTTCACCAAGCTAAAGCTGAAGCATTCCAAATGGAATCTTCGCGCATGCTGACTGGCTTTTGAAGTAATTCACAAGAGCTGCCTCGCCGCAATGTGGAGTCATTTTGCCACGATCTGTTGCAAAATGTAATGGGCCACCCCTAGGCCCCCAGATCCACCTGCACCCCCCCCCCCTTTCCAAAAAAAAACCCACATAAAAACGATCACGATCACCCCTCCCCTGTCCCACCTTTCCTTCCCCTTCCCGTCACATCCCCTGGTATTGCAGTTTCGACAAAACGTAGAATGCCCCTTTTTTTCCCCGAGTCGCACCCTTACCCCACCCCCTAAGCCACTCACCCATCCCTTCCCTACATTTTGACGCAGCTGTGACAAAAACAAAACCGAGGCGGTCGCTCTAGGGAACTCAGCATATTCAGACGCATTACGACAAATCGTTGGATTGCGACATAAAGCAGGGTAACAGCGAGAGGCGCAGAATACTTTTGGTGGAGTATTCATTCTCAAGTGCCAACTCTGTTTTTCACTTCCCACTTCCCAAAAAAAAAAAGAAAAAAAAGAAAAAAAACCCAGTCTCTTCGGGTAGTATGTGTCACAAGATATAACGAGGTCTTCAGTGAAACGGCTGTCAGGTGTTGGTACCTAATGGCTTATAGACCCCCGAAGAGATCTGTCAGACGTTTGATTTCACTACATAGTACTCAGATAGGAGTCCCTCCTCATGCTTTGGTGTCATCAAAATGAATGGAGCTGATTCTAAATTCAAGCAGTGACTTACAGTGTTCAGCGAACAAAAGGCGTTGTTGCATTTATGACAGAAAAAAAAGCGAATTGGTTAATTTTGACCATATTCGTTCAGTAAAATAGTGTTATTTTTATGTCTGTACATAACGAAGAAATACATGTTGACCATGTTCTTTTTAACATATCTCTTGTACATTTCTGAGATAGATAGATAGATAGATAGATAGATAGATAGATAGATAGATAGATAGATAGATAGATAGATAGATAGATAGATACAGAGAGACAGAGACAGAGAGGTACATACATACATACATACATATGTCTATATACATATGTATATTCACACACACACACACACACACACACACACACACACACACACACACACACACACACACGTATATTATATATATACACACACACATACACACACACACATAATATATATATATATATATATATATATATATATATATATATATATATATATATATATATATATATATATATATATATATATATACGTGTGTGTGTGTGTGTGTGTGTGTGTGTGATCAGACAATATGAATAGTGCTGTCTTCAAGATGGGTTACGATGGTCCCCATAATATTTCCCTGACTCGTCATTCTCTTTTTTTTTTTTAATCCTCCCACCCAATCTTCCCACCCCCGCCCCTGCTGTGTTTCCCTTCAAATCTTTACCATATCATTAATGTAACGATGGGAGGAACTGTTAGCCTGTACTTGCTTTTCCCTCACTACTAAACTGTTCAACATGTTATTGCTTGGTCAGTCAGTGAGAGACTGCATCTCGTGGGAGATCCAAGTAAAGGACGTCCCGCACAATTGTTAGCTGCTGACAATGCTCGGGTTACTTCACAGTTTAGCTGACCACTTTGACTGCCGACACTTTTTGACCTGCTTTGCATCCTTAGATGGATTCTCAAGCACAGGCTCAAAGATTTTTTGCCCTGATATTTCCTACGGTTTATTTATGATTTTAGTTTGTTCAGTAACTTCTTACTTTATCACATTTTCTTTTCGTTTTACTTTTCTATCCCTCGTTGGCTGCTTTGGGATGCTGTTGGATTCCCCCTTTTTTTCTTTTAACCCTTGGTGGTGAGAATACCACGGAATTGTATAGCCTGTGGTATATATCTATTTGATAATGCCAAGAGAGCGCAGACACGACCAGTCTTGCCCCCTGAGGAGTCCAACCCAGCGGATAAAAGGCCTTGGAGCAGGCGATATGAATAGTTCTGTCTTCAGAATGGGTTACGATGGTCCCCATAGACTACTAGTGAAGGATTTGATTGTAGTAGCTGAAGTTTCTTCTTTGTTGTATGTCACTCATGTACATACTGTTTCATCCACGTACAACAAAGGGGGTTTGTACCTTCTTTGAAGACAACCGTGAATGCAGCTGTGACGTTTTGCCGTATTTTTCCAAGACCATGTTTGACCAAGCTGATAAGAAGAACAAACACACAAACACAAAGAAAACTAAGTGATCTCCAGTGATGAGAAGTTCACCACCCTACCACACTTAGTATGAGTCTGTCAACACTGAAAAACACACACACAAACTAACCATGGCTGTGGATTTGTAGTTGGGAGAGAGAAAAAAATCGAATTCGAGGCCATCCCGCTAAGAGACCCGTATGAGGAGCCAACAATTGGATGAAGAACCGCCGACTCTGAGACACTGTTCTGAGGATCGATGATGAAAGTGACGGCACCAACAAGTCCTGCATTTGGTCTGGCAAGAAATGACAGAGTGGTGTTCTGTGCTTGACATTTTAATCAACCGTGGGTATTTTTCTATAAAAAAAAGAAAAGATTACGGTACCGACGTACCCACGCTAACTCATCTGTGGAAAGTAAAAGCCCCCTAACACTAGGTCTGATATGATCATCTGGGTCATTGTCGGTGGACTCCTAGTATTGGGCTATGACAGAGTGAGTGGGGGGGGGGGGGGGGCAGTGTGAGGGGAGATTGGCTAAACTGCGTGAGAAGCGTATGAGAGCCAAAGACAGGGGCATGGAAAATGGTTACATCAAGCTCAAGAGAAAGAGGGGGCGGGGGGGGGGGGGGAGGTGGATGACGATAACGATGACGAGAATTTATTCAAGGAAAGGCCCCAGCCCCATTTGAAGGGGGGTGAGTAATGATCAGTTTATTTAGACGAGGTAATTTTTTTTTATCACTAAGATGTAAACATCCACAACATATGCATTTATTATGTCAAACCACTCCTTTTGAATGACTTGTATAAAAAGAGAGAGGGGGGGGGGGGAGAAAGGTGATGATGATAAAGTGTGGGGGAAGGAGGTGGGGGTGGATGGGGCGTGCAGTGGAGTGGGAAGCAAGGAAGGGATGATGTGTTGCTTTTTCAGAAAATATTTTTCATGAGATTTAGTTTCTTTGTTTTTTTTAATCTATTTTTTTGAATTGGAAGCAAGTGTGTCCTAAATTGATTAGTATTTCGTCATGTGTTAAGTCACTTTGATCGTCTATGCTGATGAGGTGTGTTTGTGTGTGTGTGTGTGTGTGTGTGTGTGTGTGTGTGTGTGTGTGTGTGTGTGTGTGTGTGTGTGTGTGTGTGGTGTGTGCGTGTGTGCGTGCGTGCGTGCGTGCGTGCGTGCGTGGTGTGTGTGTGTGTGTGTGTGTGTGTGTGTGTGTGTGTGTGTGTGTGTGTGTGTGTGTGTGTGGTTGTTGTTGTTGTTGTTGTTGTTGTTGTTTAAGTGGTATCTATATCACTCACTACCATTTTTGTCAGTCTTCCATTGACACATGCAGTCTAGTGTTTGCAATGCAACCTTCGATATTCTTTTCATCTATGTACACTCTAAACCTAATCACTCTGTCAAGAGGACTTCTAATATAAACAGATCAGTAGCAACAATTTTTCATGCTGTTTCTGAAGATTATTTTTTGACAAATAATAAAAACAAGAAGCTGCACTGTTTGAAGTTGGATTCCATTTCTTTTTGCAAAGGACTCAATCATTATATAACGCAGATAGCCTCTGCGGAGAGAGAGAGAATGACTTAATGAAACAAATAGTAAATGTTTCCTGTACAAAAAATAGAAATATTAAAATTCAGCTGAGTTTTAAAAAAAAAAAGAAGACTCCTTCCATTTCTGAGTCAGTTTTCCATTGATTACAGCATATTCAACCCTTTGCTTTTGCTTGAAGACAAAAAGACACAAACTGTTCTGATTTTTTAAAAAAGGATGATAAAAGGTGTAGATGAATGACATAGCGCGTGTTTTGTTTTGTTTGTGAATGGGAAGAGACAGATTATTTTGAGCTTTCGCCCGAATCTTTTCCTCCTCACAAAGAACACTTTACAAGTCATTCATTTTGCCTCATCTAGTCAAATGGATCGCACATTTGGAGCTTCATTCAACAAAATAGTATAGCCTTTATGGTTGTGAACAGCAAAGCCATGATTGCTGACCTTCTTCTTGTTCTTGGTCTTCTTCTTCTTCTTCTTCTTCTTCTTCTTCTTCTTCTTCTCTCTTCTTCTTCTTCTTCTTCTTCTTCTTCTTCTTCGGCTTTCATGACATCACTTCTCACATTCCGAAGGCTCGTCGTACCTTTCGTCCTCAGCCTCCTCTCTTCCATCCCACTCACCTTCCCATTTTGCTCCACCCTTCCTCCCCTCCCTCCATTCCCTTCTAACTCCTTTCCATCCCTCTCCATTCCCCCTCTCCTCCATGTATACAACTGGTCATTAGTCATCTCACCTTCCAGCTCCAGTACCAGTGCTCACTCCACGGATACCATTATACATCAGACCGTCTTAGGGTCACTTCCCAGAGCAGACACTGCACTGCTGACGTGCTAATTCAGCTGAGTTCCGCAGTGCCTGTGCTGATGTAGCAGGTGCAAAACACTGGCGTCAAAACCCGCTATTGACAACAACATCGCATGTCAGTGAAGAAGCCAAGTTTAGCGAGATGGGAACAGAGTCGAAGAGCTGTAGGGTGAAATTGGAATTTAAATGATCTGTAATGCCTGAACTGTATTTTTGTTTTTGTTTTTATTTTGGTTTGGTTTTGCTCCGCGTCAATATAAACCATATTTTACCATCCATGATATAAACCATATTTTACCATCCATGATATAAACCATATTTTACCATCCATGATGTTCAAAATAATTTGTTTTAAAGTGAGGGGACTGCAGGCAGAAAACCTCCAGACAATAGGGTCAAACACATTACCAGACAATCCTCCAGACAATAGGGTCAAACACATTACCAGACAATCCTCCAGACAATAGGGTCAAACACATTACCAGACAATCCTCCAGACAATAGGGTCAAACACATTACCAGACAATCCTCCAGACAATAGGGTCAAACACATTACCAGACAATCCTCCAGACAATAGGGTCAAACACATTACCAGACAATCCTCCAGACAATAGGGTCAAACACATTACCAGACAATCCTCCAGACAATAGGGTCAAACACATTACCAGACAATCCTCCAGACAATAGGGTCAAACACATTACCAGACAATCCTCCAGACAATAGGGTCAAACACATTACCAGACAATCCTCCAGACAATAGGGTCAAACACATTACCAGACAATCCTCCAGACAATAGGGTCAAACACATTACCAGACAATCCTCCAGACAATAGGGTCAAACACATTACCAGACAAAACACGACGCGTTTGGACCTTTTTTTTCATTGGCGCCTCGTCGATCACCTGGCGGGCGACGGGTTGAGTGCTTCGCGCTGACGCGTCGCCCACCAGGTGATCGACGATTTACTCGAATTTTCACATGCAGCTGTGCAGGTCTAAGGGAAACAATCGTGGTATCTACAGAAAGCTGAGGATCTCCTCTATTAGGTGGTACTCTCCCTTGGTGTATTTCTCGCGTTTGATTCTACTTTTTCGCTCATATTATAGGATAGCTGGAGATAACTCTGGCTGCCCGTGTTCATCATGTTGTCGGCACCGAAGCGTCAGCGAGTGGTAGCGAACAGAAACATCTTATTTCAAGAAGTAATTGAAAGAATAATGGAAGAACGATCAAATGAAGAACTGGAACTGTTTTCCAAACTTGTCGAAGTTTTCCGAACTGTTTTCCGAACTTGTCGAATCGGACAGAGGATATGAGCGACGATGGTGAGTTGCACATTCCAAATGATGATGAAATTTTTGCATTTTTTCTTCAAATATGTGACACTAGCTCACTGTTCGAGGTTTAGACCATGCACACAGCTGTGTGTGTGTGTGTGTGAAAGATACATTGTTTTTATGTGTTTGCTACACATTGTGTTGACTACAGTTATGATCATATTGATTTTTCATCCATACTTACGTGGAGAAAAAGTTTTTGCTGATAGCTGTTTGCCTACACTTTTCAAACCAGTGGCGAGTGAAGTGTGTACTGAGAACAGGACTGTATTTTGTTTGTTTTTTCTAAAAGAACATGATTTGAAGTTTTCAAAACCATAATATTTATTGTTGTATTCAGTTTGGTTCTATCTGTATATTTTTTGTAAATATACAGAAAACGGTGCGGCTCAGCGTTTCACAGTTGTGGCAGGAAGTTGCGTCTGCATTGAGTCTTCTTTAGGCAAGATAAACAACATTCAGGACAATGAAAACAAAGAACGAGCGATCACTTGCCTTCTCAAATTTAGCGCAAGATGGACGTGGAATCATAATAGTTTGTGCTTGCTTTGACTTCAAATGTAATCATTAACATCCATGCAAATTATCAAATATGCTATACTTTCCAACACCATCATTAAATTTGCTGGACAGAGCTTAAAAATCTGAGTGGTCTTGTCTAGAATTACGTTCATCACTAGCATCACAGAATCTGTCAACACTAACATAAACTCGAACCCACAATCTGTGTGGCTTGGAGGGGGGTAGGGGGAGGGGGGGTAGGGGGAGGAGGATGGTTGTAAGGGGCGGGGGTGGGTGGGGGTGGAGGGGGGAGGAGATGGCGATAGACCGTAAGCGGCCACTATGACAAGCTACTAATTTTGTAAACAGCCACCAACTTCCTGACAACTTCATGATGATCGATGAGTATAGCGACGATGGTACCATAAAGATCCATTTTTAGTCTGCCGGAAGACCAAAAATGACAGAGTGGTTTTCTCTGTGTTCGTCATGTAAAGTAGCCTGCTAGGATACCCTGTAAAAAATGTGATTACGAATATAATTATTTTGCAGCTTCTCAAACAAAACAGAAGTGTAGATATAAGCTGATATACCCTCTCTCTCTCTCTCTCTCTCTCTCTCTCTCTCTCTCTCTCTCTCTCTCTCTCTCTCTCTCTCTCTCTCTCTCTTTCTCTGTATATATATATATATATATATATATATATATATAAATATACATAATTATAAGTATGCACACACACACACACACACACACACACACACATATATATATATATATATATATATATATATATATATATATAGAGAGAGAGAGAGAGAGAGAGAGAGAGAGAGAGAGAGAGAGAGAGAGAGAGAGAGATAAGACAAGTATTAAAAGAGGTATTAAAAAGATTTTTAATACCTCTTTTAATACTTGTCTTATCTAATGTTGCTCCCCAAGGGGTCGAGCACTTGTAAAATTACTCTAGGCTTTTTAGCCACACTGATATATATATATATATTGTACACGCACGCACGCACGCGTATAAACGCGCGTATATTATTAGTAGGCGCAGATGTAGAGTAAACAATTTTATTTATTCACATATTTGTCCATTTATTGACCTGTCTCTCAGTCTATTTGCTGTCATAGTTAAATGGTGAACACTGCTTCAACCACTTTCGTTCATAAACAACAAAAAATCAGGTAAACATGCGCGCGGTTTATAGTATGAAAACGCGCTCTTCTTCACATGCTTCTTAATATCCGGGGCCGCACTAGCTCGGTTGGTAAAAATCCGGACTCGTGATCCTGACTATCCTAGGGTTGCGGGTTCGAACCTCAATTTGGCCGTTTCAGTGGAGGGGGCGGGTGGGTGGGTAGGGGGGGGGGGGGGGCTTTTCACTCTGAATTGACATTCGTTTTGACTCTATTTCCAAAAAAGAAAGTCCTTCGAATGAGTCTATAAACCGAGGTTCTGTGTGAACGCATGCATTGCATCTCTCACATTCACAAAATCCCATCACCAACTTTCGGAAGGGAAGGCCAATCTTGGCCATTGCAAGCACTGAAAGAATGAACGAAAAAGGGAGTGACTGATATTCGACTGAATATCATGAGAAACGACAGAATGTAGCCCCTAGCAGGCAGCTCTTCAGTCGGCTCTACCCAGGTAGGCAGCCCGTTGTGTAAACGAGAGCGTGGATTGTAAAGCGCTTACATCTTGGTCTCTTATCGAGGATAGGTGCTATATAAGTACTCTTAATGATACAATTAATAGCAATAACAATAACGCTGATGAGGAGGAGGAGGATAATGATGATGAGGATAATGATGACAATGATAACAATAAGAATATGCTAATGATAAAAAAATTGCTAATAATAATGATGATGCTAATAATAAAGATAATGATGATGCTAATGATAATTATGATAATAATGCTAATAATGATAATAACTATAACCGTGAAAATGCTCATCATCATCATCATCATCATCATCATCATCATCACCATCATCATCATCATCATGCTAATAATAATGATAATAATAACTACAACAACAATAATAATAATAATAACAAGAATAATAATAACACATTATTGATCATTATTATTATTACTATAACAACAACAACATGCAAAACGTATGCTTTTTAGGTGGGCTCTTCCTGGTGCACTTTTTGACTGCTCCACCGCTACATTCTCCCTCCTTCCAGTGGACTGTGGTCAAAATGTGTCCCACTCGCTCCAGATAAAACTTCTGGGCCGATCTTTCTGAAAAATTGTACGCATATTCATTATGGGTCACGGATGATGCCCGATGTTTTATTTTACCAGAATAGCCGTTACTAACGGCTATAACGGCCCAAAACGGTTTTTCTTCTTTATGGAATTCCTCAGAAAAGTACTTGTATTCAAGATCAACTGCGAGTACGTTTATATGCTTTGCACCTTGTTTCTTAACTGACGTCAACAAATTTTCATATGTTATGATGTGTTTTATCTTTTGACGCGCTTGTATAATCAGATGTTTAGTGCTTCGCTGGAGAGCATTATTTACATGGCTTGGATTTTTTTTTCGGATTTTCTGACACTCAGCCACCCTCACGATGTGAACAGATGAAGAACAGCCACATTCGGTGTTCTGCGCCGTCGTGACGGGCTGTCGTGACGGGTTAGTTTTGGGGAAAAAATGATCTCGGTCTTAGAAAAGCGCGGTAAGTCTCGTCACAAAGATCTGCAACAGGGTAAGGTAAGGTAAGGTAAGGTAAGGTAAGGTAAGGTAAGGTAAGGTAAGGTAAGGTAAGGTAAGGTAAGGTAAGGTAAGGTAAGGTAAGGTAAGGTAAGGTAAGGTAAGGTAAGGTAAGGTAAGGTAAGGTAAGGTAAGGTTGCATATAGCCCAGCCGACCGCAAAGGGCCTTATCAAAGTTGTCACCGCGTTGAAGTCAACACGCAAGTCATTAATTAAAACATTCACACAACCTTTCGAAATACACTTTCTAAAAACACACCGGAAATTTTTTTTTTAATCTTTCATTTGTAAATTCCTAGATCGGCTGGAAAATGTTGATCTCTTTCAGGAATTCAAAGATCACATCAGGTGAGACATCTCAAAGCAAGGTGTTCATGGAGTGGTCGGAAAGAAGCTGTATTCCATTTCTTTTTTCATTACAAATAAACTAATAATTGCGTGAAGTCTGCTTTCTTTTGGTGGTGGTGGTGGTGGTAGGTTTTTCTTTCTGTCTGTCTTTCTTTTTCTTTCTTTTCAACTGTTTAGCAGTGGTTGCGTGAAAAAGATGATAAGTAGACTTCTTCATGTCATATATTAGAAATAATTAAACTCCGACTAATCTTTTTTTTTTCTCTTTTTTTTCTTCTTTTTTTGACAAAAAAATGTTAGTGTGTTTTAAGGTTTTTGATGCTGTTTTTTTAAATGGGGGAACGGAGGTGTGTGTGTGTGTGTGTAGGGGGGTGGGCGACAAACTTCAGTCTTTGCCAACCCCCCCCCCCCCCTTTATTCTCTTTATTTCCATAACTAAAGGAAGCTCTAGGTCATGCCTCTCCAACCATCATAGCGAAACGGATCATAGTTGGAGCCATCTTTCCTTAAAGAAAAAAACAACAACACACAAAACAAACAACAACAAAAAACTCGTCAGTGTGTTATTTGCAGAATATTCAGTTTTAAAAACAAACTATTTTTTACAAACCTACGCCAATTTTCTTAATTTGTTTTTCATCCCAATTCTAAGATTTTCACGAGTGTGTAAAGTGGTAGTAATATGATGATTTATCTCAGTCTGACATCGTAGGTTTCCTTGTTAGGGGTTACAGTGTATTTGAAAAGTACGAGCGCCTGGGGCTGGGGATGGGAGGGAGGGGAGTGGAGGGGTGGGGGGGGGGTAGGGGGTTTCGGGGAGCTCCCTGTGCCATTTCTGGTCGCGCGCGTCTCATTCTTGACCATAAGATCACCCTCATAGAGATAAAACCTTTTTTTTTTTTAAATAATAATAAAAACA
>CM031614.1:37970800-37973300 GCA_018398815.1 Conus ventricosus
GACAGGCGCCAAGAGCCCTCTAGAAGTGTAATGGAAAATGGAAGCTATTACTTGTTGCCGCTTCAGTTCAATAACGTGTTTATGTACACATCACTGATTAATAAAGAAATGCTTTTAAAAAAATGGACGGGGAAAAAGTGCCCCGTGCGATATTCGAACCATGGCCCACGGATTTCCTTACTTCCTACGCGAGTTCATTATCCATTCGGCCTCGGCGCCACTCTTCACACTTTACACAGATGACCTAACTTTGACGTCAGCAAAACAGGACTAGCTGACTGAATAATTTCACTCAGGCCAGAGATAATAATCGATCTCGATCTTATCTAGCAAAAAGAAAGGAAAAGAGAAGGAAAGAAAGATGTGGAAAAGCACAATCTGGAACAACAGAAGACGGACACGCATTGTCAGCGTAACTGCTTCCTGAAGACCGGCAAAATATGACATCCGGGGATTTGCTCTGGATGTCCACAGCCAACAATGTCACCAAGACGAAAGGAAAACAGAAGAGATGGGAGGGAGGGAGGGTGGGAGGGAGGTTATAAATCAAAATCACTGTTAGATTAGGTCAGGTTCAAATTTGATTAAGGTTTGAATCAAATTTATTTAATGTTTAGTTTAGATTTAGAGAACGTTAGTTTTAGCAGGGATCATTCACGGTTGTGTAAGTTTTAATCAGGATTCTTTTACGTAAGTTTATCTTTAGACTAGGTTAATTGTAGATCAGCTTTAATGTGATCATTTTGTTGGTTCCCCATTAATTAGATTGGATTAAGTTAAGAACAACGGTAGGTTTATTATATCAGTCTTGGTTTAGGTTATGTACCATTTACTTCAGGTTTGGTTTAGATTATGTTCATTTTAGACTGGATGAGGTTTACATGAAGTTGATTTCTTTTTTTTAAAGGACAAGTTTAGATTTGATCAGATTTGGATTAGATTAGTTTCAGACAAGATTGGATTTATATGAGGTTTAGTTTAATTTAAGTTAAGATTTATATCCGTTCAGGGTTAGATACGTCGTGCCAAGATTAAGTCAACTTTCCATCAAGTTAATTCTAGATTCAATATGTTCAACTATGCTAATGTCAGTGGAGCTATGTCTGGATCACTAGATATTTTTAGAAATGGTATGGTTTGGGTTTTGTTGATTTTAGATTAGTAGATATGTTAGCTGATCAGTTTTAAGATAAGTTCAAATCAAATTCATTGTCGATAAGATTAAATCAAATGCATTTTCGATTCATTTTATATTCTTGATTTTCATGAAAGAAAGACGTAGTTTTGTCAAGACGTTTTATAGGATCGCCCCTTTATATTTATATTTTTATTTAGGCTTGTGTGTGTGTGTGTGTGTGTGTGTGTGTGTGTGTGTGTGTGTGTGTGCGTGCGTGCGTGCGTGCGTGCGTGCGTGCGTGCGTGCGTGCGTCAAAGTCAAAGTCAAAATTTTATTTTCAGATGGAACATTGACTAAGCAATAAATCTGCTTTTTTACATCAAGCCATCCATTAAAAAAAAAAGTCAGTGAAACGACGACTAATCACAGAAATTTATGAAAGTCAGAGATAACACAAATAGAAACCAAAGAAGAAATGGTGGCGGGGGGGGGGGGGGGGGGGGGGGGGGAGGGGAGGTGGGGGAGGGGGGAGGTAGGGCGTATACAAATGAGAAGGGGAAATTCCATAAAGTAAGAGAGAGAGAGAGAGAGAGAGAGAGAGAGAGAGAGAGAGAGAGAGAGAGATTGGTTATGTACAATATGTACATTTTCTTCACAAATGTGCACGGTACGTATACTCTAAGAATACTGTCGACACTGACATACCCTTTCCTCTGAGGCACACACACTCATGCAGAGCATGTACATAGATATACATATACACGTGCATACACTGTGAAAAACCATAAAACCATATTTCAAAGGGTTTGGGAAAATGTAAGTTATGAACCATTCATGAGATACCTTTTCATATTACTTTTAAACTGGATTTTATTGTTTATACTTTTAAAGCGTGTTGGCAACTTGTTCCATACATTTCCACCAGAGTATAAAAAACTAGATTTATAAAGATTATTTCTTGGTCTAGGAATAGATAAAAAATGATTGTATCTATGGATGTTAGTTTTAAATGTGTCGCTTATCTTTTTAGGAGCATTGCCGTATATAACATTATGCATACACACTGCCTTATTTAACAAAAGTCTGTTGTGGAAAGTTAATATATTAAGTTTTTTTTATAATCTTCTGTAGTCAGAGTGCTTGATCTTAACAATACTAATTTTAGTGCTCTTTTGTACATTCGATGAATCATTTTTAAGTTGGTTTCACTGCAGCTGTCCCATAATGTCGATGCATAATCAATCATTGATAAAATGTGAGCACAGAAGAAAAGCTACGAGAATGGGTATCAAGGAAATTCTTAATCTTGGCTAGCTGAAGTAATTTTTTAGAAAGACGTTTTCCCAGTGATTTTGTATGGTCAGTCCACGATAGATCCTTATC
>CM031614.1:37980800-37985800 GCA_018398815.1 Conus ventricosus
TGGTTGGGGCTGCTGGCGTTTTCAGGACTGCGTCGGTCAGACTGACGTCTGTGGTGTCGGATATGAAGGTTGGCGAATGTGTGTGGGGGGGGGGAGAGGGAGAGGAGGAGAGGAGAGGGATGAGGGAGAGGAGGGAGAGAGGGAGAGAGAGAGAGAGAGAGAGAGAGAGAGAGAGAGAGAGAGAGAGAGAGAGGGACACAGAGAGAGGGGAGAAGTCGGAGCAGAAATTTATTCAGTACAGGCCAAGGCCCCTTCTGAAGAGGGTACAATACATGGACAACACACTTTTGAATAAACAATTATGTAGCATGACATGACAGTTGGGCATTAATCCATCCCGACTGCGTAATCCAAGACTACTTTAACTGAGTAGTACTGTACGTCATTTTAAATGCTTTATAGAAATATATGCAAACGTTCTTCAATTCTGTTTCATTTCGATTTGCCATGAGCAGTACAACATTCAACAGACATGGGCTTTTAAGATATTTGGGGGACAAAGAATCATTTCACAAGTCTTGGAAGGCAGGCCAGCACAGCAACAACAACAACAAAATTAATGTTCATCGTTTTTGGCATTCTTACACAAAGGGCACATAATAGCATCTTCATCAACATTAGAGTGCCAATGCCTCTATGCGAATATATCGGCTATGCTCATCCTCTCTGGCATTCTTACACAACGGGCATATAATAGCATCTTCATCAACATTATATTAGTGTACTGATGCTTATGTGCGAATATATCGGCTATTACAAATCTCATTCTTGTCGTCTAGTTCCTCAAATGTCTGTCAACGTCAAGCAAAAGATATGCGTCCCCCCCCCCCCCCCCGCAGGTGACAAAGGACACATGCCAAACTCCAAAGTGTATGCTAGCCTGTGCGCACGTGTGTGTGTGTGTGTGTGTGTGTGTGTGTGTGTGTGTGTTGTGTGATGTGTGTGTGTGTGTGTGTGTGTGTGTGTGTGTGTGTGTGTGTGTGTGTGTGTGTGCGTGTGTGTACATCTAAGATCACTGTTAGGTGGATAGACGTTATATTAAAGAACGAACGAACGAACACACACACACACACACACACACACACACACACACACACACACACACACACACACATACACACACGAACACACACACACACACACACACACACACACACACACACACACACACACACACACACACACACACACAACACTCGTCTTGTGAGTATGTGTGTGCATGCATGGGATACACACACACACACACACACACACACACACACACACACACACACACACACACACACACACACACACTCGTCTTGTGAGTATGTGTGTGCATGCATGGGATGTATGTGGACTTTCACCTGTATTTACAAGCGTGTGTGTACTTGTAAACATATGGTTGCACGTGTGGCCTGGAGTGGCTGTTGGGAGGATAAACCATGGTTGTTGTTTTTTCTGTTTTTTAAGTAACTTACAAATAATAGCCCCACCTTTTTTTTCTTAAGTCTCATCGTAAAAGACAGAGCTTCCTCTACGGTACAAATACCATAACACCAATATGGAGTAAATAGGTTATAATCCCCAGGGTTCCATTGTGCCTCCGGTGCCAGAACTCCTGGTAGCAACACAGATGGAAACCTAATTCTCTGACTCGGGGACTTGGCATTGAGAGGAATTAGTCCACCAACACGGGGATTGCAGCCCAACAACAATGAGGCGTGTGTTCTCTTGGCAGGATCCTGCGCGCGGATAAAGTACTGTGGAACAGGGCACCGTTGCGTGTGTTTTCATGGCAGGATCCTGCGCGCAGACAAAGTATTGCGGAACAGGGTACCGTTTTGTGTGCTCTCGTGGCAGGATCCTGCGCGCAGACCAAGTATTGTGGAACAGGGTACCGTTTTGTGTGTTCTCGTGGCAGGATCCTGCGCGCAGACAAAGTATTGTGGAGCAGGGTATCGTTTCGTGTGTTCTCTTGGCAGGATCCTGCATCTGGACAAAGTACTGTGGAGCAGGGTATCGTTTCATGTGATCTCGTGGCATGATCCTGCGCGCGGACAAAGTACTCTGGAACAAGGTTTCGTTTCGTGTGGTCTCGTGGCAGGATCCTGCGCGCGGACATAGTACTGTGGAAGAGCGTGTCGTTTTGTGTGTTCTCTTGGCAGGATCCTGCGCGCAAAGTACTGTGGAAAAGGGTACCGTTTGTGTGTTCTCTTGGCAGGAATCCTGCGTGCGGACAAAGTACTGTGGAACACGGTATCATTGTGTGCGTTCTCTTGACGGGATCCTGCGCGCGGACATAGTACTGTGGAACATGGTATCTTGTCGTTTTTTTTTCTCTTGGCAGAATCTTGCGTGCGAACAAAGTACTGTGGAACAGGGTATCGTTTTGTTGTTCTCTTGGCAGGATCCTGCACGCGGACAAAGAACTGTGGAACAGGGTACCGTTTCGTGGGTTCTCGTGGCAGGATCCTGCGCGCAGAAAAAGTACTGTGGAACAGGGTATCGTTTCGTGTGTTCTCTGCAGGATCCTGTGCGCGACAAAGTACCGTGGAACAAGGTTTCGTTTCGTGTGGTCTCTGGCAGGATCCTGCACGCAGACAAAGTACTGTGGAGCAGGGTGTCGTTTGTGTGTTCTCTTGGCAGGATCCTGCACGCGGACAAAGTACTGTGGAGCAGGGTATCGTTTTGTGTGTTCTCTTGACAGGATCCTGCACGCGGACAAAGAACTGTGGAACAGCGTATCGTTTCGTATGTTCTCTTGGCAGAATCCTGCGCGCGGACGAAGTATTGTGGAACAGGGTATCGTTTCGTGTGTTCTCTTGGCAGGATCCTGCACGCGGACAAAGTACAGTGGAACAGGGTATCGTTTCAAGTCTTTCTGTTTGTCTTTAACCACAAAAGTTAACATCTACAGAGTTTTGTGTGTCTTGAAAAGATTTTTTTTTCTAGGTTGTTTGCAGGGTCTGTAAAGGTAAAATATCATGGTCAGTTGGTCCGAGCGTTCGGTTGGTGGTCTGAGTTCGAACCACTTGTGAGGTCTGTTTTTTTTTTCCACAGTGTGTTTTACCTTTTTTCTTTATTCATTATTTTCTTTATGTATGTATCTTCTATCTACCTATCTCTCTCTCTCTCTCTCTCTCTCTCTCTCTCTCTCTCTCTCTCTCTCTCTCTCTCTCTCCCGTCTCTCTCTCATATATATATATATAATATATATATATATATATATATATACAGAGAGAGAGAGAGAGAGAGAGAGAGAGAGAGAGAGAGAGAGAGAGAGAGAGAGAGAGAGAGAGATGGATAGAGAGAGCAAGAGAGAGAGATATGTATTCACTTATTTACCTATCTATTTGTTTATTCATTTTCCTATTTATTTACTTATTTCACTTATTAATTGACCTATTTGTTTGCGTTTTTTTGGTTTTGTTTTTGTTTTACATTTTAACATATTTTCTACAGCTTGAAAACTTGTCCGGCCGGCAGTACATGGGTACCTGATTCAGTTTCCGGGAAGATGAAAACGGTGGAAGGAGAGAGTTGAACGTCGCCTACAACAGTGATGTCTACCCTACACACAGTGAGCCTCTCACAGTTCACTACCCTTCAAGCCATCAGGCATGGGCCTTTTTTTAACCTAGATGTATTACTGACGCATTGTCCAGGAAAAGAGAAAAAAAAGAAAGAAAAAGAAATAGAAAAACACGAACGGGTAGAGCCAGAATCCGAGTTGAGATTATATATAAATATTATATATATATATATATTATTTAAGATATTCAACAAAAAACAACATCAAATTATCATATTCATGTATGCCGAATCTAAAAATGCATCGATTCAGCAACAAAATGAAAAGCAGCACAGAGAAAAAGGAGGTAACGAAAGAAAATCTTGTAACTGTACCAAAAAAGAACAGTGCCCCCTAAGCAACAAATGCCTTACAACAACATTGTGTACCAAGCCACTGAACATCAGAGAACACAAAAGAAACATAATGTAGAAACACTGAAAATCAATTCAAAACTAGATATGCAAAACCACAAACAATCATTTAACAAAGAAAGATATAAAAACCAAACAGAATTGAGTAAATACATTGGAAACTTAAAGATAAAAACATAGACTACAACATATCTTGGAAAATCTTAAAAAGAGCAGCACCATACAACAACATTTCAAAAAAATGTAATCTATGCCTTACAGAGAAATACATTATACTATGTAAACCACAGTTGGCAACTCTAAATGTTAGAACAGAAATGGTTAACAATTGCAGACACAGATGGAAGTTCCTATCAGCGAATAAAACCAACACCTGAGAAACACATGTAGCACGGGAAAAAAACAACAGCAAGCCAGCTAGCTATATATATAACGTGGCACTGGAAATACAAGCTCATCACATCCTGACGACCGCACAGCGTGAAACAAATTTGTAGATGTTTTTAGCAGCTTGATTTTAACTTGCTTTAATATATATATATATATATATATATATATATATATATATATATACTGAATTATAAACAAAGCTTGCTCTTATGTCTTAGATTGAAAAATAGGGGGAAGATAATAAGCAGGGGGCAAGCTTTGTATATAATTCAGTATTTCTTGCAGTCATTGCAACACCAAGCTGCTCTGTAAGTTGCTGGAACGGTGCTCGGTACTTATCCTTGGAATTTATTAGTTATATATATAATATATATATATAATATATATATATATATATATATATATAGTAACTGCTTAAGCGCGCAGGGTTCGCGTCATTGTCTTCAAATTGGAAAACGAAACAATGTATATTATCAGTTAGTGGGTGGAAGGGGCTAATAATATCAAACTCCTGTCTAGGCGTTATGAAAAACGAGTCTGGATCGTAAAGCGCTTGAGCTTGGTCTCAAGCCGAGAATAGGCGCTATATAAGTATTCATAATAATAATGATGACAGTAATAATAACAATAATAGTGTGCCCCAAAGTGTGATGTGTGCACGCAGAACACGCGCATGTGCCTAG
>CM031614.1:37990800-37998300 GCA_018398815.1 Conus ventricosus
AAGAAAAAAGAGAGACAGACAGACAGATAGACAGACAGGCAGGCAGACAGGCAGGCAGGCAGACAAACAGAAAGACAGACGGACAGGTGGACAGGTTTCTGTCGTTGAAAAAAAAATGCTAAGCCTATGCCAGAAATAAAAGCTCTCCGTTGAATGGAATTCTTCGGGCTGCTCGAGCATGTAAATCACGACAATCAGGTAGCTTCTCGCTCATGTTCTTCTTCTTCTTCTTTTCTTCTTCTTCTTCCTTCTTCTTCTTCCTCTTCTTCTCCGATCGTTTGTCTTCATAAAATTGGTAAAAGCCTGTTTTCTGTCTTGCCCGTACAACAAAACAAGAGAAACAATGTTTAAGCGTTGTCGCGTTCTGCACAGCTCAAGGTTAACGGCACATCTCACATTGACAAACAATATCTGTTTGCTTTTTGTCTGCCTGTCTGTCTGTCTGTCTGTCTGTCTGTCTGTCTGTCTGTCTGTCTGTCTCTCCTCTCTCTCATTCTCTCTCTCTCTCCTCTCTCTCTCTCTCTCTCTCTCTCTCTCTCTCTCTCTCTCTCTCTCTCTCTCTCCCCTCTCTCTCCTCTCTCTCTCTCTCTTCTTCTGTCTGTCTCTGTCTGTGCATGTGTGCGTGTGTATGTTCCGAATTCCGTACATATTTTGTCATGTTCATTTAACTGTCTGATTTTATACAGGCTAATTATTGTACGTTTTAGTACAGTTCCATTTCAAATCATTACATCTCTCTCATGCTGTTCCCCCCTCTCCCTTCCATCCTCTCTCTCTCTCTCCTCTCTCTCTCTCTCTCTCTCTTCTCTCTCTCTCTCTCTCTCTCTCTTCTTTTTTTTTTTTTTTTTCCCCCCCCCCCCCCAATGTCATCTCACTTTGTTAATACGTTCTACGTATTTTCATGCCTTGCGAAAAATGAATGCATGTGGTGCCTTGCTCTCTCTCTCTCTCTCTCTCTCTCTCTCTCTCTCTCTCTCTCTCTCCTCTCTCTCTCTTCTCTCTTCTCTCTCTCTCTCCTCTCTCCCCTCTCTCTCTCCCCTCTCTCTCTATGCGTGCAAACGTGCGTGTATTTGTGTGTTCAAAAATATGTACGCACTTTGTCATATTCACTTCACTGTCTGTTTTCATACATGCCAATCTTGTACGTTGTAGTACACTTACATATGTTTCCCCAGCCCACCTCACTCCCCTACCCCCGCTCTCTCCTTCCTCTTCATTATTATTATTCTCATTTTTATTTCATTTTATTTTTTGTTATTATTATTTTTTGTTGTTTTGTTTATTATTATTCTTATTTTTGTTTTGTTTTCATTTATCTTCTATTTTCATTTGATGTTCCTCTATGATTACATGACCGCTTTGCTTGCTTCTTTGATTTCTTACATTAAATTGATTTCACTGCATGTTGTAGTCCCTACTCAGGGCGAGGACTGGATGTAAAAAAGCACGTTAGTGCTTATCTATTATCCTCGTAATAAAGAATTTTGTCTTGTCTTGTCTTGTCTCTCTCTGTAAGGTCGTGATAAAAGCAAACAAACAAAGTTCACATGTTGTCACGTTCTGCAGAGCTCAAGTTTAATGGCATATCTCATATTAATAAATGTTTCTCTCTCTCTCTGTCTCTCTGTCTCTGTCTGTCTGTCTGTCTGTCTGTCTGTCTCTCTCCTTCTCCTCTCTCTCTCTCTCTCTCTCTCTCTCTCTCTCTCTCTCTCTCTCTCTCTCTCTCTCTCTCTCTTTATCCGTGTCAAATTCTAATCATATTCCGTAATTTTTCTCCACGTCAGTAAAATATAGTTGTTACAAAAATGAATGAAATGAAAAGCAAAAAAGGAGGTCGGAAGGATGAAGAGGTAAGGATTCGTGGGGGTGGGGGGTGTGGAGGAGCAAGAGTCATTGTCACGAATGGTGTGGTGCTGTGTGTGTTACTGTCTGAGTCTCACTTTCAAAAGTTTGGATGCGTGTAACGATTATTCCCTACACCCACCCACACCACATGAACATGGACGGCCAGGCAACACACAAACTTAAGGTTCTGTTCTTTTATATGCTACCTGAACGCTCAAGACATTATAAACACATATCACCATGAATCAGTAATACAAATCAGCAGGCACAAAAATCAATACAGATTAACATCAGATCAACATTTTACAACCCGCCAACACACATGTGGCAGTTTATATTGGGGGGGGGGGGGGGGGGGGGGGGCTGTATTAGCCTGAGAGGTTTTCCCTTTATCAAACTACTGACTGAGTGGCAGATGACTGCTTACACGGTGCGGCGTTGACGTGTTGCTGGACAAGTTTGCTAACAAAGAACGGACAGAGAAGACTCCAGCCATTCTCTCTACCAATCAGATGATGCTTATGGTCTGGGTGCGAGTGGGGGCAGGTACTTAATTAGAAAAGATTTGCTCTCTGGCCTCAAGACTCTGCTTATGTTAATTATATGGGGAAGAGAGAGGGGGTAGAGTTGATTTCGTATGTAATATAGATGTGTGTGGATGTGGGTGTCGGAGTGTGTGTGTTGTGTGTGTGTGTGTGTGTGTGTGTGTGTGGTGTGCGTGTGTGTGTGTGTGTGCGTGTGTGCGTGTGTGTGTGTGTGGGGGTGGGGTGGGGGGGGGGCAAAGTGAAATAAACTACACTACATATTCAATTGAATGAATGATAGATGGATGTGAAATAAAACGTGATGATATGCTGTTATTGCATGAATAAAACTTTGAGAGAAAAGAGAATCATCTTTACAACATCTACTTCGAATTGAAAGATCAAGTAGGTGTTTGAGAAACAAAAACGGTAAACAAAATAGATGATAAATGAAATAGTAAATTGCTTGGCTGTATGGTAGAATCGCCACGGTCTGTAAATTCTACCTGTTCTGTCAAACCGCTGGTGCATAGCCGAATGAATCACACCGCCCGTTTTGTCCTGAGCTTCTTTTTGTTACTAGGTTCCTCCAGTTGTGTCGATTGTGTGGCAATGCGTGGGTCTCTGCTAAACTTCCCCTGGTAATATTCTACTTCATAAGGCTTAACTTTCCTACAAATATCAGGTGTCCCTGTGGCTCAGTGGTTAGAGTGCGAGTCATTAAGTGGAAAATGAGCATGTCCAGAGGTCATGGGTTCGTATCCCAACCATGGCTCATCCCAAAGATGGAAAAAAAAAAGGGGCAGCAGAGGGACATCCGGAGTCATGAACCGGGTGTGGCCCAACCCCCCTAGAGTGTCAGGAGAAAAGGGCCGAAACACTTGCTTGAAGGGGGGCTTCTCTTCTGAGGACTCTCTGCTGCCACGCCCCTCCACGAGTTTCTCTCGACTACGATGTTTTCAGTCCAAATTTCTTTTGTTTCCTTTGCCTCATCTGTTGAAAGGCGAAGAAGCTCCGTGGTGCATTCCATGTCATGTACCACTCACAGAGAAGTTGCATGGGGCTTGCATGATGTGAGACACATACACTTTACAGCAGACTCCATGAAAACCTTGATCGGAGATGTCCCACCTGATGTGATCTTTGAATTTCTGAGGGAGATAAACAGTTTTCATCTGATCTAAGATTTTATGGAAGAAGGATTTTTAACGAAGTTTCTGGTACGTTTTTGGGGTGTATTTCAAAGATGTGTGAATGGTGTTTGTTTTTGTTGTTGTTGTTGTTTTGTTTGTTGGTTGGTTTTACTTGTGAGCTGATTTCAACGTGGTGTCAGCCCTGACAGCTCGCATGGCCCTTTGCTGGGCTATAAGCAGCATTATCATTACCATTACCATTGCCTCCCTTCTTTAACAGTCCCTGGAGGATGGGTTTTAGCAAGAACATTCAGTCTCGTTACATGGCCACACCAACGTACTTTTCTTTTCTTAACTGATGTCAGTAGATCTTCATGTGGTCTGATAAGCGTTGGATTGTTTGACGCACTGGTTCGTTGGTGAGATGAATAACATGCTGTATATAGTTAAAATCTTCATTAACATCTTGTTTCCATCGCTTGGATTCTTCTCAGATCTGCCTTGAACGTCCATGCCTCGCATGTCTGTAGGAGGATGAAATATACCAGTGCATATGCAGGAGCCGGATCTTGCGCTTCCTGGAGATGTTATTGTCCCTCCGTACAGATATTACTCTGAGCAGTGCTGAAGCAGCTGTGCTCCAACTATCAACTAAGAATTTTAGGGCAGCAGCAGATTCCTGTAGAGTGGCAAGGCCAAACTGACCGTCCGCTGGTGAAAATGGAACTTGTGCTGTGCAGCTAAATTTGCATGCTGTTGACCGAACAGTTTTAGCAGGTAGTTATCTGCCGTTGGCGTATTGTATATTCGGCCCGGAACGACATCACGAAAACATGGGCCACAAAAAATGGCAATTTCTACGTTGGCCACCAGCGCAGATTTAAACACAAGAAATAAGATCTTGGTGCTCCACTACTTAGCCCAATAAGCAACCTCCGATTCAGTACTAGTCTTCTGGTTCTAATGTGGTCAGTGTCCTCATCCACTTCATTTCTATCAACATCCTGTCAATTCAGACTACCTGACCTTTTCTTCTGCCTCATCTTCCGAGGCACCAAAGTGGCACCAGGCCGCTCATTCCACCTCCCCGCCAACAGCCACAGCCAGGCGTTCCCGCCACAGCTGCAACATCAGCAATCCACGGGAGAAGCCAATGTCAAATCATCATGAGGCAGCCACCTGAGGAGATACTGCAGTGCTGTCGGTCAAGTCACTTTGGCGATGTGCAGGGGTATCTGTTCTGAGACAAATTACGCAGGACACCACCTGCTCAGCTTCCTATTGCCCCCTACTGACGGCAAAAATTACTTACTTACGGGGGCAGGGTGAACGAACTCTGCCTCCAGGGGGGTCGCCACCGCGTTCGGTCCGACGACAATTCCCATGACTCTGCCAATACCGGTGACCCTGACAGGACCACACCAGAGGCGTAGACGTGGAGAGGAAATCGAAGCTGAAGCCACCCCCCTTGGAGCAGGCATGAAGGATCGCAACAATGGATACATTTTCATGCTGATTGACGAGGATGATGAAGATGATGCTACGGATTTCCGTTGGCCTCTAATTAAGTATCAGCGTTCTGTTTGCCGTGGTATCGTTGTCCCGTTCCAATTCATTTTAACACAACATCAGAACAGCACAGACAGACCATTCTAAGATGGCTGAAATATCCTGACCTTCAGGTCGTTGGACCAGACAGCTGAGTTACTGAAAACGAATCAAAATGAAATAAACACACACCACGAGACGCGAGGTAATGTTTATTCAATACACAGTACTTCTTCTTCTTCTTCTTCTGCGTACGCAAACTGATACTCCTGCGGACACTCCGTATGTAGACAGGCAAGTATTAATCCCATCTGCCCAACAAAGGGAGTGGAGTTGTGTGTGCATGACCGTCTTTTTTTATCCCGCCATTAAGGCAGCCATACTCTATCTTCGGGGAAGGTGCATGCTATGAGTAACGTGTCATCCATACCAACGGCCAAATTGGCCTTCTTTCCGAAAGTTGGTAATGGGATTTTACGTGTGTGCAAGATGTTATGCGTGCGTTCACGCACGGAACCTCGGTTTATTGTCTCATTCGAAGGACTGAATGGGAAATGGAGTCAGAAAATGTTAACTCCGAGGGAAAAATCCCTCTGTACCGAAACGGCCGTCGGAGATTCGAACCCGCAACCCTTGGATTACGAGTCCGGCTCTCCACCAACTGAGCTATTCCGGACCCCCAATACACAGTACAAAACTGACAAGTGGATTTTCATCACACGTACGTACACTTTCTGCAGACTTCATAATAACAGACGTGAAAACTGCGCGAAATAGTACTCCCTAGTCGACTAACAGCGAGAGAACATGCACACAAAAATTATCCACCCCCCCCCCCCCCTGCCGATAGTCATTTGTGGAATGTTGTTTTGTGCATTGTTTATGCTCATCTATTTTTTAAGTCTGTAGAAGACATGCTTGTTGAAAATGTCCAGTCAGTTTTGTATTGGGTGTTGACTAAGTGTTACTTTGCGCCTAGTTTTCTGTGATTATTTGTGTACTGGATCATCTTTTAACTTTCAACTAACGTCGTCAGAAGGATTAAACAATAGATGTATTGGTTCCGTTTCCAACGTTCTGTGATGTTATTCTGGCATTACACCGGGTCCATATAATGATAATTAGATCTGTCAATGTCCTAAACATCATAGGATCACACACACACACACACATACACGCACACACACACACACACACACACACACACACACACACACACTGAATAAAGATTTTTTTAAACACAAAGATGCGCACTTGCTTTCACACAGACACAGGCACGTACAGAGAGACAGGCAGACAGAAAAAGATAGAGACAGACATAAACAAAAAAGACAGAGACGAAGACATATTGAAGAAAAGGTGGGGGGGGGGGGGGGGGGGGCGGGGGGGGGGGCGGGGGGGGGGGGTAGGGGGAGGAAGACCGGGGCAGGTAGATGACGATGAGGAAGAGGAGACAAACAGGGAAGAAAGGAGAGAAAAAGATACATAGACAGCCAGCCAGACAGCTAGATCACAAAGCTTGACATCCTTTAATGACATAAATCCTTCCTCCAGTGAGACGGCATTTAAACAGGACAGGGAAAGCACAGACCGGAATATCAACTGGAAAGAACAGAAGAGTGTTCCTAATCCTCACAACAATTCAGCAGATATTTTTCTTCTTTTTTTTTTTTTTTAAATCTCGCATCAGTTTATTTATTCCCACGTTATTATGCAAGATACCAAATCAAAGAAAATTGTTATGGTCGTGGACTCTTGTAATTTGTTTTAACTTTCTTTTCTTTCGTTTTTCCTTAAGTACAAAATTTGGCCGTGTAGATGGCAATTTTTGCTAAAACCTTCACTTTCAAGTGTGCTTCCGCGGATCCACAAGAGACCGCCAGTCCAGACGACCTCGACAGCTCATCTGTGGTCCCTGGAGACTGAGTTGTGCCAACACCCCGAAATTCAACGGGTAATCATTTTCTCATCAGCGAAAACCCAATGGTCTGCAAGCTTCCGAACCTCTGTCCCTCAGTGGTCATTCAAAGCACCCCGTGTTTCTTACCATCCCCAAATCCTTGGGATGAAACAACAAAATGAACGGTCCGTACGCTGAGAATGCGAAGAGAGAAAGGAAAGTACGGAATACTATAAGTGTCAAAAGATTTTGCTTTGTAATTGTCTTTATGAAAAGAAGTCATGTTCTTCACGAGAGTGGTTGTAGTCAGTTGTGTTGATGTTGTCTCAAAGGGAATCATCGTCTCTCTCTCTCTCTCTCTCTCTCTCTCTCTCTCTCTCTCTCTCTCTCTCTCTGTCTCTCTCTCTTAGATTATCATGTTGGCATGTTGAATTGTCTGTATGAATGATATGTGCTGAAATAATGTATGCATGACAAGGACAGATTGTAAGACTAGGCTTTGGCCTAAAATCTTCATCCTTGGGTATTAAAGATCAATCAATCAATCAAT
>CM031614.1:38008423-38025923 GCA_018398815.1 Conus ventricosus
GACTCTGACAAATTAGGTGTGGCACTAGATATCTGACAAAAATTTTTTTGGGGTGGCCACTAGATATCGACAAAAACGGAATTTTTAAAGGGGGCGACACAAAACTGACAAGCGGAATTATAGGTTTCGCACTAATATTGACAAATTATAGGTGTGGACATAATATCTGACAATGCGGAAAAATGGGGTGGACACTAGATTCTGACAATTTTAGGTGTGGGCAAGATATCGACAAATTATAGGGCGACAGTAATACTGACAAATTTAGGGTTTACAGTAATATCTGAAAGGCTGGAATTATAGGTGTCAACACTAGATACTGAAGCGGAATTAAGGGGTTTGGACACTAGATATCTGCAAAATTTTTAGGTGTGGCACTAGAATCTGACAAAATTTTGGGGTCGACATAATATCTCAAATTTTAGGTGTGGCGTAGATTCTGACAAGGGTGGAAAATTAGGGGTCGACAGTAGATATCTGACAAATTATAGGTGTCGACAGTAGATCACAAAGCTGGGTTTTAAAAGGGCGACAGTAGTACTGACAAAGCGAATTATTGTGTCGACACTAATATCTGACAAGCGGATTATAGGTGGGACATAGAATCTACAAATTAAGGTAACGACATAGATACTCACCAGCTGGGAAATTTTAGGTTTTCGACACAGATATTACAAAATTTTAGGTGCGACAGTAATATCTGACAAAGCTGGAAATTATAGGTGTGGAAAGTAGATACTGACAAGGCGGAAATTATAGGTGTCGACAATAAATTTTCAAATTATGGTGTCGACAGAAAATATCTGACAATGCTGAATTTTAGGGGTCGACAGTAGTATCGGCAATGTGGAATTATAGGGCGACAGTAGATTCTGACAAATGCTGGAATATAGGTTCGACAGTAGATATCTGACAAATTATAGGGGCGCAGTAGATATTTCCCCAAAGTGGAATTATAGGTGGACAATAGATATCTGACAAGGCTGGAATTTTAGGGGTGACACTAGATATTGCAAATTATAGGGTCGACAGTAGATTTTGACAAAGCTGGGAATATAGGGGTCGCGAGTACTGACAAATGCGGAAATTTTAGTGTCGCAGTAGATTATGACAATGCTGGAATTAAGTGTCGACACAATATCTGCAAAAGGTTTGGGAAATTTTAGGGGTCGACAGAGATATCGACAAGCGGGAATTTTAAGGGGTCGACTATTTTCTGACAAGCTGGAATTATGGGGCGACAAGATATCGACAAGGCTGGAATTATAGTTGGACGTAATATCTACAAATTAAGTGTCGACGTAGAATTGAAAAGGTGGAATTATAGGTGTGGCACTAATACTGAAAATTATAGTGTGGACACAAAAATATCTGCAACGTGGGAAATTTTAGGGGCGACCTAGATTCTGACAAATTATAGTGCGACAGTAGATTCTGACAATGCTGAATTTTGGGGTGGACAGTAGATATTTGACAAAGCTGGAATTATAGGTGTCGATGGGAGATATCTGCAAGCGGGGAAAATAGGGGTGGGGCCTAGATATCTGATAAAGCTGGAATTATAGGGTGGACATAGATACTGACAAAGCTGGAATTATAGGGGTCGACAGTAGATATCGACAAGTTTTTTTGTTGTCGACAGTAGATATTGACAAGGTGGAATTTAGGGGGGACACTAGGTATCGACAATATAGATGTGGCAAACATATCGCAAAGCTGGAATTATGGGGGTTGGGCACACTATCTGAAAAGGGAATTTAGGTGTGGGCACTAGATATCTGACAAACTAAAATTATAGGGGTGGACTAGTATCTGACAAAATTTTAAGGGGTCGACAGTAGATTTGGCAAGGTGGAATTATAGGTGTGGACACTAATATCTGACAATGGGGATTATAGGTGTGGAACGGGTATCTAACAAGCTGGAATAAAGGTGTGGAAATAGATATTACAAATTATAGGTGCGCGTAGTATCTGACAAGGCTGGAAATTTTTAAAGGGGTGGACAAAGAATCTGACAAGCTCGAATTTTAGGTGTCGACAGAAAATTTTTGACAAATTTTGGGTCGACAGTAGATACTGACAAAGCGGAAAAAAGGGTGGGCACTAGATATCTGACAAAGGGGGAATTTTAGGTTCGACAGTAATATTGACAAATTATAGGTTTTGACAGTAAAATTGACAAATTTTAGGTTGGACACTAGATATCTGACAAATTATAGTTTTTACAGTAAACTGACAAATTTAGGTGTGAAAGTTCGACAAAACTGGAATTAAAGGTTGGGCAAGATATGTGACAAATTATAGGGGTGGACACTAAAAACTGACAAATTAAGGGGTCGCAGTAATATCTGACAAATATAGGGGGTCGACAAAAGAACTACAAAGCTGGAATTTAGGGGGGGAAGTAGTATCTGACAAATTATGTGTCGCGTAGTATCGACAAATTTTTAAGGGGTCGACATAGAATCTGACAATTATAGGGTGTCGACAGAGATTCTGACAAAAATTTTAAGTGTCGCACTAGAATCTACAAGCTGGAATTATAGGTGTGGACCGATATCTGACAAATTATAGGTGGGCAGTAATACTGTCAAAAAGGGGGGGACTAGATATTGACAAGGCTGGAATTATAGGGGTGGGCAGAGATATCTACAATGCGGGAAAGATAGGGGGGACACTAGTATCTGACAAGGCGGAATTATAGGTGTGGACACTGATATTGACAAATTATAGGTGCGACAGTGATAAATGACAAGCTGGGAAATTTTAGGGTGGACAGTAATATCTCACAATGCTGGAATTTAGGTGTCGACATGGATTCTACAAATAAGGTCGACAGGGAAAAACGACAAGGGTGGGAATTATAAGGGGGGGACAGTAGATACGACAAATTGTAGGTGTCGACGAGATTCTGACAATCGGAATTATAGGTGTGGGGCACTAGATATCTGACAATGTTAATTTAGGGGTCACGTAGATATCTGACAAGCGAATTTAGGTGTGGAACTAGAATTTTGACAAATTAGTGTGGGCACAATATCGCAACCTGGAAATAGGTGCGACACAGTATCGACAAAATTTTAGGGGTCCCCCCCAAAATAGATATCTGACAATGGGAATTTTAAAGGGGTGACGTTTGATTTTTTGACAAAGCGGAATTATAGGGGTCGATGGTGATATTTACAAAACTGGAAAATGGTGTGGACATAGATATCTGATAAAACTGGAATTAAGGTTGGACACTAGATATTGCAAAGCTGGAAATTTTAGGTGTCGACAGTAGATTTCTGAAATTAAAGTTCGACAGTAGATATTGACAAGGCTGGAAAATTTTAAGGGTGGACACTAGGGGATTGAACTTATAATTTGGGCACTACATATCGACAAAACTGGAATTAAGGTGTGGGCACTACATATCCCGACAAAAACGGAATTTTAGGGGGGACAAGAATCTGACAAGGCTAAAAAATTTTGGGTGGGCAGTAAAATGACAAATTTGTGTCGACAGTAGATATGTGGCCCAAGGGGGAATTATAGGTGTGGACACTCAATCTGACAATGCTGAATAAGGGGTTGGACCGGATATCTAACAAAGCTGAATTATAGGTGTGGGAAAAATTTGAAAAAATTTAGTGCACATAATACTGACAAGGCGGAATTTTGGTGTGGACACAAGATATCTGACAAAGCTCGAATTTTGGTGTCGACAGTAATATCTACAAAATTTTAAGGGGTCGACGTAGATTCTGACAAAGCTGGAAAAAGGGGGGGACCTAATTCTGACAAGGCTGGGAATTATAGGTGTCGACATAAAAACAAAAAATTAAGGTGTGGCAGTGTTCGACAAAATTTTAGGTGTGGACACTAAAATTGACAAATTAAAGTTTGGACGTAGAAAAGACAAAATTAGGGTCGACACTGATATTGACAAAGTGGTTATAGGGGTGGGGCAGTAGATATGGACAAAATTTTGGTTGGACCTTATTTGACAAATTAAGGTGCGACAGGATATCTGACAAATATAGGGGTCGACACGATATTGACAAAGCTGGAAATTTTAGGGGGGGACGTAAACTGACAAATTTTAGGTCCCACAGTAGATATCTGACAAATTTTAGGTTCGACAGTAGATATCTGACAAAAAATTTTAGGGTCGACAGTAATAATTTTACAAATTATAGGGGCGCACTAGATACGACAAAGCGGAATTAAGGTGTGGAACTAGATATTTCAAATATAGGTTGGGGCGTAGATATCTTCAAATTATAGGTGGGACACTAGATATCTACAAGGGTGGAAATTTTTTTGGGGGGACAGTAGAATTCTGACAATGCTGGAATGATAGGGGTTTGGGCACTAGATATCGACAAGGCTGGAATTATAGGGGTGGAAAACTAAAATTACAATTATAGGGTCGACAGTAGATATTGACAAGTGGGAAATTTAAAGGGGTTTAAGTAATATCTCAAATGCTGGAATTATAGGGGGTCACACTAGATAATCGCAAATTATATGTGCAATAGATATTGACAAGGGGGGAATTATAGGTGTGACAGTAATATTGACAAATTGTAGGTGTGACAGTAATACTGACAATGCTGGAATTTTAGGGGTGGACACTAATATCTGACAATGCTTAATTTTAAAGGTTCGACAGTAAAATCGACAATGCTGGTTTAGGTGTGGCACTAGTATCTGACAAGGCTGGAATTATAGGTTGGAACAATATCTGACAATGCTGAATTATAGGGGTGGACCTGTATTGAAAATTTTAGGTGTCGACAGTAGATTCTGACAAATTTAGGTGTCGACAGTAAACTGACAAAATTTAGGTGTCGACAGTGATATCTGACAAAAAAAAGTGTCGACACTAGATATTGAAAATTATAGGGGCAGTAATTTGCAAATTAAGGTGTCACACAGATATCTGACAAATTATAGTGTCGACAGTAGATATCTGACAAATTATAGGGGGTCGACAGTAATATCTGACAAATTAAGGTGTCACAGTAGATATCTGACAAAATGGAATTTTGGTGTGGACACAGATTTGACAAGGCGGATAAAAGGGGGGACAGTAGAAATCTGACAAATTATAGGGGTGGACAAGTATCTGACAATTATAGGTGTGGGAATAAAATCTGACAAATTAAGGTGTGGACAGAGATTCTGACAAATTATAGGGGTCGACAATAGAATTTTTGACAAAACGGAATTTTTGGTTGGACAGTAGATATCTGACAAATTTTAGGTGTGGCACAGATATCGACAAATTAAGGTGTGAAATAGATATCTGACAAAGGGTGGAATTTTAGTGTCGACACTAGATATTGACAAAGCTGGAATTATAGTGTGGACATAGAATCTGACAAAATTTTAGGGGTCGATAGTAATATCGACAAATATAGGTTCGACAGTGATACTAAAAATTTTGTGTCGACGTAATATTACAAATTATAGTGTCGACATAAAATCTGACAAATTGGACTTATAGGTGTGGACACTAATATCGACAATTTTAAAGGGGTCGACAGTAAATTGCAAATTATAGGTGTGGCACTAGATACTGACAAAGCTAATTATAGGGTGGACAGAGAATCTGCAATGCTGGAATTATAGTGGGACACTAGATATTGACAAAGGGTGGAATATAGGTGGGGACATAATACTACAAAATTAAGGTGTCGACATAGTATCTGCAAGCGGAAATTTAGGTGTGGGCGTAGATATCTCACAACGCTGGGAATTAGGGGTCGACACAGATTCTGACAAATTTTGGGGTCGACAGTAATATTCAAGGTGGAATTATTGGTTGGGACAGTAGATATCTGACAAAATTTTAGGGGGTTCGACAGTAATATCGACAAATTTTAATTTGGCACTAGATTCTGACAAATTTAGGTTGGACAGTAGATATCTGAAAATTATAGGTGTCACATAGATATTGACAAATATAGGTGTCGACAGTAATATCTAAAATAAGGGGCGACACTAGATATCTGAAAAGCGGAATTATAGGGTGGACCTAGATTCTGACAAAATTTTGGGGTCGACAGTAATATCCCACAAGGTTTAAATTATGGTGGGACAGTAATAATTTACAAATTATAGGTGTGACAGGGAATATCTGACAAGGCGGGAAATTTTAGGTGTGGGCATAATATCTGACAAATTAAGGTGTCGACAGTAGATATCTGCAAATTATAGGTTGGACACTAAATATCTGACAGATTATAGGTGTGGACACTAGATATCTGACAAATTAAGTGTCGACAGTAGATCTGACAAAACTGGAATTTTAGTGTGGAACTAGATTTTGAAAAGCTGAAATTATATGGCGCCCGATTTGACCCGGGGGAAATTCGTATCGATTTCCTTTTTCGCGCAACTTTTTTCCAAATGGGAAAAAATTTTTGATCACACAGGTGTGCAGTGTGTGTTGGTGTGTGTGTTGTGTGTGGTGTGTGTGGTTTGTGTGTGTGTGTGTGTGTGAGTGGTGTGTGTGTGTGTTGTTGGGGCTGTCTGTCTGTCTTCTTCTGCTTCTGTGCTGTGTGTCGCGGTCGGGTCTTTCCACCCGGCGATCACGTCACGATTTGCTTGCACACTGCTTTCATGTTCGTATATGCTTGTGTGCATGCGTTCATGTGTAATGTAACACATTATTTTATTCCCCTTTCAGAAGACCGGGGCCAAAGCCCAAGAAAACAGGCCCATGCCTTGCCGACTGCCCCGGTTTTACTTCAACTCGAAAGGGGGGAGAAAAAAAGGGGCATACTGGCTACCGGCCTCAACCAGTTTGGCCCGGGACTCGTATCCCCCTTTTTAAGTTCTTAACTAAAAAACCCCTCAAACACTAGTGTAGGTTATCCCGTTTCCTATATTTTACAAATTTTTTAGATTTTAGTTTTTGCTTAAATCCTTTGTTTTTCCGATCTTTTTCAATAACATCTTTTTCCAAAAACATTCTAAAATGAGTCTTGTCTTTCATGTGAAAAAAAATTTTACAGTTTTTAAATGTTCTTAGCTTTTAAAAGGTTATATTTTTGACAAAAAAATCCACACACTTTCCCCAGCTTGCCTTCCACTAAAAGTAGTTTTGATAAAGAGTTTTTTTTTTAAAATTGTCTTTTTCCCGAACAGTAAAATTTTAAAAAAATGTGTCGCGTTCCTTCAAACTTTTTTTAAAAAAAACTGTTCTAAAAAATCATCAGTTTATTGCTAGGTTTAATAAAAATATGTTTTCTTGTCCTAAAAACCCTTCTTCTGATATGCTTTGTTCCTTTTAAGTGTTGGCAGAAAATTACAATATGATCAAAAATTTAGCGATAAATGTTTGTAATAGGTCGGGGAACAATTATTGTTTTTCGAAAACCATTCCCCACAAATTATTGAACAATGGGGTTTTTGTTAAAAGTTTAATGCTCCATAGTTTTTAACAGAATTTAATCTAATCCAGTTTGTTTTTTTCATGCTCTCTGTCAAAATTGTTCATATAAAAAAACCCTTTAAAAAGTTCTAAATGTGAAATTTAACCCCAATTCAGTGCTGTAAGATTGTTCTTTTAATTTAAATTGTTTTTTTGCTTTTTGTTATGACCGAAATACCCTCGCCTTGTAAAGAAACGCGATGGTAATTTTAAAGTTTTTAAACTCTAAGTTTTTGCCAGCTAATTTAGAATTTTTTAAAGGACGCACTGACCCCCACAGCCCATTCCTCCCCTCATCTTTTAAGACAGAAATTTCAAATTTCTTTTGGAAGTGTTCCTTTTTTCATTTGGGGGAAAAAAAACTGTTTTTTTTGTGAAGCGCCTTTTAAAAAACTGTTCTTTCGTGGGGGATGTTTTTTTATTCCCTACGGCGTTATTTAATTTCTTTCGCTTTGTCGCCCGGGCAAAAGACTTACATGTAAAGGGCCAGGTTAATGCTTTTCTGAAATTTTTGACGGCAAAAAAAATGTAAAGGGCTTTGAATTCAAATTTTATGTCCATTCTAAAAGGGTTTCCCCAAGTCCATTTGAGGTAGGTTTTCGAACTTTTTTTTTTTCTAGGGCCCCAACTTTTTTGCCTCTAGTTTGCGCGTTGTTCTTTTTTAGGAAACTTTTTGTGTCGCCAACCTTTTTGCGTTTTTAATACCATCTTTGTGTATCAAAACCCGCGCCTTTCCCCATTTGTTCAAGTCTGTAACTCTGAAGGTTTTTAATTCTAAATTTATACCCTCACAGGCGCTAAGAAATCTGTTTCTTCTGGCCCCGCGACTTTTTTTTGTAGCGTTTTATTTTTATTTCTAAAACAATGTGTGGTTATGCATTTCAAATTTTTCCGCTTTGTCTTTGATTTTTATATTAAATGATCCGCCCCTCCCACAAATAATTTTTAAAACGTAAATTGGGAATTGTTAATTTCAAAAATCGCAATATGCAGCTTTCCCGAGGAAAGTCTTAAAACGTTGAGGGCTTCCATATAAAAGTTGTCGTAGTGTAGTACCCAAATGAACATACAGTAATGAATGTAATGCAAGATCGAGCGGATTTTCCCCCCTATAAGTGGGTTTTGTCTGGCGCACTCTAAAACTATGGTGGGTCGATTCCCAGTTGTAAAGCCAAACATTTTAGCTAGCCTCATAAAAATAAAAACTACTTCTTTTTTTTCGGTTTTGAATGTAACATTGTTTTTGATTTGCATTGTTAGTTTGAGAGAAAATGTCGAAGTTCTCATTTCTTTTTTGTGAGCAAAACCGAAATAACCATAGGTATGGTTAAGGGGCTAACTTTGTTCCCTGTTTGTCAATTTTTAAAACCTTTTATTTTTCCTGGTTTTCAGTTTTTTAAAAACCATACGACTTTGTAGTTTATTTCATGGAGGGGGCCATTTTGGTTCCGCAACGTTCTTAACAGCATGCTCTAAAAACAAAGGAGGGTTTGAGTTGTATTGTTAAAAACTTTTTTTTAAAACAAATAAAATGAGGGGTTTAAATTACTAATGCAAAATATTTGTTGGGCCGCACTACAATCTTAAAAATTAAAAACTGACACCTCAACATTTCTGTGACTCAGTTGCCCCTTTCAAAAAAGGTGAGTACCCCTTGGCCAAATATCTTAACCCCTTTTTAAAACGACCGCACCCCAAATTTTGGTTTAGTCATCCGATGCATTTATCAGAACCAGTTAAACTTTGTGTGTTTTGGTAACTGGGGTGGGTGTCGATCCGATATTAAATTCCTGATCCTTTGGGGGGGGTCAGTGAAAGATTTTTTTTTAAATTACCCCTTAGGCGATTTTGACTGAATTGAAAGGGCCCTTTGCCAAATGAAAAACCCTTTTTAACCCATTCAGCAACGAATAGACATGAGGCTTTTGAAGGTTTGAAACGAATTCAAATTAATGTTAGACAGCTTTAGAAAAAAAGTTGGTTTAAAATCATGGCCTAGGCACCCTTTTTTTGGGGCGTGCACAGAAAGTAAAACTATGATGGGATCCCCTTTTACCTCTTTCTCTTAGGACAGGGTTCCCCGGGTCCAAGAGCAAGGCAAAAAAACGATGGAAACATTTATTTTGCACTTCTAAGGCCTAACTAGAGCAGGAATAGAACGAAAAAACGACTTGTTGACTTCTTTGGGTTTGCTGGGGCTCGCAAGCAAAAAACGAAATCGAATAACGATCCTTTAGGTTTTTTGATGCCAAAAACAATATTAGCAAATTTAGGGCGCCATTATTCTACAGTTTTTTTTCCTTGGTATAAAAGGTCCCAAAATGTTTTAAAATACGAAAGATCAAAGTGATTTGCTGTTGGCGGGGTTTATACATGTCCCTTCTGCCCTCAGGCCCCCAGATAGGTACAATAAAAAACTACAACAATGAAATCTTGTGGCGGCAATGAAAAAAAGGGGGAAAAAAAACGACAAAAATTCGGGGCCCAGTAATTTTACAAACAATAAAAAAACACGATGCCCCCCAAAGTTAAAGTTTCCAATCCCTAAGGAAAAAAAAAGTCCAAAAGCCGTTGAAGAACCCAAAAAAAAAAAATAATGCCCTAAATTAAAAAGACAGCGTTGTTGTTGTATTAACTGGCATGGGATTACTTGGTCTTTATTTATAATTTTTTAACCCCAACTATTAAAGAGAAAATCCCCATAAGGCTGGGCCCAAAAACCCAATACTTTGTTGCAGTAGAAAAAAGCCGCAAAACCCCCCCTAAATCCAGGTAAAGGGTTCTATGCTTTCCCGGTAATTTTTTTAATAAATGCAAGATGATAAAGTTTTTTTTTCCCATGATTTATCGTCGGTGATGGAGGCGTGGCGGTGGAGGTACTGAATTTTTGGCCCACCCCCGCTGTAATAGCCAACACCAATGTATTTTGAAAATCCAAAGGGGTTTAAACCCTTGTAATGTGACCCTTGCTCTTAAACGTGTTTTATTGTTCTGCTAGGTTGTTTTACAAAATTTTTTGGGATGTTTCCTTATTTGCCCCTTTGAGTTCGTATTCTTCTCGGTTAGTAGACACATTCAGTCTTGCGATTTTCTTCTTAGTTCATGTAGTTTTTGTTCTATTTTTTTTAACATCACCCCCTAAGTTGTCCTGTTACCCTCAGCGGGGTTTTTTTTTTCCTTTTTATTGCTTTCTAGTTAGTCAGTTTTGCGAATTGTTTAATAATTCCGCTGTTCTTCTTAAGCACGATAAGGGCTTTTAATTCTTTAGGTGCTTGGTTGTGTTTAGTTTTTGGTATGTTTTCTGAAAACGGTTTTGTTCTATTCTTTATTAATTTGCCCCGTGATTGATTTAATTCTTCCCGTTCCTTTTTGCATTTGGTTTTTGTTCGGAGTTTTTTTTGTATGTTTTGTGTAAGCAAAATGCTTCCTTATTGTTTTGGTTTTAACAATGTCAAGGCGTTTCGCCGCTTGCATGAGCCTTTGTCTAATTGTACTCGCCTACAACTTTTTGGGTTTCGTTTATTGTAGCGGAACAGTTCTCCTTTTTGGCGTTTTTCACATACAAAAGGCCGCCTTTTAGTTTTAAAATCCTCAGGGGCTATAAAACCCCGGGGGGTTCATACCTAAACTTTATAAAAAGTTGACCTTGGTTGTGTTATTTTATGCCCCAATTTAGGCCGTTTTAGCGTGCGTGTCAAAGGAGTCATTTCATCTGTTGTTTCGGATCAAATATAAAATTTTCACCCCCAAGCCTGCCTTTTTTAAATAATTAAAATTTTTATTTGTTTTATAAAAAATGACAAGCAATGGCTCGATTCTTGACCCCAAAGAAAGTAAAAGAACCCCCTGGCGTTTAAGGGGAAAAAAGGATTTATGTTCCCAAAAAACCCCTTTTTATTGATGCGGATCAAATTCTTTCTGTCAGATTTCCAGACCTAGGAGCGGATGAATGATTGTGCCAGGTCTGCGCGATTCTTTCAAAAAAGACCTCGCTTCAACCCCGCCCAACCAGAACAGTTGTCCAGAATCGGTGGGCATCGTTAAAAAAATGTCTATAAAACTTGAGGGGCAAAAAAATATTTTCTTTACACAAGCAGCATTTTTTTAACCTTTTGATCTATGGCTAACCCCGAATGAAAGGGATGTCTTGCGTTTAAGGAATTGGGAAAAAAGAAACACTAAAACTTAGAATAGGCGCCGAACTCGGCGCAGGTGAAAAAGCAGCAAAAAAATTTTGCTCTAATTTTTTTTATGGAAATCGCTTTTCCTTCCCCTTGTTTTGATTGTTAAAAACGCTTCCCCCTACTTTTAAGGAGATTACAAAAAGATTGGCATCGAATTAAATTTTAACGAATAAAACGTGTTATCAGATTCAGCACCGAAGCAAAGTACGATTTCTGAATCCGTTGGGGTTGGGGTGTTGTTGCAACCCCAATTTTTGCAAGGTGTTGGGCAAAAATTCAGTCACAAAATTTTAACATATTTCGAAACAGTGCGTTCTTCAACAATCCTAAAAGCGGGCAGACCTATAGGAATTTTAATTTTTAGTGTCAAGTAAAATCGCTTTAAAAGGGATTTTTTGCTGTGTGAAGATGAAGAACCATTGCAAAAGCAAATGAAAAGTTTTTTAATCCAAAAATAACGAAAAATACAATTTTTCGATTGATGGTAGTCCTACCAAATCATACTAGCGGGCTTAGACCCTTTCGCATTTTGACGAAATAAGAAAATTGTTTTGGGGGGGGGGAGGGGGTAGAAGTCCAACAGCGACCTTTTGGGCTAAAGATCTACACCCTTCCGTGTTTGGGTTGCGATTATTTAAAAACAAAATACGGTTTATGATTTACTAAAGGGCAACAGAGGATAATTTAGTTGCTGGAAGTGGGGGAAAAAGTTTTAGACGTAATAACCTTCAAAAGAGAAAGAAAAAGTGCTGAAAAAAACCCTTAATGTAAATTTTTTTTTTTAATTGATACACAGTGAATTTAAAGATAACGATTAGATTATAAGAATAAAATTTTTTTTTACTTTAAAAAAAAGCGTCTGTTGTGTTTTCGAAAGTACCCACGAAGGATAGCGGAAATCTGCTGCTATAGAAGGCAACATTTACCCCGGGCCGCTTGCTGTGAAGTAAAAAACTTCGATTAACCCCAAAATTCACGATGCAGCAAAAACTAGAGCAGGACCTTTTTAAAAATACAGCAAAACCCGCGAAGGTTTTCTGTGCCTTTTTGTGTTACATATGTTAAAACAGGGATCAACTATAAGTGCACTATCGGCAGGGACAAGTGTTGGCTCTTAAAAAAGGTGTTGGTGCACCCTTAGCTTTACCCCTAGGCGGGGTGTTTTTGGTCTTGGCCCGTGTTCATTAGCTGTAATGCTGCTAGCAAAAAATTAAAAAATAAATCCAAAGCACACAGCTTTGGTTCAAAAAAACAGCTAAAATTTGTTCGTTCAAACTGACAATAAATAAAACGCTAGTTGACTCAAAATCCAGATGAAAAATTTAGTCGTTACAGGCCCATTTTGATGACTATAAAAAACAAAGTTTGATCTTCAAAAAAAAGGCAAGGGAAGTTTTTTAACAGCGACGCCCAGCGATAAAAAAGGAATGCTTAAAAAAAAATAAACGAAACATTTAACTCTGTTCTAAACGCTCACATTTAAAAACCCAAAGGGGTTTTTAAATTTAGTTTATGGCCAAGCACAAAAAGACCGTTGATATTGATTCTGATTATTTTTTTTTTTTTTTAAATTTTAAAAAATATTTTGAGTTAGAAAAGAAAAAACAAATGGCTAAGATATATGAGGGGCAAGCGAAAATTTTTTGAAGGAATGCTCGAGGGGAGCGTTTTTTTTAAAAGCTTTAAATGAAATTGATCTAGAAGCATTGATCCAACAAAGTCAGGAAGGTTGTTATGCTATTCCAAGTTCCCGGTAAAATACAATAGACGCCCGGTTAAAGTACAGTTTGCTGTTTTAATCGACTATTTTAACAATAATGAAGGGGAAAATTTGCCAGTTGGGGCTCAATAGCAAAAGGTATTCTTTTCGTAAAGACTTAACCCCGGGTTGGGGCAGGGCCAATGCTTACCAGTTTGATGTGGCCCCTGAAAAAGCCAAAAAGGAGGTCGGTTGGTAAAACGAAGTCTTAGAGATTATTTAAACAGTAAGTATGGCCCATTGTAGGAAGTCTTACTTCCCAAAACCCCGCATTAGTCGTAAAAAGCGGTTTTTAAACATAAAGAATTTTCAGCCAAATGTTTTATGGGTGTGTTTTTGAAGGCGCATTATCGCAAAAAAGCAGGAGGTATCAACTATGAACCTTACATCAAATCTTTAATTCAAAGGAATATCCTTCCCGTTGCGTGGATTCCCCTTTTCGTTTGAAAGAAAAAACAAACCAATAAGTTAAAGTATAAAATGGGATGAGGAAAACAAATTTGGGCCTATTTGGTGTCCAAGAAAAGTCCCAACAATTTTGGGGGCCAGACAAAAAGCATGTGGACTATGCAAGTTTCCCAGCGGGGCTACGCATTTTCACATTGTCGAACAATGGGGATTTTTGAGTTTTCAAAAAAAAATAGCAACAAGAAATTTTGTAGAAAATGTTTAAAAAGTTTCCCTCTTTCCAAACGCGCTTGAAATATAAAACATTGTAGTAGCCCGTTGACTGTAATACAGAATAATTACGCCCCCGAAGGCAGTAAATTAGTTTTAAGAACTGGGAAAAAAAATGCAAATTACTCCATACGTTGGGTTTTCGCGACTTTGAGGGTTTTGTTCCTTTTGGGGGGACAACCCCACAGAAACTTCTAAAAACAGACAAAAAGAGTAATCACCAGATTTGTTCATTTGCCTTCGTTATTGTCAGGTCAGATGGCGCTCATTCACGCCAGAATTATATAGAGGGCCTAATGCTGCAGAATACTTCTTAGAACGCATGCAGAAAGTGCGAAATGACTGTTCTAATAAACTGAATCTCTCAGGCATTATTATGACTCCTGAAGATCAACAACAGTATGACTCAGCCACACGTTGTTGGATTTGCGGTTTAGGCCTCTCATCAGACGCAGAGAATCCGACAGTAAGAGACCATGATCACATTAGCGGAAAGTTCAGAGGAGCGGCGCATAACAAATGCAATCTTCAACTAAAGGTGACCCAAAGACATGGAAGCTGCCCATCTTCTTTCACAACTTGCGAGGTTATGACTCTCCCTTATACTGCAAGCAGTAACCAGCGCCTTCAGGGTAGCATGCATTGCACAGTCATCAGAAAAGTACATGTGTTTCACTTTAAATAACATGTCTTTTTATGACTCTATGCAACACATGATGGGTTCATTAGAGTCACTGGCTATGTCCTTAAAGTCTTGCCCAATAACAGAAGAATATTTTGACCCAACTCTTGTTAGAAAGGGCGTTTACCCTTATGAGTACATGAACAGTTGGGAAAGGTTTGACGAAGATACACTTCCACCTAAAGGCGCGTTCTTTTCTAGTCTTAGAGGAAAGGACATCAGCGATTCTGATTACCAACATGCTCAAGATGCGTGGCAGAAGTTAGAGTGTTAAAACGATGGGAGACTATCATGACTCATACTTGATGGCTGATGTATGTTTGTTGGCGGATATTTTTGAAATTATAGAAAGACCTGCATGAAACATTATAGCCTGGATCCCGCGCATTACATTTCTGCGCCCGGGATGAGTTGGGATGCTTTCTTAAAGTTTACTGGAGTACAGATTGATTTATTGTCTGACCTACCAATGATTCAGATGATGAAAACGGATTGCGTGGAGGAATTAGTATGGCGTCGCATCATTACTGTAAAGCAAACAACAAATACTTGGACGACTATGATCCAAGTAAAAGGTCTAACTATCTCATGTATTTAGATGCAAACAATCTGTATGGATGGGCAATGGCGCAATCCTTCCATTACGCAACTTTAAAATGTACACAGAAGACAAACCAAAATATATTCAAAAGGCATTAAAGTGGTTGGGCAGTTTGGCGCCTGATCAACAGCGTGGATACATTCTAGAAGTTGACTTAGAATATCCTCATGAACTCCATGACCTGCATAATGACTATCCATTAGCAGCAGAAAGTCTAAAGATGAACCCAAGAGAGCCGCCTAAACTTGTGCTAATCTTCGTGGCAAAAAAAATTATGTCTGTCATTACAGACTTCTACAATTTTATTTAAGACATGGTTTGAAGTTGACAGCTGTTCATCGCATAATTGCTTTTGACCAAGAACAGTTCATGAAACCATACATCATGAAAAACACTGATCTTAGAACTAAATCGCAGATGCTTCAGAAAAAGACTTTTTCAAGCTGATGAACAACAGCTGTTTTGGAAAGACTATGGAGAATCCGCACAAGCGCAAAGATGTCAGATTAGTCACCAAAGAGAACGAAGCAATTAAGCTGACTTCAAAACCTAATTATCAGGACTTCAGAAGATTTCATGATCAGCTTTTTGGCATAATAATGAAAAAAAAGAAAGTCAAATTGGACAAACCTGTATTTATTGGGTTACCGCTTAAATTATCAAGCTTTAATGTTAGAGTTTCTTTTTGATTCTTTAAACCCCTTTATCCAGGTGAAGGTACTTTCCCCAGTACAGTAGTTTTTTATAGATATCCCTATGAAGAAAAAAAAAAATTGAATGACTTAGAGACTTGAGCAACTTGAGATGACTTGAGGACAACTTGAGTAAGAACTTAGAAGTGACTTGGAGTGACTTGAGTTAAGAACTTGTGGATGACTTAAGTGTGCATGCGTGGGGCGGGTGGGGTGGGTGGGGTGGGAGTGTGCATGCGTGGGTGGGGTGGGGACGTGCGTGTTTATGTGTGCGCGCACCTTTAATTATTTATAAGAAACGGATGTTCAGAATATAATATAGTTATTATCAGTAAAACAACAAAACAACAGCAATAACAGCATATATACAAGCACAATCGCACGCACGCACACACACACACACACAAACATTTAAGAAATAGGGAGGTGCTTGCATGGGGAAATGGGAAAGGGTTTTATGGTTCGCGCTTGAGCACCGTAAATTCAAGACGGCTGACAGTCTCTCTGTCAACTGAAGATTATTCAAAGCGGCCACCAAGTGCATTTATCAAAAGCTTGATTTAATAAACAAGACAGTTGAATAAAGTACACTCTGTGGCCGCTTGAAAAAGCAGCCAAAAAGTTGAAGCAGGACGCTGAAGCGAAGCAGTGAAGCCAGAAATCACAGCAATATATACAACGTCATGGAGTGCTTGGTGGAAATTCAAGGCAGTCAACTCTAAATATAGTACCGTTCATGCATGAACGGTACTATATTTAGAGCCACGTCAGTGGTAGGCCTGCAGTGGTCTTACAGTCGCGCGCACTGTTGCTAAAACGCCGCACAACCCTGCCTCTAAACAACCCCGAAGCTCCAGTAGGCGGGGGTAGAGGTGGGCTTTGTAGGTCAACCGGCAGATCTGCCGATTGGCCTAGTTTTGATTTCTGGCAGCCAGGCTAGTAAAACTACCACTGTGGAAGTGACTCAATTACTCCTGCGGGCAGAGTATCATGCCAGAATGCTTTAAAGTTGTCTTTGCTTTCTGAAGCCAGTGTCCTAAAAAAAGAGCCTTAGAAAGAGATTTCTTTCACTATCTTTCACTGAGTAACAAGCCCGGTGTAAGAAAGGAGTCATTTCTTGAACACTTTCAAAGGCGTTGGTTTTATCAAATGGTTCGAAAGGTAGCTCACAAAGCTGTTTTTTCAAATATTTATCAAGATCTTCAACTGATAGTTCCGTTTTTGTTGAGGAAACAAAATGCTTCCTTTTGGCTTTGAGGGTGGAGAACAAGGCCCACCACTCAATTTATTTGACAAAAACTTTCCCATGGCCTCATGATAAACAATGTGTTTTTTCACAAGATTGGTCTGTTGATCAGAAAGTTTTTCTTGCGAAAATAACAACTGTTCTTCAGACATTTCTTCAGAAATAGTAGCGTCACTTCCAGCGCTGGCAGAAAGCATTGAAACATCGCTTCCCTGACTCGCCATGTTTTT
>CM031614.1:38030923-38038423 GCA_018398815.1 Conus ventricosus
TTCACACACCTGTATTTTGTCCAAATCAAAATCTTTATCATCACACAGGTGGGTGTGTGTTTCTGCATGTGTGTGTGTGTGTGTGTGTGCATGTGTGTGTGTGTGTGTGTGTGTGTGTGTGTGTGTGTGTGTGTGTGTGTGTGTGGTGTGTGTGTGTGTGTGTTATGTGCACGCACGCGTGTGTGTGTGTTTATGTGGTGTGTGTGTGTGTGTGTGTGTGTGTGTGTGTGTGTGTATGTATGTGTGTGTGTGTGTGTGTGGTGTGTGTGTGTGTGTGTGTGTGTGTGTGTGTGTGTGTTTATGTGTGTGTGTGTGTGTGTGGTGTGTGTGTGTGTGTGTGTGTGTGTGTGTGTGTGAATATGTGTGTGATTGTGTGTGTGTGATTGTGTGTGGATTGTGTGTGTGTGTTTGTGTGTGTGTGTGTGTGTGTGTGTGTGTGTGTGTGTGTGTGTGTGTGTGTGTGTGTGTGTGTGTGTGTGTGTGTGTGTGTGTGAGTAGCACCACCGATCACACTCACGCATACCTTTGCACACGTACTTACATGTCCATATATGCTTGTGTGCATGTGTCCGTGTGTAATGTGAATACATCTATTTCATTGCCCATTGCAGAGGACCGGTGCCAACTGCCCATGAAGCCAGGCCTATGCAAGCCCCGCATGCCCAGGTTCTACTTCAACTCGGAGAAGGGGGCTTGTGAACGGTTCATTTACGGAGGTTGTGCTGCAACGAAAACAACTTTCTCACCCTAGAAGCTTGCCAGAACGCCTGCACATCCGCTGTTACAAAGAGTAATCCTTTTATTTCTTCTTTCCAATCTTCATATAATGTGTCTCCCATTCCGCTGCCTTCACCTATTTCCAAACCTCTCTACCCACTCCCTCTAATATCACCACCTCTATTACAACTGATGCTGAATAAAATAGTGGTCCTTTCGTTTTCTTTCATCGGCCGTGTTGTGTTGATGGCCTCAGTCCGTCGACTTTCATGCCACACCACCTTACTCCCATAAGCTCCCGTCCACCCATAGCCACATTTAGTTGGTCCTGTTATCAGTCTCAGCACAAGTCAATCCCAGGGAGCAGTAGTATCAGGGCGTCAGTAGGAAACCTGCCAGAGGAACCCTGCAATGTCGCACAGTTACTATGTGTGATCTGTGGTATCTGTTTGCACTGGATGATGCACAACGCAGCTACTAAGCACCACTACCTCTCCATCATGTACCTTTACAGACACATTATCCTGCACCGAACAGACCCCAGTTTGATGCTGGAAGAGTTGTCAGGAAAATGGTGAGCCACACTGTCAGAGACAAACCATGAAGTGGATGAAACTCCACTGTGTGATTCCAGTCTTCCCATCATACCCCAATGGCCAGCACGAACGGGTTGCGATGGAAGCCAAATGCTCACATCAATCAATCCCTGCTGAACACGAACTCACGACCTCAAAAGTAGTTGGCTTCACATTTTGTGTAAAAACTCCATTTAACTGGATATTTTAGACTGATGCAAATCCTGACTGTTTAACCAAACCAGTAAAGTATGGCTGGGAACACCTACCAGCCACCTGTGGCGAAGTGTTAGCGTCGCGACTCCCGGCTGGAGGGTCGTGGTTCCAATCCCACAGAATCATGTGGGTGTTTTCTGCCACCGACCAGCTCTACCCAGAGTTGAGTTGCTTGCGACTCAGTTGGGAAATGAAACGGAACGGGTACCACACAGTCGATTTCATCCACTAAATGAGATGCGTTTCTGAGAGTGTTCTCAATTTCATAACCAACACTGCATGTTGCCCTGTATTCTCTCGGCCTGGTTGACGCCGGGATATATTATGAAAGGAAGCGTAGAGTACACCCTTCATGTAGTCCTCAGACCGAAATGGAAATCAGTAGCATCAATATAAGTCATCCTCATTCTCAACGATCAGCAGAAAAATAAAAATAAAAAGTCTCAAATTCAGGGTCACTGGCCCATCATGCTCATCAGGGTCACACACAATTTCGATGTTCTCCTCCAACACTTTGCCAGGTTGTTTTTCCGTACGGGGTCAACAATAAATCGGCGAGTCAAGTGGGGCTGTCGTTGGACGGACTGTGGCGCACTCCGGAGGGAGAGCTCACTCACGCCGCTCCGCGACTAAGCAATTATTGTCGTCATTAGGGGGCTCAGTAGTGGAGAGCCTGCGTATGTTAGATCAGATCAGGCGCCACTGAACACCACCGAAGTGACTCGGCAGCAGTGCAGTGTCTCCTCTGGTGGGTTGCCTCTTGACGAATTGACATTGACTGCTCCCTGTGGATTGTCAATGCCGGGGTTACGACGGGGCCGACTTAGCTGTGGCTTGTGGACGCGTGTCGAAAAACAGGTCGTGGGTGAAATGCTCTGAGTGCGGTAGAGGTAGGAACAGCAAAAAAAAACAACATATAGGCTGAACACCTAGTGAGCAGAAAAGCAATAGGCGGCACACAATTCTCATCATTCCACATTGACGGATAAAAGTAATTCAGTATTAGATACATAACGTTTCTTTTTCATACACCTGTAATCGTCCCAAATGAAATGTTTATGATCACACGGTGTGCGTTGTGTGTCCATGTGTGTGTGTGTGTGTGTGTGTGTGTGTGTGTGAGGTGTGTGTGTGTGTGTGTGTGTGTGGTGTGTGTGTGTGTGTTGTGTGTGTGTTGGTGGTGGTTTTGGTGGTTGTGTGTGTGTGTGTGGAGGCGCGGGCACACACCATGTGTGTGTGTGTTGTGTGTGGTGTGTGGGTGAGTGTCTGTGTGTGTTGGTGTGTGTGTGTGTGTGTTGTGGTGTGGTGTTTTTTGTGTGTGTGTGTGTTGTGAGCGTGTTTCTGTTTTCTGTGTGCGTGCTTGTGGTGTGTGTTGTGTGTGTGTGTGTGTGTGTGTGGTGTGTGTGTGTGTGTGTGCGTGTGTGTGTGTGTGTGTGAGTGTGTGTGTTTTAGTTTGGTGTGGTGTACTGTTGTGTGTGTGTGGTGTGTGTGTGTGTGTCTGTGTGTGTGTGTGTGTGTGTGTGTGTGTGTGATGTGTGTGTGTGTGTGTGTGGTGGTGTGTTTCAGGCTGTCTGTTGTGCGTGTGTGTGTGTTGTGTGTGTGTGGTGTTGGTGTGTGGTTGTGTGTGTGTGTGTGTGTGTGGTGTGTGGTGGTGGTGTGTGTTTGTGTGTGTGTGTGTGTGTCTGTGGTTGTACTCAATCAGGCGATCACGCATGCTTTTGCACACGTACTGACATGTCCATATATGCTTTGTGAGAATATGTCCGTGTGTAATGTGAACACATCTATTCCAATGCCCATCGCAGTGCGCCGGTGCCAACAGCCCAAGAGATAGGCCCCATGCAGGCCCCACTTGCTCAGGTTCTACTTCAACTCGGAGAAACTTGTGAACTGTTCATTTACGGAGTTGTGACGGCAACGAAAAAAACAACTTTAATTCCTAGAAGCTTGCTGAACGCCTGCCCCGACAGATATTACAAGAGTAAATCCTTTTATTTGTTCTTTTTTCCAAATCTCATATTATGTGTCTGCCATTCCACTGGCCTACATCCATTTCCAAACCTCTCGCTCTAGCCAACTCCCTCTAAACCACCACCCTATACATACAACAGATGCTGAATAAAATAGGGTCTTTTTTTCCTTTTTCCTTCATCGGCCGGTGTTTGTTGATGGCCTCATCCCTTCGCCCTTCATGCCACACCATCTGTTCTCCCATAAGCTCCCGTCCAACAACCTAGCCACACTTAGTTTTGGTCCTGTATCAATCTCAGCACAGGCCAATCCACTGGAGCAGTCAGTATCTATGTCGTCAGTAGATACCTGAAGAGAACCACTGCAATTGCCCACAGTCCACTCATAACATGAAAGTTCATAGGTAAATCTGATTGCACTGCTGATGCACAACACAGCTTACTAAGCACCACTCTCTCCAACGACTACCTTCTCAGACACAATCCTGCACCAAAACCAAGCCCCCATTGAATGTTGGAAGAGTTGGTCAGGAATGTGAGCCCACACATGTCAGAGACTATCCATGTAGTGATGATACTCCACTGTGTAGTTCCAGTCTTTCCCATCAGACCCCATGGCACACTGAACGGGTGGCGATCAACCCCAAACACACTCCAGATCAATCCCTGTCCGGACACAAACTCAAGACCTTTAAGTAGTGGCTCACGTTTTTGTAAAGCTCCGTTAACATGGATATTAAACGTGATGCAATCCTCCCAGTTTAACTAGATAATGAATATCAGAACACCTTGTGAAGCAGAAAAGCTATGGCTGGCAGCACAATTCTTCCATCATTTCACATTGATCGATAAAGGTCCTTCTAGTATTAGATTTGTGACTTTCTTTTTCACAACCCTGTATTTTGTCCAAATCACAATACTTTATTACAATCACATCATGTGGGGGGTGTTTCAGTATGTGTGTGTGTGGTTGGGGGGGGTGCCCCCCCCATGTTGTGTGGTGTGTGTGGTGTGTGTGTGTGTGTGTGTGTGAGTGTGTTTTTGTGTGTGTGTGTGTAGTGTGTGGGGGGTGGGGGGGTGTGTTGTGTGAGGTGTTTGTGTGGTGTGTGTGTGTGGTGTTTCTGGCGTGTCTCCTGTGCGTGGGTGTGTATGAGTGTGGGTGTGTGTGTGTGTGTGTGTGTGTGTGTGTGGGTGTGTTGTGTGTGTGTGTGTGTTGTGTTTGTGTTGCGTACGTTGAGTGTGTGTGTGGTGTGGTGTGAGTTTTGTGTGTGTGGTGTGTGTGTGTTGTGTGGTGTGTGTGTGTGAGTGTGTGTGTGTGTGTGTGTCTGTGTGTGCTGAGCACAACACAGCTTACTAAGCACCACACCTCTCCAACTGTACCTTTTCAGACACATTTCTGCACCGAACAGACCCCAGGTTGATGCTGGAAGAGTTTTGCAGAATGTGAGCCACACTGTCAGAGACGTATCCATGAAGTGATGAAACTCCACTGTGTGATTCCAGTCTTCCCATTCCGACCCCATAGCACACTGAACGGTGGCGATCGAGGACCCCAAAACTCACTCAGATCAATCCCTGTCCCGGTGCCACAAACTCAAAGACCTAAATAGTGGCTCACGTTTGTGTAAAGCTCCGTTAACAGTGATCATTTAAGCTGATCCAAATCCTCACTGTTTAACAAGATAATGAATATGCTGAACACCTAGTGAAGCAGAAAAGCTATTGCGGCACACAAATCTTCCATCATTTCACATTGATCTGATAAAGGACATTCTAGTATTATATGTGACTTTCCTTTTTTCACCACACTGTATTTGTCCAAATCAAAAATCTTTATCCATCACACAGGTTGGGTGGTGTTTCTTGTATGTGTGTGTTGTGAGCGTGTGTGTGTGAGTGTGTGTGAGTGTGTGTGTGTGGTTGTGTGTGTGGTGTGTGTGTTGTGTGTGTGGGTGTGTGTGTTTTATATGTGTGTGTGTGTGTGTGTGTGGTGTGTGGTGTGTATGTATGTGAGTGTGTGTGTGTGTGTGTGTGTGTGTGTGTGTGAGTGTGTGTGTGAGTTGTGTGAGTGGTGTGTGTGTGTGTGTGTAATATGGTTGGTGATTGGTGTTTGTGATTTGGGTGTGTGTGTGTGTGTGTGTGTGTGTGTGTGTGTGTGTGAGTGGTGCGTGTGGTGGTGTGGTATTTGGTGTGTGTAGTGTGTGTGTGTGTGTGTGTGTGTGTGTGTGTACACACCGATCACACACACAGCATACCTTTGCACACGACTTACATGTCCATATAGCGTGTGTGCATGTGTCCCTGTGTGTACTGTGAATAACATCTAATTTCCATTGCCCATTGCAGAGGACCGTTGCCAACGCCCATGAAGCCCAGCCTATGCAAGGCCCGCAGCCCAGGTTCTACTTCAACTCGAGAGGGCTTGTGAACGTTTCATTTACGAGGTTTTGCTGCAAACGAAAACAACTTTCTCACCCTAGAAGCTGCCAGAACGCCTGCACATCCGCTGGTTAAAACAAGAGTAATCCTTTTATTTCTACTTCCCAAAATCTTCATATAATGTGTCTCCAATCAGCTGCCTTCACCTATTCCAAACCTCTCTACCCACTCCCTCTAAATTCACCACCACCTCTATTACAACGATGACTGAATAAAATAGTGGTCCTTTCGTTTTCTTCATCGCCGTGTTTTGTTGATGGCCTCAGTCCGTCGACCTTCACGCATCACCACCTTTCTCCTACATACGCTTCCAGTCCACACATAGCCACATTTAGTTTGTCCTGTATCTGTCTCAGCACAGGCAACCACTGGGAGCAGTTATATCAGGTCGTCAGGAGGAAACCTGCAGGAGGAGACACTGCAATGCCGCACAGTCACTTAAATGGGGTTGTTCAGTGGTATCTGTTGCACGGGCTGATGCACAACACAGCTTTACTACCAACCACTCCTCTCCATCATGTACCTTTTCAGATACATTTCTGCACTCGAACATGACCCCAGGTGATTGCTGTAAAGTTGGTCATTAACTGTGAGCCACACTGTCAGAGACGTAATCCATGAAGTGATGACACTCCACTGTTTGATTCCCGTCTTCCCATCAGACCCCATGCACACGTGACCGGGTGGCGATGGAGGCCAAATGCACCCCAGATCAATCCCTGGCTGAACACAACTCACGACCTCCAAAGTATTGGCTCACATTTGTGTAAAAACTTCCAATAACGTGAGATATTTTAGGACTGATGCAAATCCTGACTGTTTAACCAGACAGTAAATATGCTGAACACCTACAGCCCACACCGTGGCGAAGTGGTTAAGTCGCGGACTCCCGGCTGGGAGGTCGTGGGTTCCAATCCCATCAGAAGACATGTGGGTTTTTTCTGCCCACGACCAGCCTCTACCCAGATTTGAGTTGCTGCGGACTCAGTTGGGAAGAACGGTACCACACGTCGATTTCATTCCACTAAATGTATTGCGTTTCTCATGAAGGTTGCTCAAATTTCATGACCAACACTGGCAGGTGCCTGAACTCTCAGGCAGGTTACGCCGGGATATACTATGAAAGAAGCATAGAACAGCCCTGTCATGTAGTCTCAGACCGAAATGGAAATCCGGTAGCATCATCTTAATCATCCTCCAATCTCTCGATCACAGAAAAATAAAAATAAAAATAAAAAGTCTCAAATTCTTGGCCCGTCATGCTCCTCATGGTCACCTCATTTCGATGTATCTCTCCACGTCTGTTTGGCCTTGGAATTTTTCCTCGGGTCACCGGTACGCGAGTCAAGGGCTGTCGTGGAACGGACGATGAGGCCCCCACATCCGGAGGGAGAGCTCACCACGCCGGCTCCGCGACTACGCAATTATTGCGTCAGTAGGGGCTAGTAAGGTGGTGTTGTCCTGCGTAATGTTAGATTCAGAACAGTCGCCACTGAACACCACCGAAGTGACTCGGCAGAGTGCAGTGTCTCCTCTGGTGGTTCCTCATGACGACTTGACATTGACTGCCCCTGTGGATTGTC
>CM031614.1:38043423-38088423 GCA_018398815.1 Conus ventricosus
TTGAGGTTGCGAGCAAGACACAGCCTGTTTAGTCACAAAGCAAGAAGTGGTCCTAGTAGTTTCACTTCTTGTTTGTTTGTTGTGTTTGTGTGTTTTGTCCTACCCCACGCATGCACACCCCCACCCCCACCCCACGCACGCACGTCCCCCCACCCCCACCCCGGACTGTCTATTGTGTGTTTGTTTGTTGTTTGTTTGTGTTTATTGTTTGTTTGTTGTTTGTGTTTTGTTCTACCCCACGCACGCACGTACCCCACCCCACCCCACGCATGCACACTCAAGTCATCCACAAGTTCTTAACTCAAGTCACTCCAAGTCACTTCTAAGTTCTTACTCAAGTTGTCCTCAAGTCATTCACAAGTCACCCTCAAGTCATTCACAAGTTCTTACTTAAGTCATTCTCAGTCACCTTAAGTTCTTAGTTAAGTTTTTAATCAAGTTGTTCTCAAGTCATCCTCAAGTTCTTACCCAAGTTAACCTAAGATCATAACTAAGTCATCCTCTAAGTACAACCAAGTTCTTATTCAAGTTATCTTGTCAAAAAAACAATACATTCTATGTTTTGTCTTAAATAGTAGATGTCTAATATAGTACACACACGCCTCAAAAAACGCGTCATCGCTGAGAATATCTTGCTCAGCGTTCTCTGCGCAAGATCGGTCAGCATAGATCTTAATGAAGTTCTTACATCCGAAGCAACCACATTGATTACAATTCTGGTCTATGGAAATGTCTTTTATAGACTCATGTCTTTATTTATTGACACCATCATTTTATAATACGCCATGTTCTATTTTTATTAAAAAAATTTAAATTTAAGTTCTTAAAATATTATTCCATCTGAAATGGATCAAAATGATCTTTTGTTATTGGCGGTGCTGGCGTGCTGTTGTTTTTGTATTTAGCGGTTTCAGATTTTTTTGATTGCTTTTGTTTTGGCTGCCATTGTTTATATATTTTATAACAGTAATAACCGCCCCCAGCAGCAGCAAGGGCGCCAAAATGGCAACAGTTTTAAGTTCAATATTCCATGAAGACTTTGGCGCTGTAGGTCCTGAATCGCATGGAGTTTTATAGCTGGCATTGAATCAACTTGTTCTGGCGTTGGCGGCGTTATGTTTTCATTATGAGCTATATTTTGAACATTAATTTTTTTTGTCTGTTCCACTCCGCTAATCTTTTTCCTGCTTTAACACGCCCAGGATGAGGTGTTTTACTGGTCACTTTCTCGACTTGATTCAATGTTTTCTGATTCAGGGTTTCCTGATTCTGCTGATTTTCCGACTCGTTTCATTTTGAAGGGAAATAAAGTCTATATGATTAAAAGTAATTAATCCCATGATATAATGGGCGATAACAATGTTTCCCAATCGAATACCAGCTCAACACCCTAGAGACTCTAATGACTTTGTTAAAACTGGATCTTGCGTTAAATAAACATAACTAAGATCTTGTTTTCAGAATCAATGGGGCAAATCTACTGACTAGTTTAGTGTACAGTCTAAGAACCGTTTGCCCAACGCTTTTTTACCATTCTCGACCCCAACTGCGCCTCATACATGTTTCTGATACTTATAATTGTCTTGTGGCGACATCTGTTGAATCTGTTCAATGCGATTCAGTTCCGAGGAACTGGTTTTTGTTTTCCACATGCTGCCCAAAGAATACAGCCTCTCCCCCTTTATCTGTTTGGGCATAATAGTCTTGGTATCAGCTGTGGGTCATTCATAAGTTCAGGAAGGTTTAGGCTGCCTTGTAGCTGTAGTGTAGATCATCAACTGTTCATGTATTTTTTATTAATTATAATTATGTTATTTCTAAAATAGCACCGAAAAAACTGTTGCTAACCTGTATAACCATTCTGCTGTTATTGAGGCCTAAGTGTAGATACTCAATGCTTGGTAAAGAGCTTGTTAAAGGAATTAAAACCAGCAGATCTGGCAAACTAGACTTGGAGGTTTCAGCATAGCTAATTGCTAATCATTGCAAGCTTCGTTGCCACGAAAGAATTTTCGAGTCCAAGCAAGGATCATACCAGACAGTATAAATATGTAAATAAAAAATACATTTAAAAAAATGGCTCACTCGTAATGTTGATAGGCGGGCGCTGTGGTGAATGCGCCTCGCTTTTAGCGGTAGTAATCCGCAGTTTAGTAACTACGGAGAAGGCGAGAGAAAAAGACTAACAAAGCTTTGATCGCACTAGCTGCTGCACAAGATCTCTATGAAAATGCCGAGAATTGAGCAGTTAGATTTGTAATTAATAACACACTGAAAAAACAGGGGCAGCAGCATTACACTTAAAGATGTTGACAGCAATAAAAGAATATTATCTTGTAACAGGCAAACCAATCTAAACATTGGCCCCCACCAAAATGCGTGACTGTGAACAAACAACTGAAAAACAAAAGATGCAAGAAATCGGGTTAAATTTGTCCGTTGGTATGACTGTTGTGTATTTTGGTTGCGCATAATATTGGCTGAATAAAAAATGAACAAAAACTATTATTCGCCCAAAGGATATTGGAAGGGGCATCACAGCCAATTAAAAAGCTAAGCCAGCAGCGGAGTCAGTGACTAATCTGCAACAGAATGGTTATCTAAACAAGCGATTTGGCAAATTTATTTACCTGCGCCCAGACGAATACCATAGACCACCCTTAGTGAATACAATACCGAACGACACCCTTCAAAATGATCTTCTATATTTACCCTCTGATACCGGATAACGAAAAAGTAATTTAAGTACGCACAGTTCACAGTCATTGACATAGTGGTCTTCAAGATACCAAGCATGCGGACCATTACGCAAAAGAGGCTTCTGCTGTTGCTGTAGCCATACAAACTGATATACAACGAGGCCCTTAACTTATCCTCAGCATGAGTTCAAGTCGAAGATGGAAAAGAATTTAAAGGGCAAGTGAATCAATTAGTGTTGAAACATAGAGTTACCATTAAAAGAGGCATTCCAGAGTTCACAGATCACAGGCTTATAGTTGAAAACTTAACAAACAGTTAGCGAAGACTTTTTTCCTACCAGTATCACAGAGAGCTGATGACAATTCTCGCACACAGAGGGTTAGAAGACTGCCCTCAAGTTTTGCGCGCAATAAATAATGAAGAAGTTAAAAGGGCTAAAACCAGTACCAAGCAATCAAAAAAAAAACAATAAATTGTTTGCGGAAGACTCCAGTAACAACCCAGCAAACTATTACCGTAGGGGTTTATAAGGTAAGGTACCTTTTATTACCGGGAGGAAGCTAAGGGGACCCTCCGCATCAGGGCAACCGATCCAGTTTGAGTGTTGACCCGTATGAAATAAAAGGCTTGTAAAAATGAATCCACCCGTGTATTATTTACGAGAAACTGACACAACAAAACAACCAGCCTCCTCAAAGATCTTTTGCGAAGGAAGTACTGCAGATAGTCCCACCAGACACTGTTTTCCGCTTTAATTAATTTACGTAAATATATTTTGAGTTTACAATGGAAGTTTCAGAAGGAAGTGCAAACGAAACAAGATGGTAAAAGGAAGAGACCTTGAAAAGATAACGTGAATCATTTCATGCGTGTAATGCATTAAAGAAACATTTTCGGGATTAATCGAATGCAGCAAATCATCCAATCACCTACAACTCAAAACCCCCAAATTGGGGGGGAAAAAGAATAATCTGGAAATAATAAAAAAAAATTCGAACGCATCAAGCAAACATGAGAAAGATTTAGATGAATTGGATGAAGCTTGATTGATCTTATAACAAAAGTTGATGAAAAATATAAACCCTCCTGTTTATGCGGTCCTCCAGTGCCCAATTGCATATGAAAACTCTGGATTAACAAACACCCGTTTTGTGTTTGTTCTATCTAATGACTTCTTTGTTACAACTGTTGTGTTGATCTCATGTAGATTAGATCGCAGTTTTACGTTGTCATGATGAAAAGTCTTATTGCCAAACAATGCTTCTTTATAGTTGTCATGTGATATGTTTGACTGCACAACGCTGCGAGATATTCCCTTTGCTTTCTTAATGATTTTCTCCTGGCTCGAAATACTGTACATTTTCGCCCTTTAAACCAATAAACTCCTTAATCACCCCAGATAATTCATCCTTCATCTTTCCTAAAACCTTCTTATTAGTAATTGAATGCAAAGGCGAATCTTTAGGATAATCGGACGTGTCATACCATCCTGCATGCCCTTTAGCTACTTCTAATTCCATGTCTTTATAGATGTCTTCAGTAGGGTATCTATAACAAAACTATCTGTATCTGTGTAAAGCACTCTGGACTCAGGATACAGGGGCTTAAAGTAGTCATAAAGAAATTCTAACATCAAAAGCTTTGATAATTCTAAAACAGTAAACCCAATAAAAACGGGCTTGTCCAATTTGACTTTCTTTTTTTTCATCATTATGCCAAAAAGCTGATCATGAAATCTTCTGAAGTCCTGATAATTAGGCTTTGAAGTCAGCTTAATTGCTTCGTTCTCTTTGGTGACCAATCTGACGTCTTTACGTTTGTGCGGATTCTCCATAGTCTTTCCGAAACAGCTGTTGTTCATCAACTTGAAAAAGTCTTTTTCTGAAGCATCTGTGGATTTGGTTCTGAGATCAGTGTTCTTCATGATGTATGGTTTCATGAACTGTTCTTGATCAAAAGCAATTATGCGATGAACTGCTGTCAACTTCAAACCATGTCTTAAATAAAATTGTAGAAGTCTGTAATGACAGACATAATTTTTTTTGCCTCGAAGATTAGGCACAAGTTTAGGCGGTTCTGTTTTCGCCATCTTTAGGCTTTCTGCTGCTAATGGATAGTCATTATGCAGGTCATGGAGTTCATGAGGATATTCTAAATCAACTTCTAGAATGAAACCACGCTGTTGATCAGGCGTTAAACTGCCCAACCACTTTAATGCCTTTTGAATATTATTCGGATCGCCGCCTGTGTACATTTTAAAGTTACGTAATGGAAGTGATTGCGCCATTGCCCATCCATACAGATTGTTTGCATCTAAATACATGAGATAGTTAGACCTTTTACTTGGATCATAGTCGTCAAGTATTTGTTGTTTGCTTTACAGTAATGATGCGACGCCATACTAATTCCTCCGCGCAATCCGTTTTCAATCATCTGAATCATTGGTAAATCTGACAATAAATCAATCTGTACTCCAGTAAACTTTAAGAAAGCGTCCCAACTCATCCCGGGCGCAGAAATGTAATGCGCAGGATCCAGGCTATAATGTTTCATGCAGGTCTTTCTGTAATTTTCAAAATATCCGCCAACAAACATGTATCTGCCATCAAGTAGGAGTCATGATAGTCTCCCATCGTTTTACAATCTAACTTCTGCCACGCATCTTGAGCATGCTGGTAATCAGAATCACTGATTTCCTTTCCTCTAAGACTAGAAAAGAACGCGCCTTTAGGAGGAAGTGTATCTTCGTCAAACCTTTCCCAACTGTTCATGTATTCATAAGGGTAAACACCTTTCTAACAAGTGTTGGGTCAAAATATTCTTCGTTATTGGGCAGGACTTTAAGGACATAGCCAGTGACTCTAATGAACCCATCATGTGTTGCATAGAGTCATAAAAAGACATGTTATTCAGATTAAAGCACATGTACTTTTCTGATGACTGTGCAATGCATGACACCCTGAAGGCATCGTCCACTGCTTTCATTATAAGATGAGAGTCGTAACCTCGCAAGTTATGAAAGAAGATGGGCAGCTTCCATGTCTTTGGTTCAAACTTTAGTTGAAGATTGCATTTACTGTGCGCTGCTCCTCTGAACTTTCCACTAATGTGATCATGGTCTCTTACTTTTGGATTTGTTGCTTCTTCACTGAGTTCTAAACCACAAATCCAACAATGTGTGGCTGAGTCATACTGTTGTTGGTCTTCAGGCGCCATTATGATTTCAGATAAATTCAGATTATTAGAACAGTCATTACGCACTTGCTGCATGCGTTTTAAGAAGTATTCTGCAGCATTAGGCCCTCTATATAATTCTGGTGCTGAATGAGCGCCATCCGACCTGACAATAATGAAGGCAAATGAACAAATCTGATGATTACTCATTAAGACTGTTTTTCGAAGTTTTTGTGGCGCTGGCCCTTCATAAGGAACAATAAGCGACTCGAAGTCTGCGTAAACTACGTATGGAGAATTTTGCAGTCGTTTCCAGTTGTCACGACCGACCCCTGGAGGTCTGCCCTGACAGGATCGGTCTAGGTGGGAGTGAAGGGAGTGACTGACCTCACACGCCCGCAAGAGACCACACAATAAAGATTACGATACAACACCCCATTTATTCACACCAGCAAAATAAGCATTCCAACATTCACAACATGCACAAACACAATCAAGCACTCCAACGTACACAACATGCACAATCACAATCAAGCACTCCCACACCCACAACATGCACGATTATAAATAAATATTTCGCCATACGACGTACACAATCACAATTACAGCATTCCAGCACATATGACATATACACAATTATAAAGAAATATTTCCAGCATCGATCCTTCCTCACACCATGGAGTGCGTCCACACCCCTGCCCCTGTCAAGTCTGCTGGGAGCACCCTGTCGCACTAGGTGCTCCGAGCCGGGTTGGTTCTCGCAGGGAGTCGCTCAAAGCCGACACCCTCGACTCCCAAGCGGGCAGTGAAGAGCGTGTCCCGGGGGGGGGGGGGGGGAACGTGGCGCTGTTACTGGAGGTCCTGGACGGGGGTCCGGGCCGGCCAGTCAAGACGGCGGGCTCCTCTACCAGTCCACGGTCCCGACCAAGGCGTGGCCTCGACCAGCGCGTGGCACCATCCGGTCCGTGGTTTCAGCCAGAACGTGGCCTCGACCAGCACGTGGCACCATCCAGTCCGTAGTCTCAGCCAGAACGGGGCCTCAACCAGCACGGGGTAACCCAGGTGGGTCAAAGCCCCCGGGGGGGGGGGGGGGGGGAAGGGGAAGAGGGGAAAAGGGGGGAAAGAAAGGAGGAAGGGGAAAGGAAAAAAAAAGGGGTACTGAACCCGGTACCCCCTTACCCCCCCGTAAGAAACAGTGCATAGGGCGGGGGGAAAGTGAAAACCCCCAAAAAAAACCCCAGAATAAAGCCCACCATGCGGTAAAAGGTGCAAAAATCAAAATAAAAAAAGAAACACCCCCCCAGTTAAACCCGGGGAAATAACAAAAGCGAAGAATACGCCCCCAATTTTGCAATAATAAAAAGGGCTAATTGAAAAAAAACAACAAAATAACCATACCCAACACGCACCAAACACAAAAGCGTACGCACGCCGAAAAAAATTTAAAAATTTCCGCCACCCAAGGTGGCCAAAAGTAAGGCCTTTGTGAACGGGACAAACCCCCCCTAAAAGGTTTTTTCCCCCCGAGATCAGTGTCCCTTTTTAAAAAAATTTTGAAGGCCATTTTGAAATTCCCAAAAAAGGCCACCTTTTTTCTTTTAAATTTTCAAAAAAAAAAAATTTCCAAAAAACAACCGGGTAAAACAAAAAACCAAAAAAACAAAAAAACATTTACCCCCCCCCCCAAAATTTAACGACCTTTCCCCCTGAAGGGGAAACAATCGAAACGGTGATCCCCCCTTTACACCACTGAGGAAAAACTGCACCCTATACAAAGACCAAAAGGGGAAAACTTTTCCCCTGGTGAGGGAACCCCCCCTCGAAGGGGACCAACATTGCTCTACGGGGGTCTTAAAAAAGCACCTTTTCAAAAAAACCGGAATGACAAAAATTGAAAAAAAGCCGGCCACCCTAATTTGGGAAAAAAATGAGGCGGTGGTTTAAAAGAAGGGGAGAGGAAAAAATTGACGCCTCCAAAGTCAAACCCGCCACCCCGGGGGGCACGCCAGCCGCAAAAACAAATAAGAATTCCCCCCCCCCTGGTGGGGAATCGTGGGGCCTTTAAAACCGGAAAAAACCCCCCTTCTGATTGTTTTTTGGATCCCACTCCTTGAACTTGACGCTGTAAAATTTAAAAAAAATGGGCCCAAACCCTTTTTCGACAAACTTTAATCCTCCAAACCCGTGGATACCCCAAAAAAACCCAATTTTAAACAATTTTAAGCGTTAAATTGAAAGAAAACCCGAAATGGGATTCGCTACCTTTTCATCCTGGTAAAAAACTGTACCCTGTACCCCCGGGGCATAACCTGGGGGGGGGAAGGGGGCCCTGGGATGATTTCCCGCTGAACACAGCTGGCCCAAGATTCTTCCTATTGGAACCCTTAAGAGGAAAAGTGAAAGCTTGATTTTCCCTTTGCTTCGGCAGACTGAGGGGGGGACCCGATCCAAGTGGAGGGTTGGATCGCCTCCAAAAATTTTAAAAAAAATTTTTGGGGGGGCCCCAAAAAAAAAAAAAAAAAAAATAGGGGTGAGAAAACCCTGGGAAAAAAAAAAAAAAAAGGAAAAGGGGAGGTGGTGGGGGAAAAAAAATTTAAAAAAACCCCAAAAAAAAAAAATTGGGTTTGGGAAACGAAAAAAAAAAAAAAAAAAAAAAAAAAAATTTGAAAAAAAAAAAAAAAAAAAAAAAAGGGGGGGGAAAAAAAAAAACCCCAACCAAAAAAAAAAAAAAAAAGGGGCTGGGGGAAAAAAAACCCCGGGAAACCCCCCCCCCCCCCCCCCCCCCCCCCCAAGCGGATAATGCTAGCAGGATCGGCCTTGCCAAAACCTTGTCAGGTCGGTGGGGAAGGGACGAAATTTTCCTGTTCCTGCTTTTTTGTTTTGGCGCGTGTGGCGATCCCACACACGCCTGTACGGGCAAATCCTTTGACAGGGGGACTGACTGCGTCCGTCCAAAGGGGGGACAGTATTCCCTATGAAAAGGGAAATTAAGGGTCGCCCCACCGCGATGGCCCATATTTCCCCACAGAAGTAGGGGGTGGAGATGGGAAATAAGTACAGAAGGAGGGTGGGGGAAAAAACCCAGCCCCCAAACCCCGCACACTCAAAAACTGGGCCCCCGCGGGCCTCGGGGGAAAACCCAAATTTCTTATCTCAAAGATCGTTGATGCTCCCGAATCCTGATGGTGTGACCAAGGAGGACCAAAACAACAGGAGGAAACACTGGGCATTTGAACCATAAAAGCTGGGGGGAAACCCCACGTTAAACCGGGCGCGAGGATTTTTGGAGAGGACCCCCCCCACGTCCGCGGTTTAGGCACTTTCCTGATGGGGCCAGGCGCCCACAAAAAAAAAAAAGGGGGTGTGAAACCCCCGATGAACTGCCTGCCTTGTTCACCCACTAGCATTTGTCGGCGCCTTTTTGCTACAAAACCCTGTGGGGGCTTCCTTCCGAAACCGGGCGATCCCCTAAGCCCTGCGGCTTCAAAAAAACCCCTCGCGGTTTTGTGAATCGCACCGCGAAATCCTGGGTGCTGTCTGCCACCCGGATCCTAACCGGGGGCACATGTTGGTGAGCTTTTCAAGAGGATCAGATCCTCCGCTCAAATTGTAATGACGCCAGTACCCTGGGTTTTTTTGCGCAGCCTATCCCCAAAATGCACGAAGGTCTCGTATTATTCTTTTCAGGGGCCCTAAATTTCCCTCCTGTAGGTCTTGGGGTAAGGGGGGGAAACGCTTCGCGAGCAATGCATGTCTGATAAGAGCCCCTTCATTTAGAGTGAGCAACACTCCCTTGCAGACCAGATAATCCAGAAAAAAAAGGTGCATACCCTTTTTTTCCTCGACAATTGGTATGAAAAAGCAACCTTGTAAAAATGCTTAGGAACATTAAATGTCCTCCTAGGTCTGAATTTCGGGAAAAGTTTTAACTTTGGGCCCTAACTCTATACCTCCTGGTGATTAACCCCTGGTTTACAGTGCGGGACCCTGCAAAAAGAAGTTGTTCATTCCTCCCACGCAGAGCCTCCATCCTGTCTAGTTTTTCCCCTACGGGGGCAGCCTCTCCCTCGCTGATCGGGCCTTTCCCCTACGCTGAGCCTCCTGTTGGCGCCTCCTCCTACGAAGAATACCCTTTCCTTATGCATAATCTCCTGTCTGTCATTTCCCTCTCTGCGCGGCCCCCATCCTGTCTAGCTCTTCCCTCGGGAGTTTCCCTCCCTAAACTGCCTTTCCTTACGGAGCCTTCCCTTTTCCCCTAGTGGGCCCCCCCCTAACAACCTTTTCCCTAGGGAGGGTTTCCCTGCCTAGCAGCCTTTTCCCTACGTAGAGTTTCCTGCCTAGCCCCTTTTTACTACGCTGCCGCTCCAAAAAAACAAAAGGACAGAGGTGTATCCTGAGGGGGGGTTACCACCCCCGAACGGGAGGTGACCCGTTGCCCCGCCCCTTGGGTCTGACTTTCCCCATAAGGAAAGTCTTCTGGGGCATCCCCCTTACGGGGGGGAAGCCTGGAGAGGAGAGGTTTGGGGCCTCTGCGATCAACAGAACCCCACAGTTGCTTCGCTATTTTGGGCCCCGAGGGAAGTGCCAGCGGGGTTCAACAGGAAGTCCCCTAGCGAAGAAGAAGTGAAAAGTATCGCTGGGATACCTGCTACAGCATGGAATAAGTGAAGTTACGTAGTCGAAGTACGGTACTAATAGTAGGGACTCAGTAAATTTTTGAATCCCCTTTTTTCGACGCACGCGTCGCCTCACCAGCGCCGGACGTCCCCATGACAACAAATCCTACAGTTTTCAAAAACGGGGGAAAGACAATTCCACTAAAAAAAAAAAAAAAAAAAAATTTTTTAGGGGGTGTGATATGTGTGTATGTGTGTGTGTGCGTGTGTGGGAAAAATTTCCGGTGCTCCCACTCTGGAAAACACCGCGTCTACAGCACAGCAACAGTGCGGTGGGGCCACCAAAAAAAAAAAAAAAAAAAAAACTATGTCGGCTGCCCCCACTTGGAACCCCGCGCTCTACAGCAGGGAAAAACAGTGCGGTGGGGGGGCCGAAAAAAAAAAAAAAAAAAAAAACTAGCAGCGAATCCGGAGGGGGAAAAAAAGAGACACTAGCGTCGTACAACCCCCTTACTCAACAACCGGTAGAGAAAAAAAACAAGAACTGGCTAAATACAAACAGGAAGGGAAAGGGGATGAGCGGCAAAAGAAGGGCAAGACTTACGGCGTCCCTGCGTGAGGTACCCGGGGGAAGGAGGTCTGGACGCGGTCGATCCCCTCGGTCTCCCCTCGACCCGGCACGCGGATTTTCCCCTGGCCCCCAAAGACCCCCTTCCCCGCTAGAGTCCCCACCAACCCCCCCCGAAAAAAACCGACAAATTGATAACATAAAAAACAGAAAAAAACTAACAGGTATCCGCGAAACGAGAGGACAGCCAGAGCCTTAAACCCCCGGGACGACCCCCCAAAATTTGTCACGACCGCCCCCGGGAGGTCTGCCCTGCAGGTCGGTTGGGTGGGAGGAAGGGTGACGGGACCTACACCCCCCGAAAGAGACCCCAAAAAAGTTCGTACAAACCCCTTTTATTCCACCAGCAAAATAAGCATTCCAAACATTCAAAAACATGCACAAACACAATAGAGAGAACAGGGAATGCCGTTCGGCTCACCTTCCCCTCAACCAGTTTTCGGGGGAAAAAGACCCAAAGCGGATTTCCCGTTCTTGACAAGTAGACTTCAATAACCCAAAAAAAAACGATTATCTACAAAAAAACATACTGTTTGGGTTATCTGTTTTCAATACTAATTTACTAAATTTTTTAGATTTCAGTTTTTGTTTTCCTGTGTTTTTCCCCGGTCATTTTCAATACATCATTTTCACGCAAACATTCTTTAAAAAAGGGTTTTGTTTATGTGAAATAACACTACAGTCTTTAATGTTTTTCTAAAATCTTTTAAAAATGAGTTATATTTTGGGATAAAAACCAACACTTATCCCCGCAGTCTTCCACTGAAAACAAATTTTAAAATGTTTCTCTTTTTCTTTCTTTTTTTGGTGAAAAGTCATCTATAATAAAAAGTGTCTGCGTTCCCCAAAAGTCTTAAAAATGTTCTTAAAAAACCATCAGTTATTGTGGATCAACTAAATTTTTGTTTATTTCTTCCATAAAACCTTTATTTTGATAGCTTTGTTTCCCTTTAAGTGTTGGACAGAAAATACAATATGATTAAAATTATAGCGATAAACTGTTTGTAATAGGTCTAGGACAATTTGTTTTTCCACAACCAGTCTGCCCCCAAATCAACGAGCAATGAGGAGTTTTTGTCATAAAATTTAAATGCTCCATGGTTTTATAGAAGAATTTAATCTAACCGTTATTATTTTTTTCATACTTTCTGTCAAAACCTGTTCAGTATAATAAAACCACAAGACCTAAAGTGTAAGATTAATCCCAAATTTTGTTCTGTAAGATTTTTTATTTAAGTCAACAGGATTTTGTTTTTGTTGTTTTGACTTAATATCTCGCCATTGTGAAGCGACGATGGTAAGTTTTAAAACGTTTTAAGTCTAAATTTTGCCAGTAATATTAATTCCTTTTAAAGGTCATCACAACGCCCAACCCCCCCCTCCTCTCCAATTTTTAAGCAGAAATTTCAAAAATCTTGTGAAGTGTCTCCTAATTTTCTGCTTGGAAGAACTGTTAATTTTGTAGAAGCTTTTTTTACAAATGTTTCTTTTGTGGAGGTTTACTGTTTTTTTCCCATACGGCGTTATTTCAATTTTTTCCGATATTTTCGTCCGGCATAAGACTTTTTGTAAAAGGGGTGGTTTAATGCTTTTCTGAAATTTTTTGGCGGTCAAAAAAATGTAAATGGGCTTTGAATTCAAAATTTTTTTTTCCCCTTCAAATATGGTTTAAGTGCCTTTTGGGTCAGGGTTTTTGAACTATTTTTTATTCATATGACCCAAAATTATTTGCTTCTAGATTGCGCAGCTGTTCAGTTTAGAAAAATTTTGGTGTCGCCAACCCCTTTGCGTTTTTAATCACCTCTTTGTGTACTCAAAAAACCCTACAAAGCGCTTTTCCCCCGTTTTGTTCAAAGCCCCCAACATCGCAAGGTTTTTATTCTAAATTATACACCTTTTCGGCGCTAAAGTAAAACCGGATTCTTCTGGCCCACGCGACATTTTTGTCAGTTTATTATTTTTTTTCCAAACAAGGGGTAGGTTATCGCATTTCACAACTTTTCCCCCGCTTTGTCTGCAATTTTTATATTAAATTTCCCAACCCCCCCACAAAAAACTATTTTTAAATGTAAATTAGAGAATTGTATAATTTCATAATCGCATATGCAGCTTTCCCCGACGGAAGAGCTCTTAAACAGTTGGGGCCCCCTTCCAATCATATAAGTTTTTATAGTTCAGCTCTCCAAATGAACTAGGTAAAGAATGTAATGCAAGATCGAGCGGATTTTTCCCCCCAAAATAGTTTTGTTTGGCACAATCTAAATCTTGATTGTCATCTGCAAAGCCTACATTTTAGCTGCTCTACATCAAAAAGGTAAAGTGCTATTCTTCTTCAGGTTTGAATGTTTAAAATTGTTTTTTGATTTGCTTGTTAAGTTTGAGAGTAAATTCAAAATTTTCTCATGCTTCTTTTGCGAACAAAAAACCCTAATAACCATCAGGGTTGGTTAACCCCTAAATAATTCCTTCTTTATTAACTTTTTGAAATGCATTATTCTCCTGGCTTCATTTATTAAACCCTACATTTGTAAAATTTTCTGAGCGCAACCTTTTGGCCCCGATTCGTTATTAATGCAGTTTAAAAAAGAGGGCGGGCTTGGGGTTTTTATTGTTACAAACATTTTTTTAAAAAAAATTAAAATGAGTGCATTAAAAATTATTGATGCAAAATATTTGTTGGGCCCCTACAATCTTAAAAAAATAGAACTGATACTCTTGAATTGCTGTGACCAGCTGTCGCTTTTTTATAAAAAAAGGGGAGTACCCATTAGGGCCAAATATCTTAACCCCCCCGTTTAAAACGGCCATCCGAAAGCGTGGTTTAGTATCCCATGCAGTTTTATCAGAAAGTTAAACTTTGCTGTGTTTGTGCATCAAATGGGTGTGGGAGTGTCGTATGCCGATCATTTAAATACCTATCCTTTGGTGAGGTCATGTCAGATTTCATTTTATTTCACCTTCAGAAAATATTTTTCTGAACTGCAACCCATTACAAATGAAAACCTTTAATCCATCAGCAACAGAATGACTAAAGGGTTTTTAAAGGATCTGTAACGAAATTTAAATTTTTAAAATCAAAACAGACTTTTTGACAAAAGTTGGATCTTAATCATGGCCTAGGCGTCATTATTTTCAGGGAGCACGAAAGTATAAATTTGATGGGGTTCTCCTTTCAAAATTTTTCAGCCCTGGTCCATAGAGCAAGGGGATTTTAAAAAGCATGGGAACTTTATCTTAGACGCTTCTAAGGGCCCAACTAGAGCGGGAAAAAGAACGAATAAACGACTCTATTTGTACTTGTTTGGGTTTGCTGGGTCGCAAGCACAGGCAAGATCAAGCATAAAAAGATCCTTTTTTGGCTTTGACGCCCAAAAAAAATACTTTGCAAAATTTGAGGACGCTTTAATTCTACAGTTGATTTACCTTCAAGTATTCAAAGGTCCAACATGTTTTACAAAACGCAAAATCGAAAGTGGGTTTGCCCTTGGGACTGGTTTATCATGCTGCCCTTTGACCCCAGCTCCCGGTAGGAATAATAATAAACTTAATAATGAAATTCTTTAGAGGCAAAGAAAAAGAAGGTTGGGAAAAAACGACTAAATTTGAGCTGTAATATTACAACAATAAAAGAACATCCAAGTTAAGTCATCCAATCCCCCAAGTCCAAACCCCAAAAATCATTTAAGGCTCAGCAAAGTCGCGGACCTTTTTCGCGATGACCTGAATATGAAAAAACAGGCTTTTTTCTTGGATTAATGGCCTAGGATTACTTGGTCTTTATCTTACTAAATAGAACCAACTATTACAAGAACTAATGTCCATAAGTGTCGGCCATAAAGCCAAAATACTTTGCTTGCAGTGACAAAGCGTGACAATTCCCCATATTCCTGGTAAAGGTTTAGCTTTACCGCTAATTTTTTTTTAAAATTTGCAAGATGATCAAGCTGTTTTTTTTTTCCTATTTTTCAGGGGGAGGCGATGGCGGGGAGGTAATAATTGACCACCCCCGCCTGAATAGCCATCACAGTGTACTTTTTGCAAATCCTAAGGTGTTATAACGCTTGCTAATGTGACTCCCTGCTTCTAAACAATGTTCTTTTTCGTTCTGCTAGCGTTGCGTCTTCATATAAAAATTTTTCGATGTTTCTCTTATTTTTCATTGAGTTCGTTAGGGCTCGGTTAGAGTCGTCATTCTAGTCTTTCTGATCTCTCTTGTTCAAGATCTTTTAGTCTTTGGGTTTTTCTTTTTTAATATCAGGCCTAAATTGGGGTCATCAGCTCAACGAGTTTTTCTTTTTCTTTTTTATTGCCCCCCTAGTTCACCGTTTTTCTAAATTGTTTGTTAATTCGCCTTGATGGGTTTTTAAAGTACGTTTAAGGGTAATAATTCTGCAAGGCAATGGGGATCATTAATTGTTTTTAACGCGTTTTTTTGAAAAATGGTTTTGTTCTATTTTATTTTAAATTCGCCCGCTGATTGATTTAATTTTTTAAGTTCATGTTTTGATTTGGTTATCTGTCGGGAGTTCTTGCAGTGGTTTTGAAATTTTGAAAAAAATGCCCGCCCCTTTTTTTGGTTTTAGCAATTTCCAAAGGCCCTTTTTATCTTTCACACTGAGTTATTTTAATTTAACCCAGGCTAAAAACTTTGAAGGGTGGGTTTTGTTGAAGCGAAAAAGTTGCCCTTTATCGTTTTTTAAGACAAATGACCATCTTTTAATTTAAAAACATTTGGGTCTATAAATTCGGGGGGTTTTTTGACCTAAACTTTTGTAAAATGCTCCGACCGTATTTTGTTAAATTTACGCTGCATGGAGCGTTTAGCGTGCTGTGTTAAAGGGATCATTTACTCTGCGTTCCCGATCAAAAATCTAAACTTCTTATCTTCAAATTTTTGCATGTTTTTAAAAAATTACTTTTTATTTTTTTTATAAAAATGCCCCAACAAACATATGGCTCCATTCTTAACCGCATAGAAAATGAAAAAAGCCTTGGCGTAAGGGAAATAAAGGAATATTATTGTTCCAAAAAATCCATTTACTATTTATGCAGTCAATTTTTTACTGTCAATTTTTCCCAATTAGGAGCGGATGAATTGATTGTGCCAGGCTCTGCGGTCTTACTTTAAAATAGAAATCGTTTCAACAACAGACCCAAACAGGACGTTGTACGAATCTGGGGCGGGCTTTTTTAAGAAAAAATTTTTATAAAACTTGAGGGGCAAGAAATATTTTTTTTACATAATGCAGAAAATTTTTAACATTCTGATCTTGGGTAAACCGGGAAAAGAAAAAGGGTGATCTTGCGTTTCAAAGGGAATCGAAAATGGAAAGCACTTTTTAGAAAAGGCGTGGAGATATAAAGACGTCAAAAAATATTAGCCGTAAAAATTTTTCGTTGGAAATCGCTTTTTTATCCCCCTTGATTTTGAGTTGTTAAAAAACGTGCGCCATCTTTCAAGGAGCATTTAAAGACAGATTGTCTTTTGAACTAATTTTAAGAATACAAAGTGTTATGTCATAGAACCGAAGCAAAATACAGCATTTTGACATCTCGTTAGAGTTTGATGTTTTTAGAACCTAATTTAGCAGGGTGATTTTGGGCCCTTTTGAGTCAATTTCCCAATTTAAATTCGCAGAGTGATTCCCTCTCAAATTCCCGAAGCAGGGACACTATATGGAATTTTAGTTTTGCTCGCGCAAGACGCTTAAAGGGTTTTTTTTGCTGTGTGAAGATGAAAAACCGTTCAAAGGGAATGAAAGTTTTTTACCAAAAATAACGAAAGGCAATGTTCGATTGAGGGTAGTTTAACCAAAATTTCGCTACGGGTTAACCTTTCAGCATTTTGAGAAATAAGAAAACTGTTTGGGGGGGAGGTGTAGAAGTCCAAAAAGTTGACCCCTTTTGTCTAAAGTTTAATTTCCCAAAGTTAGGCTTGTGATTATTTAAAAAACAAAATCGGGTTTTTGGGTTGACCTTAGGTCAAAGAGGATAATCAGTTGCATGGAAGCGGGGAGTTGGGGAGAGACGTAATAAACATTTCAAATTGATAAAGAAAAAAGAAGCCGATAAACCGCTTAAGACTTTTTTTTAATAATGATGCGAGTGAATATTGTAATAAAAGATTACAAGATGTTGTTACTTAATTATTTTTTCATTTATAAAAAGCATGTTGTTCAGGTTTTTTCCAAAAGGCCTACAGCGCCGCCAAAAAAAGGGGTAGCAGGCAATTCTGGTTATAAAAGCCCTAATAAAAACCTTCAGTTTAACAAAATTACACAAAGCAACAAAAAACTGGCAGGACCTTTCAAAATACAGCAAAACTAAACGAAGGTATTGCTGCCTTTATTTCTGTTACATATGTAATACTGGAGATCGACTATAAGGGGGCCCCATCAGCAGGAAGAGTGTTGGTCTTTAGCAAACGGGCTAGGCCGCCCCGAGCTTTTCCTTAGGGGTTTTTCTTTAGCTCTCGGTGTGTTCATTAGCTGTAAGTGCGGCTGGCAAAAATTAAAAAAAAAAACTCAAAAAACAACGTATGGTTCAACTAATAACGGCTAAACTTAGTTCGTTTAAACTGACAATAAATAAAGCGCTAGTTGACTCAAACATCACGGATGAAGAATTTAATCGTTTACAGGCCGATTTTGATGACTACAAAAGACAAAAGTTTGATCTTCAAAGAAAGGCGAGGACAAGTTTTCTCAACAGCCAGACCCCGAGCAGATAAAAAAGGAATGCTTAAAAAAAGTAAACGAGACATTAAACTCTGTTCTAAACAGCTCACATTAACAACACCAAAAGGTGTTTATACTTTAGTTTATGAGTCCAAGCGCAAAAAGACCGTCGATATTGATTCTGATTAAGAATTTTTTTTTAATTTAAATAAATATTTTGAGTTAGAAAGAAACTCAACATGGATAAGATATATGAAGGACAAGACGAATTGTTTGAAGGAATGCTCGAGAGAGAGCGTTTATCAAGAGCACTGAATGATATTGATTTAGAAGTCATTGACCCAACAAACGTACAGGCAAGTGTTGTTCATGCTATTTCTCAAGTTCCAGGTAAACTAACAATAGACCCGCCAGTTAAAGTAATGTTAGCTGTTTTAATTGACTATGTAACAATAAATGAAGAAAATCTAGAAGTCTGGGTCTCGACTAAACAACAGACTATTTCTTTCTCGTAATGATTTTAACACCCGGCTGGGCAGACGAACTGCTTGCACAGTTTGACGCTGCGGCTGAAGAAGCCAAAATGAGAGGCTCTGGTTGGTCAGAGGGCGAAGTTTTAGAGATTAGATTAAAACAGGCTAAGTATGCACCGATTGTTGGCAAGTCTTACATTCCACTCCCTCGAGAGTTGGTAGCGAAAAGAGCAGTTCTAAACATAAAGAATACAGACAACAAATGTTTTATGTGGTGTGTTCTTGCAAGGCTGCATTACGCCCGCAAAAACGCAGAGAGAGTGTCTAACTATCACCCTTACATCAATGATCTTAACTTTAGGGGGGTGTCCTTTCCTGTTAGTGTAGACCAAATTGATCAGTTTGAAGAACAAAACAAACCAATAACTGTTAATGTATACACATGGATGAGGAAACAATTTGGTGCCAATTAAAGTGTCCAAGAACAGTCCAACAATAGGCGAACCAGACAAAAATCATGTTGACTTACTACTGATGTTTTCACCAGCGGGGCTACCGCATTACACATTAATACGCACAATGAGTAGATTATTGCGGCATACTTCAAAGCATTACCATAAACAAGAATTCTGCAGAAAATGTTTAACAAGAATTCCATCTGTGCAAGCCGCGAGTGAACATATAAAACATTGTAAAAGTTCTGTAGATTGTAATACAGAACTAATTACGCGCCCCACCTGGATCTAAAGTTAGTTTTAAGAACTGGAAAAAACTGCAACATTCTCCATACGTAGTTTACGCAGACTTCGAGTCGCTTATTGTTCCTTATGAAGGGCCAGCGCCACAAAAACTTCGAAAAACGGTCTTAATGAGTAATCATCAAATTTGTTCATTTGCTTTCATCGTTGTCAGGTCGGATGGCGTTCATTCAAAGCCAAAATTATATAGAGGACCAGATGCTGCAGAAACATTCTTAAAACGCATGCAGCAAGTGCGTAATGACTGTTCTAATAATCTGAATTTATCTGAAATCATGATGACGCCTGAAGACCAAGAACAGTATGGCTCAGCCACACATTGTTGGATTTGCGGTTTAGGCCTCTCATCAGACGCAGCGAATCCAACAGTAAGAGACCATGATCACATTAGTGGAAAGTTCAGAGGAGCGGCGCATAACAAATGCAATCTTCAACTAAAGTTTGATCCTAAGACATGGAAGCTGCCCATCTTCTTTCATAACTTGCGAGGTTACGACTCTCATCTTATAATGAAAGCAGTAGACGATGCTTTTAGGGTGTCATGCATTGCACAGTCATCAGAAAAGTACATGTGTTTCACTTTAAATAACATGTCTTTCTACGACTCTATGCAGCACATGATGGGTTCATTAGAGTCGCTGGCTATGTCCTTAAAGTCCTGCCCAATAACAGAAGAATATTTTGACCCAACTCTTGTTAGAAAGGGCGTTTACCCTTATGAGTACATGAACAGTTGGAAAGGTTTGATGAAGACACACTTCCTCCTAAAGGCGCGTTCTTTTCTAGTCTTAGAGGAAAGGACATCAGTGATTCTGGTTACCAACATGCTCAAGATGCGTGGCAGAAGTTAGAGTGTAAAACGATGGGAGACTATCATGACTCCTACTTGATGGCTGATGTATGTTTGTTGGCGGACGTCTTTGAAATTATAGAAAGACCTGCATGAAACATTATAGCCTGGATCCCGCGCATTACATTTCTGCGCCTGGGATGAGCTGGGATGCTTTCTTAAAGTTTACTGGAGTACAAATTGATTTATTGTTAGATTTACCAATGCTTCAGATGATTGAAAACGGATTGCGTGGAGGAATTAGTATGGCGTCGCATCATTACTGTAAAGCAAACAACAAATACTTGGACGACTATGATCCTAGTAAAAGGTCTAACTATCTTATGTATTAGATGCAAACAATCTGTATGGATGGGCTATGGCGCAATCGCTTCCATTACGCAACTTTAAAATGTACACAGGTACAAATAATATTCAAAAGGCATTAAAGTGGTTGGGCAGTTTAACGCCTGATCAACAGCGTGGTTTCATTCTAGAAGTTGACTTAGAATATCCTCAGGAACTCCATGACCTGCATAATGACTATCCATTAGCAGCAGAAAGTCTAAAGATGGATCCAAGAGAACCACCTAAACTTGTGCCTAATCTTCGAGGCAAAAAAAATTATGTCTGCCATTACAGACTTCTACAATTTTATTTAAGACATGGTTTGAAGTTGACAGCTGTTCATCGTATAATTGCTTTTGATCAAGAACAGTTCATGAAACCATACATCATGAAGAACACTGATCTCAGAACTAAATCCACAGATGCTTCAGAAAAAGACTTTTTCAAGCTGATGAACAACAGCTGTTTTGGAAAGACTATGGAGAATCCGCACAAGCGCAAAGATGTCAGATGGTCACCAGAGAGAATGAAGCAATTAAGCTGACTTCAAAACCAAATTATCAGGACTTCAGAAGATTTCATGATCAGCTTTTTGGCATAATGATGAAAAAAAAGAAAGTCAAATTAGACAAACCTGTATTTATTGGGTTTACTGTTTTAGAATTATCAAAGCTTTTGATGTTAGAGTTTCTTTATGACTACTTTAAGCCTCGTATCCTGAGTCCAGAGTACTTTACACAGATACAGATAGTTTTGTTATAGATATTCTTACTGAAGATATTTATAAAGACATGGAATTAGAAGTAGCTAAAGGACATGCGGGATGGTATGACACGTCCGATTACCCTAAAGATTCGCCTTTGCATTCAATTACTAACAAAAAGGTTTTAGGAAAGATGAAGGATGAATTATCTGGAAAGGTGATCAAGGAGTTTGTTGGTTTAAGGTCAAAAATGTACAGTATTTCGAGCCAGGAGAAAATCATTAAGAAAGCAAAGGGATATTCTCGCAGCGTTGTGCAGTCAAACATATCACATGACAACTACAAAGAAGCATTGTTTGGCAATAAGACTTTTCATCATGACAACGTAAAACTGCGATCTAATCTACATGAGATCAACACAACAGTTGTAACAAAGAAGTCATTAGATAGAACAAACACAAAACGGGTGTTTGTTAATCCGGAGTTTTTCATATGCAATTGGGCACTGGAGAACCGTAAATTAATTAAAGCAGAACTGTGTCTGGCGAATTATCTGCAGTTCTTCTTTCCACAAAAGATCTTTGAGGAGCTGGTTGTTTTGTTGTGCCAGTTTCTCGTAAATAATACACGGCGGATTCATCTTTACAATTCTTTTTATTTCATATGGATCAACACTCCAAACTGGATCGGTTGCCCTGATGCGAGTGTCCCCTTCTGCTTCTCCCGGTAAATAAAGGTACCTTACTTTTAAACCAAACGGTAATAGTTTGCCGGATGAAGACTCTCCTTCAACAACATTTATTGTTTTTTCTTTTGATTGCTTGTACTGGTTTTAACCCTTTAAATTCTTCATTATTCATTGCGCGCAAAACTGAGGGCAATCTTCTAACCCATTCTGTGTTGCGAGAATTGTCAACCAGCTCTCTGTGATACTGGTAGGAGAAAAGTCTTTCGGCTAACTGTTTGTTAAAGTTTTCAACTAAAGCTGTGATCTGTGAACTCCCGGAATGCCTCTTCTAATAGTAACTCTGTGTTTTAACAATAATTGATTCACTTGGCCTTTAAATTCTTTTCCATCATCGACTTGAATCATGCGAGGGTAAGTTAGTGGGCCTCGTTGGTATATCAGTTGTATAGCGACAGCAACAGCAGAAGCACTCTTTTGTGTTAATGGTTCCGCATCTTTGTATCTTGAAGCTATGTCAATGACTGTGAGTGCGTACTTAAATCTTTTTCGTCTAATCCTATCAGAGGGTAAATATAGAAGATCCATTTGATGGGTGTCGTTTGGAGTTGTATAACAAAGTGTGGTCTCTGTATTCGTTTAGGTGCAGGTAAATAAATTTGCCAAATCGCTTGTTTAGATAACCATTCTTTTGCTGTTTGTTCACTAACCCCCGCTGCTTGGCTTAGCTTTTTGATTGCTGTGATTCCCTTCCAATATCCTTTGGGCGAATAATAGATTTTGTTCATTTTTTATTCAGCCAATATTATGTGCAACAAAATACACAACGGTCATACCAACGACAATAAACCCGATTTCTTGCATCTTTTGTTTTTCTGATGGTTGATAAAAGTCACTGAATTTTGGTGGGGGCAATGTCTGGATCGGTTTGCCTGTTACTAGATAATATTGTTTTATTGCTTGATCAACATTTTTAAATGTGTAAGCTGCATGCCCCTGTTCTTTCAGTGTGTCATTAATAAAATCTAACTGCTCAAGTCTCTGCCTTTCATAGGCGTCTTGTGCAGCTGCTAGTTGCTCCATAGCTTTGTTATGTCTTTTTCTCTCGCTGTCATTCCCCAGTTTACTAAATGCAAAATTACTGCCCTAAAAGCAAGCGCATTCACCACAGCGCCGCCTATCATTATTGCGAGTGAAGCCATTTTTTATAAATGTATTTTTTTCTTACATATTTATATTGTCTGGAATTATTCCTTGCTTGACTAGAAAATCTTTCGTGGCAACCGAAGCTACAATGATAGCAATTAGCTTTGCTGAATCCTCAAAGTCTAGTTTGCCAAGATCTGCTGGTTTAATTCTTAACAAGCTTTTACCAAGCATTGAGTATCCTACACTTAGTCCCTCCAATAACAGCAGAATGGTATACAAGGTTGGCAATAGTTTTTTTCGGTGCTCATTTTTATAAAATAAAATAATTATAATTATTAAAAAACATGAACAGTGATGATCTCCTACAGCTACAAGGCGGCCTAAACCTTCCTGAACTTATGAATGACCAAGTGATGACCAAGCTATTATGCCCAAAAGGAGAGGCTGTATTCTTTGGCAGCATGTGGGAAAACAAAACAGTTCCTCGGAACTGAATTCAGCATAGAACAGATTCAACAGATGCCGCCGCAAGACATTTTAAAGTATCATAACAGGTATGAAGCGCAGCTAGGGTCTAGAATGGTGAAAAGTGTGGGGCAAACGGTTCTTAGTTTGTACACTAAACTAGTCAGTAGATTTGCTCCCATTGATTCTGAACAAGATCTTACGTATGATTTAACGCAAGATCCAGTTTTAACAAAGTCATTAGAGTCTCTCAGGATGTGATCTATACTACAGATTTGGAACATTGTTATCGCCAGCGATCATGGGATTAATACACTTTTAATCATATAGATTTTGTTTCCCTTCAAAATGAACGAGCTGGAAAATCAGCAGAATCAGAAAACACTGAATCAGGTGGAGAAAGTAACCAGCTAGAAAATCAGCAGAAAACGCTGAATCAGGTGGAGACCATTAAAAATCCTGGGCGTGTTGAAGCAGGAAAAAAATTAGCAGAGTGGAACAGACAAAAAAAATTAATGTTACAGAATATGACTCATCATGAAAACATAACACCGCCAACGCCAGAACAAGTTGATTCAATGCCCGCTATAAAAACTCCATGTGATACAAGGGCCCCAAAGTCTTCATGGAATATTGAACTTAAAACTGTTTGCCATTTTTGGCGCCATTGCTGCTGTTGGGGGCAGTTATTACGTTATAAAATATATAACCGATGGCAACAGAAACAAAAGCAATCAAAAAAATCTGAACCATTAAATACAGAAAGAGCAACTGCACGCCAAAACCGCCAATAACAAAGCATCATTTTGATCCATTTCAAATGGAATAATATTTTAAAAACTTAATTTTAAATTTTTTTATAAAAATAGATCATGGCGTATTATAAAATGATAAAGTCAATAAATAAAGACATGGAGTCTATAAAAGGCATTTCCATAGACCAGAATTGTAATCAATGTGGTTGCTTCGGATGTAAGACCTTCATTAAGATCTATGCAGAAAACGCTGAGCAAGACATCCTCAACGATGACGCGTTTTTTGAGGCGTGTGTGTACTATATTAGACATCTACTATTTAAGATAAAAACATAGCTTGTATTTTTTTGATAATTATAAGATAACTTAATAAGAACTTGGTTGTGCTTAAAGGATGACTTAATCAAGAACTTATCAAGAACTTGATCAAAAACTTATTAAGAACTTAATTAAGAACTTGATCAAGAACTTATTAAAAACTTGGGGCAACTTAATTAAAAACTTAGAAGTAACTTAAGTAAGAACTTGGGGATAACTTAAGAATAACTTAAGGACAACTTAGAAGTAACTTAAGTAAGAACTTAAGAATAACTTGTTAAAAACTTAGAAGGAACTTGAGTGTGTGCATGTGTGGGTGGGGGGTGGGGCAGGTGGGGGTGGGGGTGTGCATGCGTGGGGGCAGGACAAAACAAACAACAAACACAAACAAACAACAAACACACAATAGACAGTCCGGGGGTGGGGGTGGGGGGACGTGCGTGCGTGGAGTAGGCCAAAACACACAACAAACAAAAAGTGGAACTACTAGGGCCACTTCTTGCTTTGTGACTAAACAGGTTGTGTCTCGCGCACAACCTCAATCAACCCCAAGTGATCACATAGGGTCGTTTGGCCTAGTTTGCCGCTGAGCTTTGCTGGTGCTGCCGCGCTTTGTAGTCAAGCGATCACATAGGGTCGTTTGACCTAGTTTGCCACCGAGCTTTGCAGGTGCTGACGTCATTGGCGGCAAGCGATCACATAGGTTGTTTGGCCTAGTTTGCTGTGCTCCTCTTTTCTCAACCAGGCTTGCAACTGGCTTTTGGCAGAGTTACAGCAGTAATTGCTGTAGCCAAGCTTTTATGGCGCTCTAATCGCCAGTAGTAGTACATCCGTCATTGTATATTTGGAGCATTTATATGAAGATAGTGCTGGCCACACACTACTCCTCTCCATACTGGTAGATGTACTAAGGTCTGCCTAACCCTATCTAGTTTGTTTGCCAGAACATTCGAAAATCGTTATCCAGTTACATAAGTCTAATAATGGTTTGCGTTTGCTACACAGTTCATTATACTGATCCTAGCTTATGAAATTTAGGATAGTTGTAAAAACATATTGAAATCTGAATAAGTTTTCTGGCATATGAATCAGACATGCCCCACCTGCGCCTCAAGAAATGAACGCCATGTTTGATGCGTTTTTGCTCTTTCAAACATGGCTTTAGCTGTCTCAAGCCAGCGCCCAACAATCAACGCGTGATGAATTGTTTTGCTTTTATTTTGTTTTATCAAATAGCGCCGCTTTTAAAAAAGGAAGCATCTCATCAACAGTTAAACACTTATTATAATTGGCCTCATCTTGTTCGGTAATGTCATTTTCATTTCCTTGAACCAACAAACCTTGAAGATAGTCGTTCATTTCAAAGCAGTCGGTTCACTTTTTTCTTTTTCTCCACCCTCTAGGAAAGCAATACTTCTTTTCGGTTTCGGCGGTAACAAACATGCTTCACCTGATTCTTTTTTTGACAAATACTCTAACATGCAGTTAAAGTAAAACTTGTGATCTTGAATAGCACAATTCTGTTCCTCAGTAAACCGGCTCGCCATTTTAGAATAACACACCAAGCCCAATACACAGCGCAATAAAAACGTCCTACCAGTCCGGCAGTCAGTAGAAGAATGATGAAACCGGTGTTGGTTACTAGTCATGTGAGCGCTGTGAAAGATGATGAAATATATTGCAATGCAGCAGGCCCAGCGTGAGGGAGTGGGGGGAGGGGAGGAGAGGGGCGGCAGTATTGATTTTTTAGCCTCTCAGTTTGCCAGCAGGTGTGAGGCGCGCGCGCGCGCGTGTATGAGTGTCTGTCTGTGCCCATGTGTGGTGTGTGTGTGTGTGTGTGTCAACATCACGAAACTGTGAACAGCTCCCAGATCAGGTTTTGTTGTTGTTGTTGTTGTTGTTGTTTTAGATCAGTTTACCCCCGGCCCATGTTGACACCTTTTCGTCCCGTGTCTGCCCAGTGTTGATACTGCTTCTCCTGAGTCTGTCCCGTGTTGAAGAGACTACTGTGTTAGTAGCCTGGTGTCAGTCTCGTGTGTGCCAACACCTTCGGCCCATGCGCTCGCTCAGTCTGTGCTGTCAGTGCCAACAAGTCGGTTTACCCTGCTCTCTCTGTGTGTGTGTGTGTGTGTGTGTGTGGTCTGCCCGCCTCTCTGTCTGTCTGTCCTCCTCTCTGTCTCTCTCTTCTCTGTCTGTCTGTCTGTCTGTCTGTCTCTCTCTCTGTTGCGCGCGCGTGTATGAGCGTGTGTTTGTGTGTGTGTGTGTGTGTGTGTTCGTGTGTGAGTGTGTGTGTGCATACGCACGTATGCCTATGGCTCCAAAACTGGCTTCTCCTCCGTGTCTAAATAGAAATATTATTTAAACCCACAAGCAATCCTTCACCACACGGAGGGCAACTTGACCTTAACGGGCTTTAGCTCGCCTCTCTCTGTGCTGACGAACTCCCCGCTGTAATTAACATACTGCGAAGTAATCGGATACCCATGTGCACCCACGTGTATATGGGCGCGTTCAGTCACGGTTATTAAAGTCATGCTTAGTAGAGAACTGTATTATGCCGCTTCTAGGTCACTTTCGCCCGAAAACTGGTTTGAGGGCGGAAGTGAGTTAGAAGCGGCATAATACAGTTTCTCTACAATCAAGCACTCCAACGTACACAACATGCACAATCACAATCAAGCACTCCCACACCCACAACATGCACGATTATAAATAATATTTCGCCATACGACGTACACAATCACAATTACAGCATTCCAGCACATATGACATATACACAATTATAAAGAAATATTTCCAGCATCGATCCTTCCTCACACCATGGAGTGCGTCCACACCCCTGCCCCTGTCAAGTCTGCTGGGAGCACCCTGTCGCACTAGGTGCTCCGAGCCGGGTTGGTTCTCGCAGGGAGTCGCTCAAAGCCGACACCTCGACTCCCCAAACGGGCAGTGAAGAGCGTGTCCCGGGGGGGGGGGGGGGGGGGGGGGGGGGAAACGTGGCGCTGTTACTGGAGGTCCTGGACGGGGGTCCGGGCCGGCCAGTCAAGACGGCGGGCTCCTCTACCAGTCCACGGTCCCGACCAAGGCGTGGCCTCGACCAGCGCGTGGCACCATCCGGTCCGTGGTTTCAGCCAGAACGTGGCCTCGACCAGCATGTGGCACCATCCAGTCCGTAGTCTCAGCCAGAACGTGGCCTCAACCAGCACGTGGTACCATCCAGTCCGTGCTCCAGGTGAAGCCCGGGGGGGGGGGGGGGGGGGGGGGGGGGGGAAGGACGTAGCTGGGAGGAGAGTCGAAAAGGAGGGAAAGAAGAAGGAAGGAGGAAGGAAGAAGGGTACTGGAAACCCCCCCGTCAGTACCGTCTGACCATTGCTGTCAAGTCTTAACAGCCCCTCGCATGATGGGCGAGGGGAAGTGTATTAAACGCACACAGTAAAACCCATTGAATCAAGTCTTCTCACACGATGCAGGTAAAAGATGCATTAAATCAACAGGTTATAAAACAATATGAATTATCTTCACCCTTCTCTCACTCACGCTTAACATTTTCCTTCTTTAGGAAATAAATCAACACAGCGACCATCGCTTAATAACTGCCACCACATTTGCAAATAATAATTCAATGGCATAATTGTCCCATTTTATAAACACATTTCAAAATAACACATATCTCCAACCACGCATCCAAACGACAAATCATGCGTACGCACGCTCGCGAACATAAAACTCGTTCTCCTTGCACACACAAACAGACGGTGGCCGAAAGATAAGAGTCCGGCGAATGTGACAGGGGCGGACGAGCGAGACCAAGCAAGTTCCAACCCTGAATCACCAGGTTCTCTCCCTTCCCACCGACTACCGCATCACCAGATGCATAAACAGGAGAAAGAATTTTGGAAATAATTTAGAATGGCCAGGTTAAAGATTGAATTAACCAGAGAAAAGGTCTCACACAATATTTCTCTTACAATTTCGAAAACAAAAGAAAATTGCGCAAAAGAGAAGACTAAGCCGGCTAACAACAACAAACCAAAACAAACAGACCACGAAACTGATGCTTACCAGCTACCCGTGGGTGACCCGAAGAGGTGGGTCAAACGACTCTCTCTACCCTCTGTCCAGTCGAGAGGACAGAGGCGAAGATGCGGAAACAGAAGAAATGATGTCCCTCTCCTACAGGCCGACTGCAGGAATTGAAAGTACTGACTGTACTCTCGATGATACGGTAAAGAACCGAGACTGGAGCAGGCGCTCCCAGAGACATCTTCCGCTCGAGTGAAGAGCTAACTCCCTCAGCAATGGCAGCCAACATGCCATGCTGCGTCACAGAGTGAGCATACTTCAAACTAAAAGAAACGAAGCACGTGCGACAGGTAAAAAGACAGGCGAGAGGCCGATAGACAGAAAGTTCGAGAGAAAGGTACCGGCCACCCGTGAACTTGCAGGATAAATAGCACGGGCGGTGGAATTAGAGAGAGAGAGAGAGAAAGCAAACCGAAGTTGAGCTGAACCATACCAAGGTGCAACCGCACCACAAGCCACATCAAGGGACGGATACACGACAACAGCAACGACAATAAACAAATAAGTAATTCCGCCACCCTAGGTGGGTCGAACGTCGTAGGCCTCGTGACAAACTCGTGACACCAGTTCTTAAACTAACTTTAGTTCCGGGGGGGGGCGTTTTTAGTTCTGTATTACAGTCAACTGGGTTAATACATTGTTTTATTTTTCCTCGCGGTTGCACGAGGGAAATTTTGTTAACATTTTCTGCAGAATTCTTGTTTTTTATTTTTTTTTTGAAGTATGCCCCAAATATTCTATTTTTCGTATCAATGTGTAATTTTTGGGTGCACCGTGGGAAAAGCACCAAAGTCAACTGATTTTTCCCTGGATCCCTATTGGGGGCGTTTTTTGGGACACTTAATGGGTAGTTTTGTTTCCCCACCTGTGTAGACAGCGTTATTGGTTTTTTTTTTTCTAAACTGTCTTTTTGGTCTACACTACGGGAAAGGAATTCCACTAAGTTGGATCATTGCTTAAGTTCATGTTAGACACTCTCTCTGCGTTTTTGCGGATAAATGCACCCTTGCAAAAACACCCCAAATTTAAACTTTTGTTGCTTTTTCTTTTGTTTAGAAACTGCTCTTTTTGCACTAATGCTGGGGGCGCGGAATTAAGCCTTGCTAAAATCTGCATATTTTAGATGTTTTAATCTGATCTCAGGTTCGCCCTCTGACCAGCCAAGCCTTCATTTTGGTTCTTCAGCGGCAGCGTCAAACTGTGAACAGTTCGTTCCCCAAACCCGGGTGTTAATCATTACGGAAAGTGTTGTTTTTAGTCGAGCCCCAATTTTCGATTTTCTTCATTTATTGTTACAAGTCGATTAAAAACGCTAACTTATTTTAAAAATGGGGGCTATTTTAGTTTACCTGGAACTTGGAAATAGCGAAAAACGCTTGCCTGTACGTTTTTTGGGCAATGACTTCTAGATCAATATCATTCGTGCTTTTTGATAAACGCTCTTCTAAAAGCATTCCTTCAAACCCAATTTCGTCGGTCCTTCAATTTTATCATGCTGAGTTTCTTTTTAACTCAAAATATTTTTTTAAAATTTTAAAAAAAAAAATACTTAATAGAATCAATATCAAGGGTCTTTTTGTGCTTGGGGGACTCAAAACTAAAGTATAAACCCCTTTGGCGTTGTTAAGTGAGTGTTTAAACGGGTTTTTATGTTTCTTTACTTTTTTTAAGCATTCCTTTTTTTTATCGCTGGTTGGCTGTTGAGAAAAACTTGCCTTGCCTTTCTTTAAGATCAACTTTTGTCTTTTGTAGTCATCAAAATCGGCCTGAAAACGATTAAATTCTTCATCCGTGATTTTTTGAGAACTAGCGCTTTATTTATTGTCAGTTTGAACGAGAAGTTGCGTTATTAGTTGAACCTAGCTTGTGCTTTGGATTTTAGTTTTTAATTTTTTGCCAGCGCATTCGCTAATGAACCACCGAGAGCAAAGCAAACCCCTAAGGTAAACGGGGGGTGCCCCCTATGCCTTGTAAAGACCAAACCCGTTCCTGCCGATGAGCGCTTATGTCGATGCCCAGTTTAACATAATAACGCATTAAAGGCGCAAATACCTTCGTTTGGTTTTGCTGTTTTTTGAAAGGTTTGCTCTGTTTTTGTTGCTTTGTTAATGTTTGTTAATCTGAAGGTTTTTTATTTGGGGTTTTTCTATTTCCCCTTCTTTTGAGACTCTGGCGCTGTGGCACATTTGGAATAAACCGAACAGACATGCTTTTTAAAATGAAAAAATAATTAGATTAATCTTTTAATTTGTTTTTTTGTATTTGTGCGCTATATATTAAAAACAAATGTACATTAAAAGGGGGTTTCGGCTTTTTCTTCTTTATCAATTTGAATGTTTTTTCGTCTCTCAAGTTCTCCCCCTTCCCTGCAAGATTTTTCTCTGTTTACCTTAGGGCAACCATAACCGTATTCGTTTTTAAATAATCTCAAGCCTAAATTGTGAAATGTAAACTTTAGACACAAAAGGCAGTGTTGGGTTTTACAACTCCCCCCCCCCAAAAAGTTTTCTTTTTTTATCAAAATGGATAAGGGTTTAACCCCCTGGTGATTTGGTTTGGACTGCCCTCAACGAAAATTGTACTTCGTTATTTTGGGTTTAAAAAAATTTTTACTTTCCCCTTTTTTAACGGTTCTTCATTTCCCCAAGCAATAAATACCCCTTTAAGCGATCTTTTCTGCGACACTAAAACTAAATTCCATAGCTTTTGCCCTGCTTCTGGGTATGTTGTATGATGATCATCTTTCGTAAAATATTGCTAATTTTACTGAAATTTTTTTCCAATCACCCTTTCAAATTGGGTTGCTAACAAACGCAAACTCTAAAGGAGATTCAGAAATGCGTACTTTGTTCAGTGTTGATGATCTGATAACCTTTGTATTCATTAAAAGTTGTTAATGACAAACTGTCTTTTTTTGCTCCTTGAAAAATACGGGGCATGCGCTTTTAACAAATAAAATCTAAGGGGATGGAAAAGCGATTTCCTCCAAAAATTTACAGCTGCATACTTTTTCCGTCTTTAATATCTGCGGCGCTATTCTATTTTTAGTGCTTCTTTATTTTCGTTCCTTAAAAGCAAGATCACCCCTTTTTTTCCCGGTTTTCCATAGTCAGAATAGTTTTAAAATTTTGTCTGCATTTTGTAAAGAAAATATTTCTTGCCCCTCAAATTTTTTGAAATTTTCTTAAAGATTGCCCCCCCCGTTCTGTACAACTGTCTGTTTTTGGGCTTTGTGAAGGGTTCTATTTTGAAAATTAAAACGGCAGAGCCTGGCACAATCCTTTATCCCCTCCCAGGGTTGGAAATTTAACGTGTTTGATCCGCCCAAAAGTAAGGATTATTTGGAACGTAATATTCCGCTTATTTTTCCCCTTTACACCAAAGGGGTTTTAGTCTTTATCGGGGGCAAGAAACGGCCTATGCTTGGACATTTTTTTTTATAAAACAAAAAATAAAAAGTTTTTTATTAAAGAAAAATGGGAAAAAGGAGAGAAAAATGAAATTTTATGTTTTTGATCGTGGGGCGACTTGAGTGAAAAAAGAACAGCATCGTTTGCGCTCTAATGCGGGGTGATTTTTCAGAAAGTCATGTTAGATCTTTGTCCCAAAATTTTTGGGCCTTGAACCCCCCCGAGTTTTAGACCTAAGGTTTTTATCGGTTAGGGAGGGCCCAATTTGTATGTAAAAACCCGCCCAAGGAAAAAGGGGTTTAGCTTAAAACAAAAACCAAAGCCCCAATTAAAGTTTTTAGCCGTGGGTTCAATTTGAAAAAGGGGACCCCCGCAAGCGTAAAAAATTCCCCTTGGCTTTGGCAAAAACCAAAAAATTAGAGGGGGGGATGAGTTTTTTAAATTTTAAAAAAAATGCAGGTTTCCGCGGGATAAAAAAAATGAAAAAAATGGAACTTAAAAAATTTAAAATAAATCGGCAGACAAATTAATAATGTTTTGAGGCGGGAAACCAAGTTTTTAAAAAAGAAAAGCTTAAGACTATACACAAACCTCAACCGTCCCAAAAGGGGAAAAATTAGCGGCCCGGATCTTTGTTTGAGAAGAATCGGGCGAATTAAAAAAACATTTAGCAAAAAATGGGTGAATTAATGAGATATAAAAAGAGAAAAGAAAAATCGTTGAGGCTGATGACCCAACTTGGGGCCCTGATTTTAAAGAAAAAAAACCCCAAAAAAGACTAAAAGATTTTTGAAAAAGGAGAGATCCCCGGCCTGGGAAGGGGGGGGTTTTACAAACCCGGGCCCAATTCAAAATTTAAAAAGCAAAATAAGAAAAAACTATCCAAAGAATTTTATATAAAGGGGACAAAAACGCTAGCAGAAGATACGAAACACTGTTTAGGAGCGGGGTCCCCATTACCCAAGCGTTTTATAACACCCTTTTGGTTTTGCAATAACCCCCTTGGTTTTGGGCCCTTATTAAGGGGGGCGGTGGGGGTCAAAGCCCAGTGCCTCCGCCACCATCGCCTCCATGCCGCCTGAAAAATCTGGGAAAAAAAAAACAATTTGGGCCCATCTTGCGGGTTTTAAAAAAAAAAATTTTTAGCCAGTAAACCCGGGACGCTTTGCCGGGTTAGGGGGGTTTATTGTTAGGGGCTTTTGTTTTATGAAAAGGGGGAAAAGTTTTGGGTTTTTGGCCCGACCCTTTATGGAAAATTAGTTCTTTTAAATATTGGGTTAATTTTTAGTAAGATAAAGACCAAGTAATCTAGGCCAGAAAACCCCAAAAAACAAGCGTGTTTTTTAAATATTCACGGTCATCGGGGGTCAGAGCCCGGCGTCTTCAGGGTCTTGGGTTTTGGGGCCCAGGGGATTGGTGATTTTATTCTTGGGGGGTCTTTCCTTGTTTTTTTACTTTCTGTTTTGCAATTTTACGGGCTCAAAAATTTTTTTTCTTTTTTTCCCCGCCCTTCTGTTCTCCCCTGCCACAAGGATTTCATTATTGTAGTTTTTTTTTGGAAACCTTTTGGGGAGCTGAGGTCAGAAGGCAGCTTTTTAAAAAACCAGTCCCAACGCAAATTTTAAATTTTCCCAAATCGGGCGTATTGAAAAACATTTTGGTCCCTTTTTTAAATACTTGAAGGAAAATCATTTGTAGAATTAAGGGGTTTTTTTAAAAATTTTGGCAAGTATTGTTTTTGTGCATCAAAACCAGTAAAGGTTTGTTATGTTCGTTTTCTCGTTTGTGCTTGGAACCCCTAGAAAAACCCCAAAAACGTAAGTCCGAATAGGTGTTTTTTGTTCTTTTCCCTGCTTTTTTTAGGCCTTAGGAAGTGTCAAAGTTTAAATGTTGCCCATGTTTTTTATGTTTTTGCTCTATAGCCCGAGGTAAAACCTGTGCCTGATAAGAAAGATGTGTGGGGTTTCCCCAGTCATAGTTTTTCTTTCTGTGCACCCCCAAAAATAAGGGGGTCCCAAAGCCATGATTGGGTCCAATTTTTGTCTAAAGTTTGTTTGGGAGGGGTTAATTTTTAAATTCGTTACAACCTTTAAAAAGCCTTCATGTCTATTCGGTTTTGCAAAAATTTGGATTTTTAAACGGTTTTTTCATTTGGTAATGGCGCTTGCAGTTCAGCCCAAAATACGTTAAAAGGGAAAATAAAAAAATCTATACATGCCTCCCAAAGGTTCAGGTGATTTAAAGGGATCGCTACGTTTACTCCACCCCCGTTTGATGCACAAACACAGAAAAGTTTAAATTGGTTCTGAAAAAACTGATCGGTTTGGCTAAACCCAAAATTTTGGATGTAGTCTTTTTAATAGGGGGGGTTTAAGATATTCCCTTATGGAGTCCCAAAATTTACTTAAAAGGGGTGTCAGCTGAGTCACAAAAATGCCCAAGAGTATCAGTGGATTTTTTTTAAAGTTTGGTGGGTGCGCCCCGGGTATTTTGCGACATTATATTTGGGCATTCATTTTTTTTTTGGGGTTTTAAAAATTTTTTTGGGAAAAATAACAACCCCAAAAAGCCTTCTTTTTTTGGGAAAATGCAAATTAAAAAAACCCAAATTTGGGGGAAGCAGAACGGTCCCCACTTAAAAATTATTTTACAAAGTCTTTTTGGTTTAATAAAAGTAAACCCCGGGAGTTTAATAAGGTTCTAAAATTTGAAAAAACGGGGCCCCCAAAACCAAGTTAGCCGTTAAAAATTACCTGATGGTTTTTTCGGGTTTTGCCCCCCAAAAAGAAGCAATGAGAAACCCTTTAAATTTTACTTCAAACTTAACAATGGGGATCTGAAAAAAACAATGTTAAATCTTGATGAGAAAGAAGGGGTTTTTTTTTGAAAAAGGTTTAGCTAAATTGTTAGGCTTTGCAGTGCAATTATAGATTTGAGTTACACCAATAAAAACATATTTATGGGGAAAAAACCCGCTCGATCTTGCATTTTTTCATTACTTATGTTCATTTGGGAGTAAGCCTGATGAAAATTTAAAAGAGGAAGGCCCTAAAACATTTTTAAGGGGGTTTTCCCCATCTTGGAAAAGCGCATATTGCGTTTTTAAAAATTATACAATTCCTTAATTTCCCATTTTAAAAAGATTATTTTTGTGGGGGGTTCGGATTTTTAAATTTTAAAAACCCAAGACAAAGCGGGGAAAGTTGTAAAATGTGAACCTGCACTTTTTTTGGGAATTAAAAATAAAAAAATGTACTAAAAAATGTCCCCGTGGGCCAGAAAAACCCGGAGTTACATTAGGGGTGTGAGGGTAAAACTTTAAAATTTAAAAGCCCTTGCAGTTGGTTGGGATTTGAACAGAATGGTGAGTAGGCGCTGTGTTGGGGTTTTTGATTTACACAAAAGATGGCGATTAAAAACGCAAAGGGGTTTGGCGACAACAAAAAAGTTTCCAAACTGGGAGCCCCTGCGCAATCTGAAGAAAATTAATTTTTGGCCCAAGTTTGAATTAAAATTTTCCCGAAAATGCCCTAAATTTGGCATTTAAAACCCATATTTAAAGGGGAAAAAAAATTTGAATTCAAAGCCATTTACTTTTTTTAGCCGTAAAAAAAAGTTTCAGAAAAGAAATTTAAAATCGGTCCTTTACATGTAAGCCCTTTTGCCAGAGGGACAATAGTCGAAAAGAAATTAAATAACCCCTTTTGGGGGAAAAAACACGGGTACATCCCCCCCGAAGGAAAGGGTTTTTTTAAAGAAAGCTTTAAAAATTTAAAAGGCTTTCCAAGCAGAAAATTAGGGAACGTTCACAATGATTTTAAAAATTTCTGTCTTTAAAGAGTGGAGGGGGGGGGGTTGTGGGCTTTTAGTGGGGCCCTTTTATAAAAAAAATTAAATTTGGGCTGGAAAAATTTTTGACTTTTAAACCCCCTTTCAGCCCCCATCTTCGTTTTTAAAATTTGGTGGGTTTTTATATCATAACAAAAATTTAAAAAAAACCCAATGTTTTTTAAAATAAAAAACAATTTACGAACTAAATTGGTTTAAATCTTACAATTTAGGTTTTTGGGTTTTTTATTTTTACTGAAAAGTTTTGCGTGAGTATTTTAAAAAAAAATAACGGGATTTTTTTAAAATTTTTGTTTTTTTTAAAACTATGGGCAGTTAAACTTTATGACAAAACCCCTCTTGTTCATTTAATTTGTGGACAAATGGTTGTGGAAAAAACAATATTTATCCTCAACTGTTACAAAAGTTTTCGTTATAATTTTGATCCCCTTGTAAATTTTCTCCCCAATTTTTAAATGGAACAAGCATTTATGATAAAAGGGTTTTTATATGGATGATTTTTAACCCTATTTTTATTTAATCCTGCAATAAATGAGTGAGTGTTCTAAAAACGCTTTTTTTTTTAATTGTTTGGGGGGAAAAACGCAGAAAACTATTTATTTAGATGACTGTTCGGAAAGGACATATTTAAAAAAGAAAAAACACTTTGTAAAACGGGCTTTCGGGGAAAGGACATGGGGGATAAGTGTGGGGATTTTATGCCCCAAAATTAAACTCGTTTTAAAAGACTTTAGAGAAAAATTAAAGACTGTATTTTTTTTCACATGAAAAGCAGGGGACGATTTAGGAATGTATGCGTGAAAAATGTTTTATTGAAATAAATCAGGAAAAAAAAAGGATTAAGCAAAAAAAAAAAAATCTGAAAAGTTTATTTAAATTTTAGTTTTAAAAAAGGAAAACCCCCTTTCCACAGTATGTTTGTTTGTAGGGTGGGTTTTTTTTTGGGTTTTTTTTAAGTCTTAAAACGGGGTTTAGGGGTTTTTTGTAGTTTATGGGTTTTTTTTTTGGGTTATTGAAGTTTACTTGCCAGAGAACTAATAAATCCCGTTTTAGGCCTTTCCCCCAAAAAAACTTGGTGGGGGGGAAAGTGGGTTAAAACCCGACTTTTACTGTTTCTTGTGTTCCCTTTCCCCCGGTTCCCTTACCTTTTTCCAAAACCCCTCGTTTCCCCCCTTTCTAAATCCCCACCTTTTTAAAATTGATGTAAATAAAAATAGGGGGCCTTTCGTTTTTTTCATGGGCCCGTGTTTTTTTTGATGGCCCCCGCCGTCGACCTTCATGAATAAACCCCTTTTTCCCCAAAAAGCTGCCGTCCCACATAGCCATTTATTTTTGGTCCGTACCCAGTTGGCCCGGAACCCTTGGGAGCAGTTGTTCGGTCTTTCCGGGGAAATGCGAGGGAATCCCCAGCCGCACGCCCTTTATGTGGTTTTTCTTTGGAATTTTTTTCATTGCTAGACCGCATTTCCCTTACTTAAAAACCCCCAAACCCTCCCATTTTGCCCCCCTTTTAAAGACACTTTTCTGCCCCGAACGGGGGCCCCCCAGGTTGATGGGGGAAAGGGTTTTGGTCAGGAAATGTGAGCCACCCGGTCAGAGACGTATCCTTGAAGTGGATGAAACCCACGTGTGTTTCCCGTTTCCCTTTCCGACCCATGGCCCCAATAAAAGGGTGGGGGGATGGAGGCCAAATGCTCACTCAGTTAAATTCCCTGGCAAAAAGAACCCGCCCTAAAAGTAGTGGTCACATTTGTGTAAAACCCCCTTTAACGGGTTATTTAGATTTGTTCCCAAATCCTGACTTTTTAAAACCGAAGAAAATTAGGGCCTTAAAAAACCCCTTTCCAGCCCCCTTTGGCGAAGTGGTTGCTTCGCGGACCCCCGGTGGGGGGGTCGGGGGTTAAAAATTCCACAGAAGTATGGGGGTTTTTCTGCCCCGACCAGTTTCCCCCAGGTTGGTTGCTGCGGAAAAGTTGGGGACGGGTACCCACAGTCGTTTTTATCCACTAAATGGATGCGTTTTGAGAGGTTGCTAAAATTTCATGAAAAAAATCCAGGTGCCTGTTTTCTCTCGGGCCCTTGGTGACGCCGGGATATATTATGAAAGGGAAAGGTAGAGTCCACCCCCTTGTCATGTAGCCTCAGACCGAAAGGGAAAAATAAATTTAGCTCATTTTAAAATCATCCCATTCTTCGTTCAGCAGAAAAATAAAAAAAAAAAAATTAAAAAGTCTCAAATTTTGGGGCCCCTTTTGCTCTCATGGTCACCCCCAATTTCGATGTTTCCCCAGGGTCTGTTCCCTTTGGGTTTTTTTCCGTCGGGGCACGGTATCGGCGCGATTTTAATTGGGGGCTGTCGTTGGGAGGGGAAGTTTTGGCGCACCCCGGGGGGAGATTCACTCACCCCCGGCCTCCCCCAAACTAAGAAAAATTATTTTTCTCGGGTTGGGGGTTTTCTTAGTGGTGGTGTCCTGCGTAGGGTTAGTGAACAGGCCCCATTAAACACCCCCGAAGGGGACCCCGGCAGCAGGCAGTTTTCTCCTTGGTGGGTTGCCTCTTGACGATTTGAAAATTGATGCCCCCTGGGGATTTTTAAATCCCGGGGTTGCGAGGGGGCCCAAATGGGCTGGGGTTTTGTGGACGGGGGGTTCGGAATAACCCGGGGGGTGGGTTTGCAATCCCTTGAGGGGGGTTTGGGTTAAAAAACAGCAAAAAAAAAAAAACATATATGCTGAACACTAGTGAGGCAGAAAAGCAAGGGGCGGGAAACAAAAATTTTCCCAAATTCTTCCCATTGTCGGTAAAAGAAATTCTAGTTTTTGATACAAACGTTTTTTTTCTAACCTGTATTTCTTTCCAAAAATTAATTTTTTTATGATCACACAGGTGTGGTGTGTGGGGCCATTTTGTTTTTGTGTGTGTGTGTGTGTGTGGGTGTGTGTGTGTGTGTGTGTGTGGGGGTGTGTGGAGGGGGGACCCGCATGTGTGGGTGTGTGTTGTGTGTGTTTTGTGTGTGGTGGGGTTGTGTGTGTGTGTGGTGTGTGTGTGTTTTGTGTGCGGCTTGGGGTGTGTGGGGTTTTGTGGTGTGTGGTGGGTGTGTGTGTTTTGGTGGTGTGGGTGTGTTGTGTGTGTGTTTTGTTTTGTGTGCGTGTGTGTGTTTGTGTGTTGTGTGTTTTGTGTGTTTGTGTGGGGTGTTTTGGGTTTGTTGGGCGGGGGGTGTGTATGAGGTGTGTGTGGGGTGTGTGTGGGTGTGTATGTGTGGTGTGTGTGTTTTGTGTAGTGTGTGTTGTGTGTGTGTGTGTGGTGGGGGTGTGTGTGTGTGGGGGGCGGGGGCCCACACAGCATGGGGTTGTGGGGGTGTTGTGTGTGTGTGTGTGTGTGTGTGTGTGTGTTTGTTGTGTGTTGTGTGTGGGGTTTTTGTGTGGGTGTTTTGGGGGTGTGTGGGGTTTTTTCTGGGTTTCTGTGTGCGTGTTGTGGGGTTGTTTTGTGTGTGGTTTTGTGTGTTTGTGTGTGGTGTGTGTGTGTTGTGTGTGTGTTTTTTGGTGTGTGTGTGTGTGTGTGGTGTGTGTGTGTTTTGGGGTGTGTGTGTGTGTGTGTTTTGGGTGTCTGTGTGCGGGGGTGTGTTTGAGTGTGTGTTGTTGTGTGTGTGAGGTGTGTGTGTGTGTGGGGTGTGTGGTGTGTTGTGTGTGGTGTTTTGTTGTTTGTGTTTCGTTCGCATCCCACCCGTCATACGCATGCCTTTGAACGTCGGGGAATGTCCATTTTTTTTCCTTGTTTTTTGCATTTGCGTTTAATTTTTTTTTAAAAATTTTTTTTCCCCCTTTTTCCCTTTTTTCCCTACGCAGAGCTCCGGTGCCAACAGCGAGAAGATGGGCCCCATGAAAGGGCCCCGTTGCTCAGGTTCAAATTTAACTCGGAAAAAGGGGTTTTTGGGAAATGTTCATTTACGGAAAAGGGTTTTGACGGCCCAAAGAAAACAATTTTTAAATTTCCTTTGAAGCTTGCGTGAACGGGCCCGCCCCACAGAATTACAAAAAGGTTTAAACCCTTTTTTTTGTTCTTTCCCAAAACTTTATAAAAGTTTTTCCCTTTCCCCGGCTACACCATTCCAAAAACCTCTCTATCCACTCCTCTAAACCCCCACCTATTTCAATGATGTTTAATAAAATAGTGGGCTTTTCGTTTTCCTTTATGGCCGTGTTTTGTTGTTTGGGCCCCGTCCTTCCCCTTCATGCCTTTACCATCTTTTCTCCCATAAGCTCCGTCCCTACTTTTTCCCCCACTTTGTTTGGTCCCGTTCAGTCTCAGCACCGGCAATCCCCGGGAACAGTTAGTATCGGGTCGCAGTAGGAAAACCTGGAGGGACATGCAATGTCGCCCCGTTTACTTATGTGGTGTTTTTGGTATCTGTTTGACAAGCTGATGCACAACGCAGCTTACTAAGCAAAAATCCTCTCCATCTTGTACCCCTTTTTAGACAATTTTTGCAAAGAACAGGACCCCGGTTGTTTTGGAAAAGTTTGGGGCAGGAAATGTGACCCCATTTTCAGAGGCGTATCCTAAGTGGTTGAAAATTTCCCCGGGGTGATTCCCCCCTTCCCATCAGACCCAAAGGCCCCAATGAAGGGTGGGGGAAGGGGCCCAAAAACTCATAAAATCAATCCCCCGGTGAAAAACGAGCTCACGACCTCAAAAATGTGGTCACTTTGGGGTAAAAATCCCTTTTTTGGAAAATTTTTGACTGTTTTCAAAACCCGCTGTTTAACCCGACGTAAAAAATGCTGAAACCTTTCCAGCCCCCGTGGGGAAGTGGGGTTAGCGTCGCGGATCCCGGCTTTGGGGGTCGTGGGGTTCCCCAAAACCCCTCAGAAGTAAAGTGGGTTTTTCTGCCCCCACCGGGTCTACCCAAGAGGGGAGTTGTGCGGGAAACCTAGTTGGGAAGACGGGTACCCCAAAAGCGATTTTATCCCCTAAATGGATGCGTTTTGGAGTGTTGCTCAAATTTATGACAACCCCTTCAGGTGCCCGGATTTTTCAGGGGCCCCGGGGTTTACGCCCGGGGTTTATTTTGAAAGGGGAAGCGTAGGGGTACGCCCCGTCTGTAGTTTCAGCCCCCAAAAGGAAAACCCGTAGCATCATCTTTTAAACATCCTTATTCTCATCGAAAAGCGAAAAAAAAAATAAAATAAAAAGTCTCAATTTTGTGGGCCCCCCCTTTCTTATGGGTTTCCTCTTTTGTGTTCTTCCAGTTGTTGCCTTGGTTTTTTTCCGTCGGGGTCACCCGGGTTTTGGGGTCAATGGGGGCTGTCGTTGGACGGGGTGGTGGCGCATCCGGAGGGAGGCTCCCCCTACGCCGGCTCCGCGGGATTAAAAACAATTTTTCGTCAGTAGGGGGGTTAGTTGGGGGGGGGGTGGGCCTGCGTATGTTAGTTTGAACAGGGGGCCCCCTTTAACAAAACCCCCAAGTGACTCGGGAAACAGTGCAGTGTCTCCTCTGGGGGAGTTGGGCCCCTTTTTCGGGTTTGGGCATTGTGTCCTGTGGATGGGCAAAGCCGGGGTTTGCGACGGGGCCCAAAGGACTGTGGTGTGGACGGGGGTTTTCGGAAAAAGCGGGTGGGGTGCATGCCTCTGAGGTTGGGGGGGGAGGGTTGGACAGCAAAAAAAAAATTTGGGTGAAAACCTTTTTTGAGGCAGAAAAGCAATGGCTGGCAACAATTCTTCCTTATTCCACATTGATCGGTTTAAAAATAATTTAGTATTTGATACAAAACGTTTTTTTTTTCCTACCCCTGTATTTCGTCCAAAAAGAAAATGTTTTGATCACGAAGGTGTGCGTGTTTTTGTGTCCTGTGTGTGTGTGTGTGTGTGGGGTGTTTGTGTGTGTGTGTGTGTGTGTGTGTGGTTTGTGGAGGCGCGGGCACCACGTTTTGTGTGTGTGTGTGTGTGTGTGTGGGTGTGTGTGTGTGTGTGTGGGTGTGTGGGTTTTTGTGTGTGTGTGTGTTTCTGTGTTTCTGTGTGCGTGCTTGTGTGTGTGTGTTGGTTTTGGGGTGTGGTGTGTGGTTTTGTGTGTGTTTTGTGTGTGTGTGGGGTGTGTGGGGTGTGTGTGTGTGGGTTTTGTGGGGTGTGTGTGTTGTGTGTGTGGGTTTTTGGGGTGTCGGTGGCGTGGGTGTGTAAAAGTGTTTTGTGTATGTGTGTTGTGTGTGGGTGTTGGGGTTTTTTTTGTGTGTTGTGTGGTGTGTGGGGGTTTTTGAGGGGGGTTGTGTGTGTGTTTTGTTTTGTGTGTGTGTTGGGGGTTCGTAAGCATCAGCGATCCGCTTTCCCTTTTCAACGTACTGACTGTAAAATATGCTTGTGTGATATGTCCCCTGTGTAATGTGAACACTCCCTTTTTCCCTTGGGCCCCTCGCAAAAGCTCCCGGGGCCAACAGCCCCAGAAGATAGGGGCCCCCGAAGGCCCCCTTGCTAAATTTTTACTTCAATTCGGGAGAAGGGGATTTTGAAAATGTTCTTTACGGAGGGTTTTGACGGCCAAAAGGAAAAAAACCTTTAAATTTTTAGAAGCTTGCGTGAAAAAACCCCGCCCGACAAAATATTTCCCAAAAAGGGAATCCTTTTTTTTTGTTCTTTCCCAAAACTTTATTAATGGGACTGCAAAAACCCCCGCCTACATCCATTTCCAAAACCCCTTATCCATCCCTCTAACCACCACCTTATTACAACTGGGTGAATAAATAGTGGCTTTTCCTTTTCCTTCATCGGGCCCTGTTTTTTTTGTTGGCCTAGTCCCTTTGCCTTCAAGCCCTAAATTCTTTCTCCCATAAGCTCCCCCATACCTAGGGCACCTTAGTTTGGTCCTGTATCCAGTTCAGCACAGGCCCAAACCCCGGGAGCAGTCAGTATCAGGTCGTCAGTAGGAAACCTGAAAGAGAAAAACCCCCGCATTGCCGCACAGTCATCACATGATGTTTTATTTGGTATTTGGGTTGGCATGCTGATGCCAACCCCAGTTTACTAAGCCCAAATCCCCTTTTCCCTTTGTACCTTTCAGACAATTTCTGCCCCCAACCCGGACCCCCGGGTTTATGCTGGAAGGGGTTGGTCAGGAAAAGTGAGCCCCCCTGTCGAGACGTATCCCTGAAGTGGATGAAACTCCCTTGGGGTTTATTAGTCTTCCCCTCAGACCCCAGGCCACTGAAGGGTTTGGGGATCGAGGGCCCCAAAATTTACTAAAATCAATCCCGTCCCGGGCACAAAAATCATGACCTTTTTAAATAGTGGCTCACGTTTGTGTAAAAGCTCGTTTTAAATGGATATTTAAACTGATGCAAATCCTCCCCTGTTTAAAGATAATGAATATGTGAACCCCCTAGTGAAGCCCAAAAGTTATGGCTGGCACACAATTTTTTCCATCATTTCAAATTGTTGATAAAAGTCAAATTTTTAGTATTAGATATGGGAATTTCTTTTTTTACACACCCGGGATTTTGTCCCAAAACAAAATCTTTTCATTAAAAAGGTGGATGTGTGTTTTCTGTATGTGGTGGGGTGTTGTGTGTGTGTTGTTGTGTGTTTTGGGGGTGTTTTGTGTGTGTGTGGTGTGTTTGTGATTGTGTTTTGTGTGTGTGTGTGTGTGTGTGTGTGTGTGTGTGTGTTTTGTTGTGGTGTGTGCACGCCTTTTGTGTGGGTGTTTATGGGTGTGTGTGTGGGGGTTTTTTAGGGGTGGGGTGTGTGTGGGTGTGGGTGGGTTTTGGTTGGGGTGGGGGGTGGTGTTTTTTGTGTGTGTGTGTTATGTGGTGTGGGTGTGTGTGTGAGTGTTTTGTGGGTGTGGGTGTGTTGTGTTTTGTGTTTGCACCGCGTTTAACTCGGGATACTTTTGCACTTTTAAATTATATGCTTGTATGATTTTTGTTTTGTGTAATGGGGAATAAAACTATTTATTTTCCATGCAGAGGCCCGGGGCCCAATGCCCTTTGGGAAGGCCCATGTGGGCCCGGAAAGGGTTTAAAGGTTTTACTTCAATCGGAGCGCGGGGGGGGTTGTGAAAAGGTTCATTTACCGAGGTTTTTTCGGAACGAAACCCCCGTTTCTCCCTAGAAATTGCCGGGAAAGCCTTTCCAAAGAGAATCCCCTTTTTTTTTTTTCTTTCCCAAAATTTTATATTGGGAATGTAAAATGTTTAAAGTAAAGGGGGGGTATTTTTTGGCGGTTTTCCCTTTCCCCCAAAAACGATATTTTCAGAAAAATATGATAAAAAATTTTTAATTCTTAAATTTTAAAAAAAGGGACGCGCACCAAAACACACAAAACAAAACCCCAAAACACACCACACACCCACACACACACACACACACACACCCCCACCGGGGGGGGGGGGACTTTTCCAAAAGCGACAGACAAGGAGCGCGTTCAACCCCCGCAAACCGCGCACAATGGGAACTGATATCGTTAATAGTCCCAGGGAAAAGGTTTTGTCTTTAGGGGGAGGTTTTTTAAAAATTCTAAAGATCCCTTTTTAGCAATGAAGAAGGGGGGTATTCCCCAGAAACGGGCCTGGGATGAGAAAAATCGGTTTGGGCCCGGGAAATTTTCCGGCGAGCCCGGGGGGAAGCCGAAGCCGGGCGAGAATCGGGGGGGGGATGGCGTAAGTTGCGGACCCGGGAATTGAGGGTGGGGAGGTCAAAAGGGAAGGCGGGAGCCAAATTATTCAGTGATTTGAAAACCAGGAGGAGAACTTTAAAGTCAATGCGAGACTGAATTGGGAGCCAGTGTAAGGAAGACAGAATTGGTGATATGTGATCAGATCTAGAGGAGCGGGAGATCAGACGGGCGGCATTGTTCTGAACTTTTTGAAGTTTAGAGATGAGCGTTAAGGGACAGCCGGCAAGGAGGGAGTTACAATAGTCGAGCCGAGACAGGACAAAAGCACAGATTAGAGTCTTCAGAGCATTTTGAGTAAGAAAGCGGCGAACTGAGCTCATTCTACGAAGTTCAAGGTAGCAGGACTTGCACACATTAGAGATATGTTGTTTGAAAGACAGAGTTTGGTCGAGTGTAACGCCGAGGTTACGAACAGACACTGATAAATTTATTTCATTTCCATCAACATTTATAGAACTAGGGAGAGAATGAGTTCTAAAAGTGTGTTTCGAAGCAATGTGTCTCCCATTCCGCTGCCTACACCTATTTCCAAACCTCTCTACCCACTCCCTCTAAATCACCACCTCTATTACAACTGATGCTGAATAAAATAGTGGTCCTTTCGTTTTCCTTCATCGGCCGTGTTTTGTTGATGGCCTCAGTCCTTCGCCCTTCATGCCATCACCATCTTTCTCCCATAAGCTCCCGTCCATACATAGCCACACTTAGTTTGGTCCTGTTTC
>CM031614.1:38093423-38095923 GCA_018398815.1 Conus ventricosus
TAACAGCTTCACGTGTTTGAGAACTTTGGGTAGGAGCTGGTCGGGGTTTAACAGCTTCACGTGTTTGAGAACTTTGGGTAGGAGCTGGTCGGGGTTTAAACAGCTTCACGTGTTTGAGAACTTTGGGTAGGAGCTGGTCGGGGTTTAACAGCTTCACGTGTTTGAGAACGAACGAATGGACACACGAGCGACAGTAACTGCTGTGCAAAAAGCAACTGGTTTTCTTCTTGGCCAAGTTTCAGGTTATCACGCTTTTACTGAATGCAAAGGAATGGGACCTTTTCTTCACCGCGATATTTTGCCCGTAGTAAAACATTACTGAGAAGTAACAACATAGTATTTGAAAACGGTTTCATTTGTACAGCCAATTCCGTTTTTCATATCTTTCTTTGTTGTTCAATAGAAATATTTATGACCCCACAAACCTATTTCACACACTGACGTGATTAGTGTGCCTGCGCGCGCGCGCGTGTGTGTGTGTGTGTGTGTGTGTGTGTGTGTGTGTGTGTGTGTGTGTGTGTGTGTGTGTGTGTGTGTGTGTGTGTGTGTGTGTGCGTGTGTGTGTGTGTGTGCGTTCATGTGTGCTAGTGTGTTTGTGTGTATATGTGTGCATGTGTGTGTGTGTGTGTGTGTGCGCACATGCATGCTCGCGCACGCGAGTGATGTTTTCGTGTGCTCACCCATGTGTAATGTAAAATACATGATTCAATTGCAGAACGATCTACCAAAAGTGGTGGGAAGCTGCAAAGCTAAGTTGGACAGGTTCTACTTTAACGCCCTCACGGAGACCTGCCAGCCTTTCGTTTACGGAGATTGTGACGGCAACGCCAACAACTTTGAAACCTTTCAAGCTTGCCGGGCTGCCTGCCTGTAAGAATGCCCAGTCTGTTGATAGGTGCAAGTTTCGCACCAATGAGTTCTGATTTTTAAAAAAACCGTTTCCGAGAAAATAACTCAATGTAGAGCTATTTATTTCTTTTCTTCTTTTTAATTTTTCTTTTTGCCATCATTTAAGAAGCAGTTTTTTTTTTATTAGCATCTCAGTGTACTAGCATTATGGATGGACTCTTGACACACTATGTGATCCGCCCCATCCATCAACTCTTCTGACCTTTAGCCACCCCGAGTCACTGCCCTCCCCTCCACTCCCCCTTCCTCCCCTTGGTGGATACTTGCTCCCACCAAGTGTTTAAACCCGCACTGTGACAGACGTGCACGTGCAGCAGTAGGTGGTTTAAATATCCGGATTGCAGTTCACTGTAGCAGTTATAAGTTTTGGATTCTAGAACTTCCCCGTTTTTTTTTTACAGTTTCCGTTAGCTTTCGACTAATTTGTTCTGTTTCATTTCATGTTTTCCTTTCTTTTTCGGCCATACATTGTTGGCGCACTTCTGTCTTTAGTTATTGGTATCATTTGGGTGATGTTAGATACAGAGGTCATGTTAGATGCCAACAATAAAGTTCTCGGCAAGATTTGCTCTGTGAATTGTGTTTTTGATGTGACCTTGTGTGTGTGTGTGTGTGTGTGTGTGTGTGTGTGTGTGTGTGTGTGTGTGTGTGTGGTGTGTTGTGTGTGTGTTTGTGTGCGCGCGCGCGCGCGTGCGTGCGTACGTGCGTGCGTGCATGCGTGCGTGCGTGCGTGTGTGTGTGTATGTGTGTGTGTGTGTGTGTGTGTGTGTGTGTGTGTGTGTGTGTGTGTGTGTGTGTGTGCACGTGCTTGCTTGGTTCTGAACGCGTGCGTTTATGTTTGAGTTTGAAAGAAGACAACGCTTAGATAAGCATGTTTTGAAAATAGGGATTACAAAAACGATGCATGCATGTCCTTTTTCCTCGTACAAACAACTTCGGTTAAAAAAAAAAAAAGATAAAACCTGTATCATATAGTGCAATACATAATACTCCCTTACTGTGATCTGCAGCGCGTTCTCCCTCACACAAAGCCTATACAGTCCATTTACTTATACATTCTTGTACTCATTAGAAAATGTGGCCCACAGCAGTTCCCCTCCTCCTCCCATCCCCACCCACCCCACCCCACCCCCCACCCCCTCCCCCTCCACACTGCCTTCCACACCTACACACATACACCCCACCCCCCACCCCCTCCCCTCCACACTGCCTTCCACACCTACACACATACACCCCACCCCCCACCCCCTCCCCCTCCACACTGCCTTCCACACCTACACACATACACCCCACCCCCCACCCCCTCCCCTCCACACTGCCTTCCACACCTACACACATACACCCCACCCCCCACCCCCTCCCCCTCCACACTGCCTTCCACACCTACACACATACACCCCACCCCCCACCCCCTCCCCCTCCACACTGCCTTGCACACCTACACACATACACCCCACCCCCCACCCCCTCCCCCTCCACACTGCCTTCCACACCTACACACATACACCCCACCCCCCACCCCCTCCCCCTCCACACTGCCTTCCACACCTACACACATACACCCGGTCTTTTTTGTTGCTGTTGTTGGTCC
>CM031614.1:38100923-38108423 GCA_018398815.1 Conus ventricosus
ATCCCGATTGACCAGTCTTAGCGACATCACTAACGACAACAGCAACGACGAGAATAACAACTACTACGACAGTAACATCGAAAACAACAATCGCGTCACAGTTACCAGGAATAGGAGAGGGAGAGGGAGTGAGAGGTGAGAGGTGGGTGCGTGATAGGCTCAATGGGGGTGGCGCTACACTCTCAAATAAGTTCAAGAATGTGCACGTTAATGTAGTGTATAGGCCTACGTCTGAGGGAGAAAGCGTGTGGATCATATCAAGGGAGAAAACTGCTCATGGTATCGCAATGTATAATACTAGTGTTTTCCCTTTAAAACCTAAATACCAGTTTTATCCTTTTTAAACCAAAAACTGTTTGTAAGAGAAAAGAAGGATATGCATACTTCTTTTTGATGTCCGTTTCTTTAATGCTCATGTCATTGTTGTCTTCTTTCAAACTTGCACAAACACAGTGCGCTCGGAACCAAACGAATACGTATGCACACACGCACACACACACACACACACACACACACACACACACACACACACACACACACAATGTTGCAACAAAGACACGATTCATAGAGCAAATTACACACGCAAGGTTACAACAAAGACACGATTCACAGAGCAAATTTTGCTGGATTTTTATTCCTGGTTTCTTACATGACCTGTGTATCCAGCATCACCCCTGGGATACTAACAACTACAGCAGACAGAAATGCACCAATCACAAAAAAAGACAAAAAAGGAAATGAAATCGAATAAATCAAGCGAAAGGTGACAGAAACCCTGAAAAGGGAAAATTCTAGATTCCAAAACTGCAACTGCTGCAGTGACCTGCAAGCCAGCTATTTAAATTATCTTCTGCAGCACGTGCACTTCTGTCACAGTGCGAATTTAAACACTTTGTGGGAGCATGTATCCACTGAAAGGAGCATGTCTTCATTAAAGGAAAGGGGGGTTGGGGGATGGGGCAAATCACATAGTGTGCTAGGAGCCTACTAATGCTCCTAGAACGTGGAAAGATGGCAAAAAGAAAAAAATAGAAACCAGAAAAGAATTAAATTCCTTTACACATAGCGTATATTCTCAGAAACGTTTTTCAGAATTCAATGGTGCGAAGACTGGACCTGTCAACGGACTGAGGGCATTCTTACAGGCAGGCAGCCTGGCAAGCTTGAAAGGTTTTAAAGTTGTTGGCGTTGCCGTTACAACCTCCGTAAACGAAAGGCTGGCAGGTCCCCGTCAGGGCGTTAAAGTAGAACCTGTCGAACTTAGCTTTGCACCTTCCCACTACTTTGGGTAGTTGGCACGGGTCCTCTGCAACTGAATTAACGTATTCGCATTACACATGGACGAAAGCAAGCATACATGGAACATGTGAATCACTTGTTAGCAATGTTAACTATGGACAAAATATCACGGTGAAGGAAAGGTCCCATCCTTACGTATCCATTAAAAGCATGACAACCTGAAACTGTGGCCATAAGGACATCAGCTGCCTTTGTGCAGTGGTTAGCGTCGCGGGTGTATTGGCTGGGTGATGGCTTGTTCGATTACCAGACGAGATTTATATCTGAAGGTTACTCGGACCTGTCCCGACCAGCTCCTAACCAAAATTGTGTGTACTACGGGCATAAATGGCAAGACAGGAACCATACAGCCGAACTGCAGCTGCCAAAGAGACGTATCTCCGAGTACGTGTACATGTGTCCAAGATGCTATGGGTGTAGTCAAACACGGAACTTCGGTTTGTAACGTCGTTCGGATTTGTTATGAACAAACAGAACGCCATGGGGGAAATCTGTCTGTAACAAAACGGCCGGGCAGTGATTCGAATCCTCACAACAGAATCAACACCTGGCGCCGCAAAAATGAAGCTATCAACACGCCCCTACACACACACACACACACACACACACGCACACACACACACACACACACACACACACACACACACACACACACACACACGACCGATTTGTCTGTACACCAGTGAGAGACGCTAACCGATGGCAGTTTGTCTTCGATTTCTTGATCTTTCGAATGAAAAATTCATTCAGCACCAGCCACCGTGGGCAGGGCTAGTGGTTAGTGTGGTGGGTTGGAGGTCGTAAGTTCGTGTCACGTCAAGGATTGATCTGGGAGAGTTTGGGGCCTCGATCGCCGCCCGTTCAGTGTGCTATGGGGTCTCTGATGGGAAGACTGGAATCACACAGTGGAGTTTCATCCACTTCATGGACACGTCTCTGACAGTGTGGCTCACATTTCCTGATCAACTCTTCCAACATCAACCTGGGGGCCTGTTTGGTGCAGAAATGTGTCTGAGAAGGTAGAAGATGGAAAGGAGAAATGCTTAGTAAGCTGTGGTCCGCATCGGCAGCGCGAAACAGATTTCACTGAACACCACGTAAGTGATTGTGCGGCAATGCAGTGTGTCCTCTGCAGGTTTCCTACTGGCGACCTGATACTGACTGCTCCCAGTGGATTGCCTGTGCTGAGACTGAAACAGGACCAAACTAAGTGTGGCTATGTGTGGACGGGAGCTTATGGGAGAAAGGTGGTGATGGCATGAAGGGCAAAGGACTGAGGCCATTAACAAAACACGGAGATGAAGGAAAACGAAAGGACCACTATTTTATTCAGCAATGGAGGTGGTGGTTTAGAGGGAGTGGGTCGAGAGGTTTGAAGACAGACGTATGTAGGGGAATGGAACACATGCTAGATAATGAGAAGGAAAGGAGAAATAATAGAATCAATTGTTGTCCTACCTGTAGGGCAGGCAGACTGGCAAGCTTCTAGGGTTTCAAAGTTGTTTTCGTTGCCCTCACAACCTCCGTAAGTAAACTGTTCACAAGCCCCCTTCTCCGAGTTGAAGTAGTACCTCTCCATATAGGCCATGCATCTGCCCGGCGCTTTGGGCTGTTGGCACCGGTCCTCTGCGATGGAATAAACATATTCACAGTGCCCATGAACGCTGGCGTTCAAGCATACATGGACATGTAAATGCTTGTGCGAGCACACACACACACACACACACACACACACACACACACACACACACACACACACACAGCACACACACACACATACACACACACACACACACACACACACACACACACACACACACATACACACACACACACACACACACACACACACACACACACACACACACACACACACACACACACACACACACACACACAGCCCAGCGATCAGTGACCAATGTTGTGAGGAGGAAGTTGCAACAAAAGACACAAAGGAGAGCGACCCGACTGCCAGACAGGGACATGTGAGGAGGGAGTTAAAAGACGCGGGGACTCCTGGGCGCCTCTCTATGAACATACTATCTGATAACTGATCAAAATCCAATCTCTGCAATCTTCCCCAGAGACAAAATATCCTCCTTTTGATAAAAGAAACAAGAAGGGGGAAAAAAAGCTGAACATCTGCCAGTCAAAATGTTCTTTGCACCACGTTGACTATTTTCATTCAGTTGCAAAGCGAGACGACTGCAGGCGGAAATCTAAACAAATCTTAAATAAATGTTAGCGAACCGCCCAGAGAACGTGGACAAACGAGTCACAAGACAAAACACAACGCGTTTCGACCTCTTAGGTCTTCGTCAGGTGATATATAAACGTTGTTTTATTCGTTTATATATCACCTGACGAAGACCTAAGAGGTCGAAACGCGTTGTGTTTTGTCTTGTGACTCGTTTGTCCACGTTCTCTGGGCGGTTCGCTAACATTTATTTAAGATTTATTTTCATTCGTTTGATTCATTCCATTCCTTCTCTGTCATGAATTTGAATCGGTTAAACTTAAGCATAATTATTGTCCCATTTATGAATAGTCAGCCAAGTAAGAATGTTGAACTGAACAATAAGTGGATCGCAAACTGTATCCACAGATATTGAATAATGCAGAGTTACTGCTGCATTGTGGCTTCAATAGACGAAATTTACTTCTTTTAAAAGTCGGAAGTTTTTCTTGAAAAAAAAAATCCGAATTGATGATCTAATACTGGAATTGTTTTAACTGTTCAGTATGCAGTGGTGGAAGAATTGTTTGCCTGCCATTGCTTTTTCCTCTTGCTAGTCGTTCAGCAAATTATTGTTTGATTATACAGTTGAAATTTGCATCTGTCCCAATATCCGTGTAAGAGCTGTTTTACACACTGCTTCTGATAACATGTCTGACAATGCTTGGGTTATGAAACAGTGCGGTACTCACACAGACTGTTGACATATTATTTACCCTCCCTTGCATTTTTTGCTAACTCTCGAAGGTTTCATACTGTGTCGGTTACCTGTTTATGTCCCTAACATCTTAAAGGCGTGTTAGTCCATTGTCACCATTATCCCCTTCTCTGTCTGCCTTGGAAGGATGTTGGCCTTTGATTCCCTCTCAGTGGTGATCACAATTCCACAGACATGTAGACAGCAATAGTGACATGACTAGAATGAGCTGCGCTGATGAGTAGCCCTGGGGACAAGATTGGACTAAAGGGCTGAGAGAAAAAATGATTCTGTTCACAAGCCAGAATTCCATAATCTTCATATGTTATCTGTCAGTAAAATATCAATTATACTCTTCTCTTTAGACTCATACATCACCCACTCCCTATCAGTTTCTGAAGCGTTAAATCTCATCTCCATTGTTCGGTCAATGTACTTATACATTCCTACCATAGAGTTTCTTGATTTTCCTTTATATTTGAATAAAACTGAAGTAGGGAGAAAGTCTTGAAAAGTCAGCATTATTCCATCAAATTTCACAGACTGTTGAAACTGGCACTGATTGCCTTCAACATAGGGTAGACCTATAGTCCTACATACAACCTAAAACAGCTTGTCATTAATTTACATATTCCTTTCAAGAACCACTGGAGCCAGAATCTGAAACTGGACATACATGAGAGGCTTGATATACACTCTGTTCGCTTGGGCTTTTTTGTTTTATTTTGGGTATAGAATGCATCTGAATACAAACTGTTACCTGCTCGGACGCAGAGAGTGACCACCAGAAGAACAGCAGCTAGGCGAAGTCCTTCCATAGTTCTGTGCTAGAATGGGAATGGCAGTGACGACTGACGGCGGCAGGTGCTGCTCGGATGTCTCTGTTGCAGGTATGGAGGGTTTGGTGATGGGGACTGGTCCCGACATTGTTTTTATACAGTTGGGCTGTCGCAGCACGATTTGTGCAAAGTCCCGATTTGCTCAAATGAGAAACTTGGGTCTCCCGCAGCAGAGCAAAATGTCCAAATGGCAAGATTTGTCCAAACTTAAAGAGAGGACACATTATGTGGGCAACACATGACAGATTTGTGAACTATCTTTTTTCAGTCTGTTTCTGTCTGTATGTTTTTGTATCCATCTCCTTATTCTCTCTGTCCTTAAATTATGACTCCATACCCATCTCTCTCTCTCTCTCTCTCTCTCTCTCTCTCTCTCTCTCTCTCTCTCTCTCTCTCTCTCTCTCTCTCTCTCTCTCAGGTTCCATCCACCTGTTTGTTTCTTATTTCAGCCTCTCTCCTTTATTCAGCCTCTGTCTCTTGGTCTCTATGTAATCTCTGCCTCCCTCTGTATCTGTCGTCCCACTCATTTTCTTAGTTTCCATCCATCCCTCCTCCCCGTACTTCCCCATCCTTCTCAATTTGCCGTTTCCTTTATTTCGGTCTCTTCTCTTTTTCACTCTTCACTTCCGCTGTCCTATTCCCTCCACTTCCTTCTGCTCCAGTGCCCCCACCCCCACCCCCATGGCATTACTCCCAAGAGGCTCGATGCGATGGTTCCCATACACAGCTACACCCAGATTTAGGCCTGTCAAATCCCGGCACTGCAGTCCTCTGGGAACAAGCAAGTTGTCAAGATGCAGCCAGAGAAGACACTGCCGACTCACTTCAATACTGTTCAGTAGCGCGAGTTCGATCAACTGAACGCAAGAACCACACATTCAATTTCTTACTAGCGATAATAGATGCGTTGTTGCTGATCCAGCATGAGAGAGAGAGAGAGAGAGAGAGAGAGAGAGAGAGAGAGAGAGAGAGAGAGAGAGAGAGAGAGAGAGAGAGAGCGAGAGAGAGCGAGAGAGAGAGAGAGAGAGAGAAGAGAGAGAGAGAGAGAGAGAGAGCGAGAGAGAGCGAGAGAGATGCCTTTAACTGTAACCGTTCCTGACCCCTCTTCCCCCTTTGCTGAAGAAAAAATGATTGAAACGACAGACTGAAATCACAAGCGAGGGTATTATTGCACCAACAAACCTTTCGTGCTTTTCAAAACCAAGACAAAGTTTGTCAACAGTTGGAAAGTTAATGTTCACTTCTCCCTGCGCCCTTTGGCGCTTAAGGCGATGGCAAAGGGATCTCGTCCTGTCTCAGCTTGCTGCTCTCAAGAGACAGTCCTAGGCCTTTTAACTCTCTGTCGACTGAAGATGAAAGTGTTTCCTCGCTATTGGTTCTGCTGTGTAGGCTTTCTTATCTATTCATCTATCCATTTATTTATTCACTCATACATTTATTCATTTTTGTCATATCTTTATTTTGTTACGGAATCGTGTTTTCAGCCTGTGCAAAAGTTAGACAAAATAAGCTTTTCAAACAAGCTGAAAGATCTGTCTGAACGGACAAATTGTGCAAATAGGGTTGTAACACAAGCTGAAGGTTGTCGTGCCACGGGTCAACTGTCAGACAAATTTTGTGTCATCCGCATTTTTCCAAATCTTTAATAACCTATTTGTAAGATTTCATTTATCACGACTTTCAGGTGATAGTGGTGACGTTTAATAAAAGCTGTTTTTGAATGATTGGTTCGATGGGATCAGTGCAATTGTCGCCACCACCCTACCACCACCACCACCACCCTCTCTCTCTCTCTCTCTCTCTCTCTCTCTCTCTCTCTCTCTCTCGCGCGCGCGTGCGCGCGCGCGTCCCAAGCTTCACACACACACACACACACACACACACACACACACACACACACACACACACACACACACACACACACACGCACGCACACACGCGCACACACACACACACACGCACACACACACACACACACACACACACACACACACACACACACACACACACACACACACACGCACGCACACACACACACACACACACACACCGCACACACACACACGTACTTTTTTATATGACTATACTGCCGTCTCATTGTTTTTCTCCACAAGTTGACTCTGTTGGTTACTTACCCTGGAAACCTGGCCGCAGTCTATCTGAACAACCTCAGCCCTGATGTGGCCCTTTGCGGTCGGCTGGGCTATAAGCAACATTATCTTATCTTATCTGAACAACCTCATGGCTTCAAACCGCCTGAAACATTCTACGTGAGGTGAGTCTGTTCAAAAACACTCGATTTTGATGCATTAGGTTCACGACTGGTTGAAAGCTATGGTGCTCCAGGGATAGCTTAGACAAACCGATAACAAAACTTTAGGATCTTTCATGGACAACAACGCACTCAACTAAGAAAGTAATGTAGAGTC
>CM031614.1:38113423-38138423 GCA_018398815.1 Conus ventricosus
ACACACACACACACACACACACACACACACACCACGAACATAGATAACCAGGCAACAGGTTAAGTTTCTTCCTTTTTTTGTTGTCTCAACCATCAAATCATAACAAATACATAATATTAAGAACAAGCAGGACATCAATGAATTCACGCCGCCACCATTGAGGGCGCGCAACAACACTAGGTGTTATACCGACATACTAGATTTTTTCCGCGAAGGCTACGCTGGCACCCACAGCATGTCATCACTGACAGATTAGGCACCAGGCCGCGTCCGACCCAAGTCACACAGTCCTCACACAGTACAGAAGCCGCTCACAGAATCAGTCCGTGGATTCCTTCAAGGGACTCCCACGTGACAGGAGAGATTCTCTCAACGTGGTTCCGACGGAGAACGCTGAAGCCCTTTAACACACAAACTCTTTGCTGACCACTCGGTCAGCCTCTCCACGTCCACGGGATGGAGACAGCGGCTGGGCACGGGCTGCACCCCACACCGGTTGGCAGTCAGCTCCAGGTCGGACACGGGGCTTCTTGGACACCTGGGAACTGATAGCTACCTTGGTTATCTAGCCTACTTCCTACATATTTATCGTTCTTGTTGGTCACTAGCAGTCACACTTCACATAATACATTTCACTGGAATTTGGGAAAATATCCATAATAGAATCTACTTACTTTCAAAACAGTATGTGCATTACAATAGAAAAATACCGTGATTAATACCATGAGTGCTTACATTGAAGAAAAATGATTTCCTCAGGTAACCTTTTTCAAAGTACCAAGAATACAATTATTACATGTAAAGGAATGATTTCCCTTTGTCCCTTTTTATCAAGGAAAGAATGTTTTAATCTTTCCACATTATCATCACCAGAGACGTGTCCACAACAGGAATCAGAATACATTTTCCAGTAATTTATACACACTAATTTTCATTGCTCACCTCCAGTAGGGTCCCCGGATGGAGTTGTGTGGCGCGTGGCCATGTGCGTGCAACCTCCAGTAGGGCCCCCGCGGGAGTTGCGTGGCCATGTGCGTGCAACCTCCGTGGGGTCCCCGGCGGGAGTTGTGTGGCGCGTGGCCATGTGCGTGCAACCTCCAGTAGGGTCCCCGGCTGGAGTTGTGTGGCGCGTGCGTGGCCATGTGCGTGCAACCTCCAGGAGGGTCCCCGTCTGGAGTTGTGTGGCGCGTGGCCATGTGCGTGCAACCTCCAGTAGGGTTCCCGGCTGGAGTTGTTGTGGCGCGTGGCCATGTGCGTGCAACCTCCAGTAGGGTTCCCGGCTGGAGTTGTGTGGCGCGTGGCCATGTGCGTGCAACCTCCAGTAGGGTCCCTGGCTGGAGTTGTGTGGCGCGTGGCCATGTGCGTGCAACCTCCAGTAGGGTCCCTGGCTGGAGTTGTGTGGCGCGTGGCCATGTGCGTGCAACCTCCAGTCTTTAAGTTTCCAGATATATTTGCTCAGTTCTGTTTGGTTTTTATATTTTTCTTTATTGAATGACTGTTTGTGGTTTGCATATCTGGTTTTGAAGTGGTTTTCAGTGATCCCTATGTATGTTGCTTTTTCATTTTCTGATGTCACAGTAGCCTGGTATACAATGTTGTTGTGAAGACATTTATTGTTTAGTGGGCACTGCTCCTTTCTGGTGCAATTGCAAGATTTCCTTTCTTCACCCTTCTTTGCTGTGTTGATTTTCATTTTGTTGGATGCGTCAATTAGGTTTTTGAGGTTGGGCATACATGAGTACGATAGTTTGACAGTGTTTTTTTAAATATTTTGGACAGTTTGTGTTTCTTTTGGAAATGAAGTTGTTAGGATTTTGAAGAATTCTTTCCCTATGTTTGTTTTGAGTTTCCCGTCGTAGGGGGGGTTATACCATATGATTTTTCTTTTCCTATTTTTCTTGCTTTTATTTGTGTTGTTGTCTAAAACAACCAAACACAACTGAGCAAATATATCTGGAAACTTAAAGACGCAAAAACAAGCTACAATATATTCTGGAAAATCATAAAAAGAGCATCACCATACAGCAATGTTTCAAAAAGGTGCAACCTATGTTTAACTGAAAAATGGTTAATACATGCAAACCACACTTAGCAAATTTAAACACCAAAACAGAAATAGTAAACAACTGCAGGCATAAATGGAAATCGTTGTTAGTGAACACACCCAAAACAAAAACCTGAAAGCCCCCAAAAAAACGTGCAGCCAACCCGCACGTGCAAACAACCGCAAACGGGAGCCCACACGCTATATAACATCGGCGGTGGGCAAACCAAAAACCATCCTGATGACAGCGCAACACGCTTGAAACAAATTTGTAGATAGTTTAAGATTCCTCTTTTAACTTGTTTTAACTAATGTTGCTCCCCAAGGGGTTGAGCACTTAAAAAATTGTTTTAGGCATTTTAAATATACTGATCTATATATATATATATATTAATATATATATATATATATATATATATATATATATATATATATATTAAAATTTAAACATATATATATATATATATATATATATTATATATATAGATGAATATAATCAAAGAGCCTAAAACGACTTTAAAAGTGCTCGACCCCCTGGGGAGCAACATTTGTCAATGATGTTAAAAAGGAAGGTTAAAACTCAAGGTTAAACTCGACAAATTTGTTTCTAGCGGCGTTGCGCTGTCATCGGGATGATTTTTGTTTGCCCACCGCCGATGTTATATAGCGTGGGGGCTCACGTTTGCGGTTGTTAGCACGTGCGGGTTGGCTGCACGTGTTTTTTTGGGGCTTTCAGGTTTTTGTTTTGGATGTGTTCACTAACAACGTTTTCCATTTATGCTGCAGTTGTTTACTATATTCTGTTTTGGTGTTTAAAGTTGCTAAGTTGGTTTGCATAGTATTAACCATTTTTCAGTTAAACATGGGTTGCACCTTTTTGAAACATTGCTGTATGGTGATGCTCTTTTATGATTTTCCAGGATATATTGTACTTGTTTTGCGTCTTTAAGTTTCCAGATATATTTGCTCAGTTCTGTTTGGTTTTTATATTTTTCTTTATTGAATGACTGTTTGTGGTTTGCATATCTGGTTTTGAAGTGGTTTTCAGTGATCCCTATGTATGTTTCTTTTTCATTTTCTGATGTTACAGTAGCCGGGTATACAATGTTGTTGTGGAGACATTTATTGTTTAGTGGGCACTGCTCCTTTCTCGTGCAATTGCAAGATTTCCTTTCTTCACCCTTCTTGCTGTGTTGATTTTCATTTTATTGGATGCGTCAATCAGGTTTTTGAGGTTGGGCATACATGAGTACGATAGTTTGACAGTGTTTTTGTTAAATATTTTGGACAGTTTGTGCTCTTTTGGAAATGAAGTTGCTAGGATTTTGAAGAATTCTTTCCCTATGTTTGTTTTGAGTTTCCCGTCGTATGGGGGGTTATACCATATGATTTTTCTTCTCCTATTTTTCTTGCTTTTATTTTTTGTTGTTGTCCGGGGTTTTATTGTAGTTTGTAATTGTATCCACTTGTTTGTAGTGCCTCCTGGTATTCCACTGCTGCATTGTTGAACACTCTCTCATTGCATGACAGGTTTGATAGTCTCTTGTTTATGCCATGGGGTATGGTCTTTAATACAGATGGTGGATGGTTACTTTTGGTGTGTACATAAAGAGGTGTATCGTTGGTTTCTTGTATGGTTTATATATTGGTTGTTGAGATCCAGTTTATGTCTAAGTAGTTCACTACCTTTTTGTTTGCTTCAATGGTGATCTTTAAGTTGTGGTTTTGGAAGATTTTGCATAGTTCTTTCTTCTTGTTTTCGATGGTTCTTGGGTTGTTTGTTAGTGCAGCAAGGCCATCGTCTCTGTACAGTCCCGACTGTACGAGAGACGATGGCCTTGCTGCACTAACAAACAACCCAAGAACCATCGAAAACAAGAAGAAAGAACTATGCAAAATCTTCCAAAACCACAACTTAAAGATCACCATTGAAGCAAACAAAAAGGTAGTGAACTACTTAGACATAACACTGGATCTCAACAACCATTATATAAACCATACAAAAAACCCAACGATACACCTCTTTATGTACACACCAAAAGTAACCATCCACCATCTGTATTAAAGACCATACCCCATGGCATAAACAAGAGACTATCAAACCTGTCATGCAATAGAGAGTGTTCAACAATGCAGCAGTGGAATACCCGGAGGCACTACAAACAAGTGGATACAATTACAAACTACAATACAACCCGGACAACAACACAAATAAAAGCAAGAAAAATAGGAGAAGAAAAATCATATGGTATAACCCCCATACGACGGGAAACTCAAACAAAACATAGGGAAAGAATTCTTCAAACCCTAGCAACTTCATTTCCAAAAGAGCACAAACTGTCCAAATATATTTAACAAAAACACTGTCAAACTATCGTACTCAAAGTATGCCCAACCTCAAAAACCTGATTGACGCATCCAATAAAATGAAAATCAACACAGCAAAGAAGGGTGAAGAAAGGAAATCTTGCAATTGCACGAGAAAGGAGCAGTGCCCACTAAACAATAAATGTCTCCACAACAACATTGTATACCAGGCTACTGTAACATCAAAAATGAAAAAGAAACATACATAGGGATCACTGAAAACCACTTCAAAACCAGATATGCAAACCACAAACAGTCATTCAATAAAGAAAAATATAAAAACCAAACAGAACTGAGCAAATATATCTGGAAACTTAAAGACGCAAAAACAAGCTACAATATATCCTGGAAAATCATAAAAAGAGCATCACATACAGCAATGTTTCAAAAAGGTGCAACTATGTTTAACTGAAAAATGGTTAATACTATGCAAACCACACTTAGCAACTTTAAACACCAAAACAGAAATAGTAAACAACTGCAGGCATAAATGGAAATCGTTGTTAGTGAACACATCCAAAACAAAAACCTGAAAGCCCCAAAAAACACGTGCAGCGCCAACCCGCACGTGCTAACACACCGCAAACGTGAGCCCACACGCTATATAACATCGGCGGTGGGCAAACAAAAATCATCCTGATGACAGCGCAACCCCGCTAGAAACAAATTTGTCGAGTTTTAACCTTGAGTTTTAACCTTCCTTTTTAACATCATTGATATATATATATATATATATATATATTCCGAAATGCACCTGTTGGAGTTTGAAAGAAAATGGGCACCTTAATTAGGTCTGCTTGAGGAGTAAATGCCAAATTCTGTTTTTTTAAATGCCTTAAAAAATTGGAAATCATCACAGATCAAGGTTGTTATCCATTTTTTTAACATGTATATTGACTTATTTATGTCAATTATATTCAGCAATTAAATATAAGCGGTACACATTAGAAACAACAACGTCAACTAAATGCTCCTGGTATTTTTTTCCCCATAATGTTTCCTCAGTACTGGGTAACAACCGCAAGAAATAGTCAGACATCCATAAGCATTGTACAAAGGGTAGGGGGGGGGGTGCATATGAAGGGGAATGGGATTAAAGAGAGAATGAACTTAGGGTGAAGTTTGAGAATAAGGGAAGGGAGGGAGGGGGGGAGGGAGGGGGAGGGGAGGGAGAAGAAAGAAAGAGAAGGGAAGAAAAACTTGTGAAAATGTAAACTCCTGAAATTAATTGAAATGATGTATCAAAGCAATGTATGGTGACTATTTTCTGTTCATATCATTGACATTATCAGCTATGTTAAATTCCATATTTGTAGAAAAATTTTTTTTTTATTTTTTAATTCATATATACAAACACCGTCTAGACATCATTAGATGTTTTTATTCTTCAAAAATATGAGGTCAAGCACCTATTTTCCGAAAAACGCCTCCACTCCCCCCCCCCCCCCCCCCCCCCCCCCCCCAATTCAAATATACACTTTCGTGATATGTAACAGATGTTTTTAATTCTTCAAAAATATGAGGGCTAGCACCTATTTTCCGAAAAACGCCTCCACTCCCCCCCCCCCCCCCTCCTTACCCCCCCCCCCCCACCCCCCCCCCCATTCAAATATACACTTCGTGATATGTAACAGATATTTTTAATTCTCCAAACGTAATCCGCGCGATGTAGCATCCCCTGTAAATGTACCTCGTGTCCCACCCTGGTAATTAACAACACGTCAACATTTTACTTTCTAAAACAAAGAAAGCAGCCTGCATTGTCGTAGCAGCAGCGGCAGCAAGAAATGGTTTGGAAGATGCGTTCAATAACCATTCAAAGTCTACTCTGACGTTCGGTTCTCGACAATGTAGGCAAGGCACACTTCTGTGATCCCTGCTTTCAAAACAGAAACATCATGATCACATAAGAAGGCAACATTCAGTCTTTTACAGCTGAGTTATCGCTATTCTTTTGGTGTTAAATCATCTCGTTCGCATTCGTTGTACGAGGAACTTATTCATATGGGGGAAAAAAGAGAGAGAAAATTCTGAAACTGCCTGTAAAAAGTAGAGTTCAAAATCACGCATGACACACGTGTGACAGTTGGCAAGTACGTATTTTATGTCCCCCCCTCCGTCTTCTCGTCTGCCTCTGGAGATAATATTTGGTGGGGGAAAACAACGTATTGATGACAACACCCTGTGGAAGATAAGAATGATGCATCTTGTTGTTCTAATTGCAGTCGACGTGAAGCTGTTGTCGCGCTCAGAGATAACAGTTTTTTGTTCGGTACGGGGTTGGCCTTTCCCCTCCCTGTCCCTCTCCCCACCCCATCTGCATATCCTCTCTCTCGGTCTGCATATCCTCTCTCTCGGTCTGTCTTGTCTTGGTCGGTCGGGTCTTGTCTTGTCCTGTCCTGGTCGGTCGGGTCTTGTCTTGTCCTGTCCTGGTCGGTCGGGTCTTGTCTTGTCCTGGTCGGTCGGGTCTTGTCTTGTCCTGTCCTGTCCTGGTCGGTCGGGTCTTGTCTTGTCCTGTCCTGTCCTGTCCTGGTCGGTCGGGTCTTGTCTTGTCCTGTCCTGGTCGGTCGGGTCTTGTCCTGGTCGGTCGGGTCTTGTCTTGTCCTGTCCTGGTCGGTCGGGTCTTGTCCTGTCCTGGTCGGTCGGGTCTTGTCTTGTTCTGTCCTGGTCAGTCGGGTCTTGTCTTGTCCTGGTCGGTCGGGTCTTGTCCTGGTCGGTCGGGTCTTGTCTTGTCTTGTCCTGGTCGGGTCTTGTCTTGTCTTGGTCTTGTCTTGTCCTGTCCTGGTCTTGTCTTGTCTTGTCTTGTTTTGGTCGGTCGGGTCTTGTCCTGTCCTGGTCGGTCGGGTCTTGTCTTGTCCTGTCCTGGTCGGTCGGGTCTTGTCTTGTCCTGGTCGGTCTGGTCTTGTCTTGTCTTGTCCTGGTCGGTCGGGTCTTGTCTTGTCCTGGTCGGTCTGGTCTTGTCTTGTCTTGTCCTGTCCTGGTCGGTCTGGTCTTGTCCTGGTCGGTCTGTCCTGTCCTGGTCGGTCTTGTCTTGTCCTGTCCTGTCCTGGTCGGTCTTGTCCTGTCTGTCTGTCTGTCTGTACACCTATACATATATATACATATACATATATATATATATATATATATATTGAATTATAAACAAACATTGAATTATAAACAAAGCTTGCTCTTATGTCTTAGATTGAAGAAATAGGGGGAGATACGCATTCATATCTGCAGTGGTAGATGATTCTGCCTAACTAACAGTATGTGCTTGAGTGGGTGAATGGTGAAAAATAAATAAATGCTTCTCAAAATGAGCCTTCAGCAAGCTTATATTCTCCAAGGGGGAGACATCCTCCAATAGGGAGGGAAACTCAGTAACATATAACTCCTGGTCATATACCGATATTTCGAAACTTGGTGGTTTCTCCTCAGTGACCGCGGAAAGTGGTAATTTGACTCCTCTGCCTTTTCAGTTTTAAGAAGAATGCAATCCCAGAAAAGGTTGGTGTGCAATACCGTAGTATGTTTGTTGAGTTTTCAAAAAACCAACCAAAGGTGCCATCTAAGAAGCAAAAGAAAATCATAAAAGAGCAAAACAAGCTACATTTTCTTGTGAAAAGAAGAAAATATAAAAAGATATCCTCTAAGACACAAGTGCTGAGGGCCAGTTCTTGGAATGAATCCGCAAGGGACTAAAATACAACAAACTAATAAATTCCAAGGATAAGTACCGCACCGTTCCAGCAACTTACAGAGCAGCTAGGTGTTGCAATGACTGCAAGAAATATTGAATTATAAACAAAGCTTGCTCTTATGTCTTAGATTGAAGAAATAGGGGGAGATACGCATTCATATCTGCAGTGGTAGATGATTCTGCCTAACTAACAGATATGAATGCGTATCTCCCCCTATTTCTTCAATCTAAGACATAAGAGCAAGCTTTGTTTATAATTCAATATTTCTTGCAGTCATTGCAACACCTAGCTGCTCTGTAAGTTGCTGGAACGGTGCGGTACTTATCCTTGGAATTTATTAGTTTGTTGTATTTTAGTCCCTTGCGGATTCATTCCTAAGAACTGGCCTCAGCACTTGTGTCTTACAGGATATCTTTTATATTTTCTTCTTTTCACAAGAAAATGTAGCTTGTTTTGCTCTTTTATGATTTTCTTTTGCTTCTTAGATGGCACCTTTGGTTGGTTTTTTGAAAACTCAACAAACATACTACGGTATTGCACACCAACCTTTTCTGGGATTGCATTCTTCTTAAAACTGAAAAGGCAGAGGAGTCAAATTACCATTTTCCGCGGTCACTGAGGAGAAACCACCAAGTTTCGAAATATCGGTATATGACAGGAGTTATATGTTACTGAGTTTCCCTCCCTATTGGAGGATGTCTCCCCCTTGGAGAATATAAGCTTGCTGAAGGCTCATTTGAGAAGCATTTATTTTATTTTTCACCATTCACCCACTCAAGCACATACTGTTAGTTAGGCAGAATCATCTACCACTGCAGATATGAATGCGTATCTCCCCTACTTCTTCAATCTAAGACATAAGAGCAAGCTTTGTATATAATTCAATATTTCTTGCAGTCATTGCAACACCTAGCTGCTCTGTAAGTTGCTGGAACGGTGCGGTACTTATCCTTGGAATTTATTAGTTTGTTGTATTTTAGTCCCTTGTGGATTCATTCCTAAGAACTGGCCCTCAGCACTTGTGTCTTACAGATATCTTTTTATATTTTCTTCTTTTCACAAGAAAATGTAGCTTGTTTTGCTCTTTTATGATTTTCTTTTGCTTCTAGATGGCACCTTTGTTGGTTTTTGAAAACTCAACAAACATACTACGGTTATTGCACACCAACCTTTTCTGGGATTGCATTCTTCTTAAAACTGAAAAGGCAGAGGAGTCAAATTACCACTTTCCGCGGTCACTGAGGAGAAACCACCAAGTTTCGAAATATCAGTATATGACCAGGAGTTATATGTTACTGAGTTTCCCTCCCTATTGGAGGATGTCTCCCCCTTGGAGAATATAAGCTTGCTGAAGGCTCATTTTGAGAAGCATTTATTTTATTTTTCACCATTCACCCACTCAAGCACATACTGTTAGTTAGGCAGAATCATCTACCGCTGCAGATATGAATGCGTATCTCCCCCTATTTCTTCAATCTAAGACATAAGAGCAAGCTTTGTTTATAATTCAATATTTCTTGCAGTCATTGCAACACCTAGCTGCTCTGTAAGTTGCTGGAACGGTGCGGTACTTATCCTTGGAATTTATTAGTTTGTTATATATATATATATATATATATATGTGTGTGTGTGTGTACACGTGTGTGTGTGTACTTTTTTTAATACCTCCGTGCCATGTCTCTGTTAGACATGATCGATTAGATCAGAAGATCAGCGGCCAGTGGATGACGGCAGATGGTGTGTACATCCCCAAAGAGCAAAACTCAAGTGACATCAGCCAGTTCAGGCCAATATCACTACTGAACGTCGAAGGAAAAATCTTCTTCTCTGTCATGGCAGCAAGGCTGACCAAGTACCTGATGGAAAACAAGTACTTGGATGTGTCAGTCCAGAAAGGTGGCATCCCAGGCGTGGCTGGCTGTGTAGAACACGCCACAATGATCTGGGACGCACTCCCAAAACCAAAAACAGAAAAGAGAGACCTGGACGTAGTGTGGCTTGATCTGGCAAACGCATATGGATCTGTGCCCCATGAGATGATACAGTTGGCTCTTGAGATGTACCATGTGCCAAAGAATATCCGCGACATGCTCAAGAAGTACTTCAATGGCTTCTCAATGCGGTTCTCTACCAAGGAGTACACAACTGATTGGATCAACTTGGAAGTGGGCATTGCAATGGGCTGTGCAATTTCCCCGATACTGTTCGTGCTGGCAATGGAACTCATCTTGAAAGCAGCAACAAACAACGCGAGACAAACAGACCTTGGCGATGGATACAAGATGCCTCCTCTCAAGGCCTTCATGGATGACACTACAGTGATTTCATCCAGAGAAGACGAGACACGTCATGTGCTGGAGAGACTGGACGACATAGTTGCCTCATCCAGAATGAAGTTCAAGCCAAAGAAATCACGGAGTCTCTCACTGAGGAAAGGAAAAGTGGCCGAATCTGTGGTCTTCAGTGTTGCCAACCAGGCCATTCCAACAGTCACAGAAGAACCAGTCAAGAGCCTTGGAAGATAGTATGATGATACGCTGAAAGACACACAAAGAGCAAAAGAAACCAAGCAGATGGCGGAAGAAGGCTTGGAGACCATTGACCAGTGTGGGCTCCCTGGCAAATACAAGGTCTGGTGTCTGCAGTTCATGCTGATACCAAAGCTCCTATGGCCTCTGATGATATAGGACATCTGCACCAGCACAGTGGAAGCAATGGAAGCCAAAATCAACAAGTTCACAAGGAAATGGCTTGGTGTCCCACCCTGTCTAACTGACATCGCGCAAGCAAAGCTCAAACTACCACTGAAATCCATCCTGGAGGAATACAAAGCAGGGAAGATCAGACTTCAAAGCATGCTGGAGGACTCAGGAGACAAGGTGGTAGAAGCAATCAAGCCCCAGCTGAAGACAGGCAGAAAATGGAAAGTTCAAGAGGGGATGGATTCTGCAAAAGAAAGTCTCAAGATCAGAGAAATAACAGGACACACACAGACCAACAGACAAGGACTGGGGGTGACCAAAACTGAATGGTGGTCAAAGGCCAAAGGAAAAGCCAAAAGAGACATGATGATTCAGGAGATGAGAAAAGAAGAAGACCAAAAAAGACTCCAAAAAGCAGTCCAGCAGAGCCAGCAAGGGCAATGGACAACGTGGGAGAATGCACTCCAAAGACGTCTAACTTGGAATGACATTTGGCACATGGCCCCTCTCAGGATCAGCTTCATTCTCAGATCTGCATATGACCTTCTGCCCTCAAATGCAAACCTGGTGAAGTGGGGGAAAACAGACGATCCTGCATGCCCCCTCTGCCATGAAAAACAAACAGTGGAGCATGTTCTAAGCTCATGTAAAGTAGCCCTGGCTCAAGGAAGGTGCACATGGAGGCACAACCAAGTGCTCAAAGAGATTGTACAAGTAGTCTGGGCTAGTACCAACACCACAAAAGGGAGAATCAGGACTCCAAAAGCACCCACAACATTCTTCACGGCAGGAGGCAGCAAATCATGGCCAAGAACAACAGTGCCACTCGAAACATGCAGGCAGAGTCTGCTGGACGGGGCAGATGACTGGGAGTGCACTGCAGACCTCCCAGAATGGAAGAGTCACCCAGAGATCATCAGCAAGAGTGGCATGAGACCAGACATAGTAGTCCACTCTAAGTCAACCAAGCAGCTGATCATGTTCGAGCTTACGGTGCCATATGAGAACAGAATGGAGACAGCTCAAATCTACAAGACTGAAAAGTATGCTGATCTGGCAAACAGCCTGAGGAGAGAAGGCTATCAGGTCAAAGTCCTCACTGCAGAAATTGGAGCTAGGGGATTTGTAGGAACGTCTGCATACAGCCTCATGAAACAGCTCTCCGTTGCAGGGAAGGAAAAAAGCAGAGCCCTGAAAGCAATGGCAGAAGCGGCAGAGAGGTGTTCAAGCTGGATCTGGTCAAGGAGGAACAAAAGTGAACTTCATAAGGCTTAATTTCCCTACAAATATCAGGTGTCCCTGTGGCTCAGTGGTTAAAGCGCGAGTCATTAAGTAGAAAATAAGCATGTCCAGAGGGTCATGGGTTCGAATTCCAGCCATGGCTCGTCCCAAGATGGGGGGGAAAAAAGGGGGCAGCAGAGGGACATCCGGAGTCATGAACCGGGTGTGGCCCAACCCCCCTAGAGTGTCAGGAGATAAGGGCCGAAACACTTGCTTGAAGGGGGCTTCTCTTCTGAGGACTCTCTGCTGCCACGGTCTCCACGAGTTTCTTTCTACTCTATGTATTACAGATGGCATGATTTCTTAGATGTTATACGCATGATAAACAATGGTTCTTTGAAATGTTCGGGATTTGAGTATTATTGTTATCATTGTTTTGTTGTTGCTTTTTTCCATGTTTACAACGTATATGGATGATATGTATGACTAACAAATATGTCACAATTATGTTAAAATCCTCGGCGCACTGTTCTCTTTTAGCGCACTAGTATACCTCGATGACCTAATTAAAAAGGGGGCAAATGTTAACAACAACAACAACAAGAAAAACAAAAACATGCATAACGCAACATCTCTCTCTCTCTCTGTTTAGCACTATCACTTCTCTCTCTCTCTCTCTCTCTCTCTCTCTCTCTCTCTCTCTCTCTCTCTCTCTCTCTCTCTCTCAGAACTTCAACAATAGAACAAAAGAACTGAATGCACTACTTTATTCCTTTCATCGTCGTTCATGACCTCCCCCATGTTGAGAGAGAAGAAAGCGCGGAGTCATCATCCCCTCCCCACACAGAGAAAGCCCAGGCATCATTCACCATTGTCACACCTTCACTGTTCTTCGTCGATCCTGTCACTCAAACGAACAATGGCCAAGAGGGTCAGTTTGTCCATAGAACTGGGCAATAAATCTTGACCATGGTCCACCGTCTTGTTATGATGCAGGTCAGGTTATCGAGGTCTTCATGGAACTTTTCTCCGGTTTTACTTCATACACAGTGGCCTCATTTCATTCATTTCTTGTGTAATGATCCGTTTGGATTTGAGTATAAGATCAACAGTCCACGTTCCAGTCAGTTTTTGGTCAGTACTAAGGCGCCACATGTGTAGGCTGATTTAGTACTAAGTCGGTTTTCATTTAATTATTTTGATATGTCATATTTGTGGGTTATTAGGGGGCCTATCGTTCCTGGTCTTGATCGTAATGGTTTCTGTTGCACGATGCAATATATATATATATATATATATATATATATATATATATATATATATATATATATATATATATTCATAGAAAGATAGATGGTGTAATGGTATTGCCATTCAATAATGCTGAGATGTGATGAGTTTAAAGCTGAAAGATTTTCCTTTTTTTATATAAATTTGAAAGATAGGAAACTTCTAAAAACAGTGAAAATGACGGGGAACATATTCATTCGGGAAATAGCATTTTACCTTAGTACATTAAATCCTGTTTCATGCATGTACATTGACAATGTATCTTAACTTTTTCAGGTTTGTTTGTTCTTTTCTTGTAATAGTTCTATCGTTTTAGCTCCTTCTGTTTGGTTTAATCTGCCAGTTACGTTTATCTGTTATCAATATCATACTGATATGGGTATCACCGATAACCTCATATCAATTTTGAAAAAAAAAGAATTTCCGACTGTGTTTGGTCTGTTAGCTTAGTTCACGTTTTTATTTTTTTTTTTTTTGTTTTGTTTTGCATAGTATTTTGAATCATGTGTGGTGAAAAAAATAGGAAAGTTGATTACTGTCATATTTTCAAATCGGATATCCTGTCAGGAAAAAGGTGAGTAACAATATCGTCGTCGTCGTTAGTTTACCACTGCTTTTCCTTTACGCTTTTCCTGTGTTCCACACACTTATCTCGCTGTCACTCCCACATTTCTCGTTGGCGTCACCACGACAGCTGACGTTGCAGTTTTCGTCAGCGACCTTGAAGCCCGTGGATGTTAGCAGAGTGTTGCAGCACGTGCAGCGAAAACCACGGGACAAGCCGGCGTACTGGTAGTTGCGGAAGTAGCACCTGGGCAGAAAGGTACGTTCACGTTATCAGGCGAGTTAAGAGCTCTGGACCAATGCCAACCGCAAAATTTGGAGCAGTACGTGGTCCCCACACACACACACACACACACACACACACTCGCCTGCACGCGCGCGCGCGCACACACACACACACATGCACACACACGCGCACACACACACACACACACACACACGCCTGCACGCGCGCGCGCGCACACGCACACACACACACACACACACACACACACAGAGGCGCACGTACGTACGTACACACACACACACACACACACACACACACACACACACACACACACACACACGCACGCACGCACGCATGCATGCACACACACACACACTCATATGCACGCATGCATACATGCGCGCATTTACGCACAGAGAGAGAAGGTGGCAGGGAGGGAGAGACAGACAGACAGACAGACAGACTGACAGACAGACAAACAGACAGTGAGTGAGAGACAAACATAAAAATAAACACGTATAAACATACAAAGAGGGGGAACGAAAAGAAACATAAACTCAAAATCAGATTAAGAAAAAAAAAAATAAAAATAAGAAGCAGAAAGAGAACAATATCTTTTCCCCACCAGTAACCCCACAGACTTTTGTCGCAGTGGCCAACTGAATCGCACCGAGCACCGCAAATCTATACGAAGCATAACAACATAGCAGAAAGAAGGGGGGAAAAAAACAGAATACAACATCATTCCATGTTATTTTTTCAAGGGGGGCACTCGATAGATCCCCGTCTCGATGGATCCCCGTCTCGATAGATCCCCGTCTCGATAGATCCCCATCTCAATGGATACCAGTCTCGATTGATCCCTGTCTTGATGGATCCTCGTAACTGTTTTCTTTTTGGGTTTTTTTTTTCCCCTTCAAATCTGATGAGTGACTTTTTTTGTTAAATGATTTTCCTTCAACAATTATTCAACTTGTGCATGCATTTTCTCGCCTTGTATGGGGATATTGGTATGCTCCTTGTTTCTTTTAACTTGTTTTAGTATTGAGACGGGGATCTATCGAGATGGGGATCTACCGAGACGGGGATCTATCGAGACGGAAATCCGTCCACATGTAGACATGTAGTGGGGGATCTATCGAGACGGGGATCTATCGAGATGGGGATCTACTGAGACGGGGATCTATCGAGACGGAAATCCGTCCACATGTAGTGGGGGATCTATCGAGACGGGGATCTATCGAGATGGGGATCTACCGAGACGGGGATCTATCGAGATGTACCCTGATTCAACGCCACATAATAAAACACAACACATCACAAATATGCTCCATTTACCTGTCTGCCTGTGTGCTAGATGAAAGGGTATCACAAACGGCAATCCGTTACATGCACGCTATGTTTGCAAGCTAGCTTCCTTGCTGGTCTGTTGTTGACATCTACAGGCCAACACAAGCACTACACCAACACCCCCGCACCACCCCATCCATCCCCCCCCCCCCCCACCACACCACCACCACCACCCCTATGGTCTTACCTGTCCATGCAATAGGTAGCGGTCATGGTCTGGTAGTACACCAGTTCTTCGGTGCTCTTCAAGGACTGTTCCTCCTGGTTGACCTTCTCCTTGTAGCACCCTTTGAACTTCGGTGTTGTCCCTGCCAACATCATCGACCCCAAGGTGTAAGCAGCTATCCAGGAAGGTGGAAAGCTGGGGCGACGACCACATACACTTACAGCACTGTGAGTAGCCTAATACTAATGCGTGTTGCCTTGGCCCGATCAACTGGTGTATTTAAATGCATGGTATCTGTTGGATGCATGACTTGTCTGGGTGGTTACTGAACTTGAACATTCAACGAATACCTTTTGTATGCAAAATGTTGAAAATATAGTTCAAAATGTATTACAAATATAAAATCATTTAAACATGGCTTGCTAAAAGACCTGTAACTGAATATGGATGGATACAGTCGATGACCCCATCATGGTTTTTTTTGTTTTTGTTTTTTTCCCTCGAATCTTGATTTCAGTCATTTTCTAACAAAACGCGTCTAAGAATGGAACAGATTTGTTCACGGAGTTGTTCAGGTTACACACACACACACACACACACACACACATATATATATATATATATATATATATATATATATATATATATATATATATATATATATATATACAATACAATGCAGTACAATACAATACTACAGTGCAGTACAATTCACTACAATACAATACAATAAATACAATACAGTGCAGTACTGTACAGTCCAGTACAGTAAAAAAAAAATACAGTGCAGTACAATACGATACAATAATGCAATACAGTGCAGTACTAATCAGTGCAGTACAATACAATAGAACACAGTACTCTACAGTGTAGTACAATACAATACAAAAGAACACAATAAATACGATATAGTTCAGTACAGTACAATAGATACAATACAGTACAATTCAATACAGTACAGTACAATAAATACAATACAGTGCAGTACAGTACAAAATCAATACAGTACAGTATAATACAACACAACAAACACAATCCAGTGCATTACTATACAGTGCAGTACAGTACAAAACAATACAATACAGTACAACACAATCCAGTGCATTACTATACAGTGCAGTATAGTACAAAACAATACAGTACAGTACAACACAATCCAGTGCATTACTATACAGTGCAGTATAGTACAAAACAATACAGTACAGTACAACACAATCCAGTGCATTACTATACAATGCAGTATAGTACAAAACAATACAGTACAGTACAATACAATACAATGCAACACAGTACAGTACAGAACAATAAATACAATACAGTGTAGTCCTCCTATACAGTGCAGTATAGTACAATACAGTACAGTACAATACAATGAATACAATATAGTGCAGTACTATACAGTGCAGCACAGTACAAAACAACACAATACAGTACAGTACGGTGCAGTACATAGTGGGTGACTCACTTCCTTGATGGGGGTCAAACGCCTTGCAAGGGACTGCGTACTCCTTGTGTTCGATGAAACCCACGTTGTTCCAGTCGACGGATCCCAGGCCCTGGTAGTCATCACTTATCATCATCATACTCATCGTCATCGGTGTCGTCATCGTTGTCGCCGTGGTCATCACAATCATCATCACCGACATCATCCAGTAGAAGCAGCATCGTCATCAGTATTATCGTCAATAACGTCATCACCGTGAACTTCATCAGCAGCATTATTACATGATCATCATCGTCGTCGTCGTCGTCATTATCATCGTCGTCGTCTTTTACGTCATGATCGTCATTGTCGTCAAAGTCATTATCATCATCACTGTCATCATCATCGTCGTAGTCGTCGTCATCGACATCATCATCATCATCGTCATCGTCATCATCATCGTCAGTCATAATCGGTAACGTCGTCATCATCGTCGCTGTCCTCGTCATCATCATCATCATGGTCAGTTGCGTCGTCATCATCATCGCCGTCGTCATCATCATCATCATCATCATCATCATCATCATCATCATCATCATCATCATCATCATCATCATCATCGTGATAGATACTGTCGTCATCACCACATCGTCGTTATCAGCATCATCATCATCATTGGTAACGTCGCACATCATCATAGTCGTCATCGATAACATTATCGTCATGGTCATCATCATCATCATCATTACTGTCCTCTGCCACAAGTCTGTGTAATTAATCCAATCTTCGCGTAGTCTGGTCGTGGACACAGTTGGCGTCAGATGGACAGCAGGGCCTGTTACAGCTTGACCAGTGCAATGGCTTTCACATGCAACACGTTCACGTTCCACAGCACTGCTATAATAATATCAGAATTTTCATCATGGTCGTCGCCATGAATTTCTTCTTCTTCTTCTTCTTCTTCTTCTTCTTCTTCATCATCATCATCATCATCATCATCATCATCATCATCATCATCAATATCATCTTTACTATCATTGCCATGATCATCTTCTTCTTCTTCTTCTTCTCTTCTTCTTCTTCTTCTTCGTCTTCTTCTTCTTCATCATCATCATCATCATCATCATCACCATCATCATCATCATCGTCATAATTATTATCATTGCCATGATCATCATAATCTTCTTCTTCTTCTCATCCTCCTCCTTTTTCTTCGTCAACGTCTTCTTCCTCTTCTTCTTCATTTACTTCTTCTTCTTCTTCTTCTTCTTCTTCTTCTTCTTCTCCTCCTCCTCCTCCCCCTCCTCCTCCTTCACATTCTCCTCCCTTTTCTTCGTCAACGTCTTCTTCTTTTTCTTCTTCTTCATCATCACTATCATTGCCATGATCATCATCTTCTTCTTCTTTTTCTTCTTCTCCTTCTTCTTCTTCTTCATCTTCTTCTCCTTCTTCTCCTCCTCCTCCTGCTCCTCCTCCTCCTTTTTCTTCGTCAACGTCTTCTTCCTCTCTGACTGCTGCATTGAGTCGCTTGAGTCAAATTCTTCAATAGCGTGAGACGGAAAGCGGAAGAAACAAGCCCGGGTCTGTGAGCGGTCTTGTCTGACACCCAAGATTGTCAGGCGATAAGGGCGGAAGGGGGCTTCTCGCGTGGAGAATAGCGAACCACTTAAACCGAGAAAAGCGAGAAAAGCGGAATTGTCTTTGTCCACAACACCCTGTGAGCTATTTTCTGCGAAGGTTATTAGTGACGTCAAGAGCCACAGATTCACCATCCTTCCCTTGCCGGAACCAAGTGTCTGTTCACAAGCGCGCACACACACACACACACACACACACACATGCGCACACGCATGCACGCATTCGCGCGCACTCACAATATTTACATAAAAGCAGAAAACTTACCGTCAATACCCTCATTATGAATTATTAACATTACCGATTGGGTTTAGGTAATAACTTTTAACAGCCTGCCTAATGAAAAAAACAAAACAAAAACTAGACAACGCTAGAAACGAAAACTGCCGCAACCCAAAGTCGATTGTGTGTGTGAGTGTGTGTGTGTGTGTGTGGTGAGTGTGTGAGTGTGGGTGTGTGTGTGCGTGTGTGTCTGTTGAGAGAAAGAGAGGAGAAGAGAGGAAGAGAGAGAGAGAGAAACGAGAACGAGAAAGAGACATGAGCAGAGGAACGTTGAGTAAACATGACTACCACAAACACTGCACGCAAATTTAACCACTTATAAAATCAATATGGAAAAAAGAAACATGCACAGTGTACGCACCGGCGCGCAATGCCAAAACTGAGAGAGATAGAGAGAGAGAGAGAGTGAAGAGAGAGAGAGAGAGAGAGAGAGAGAGTCTGACATAGAGAGAAGGGAGGGAGAGATTGGGGGAGGGAGGATGACAGATTTAGAATACATACATAAAGAAACAGACATGCACGTATATCTTTGTACCACGAAAATCAATAAAAAAATCATGCAGAGAGAAGAGAGAGGAGGAGAGTGGAGTGGGAGCCCTGGAGGACTGATTAATAATACATGATAATGAAGAACTAGACATGGCACAGATAGCTTTGTACAATACAAAATCAATAGAAAAAGCATGATCAGAGAGAACATGGTCACATGACAATGGCTTGCACACAAACTGAACAATTCTCTCTCTCTCTCACTCTCGTTCATCTCTCTCTCGTCTCACTCTCTTCTCTCTCACACACACACACACACACACCACACACACACACTCACTCTCCTCTCTCCTCCTCTCTCTCTCCTAATCCTCGCTCTTCTCTCTCTCACTCATCACTCTCTCTCTCTCCACACACACACACACACAACACACACACATACACCCACCACACACACACACTACAAATTACATCTACACGCCACGGCATACAGGCGGGGAGGGAGGGCAGAGAGAGAAGAGAGAGAGAGAGAGAGGAGAGAGAGAAGAGAGAGAGAGAGAAGAGAGAGAAACTGGAACTGAAACTGGGACGAGCAGCAAGACATTACACAGAACAAAACAGATATCACACACACACACACACACACACACACACACAACAAATACACGCACACCGGCAACGAACTGATGGGTCGGTCTGGAGTGAGGGAGAGAGAGAGACAGAGAGAAGAGAAGGGGGGAGGAAGAGAGAGAGAGAGAGAAGGGGGGAAAGAGAGAAAGAGAGAGAGAGAGAGAGAGAGAGAGAGAGAGAGAGAGAGAAGCTTGATGAAACTGACGTGCATGCCATGACTAACAAACAAAAACAATCACACACACCACAACTACACACACACAAAACCCACACACACACACACACACAAACACACACCACACACACACACACAAACGCACACACCACACACACTCACGCAACTTGCACGCACGCACGCCACGCACACACACAACCACACCACATGTGTAACCACATTCTTGATGGGTAAAAGCCATGGTTCTGTGTCAATAACCACTTCTCAATCACATAACCTGTTCACTATACCTATTACACAACACACAACTGTCCCTTTTTCTGCACAAGTCCTCGTAGTGTTCCTACACTCTCTGATCAGCGTCCAATGTTATGTGTGATACAGAAGAGTGTGACACGACAGGGCTTTTGCTGTTGTCCCCTCTCCTCTCTCCAACCGCCCCCACCCTCCACCCCGTCCCCACCCCCACACTTTACATAAAGTACACTTTGTTGCCCGTTTGAAAAAAAAAATCTAAACAAAAACTATAGTTGGATGTTCAGTAGGTTACTCTCAACTTCATGTAATAATTATAAAAACCTATATTATCAATATAGCAATCTATGAAATAAAGCAATTTACTTATTCCTAGCTATTATATACCCCCATTACAAACATGCAATTCAACTAGTATCAGTGGAACAAATGTCAACTTGAAAGTAACATAAAATGCTCTTACTTCTATAGATGATTATGTACACAATTAATTTGTGGCAAATTGGGATAGATACTTATTATGCTTTTTCATTAACAAAGCTACGTATATGAATTTTTCAAATACCTGTCCTCTCTCTCTCTCGCTCTGAAAAATGGAAGATCTTGCAAAAGTCTGCCGGGAAACATATACTTAGAAATTTGTTCTGTGACAAATATAAAGATGCTAGGGAAAGAAAGTACAAACAGACAATTACAAAACGTTTCCTCGTAATCAGTGCTGTGTTTTTTTCTCACGTGGTTGCAGTATCAGTCCAAGAAACGTGGTGCCACCAGTGTCAGATGCTCTGTGGAGCAGGAATTAGAGCTTTTGCTGTTTGTTTTTCAAGCCCCAGACTCTTCTCAACAGTGCCTTGATTGTGGCGTGTGTCTCCTCGCCTCCTTGCTCTCTCAGCAGTCCACTCCTGTCCCCCATGTCTGATCCAGGTAACACAGTGATGTTCCAACAGATGGTAGTGGTTGGAGATGGCAGTCTTGGGAAACTTTCTCTGTAAAAAGGCCAGTACTCCTAAATGTATGTTTCAAATATCATCATCTCATCATCACAATGCTCTATGATGCGATAATGCGCCGATGAACATCAGAGAAGAGGGCATTCGCTCAGTGACTTGTCACGAATTGAGTTTCTGGATGTATTTATATGGACCAGCGATTTTGGAATACTCCTGTCATTTCTGCAACACTCTGACAGATTTTTTTGTACAAAAACCGGTTTCTTTCAGATACATGTTGCAATAGTTCCCAAACAAAGGCCCTAATGATAAGCCTGTGGGAAGATCTTGTTTGCCCGCCAGAACATCTTCAAGATTTGCTGTGATTGGCCCCAGAACGTAAAAGCAATGAAGTGCTGTAGATTTCATTTTCTCCACATCATCCTGTTTCTTTTTATGCATTCTACAAGTTCCTTTGTAGTTTTACTCTGGCCTTGGCATGGAGTTGTCTCAGCAGTATCTTTTTCTTTTTCCAATGGCTCTATGCTCTTTTACATGCTGCTGAACTGTACTGAGAAATACACACATGTCAAGAGTGATGTCACAAGTGAAGCATAATTCTTGCCAGCCGTTCATCAAAGAGCATGGTCAACATCTTCAAGAGGTCATGTGTTTTATTTTGACACACCCAGCAAGATGTGAAGGTAGGGAGGTGTCACCTGCTTCAGTTCTATGTCTAAAACTGGTTCAGATACATTGTTGAATAGTTTGGCTTTGATTTCATTTTTCCTGCACGCTTATACTTCTGATAGTCCCTCTTGATCCTAACTGACCGTTCTCATTGCTGATGTTTCCTTCATTGTTCTCCGGGGCAGCTGCATCTGTGTCTTCGTGTTGTCAGTACAGACAACGGAGGATCCCCTGTGCACCTCGAACAGTCCATACATTTTAGTTTAAAAGTCCATAGTCTCCAAAAGAAAAAGGCCGAGTTTGTTATGCCTCTTCCCATTCCATGCTTTCAAGGGTCTTCAATTTGCTCTTTTGTAAGGGTCCACCTCTTTCTAAGGTTTTCAGGGGGTGTCCTACCATCAGCCAATGTCATAATGCATGTGTTATGCTTTGAATTAGCGTTCACCAAGGTTTGCTATTTTGAAGCATCATTTTAAATGATCCGCCTCCATGTCACCGCCAATCTTGATCCAGATTTTGCGTTCTCTGAAATACACTCATCATTGCCATGTTAATCGCTGGAATTGTCATAATGCATCCAGCATTTGGTGACAAATTCCTGGACCATCCTTAATCAGCAAGAAGGTGTTGGAACCAGTTCCATAATCCCATCGATCTCATTCCAGACCTCCAACACTTCTTCATCTGACATTCTACTTCTGCACACTGTGCTTGGACTGTTCTTTCTATTCTTCTGTTCACGGCAAAGTGGGACCCCACCTCCTATAGAACTGTTGTGCAGTCAGTACTTTGTCAAACTGAGGCCTAAGAGCCGCACGAAGGGCAGACCTTGGTTTTGCAGTTACAGATACTTGACTGCAATTTCGCATCATTAAGAACCACTGTTTGCGTACTTTGCTTGCCACTTCAGTTCTGTGCCCTGCTGTTGCGCATCATGTTCAGTGTCCTCCTGATACCTTCAAACGAATTTTGTCATTTCTTTTGCCCTTCGCCCCCTTCCCTTCCGAGTGGTTGTTCGAGCTTCACTTGATGCTTTCCGAGTTTGTAATTTTTTCAGCACAATCGCTTCCACCAGTTTGGCATGTGACAGTCATTATATCACTGAACTGTGAGAGCTTAATGCGGGCAAGATTTTTGTGAAATAAGAAGCTTTCTTCTGTGATTGTCAGTGGTGCTTCAGCTGACTCAAAAAGGCCTGAGGATTCGTTTTTCTGAACGGAGACAATGCTTTGCAATGCCATTGGAACGGTCTGCACGAAGCGCCTCTTGAATCTCTGGGTGGAAGGTGAAGTGGCATCCAGATGTGACACAAAAGGAAACTTGTTTTTTGACTAGAGATAATGCATCAATGATGCCAGCTGGGCAGTCCTTCACAGAAACAGTTCAGTACTTTGCCGGAGTTGATTGAGGCTTTCAGATGAGAAAGAAAATGAAATATCACTATCAAATCAGAGTTTGATTGCACGTTCGTTTTGCTGGTTTGGAATACTGTATAGAGAACGCAGATTTCTTGATCTTTTTTCTCTGTCTCCCACCTTTACTCTCTGTTGAAAGTGAGTGCATAGCGCACACGACTAGACAGATAAACTGGGGTCAAACAGGTGCCATAATTTTTGAAGGCTTTTCAAATTCTGCCAATGCAACGGCTCTTTGGCTGTAGTTGAATGTTTGCGGTTGTCAGATATTTCAAAGTGTTTGAACAAAACACCACAAACTCTTTTGCAGTACATCCACCCTACTTCCAGAACATTCACATTGAAGCATTAGGGGGGGCTTTTATTTCAGAAGCAAACACTCAACCAACGTTACTACTGATTTGTTTTTATCTTATCTTTGATCTCTTAGACTTTTCACCACACAGTCTACACAAGACCTTAAAACGTTCAAAATGTATCAGTGAGAGAGTGACCGTTTTGTTCCATAATCCCTTTCGGGCCATCCTCCCCCCCCCCTCTCTCTCTATCCTCTCTCTCTCTCACTTCTCTCTCTCTCTCTCTCTTCCTCATCTCTCTTCTCTCTCTCACAACACCCATCAGACACACACAACACACACAAACGCACGCACGCACGCACGCACTACACACAGCGCACAACACCACACACAACAACACAACACACACACGCAACACACACACGCACGCACCACACACCCACAGCACACACACACACACACACTACAACCCACCCATCACAAAGCACCCTAATGGTACATCCAACAAAACACTTTAATTTGAATTTGCCGATAGAAATAGTAAGTAGTGATTGGAAATGAAGCTAAAATTTTAATTATAATAATTATTCCACTTATTATAGTAATGCCCTACACCATTACTGTATCAAGTAGTATATTTTGCTTGTAGGAAATATGATATCCTCTATACGTTCCTTTATATAGGCCTACATAGCTCTACAATGCAACCATAGTACAATAAAAAATGTAGCAACAATGAAGAAATATGTTTATATACAACGTGTAAATACGGCCCCTATACAAATGCTAACTACTTTTTTCATTCATACAAAAGATGTTTGCCACCTCCTGGCCGGCCCTACTCGGCCAAAGAATAGTTCGCGCGCCATGCGCCAGTTCGCGCGCCCGTTCCACCCTCACCCCCCCCGTCTTTGCTTCCGCTATACCAGGCCACGGCGCGACGCAGCACCAGCCGTCGCAAAAGTTCTGTCAGAAAGTTTTAAACACGAACTTAATTATGGTACTCACAGAGAAGACTGAAATGCCAGCTTTGTCACACTCAAGTACTCACTGCGCCATTGCTTTCATACAGAAATTTAAGTAAAAAACCTCTGTACAGTAAATATAACTTAAAGATGTTGCACCAGTCTCGAAGCGTCCAAACACACACAGCGTCTGGCCGTGCGTG
>CM031614.1:38143423-38145923 GCA_018398815.1 Conus ventricosus
AAAATTGATGTAAAGTAAAGATAGCCGCCTGGTATTTCTTACCAAGCCACAAAAATTGTCACTTACTGTTATTGTGTGCCATCGTGTACCGGTGGAAATGGAGGACACGTATAAAACATCGTATGCATCCTATGTGAGAAACTGGAGGAATACATGAGATAAATGAAAATGAGTGACTGATATTTGAATGGTACGGGAAACGACTGAATGAGCGCCAGTAGGCTGCTCTTCGGCCGGCTCTACCTGGGAAGGCAGCCCGTTGAGTGAGTGAGCGAGTGAGGTAGTGTGTTTATTGTAAAGCGCTTAGAGCTTGGTCTGTGACCGAGGATAGGCGCTATATAAATACCCAATATAATAATAATAATAATAGTAATAAATATAATAATAATAATAATAATAATAATAATAATAATAGGCAAACGGACACGAGAGAGGGAGGACGGCAAGGAAGCAAGAAAGAGGTGAGGGGGGTGAGGGAGAGAGAGAAAGAGTGAGAGAGGGGTTGAGAAAGAAAGAGAGGAAAGGGAGAGAGAGAGAGAGAGAGAGAGAGAGAGAGAGAGAGAGAGAGAGAGAGAGAGAGAGAGACTGAGAAAGGGACTGAGAAAGAAAAAAAAGAGAAGAGAGAGAGAGAGAGAGATGGGGGTGAGAGAGACAGAGACACAGAGAGGGATTGAGAAAGGAGAAACAGACAGAAGGAATAAGAGGACCAAAAGATGATATACACACTTCTCCACGCCGTATCCCATCACTTTGATCTCCGAGGGAAGGCAGCATTGCTCAGAGTGTTGTTGAAATCCAGGATATAGGAGCGGTTTGTACGCAGCAAAAACTCGTTCCGTATCTCACCTGCGCGACACAGAGACAGGGTCAACTGTGTATGCAGGCGTTGTCGTGGTTGCTTTGTTGGTGGGTTGTTTGTTTGCTTGTTAGGTTGTCTGGGTTGGTTGGTGAATTCATCGGATGCCATAAAAAAAAAAATAAAACGGATTGAAAAGAGAGAGAGAGAGAGAGAGAGAGAGAGAGAGAGAGAGAGAGAGAGAGAGAAAGAGAGAGAGAGAGAAAATGTATTCATGTTCTAGCCCATGGCTCCGAATGAATGTAAGTGTGAACATATCCAGAACAAAACTTGGGTTCGATCGTGTTGTTTATATTACAAAATGCCAGTCACTGTACACTTGAGAAAGTCACAGACGAAGAAAGACACTCAGTCAGGAAGATATAGAGAGGAAGAGGAACAAGACGAAGGAGAACGAGAACAAGGAGAACAAGAAGCAGAAGGAAGACAACACGACAAGGCTGAAGACGAAGGAGAAGGAAGAGGAGGAGGAGGAAGATAAGGAGAGGAATAAAGAAGCAGAGAGCAGCTCTCCTTTAGGCTGGTCGTCTTGCTATATTATCAAAGGGTATATATATGCTTGGGGACAGATATAACACAGCATAACATATCATAGCAGAATGCGGTCACCTTTTGTACTGAAAACTGCAAGTGTAAAGCTGGTCGTCTTGCTAGATACTAAAAGGTTATTTGTCCTTTCTGTCTGGGAATGACGCATGGCATAGCATTACATTGCATAGCATAACGTGGTGAAGTGTAGTGCAATGATCCGGGCACTGAAAACTGTCATTGTAAGGCTGGTCCACCGGTTAAATAATCAAAAGATAATTGTCCTTTTGCGCTTGAGGCCAGACTCCAGCCTTGCCTAACCAAGTCTAGACTTGCCTAGCCTAACATAGTATAACATAACATGGCATATCGTAGCACAACATAGCATAGCATAGCATAGTATCGTACTGCAGTGTCGTGTCGTGTATTTACGCTAACACTGAAAACTTAAATCGTGCGAAGTCTTCGTCCCGATGAATATTCAAAGGGCATTTTTTCCGTTTTGTTGGGGGGGGGGGGGGGGGATATTGCATAGTATAGCACACCAAAGCTTGAAATAACATGATGTAACACGGCAGAGCTCGCGCAGAGCAGAGCATAACGTAGAGTAGTCACCCCTGTGTTGAAAACTGAGACTGTGCTGGTGATTAATCAAAGAGTCGTCTTTTCTTTTGTTTGAGGTCAGAGCAGAGCAAAGCATAGAATATCATAGCGTAGCATTGTGTGGAGATGTGTGGCTACCCCTATGTTGAAAACTGAGACTGTAAATCTGGCCGCCCTGCTGAATAATCAAAGCGTTGTCTTTTTGCTTGAGGTCAGAGCAGATCAAAACATAGCATAGCATAGCAAGCCATAGCATAGCATAGCATAGCATAGCATAGCACAGCACAGCATTGTGTAGAGATGTGTAGCTACCGCTATGTAGAAAACTGAGACTGTAAATGTGTCCGCCCTGCTGAATAATCAAAGCATTGTCTTTTTGCTTGAGGTCAGAGCAGATCAAAACATAGCATAGCATAGCATAGCACAGCACAGCATTGTGTAGAGATGTGTAGCTACCCCTATCTTGAAAACTGAGACTGTAAATCTCTGAATAATCAAAGGGTTGTCTTTTTG
>CM031614.1:38148423-38150923 GCA_018398815.1 Conus ventricosus
TCGCCTAAAGGCGCGCGCGCGCGTGTGTGTGTGTGTGTGTGTGTGTGTGTGTGTGTTGTGTGTGTGTTGTGTTGTGTGTGTGTGTGTGTGTGTGTGTGTGTGTTGTGGAAAAGAAGAACGTCTGTTCGTGCCAGAAAGCGCGCGCATGTGGATGTCTTTCTCTCTTTTTTTTTTTTCTTTTTTTTTTTTTGGGGGGGGTATGCGTGATGCTAATGAGCAAGTGTGTTTGGAGATTTTATTTTGTCTTCGCGCAAAAGGTGAGAGAGAGAGAGAGAGAGAGAGAGAGAGAGAGAGAGAGAGAGAGAGAGAGAGAGAGAGAGAGTGAATTTGATTCATTGACCTTCCGGTTTGCACGCAAGAAGTTCATCCTGGCGGTCGTAGTTTACATTATGCTCTTTAAGGATATACACGTTTAGACGTGCTGCCTTTCGGTGACTAAAGTGTGCGTATTTGGGGGTCCACCAACTGCATGCGCCCTTTGTGACATCCAATTTTCACGTGCTACCAGAGATGAATTAAAAACGCGCGGAGATCGCATGCACCCCCCAACCACACTTCCTCACACCCCCTCTCCCCCCTCCCCTCCCGCCCCCACATCAACCACAACGCTCATCCCGCGGAACACAAAGCTGCCGATGACAGACTCGCGCAGTCCGTTCGAGGGCCGGTTTCATTCAAAGATTGCTTGTTTCAAGGCTTCATCAAGGAACCGAGCATATCAAGGGCTGTTCTATCGAGGATAGAAATGGTTGACAAGATCTGATCTTTCATCAAGGAATAAAAGACAACAACGACAACAACAACAAACAAACAAACAAACAAAGACTCACACACACGACAAACAAAGGGAAAGATGATTTCATCAATCAGCCAGACAATCCAGTCTGTGGATGAAAGAATTATTTTAATTTAAAAAAAAAAAATCAGCCGGTTATATTCCATGACTCAATCGAAACGCCGATTGATAATGCATCAAGAAATGACTGATTGAATCGATTACCTAACTTACCATCAGTGAGGAAAATTCGTGAATTGCGTTCTTTTGTTTGTTAGCTTTTGTTTGTTTGCTTTTAGTGTTTGTTTGTTTGTTTGTTTGCTTGCTTGCTTTTGTTGTTTGTTTGTTTGTTCTTGGTTGTTTGTATTGTTTGTCAATGTTGGTGTTGCTAATTTTCTAGCGCCATGAAACGCCAGAACCAGCAGCGTGTCGTTGGCGTGACTACCAACATACACCAACACACGCACGCGCATCACCCACGCACCTGCTCCCATTCACCCACTCACCCACGCTTGCCTCCCTCTTCCGTACACCCCCTTCCGCATACCAGCATATGCACAAAACCAGAAGTTGAGCACGCATGCGCAATATTGTCACACATCAATATGAACTCAGCATTTGGGCGAAGGTCGCAGGGAGGGCCGGTGGGGGTGGGGAGAGGAAGATTTACGCCTCTGAGACGAAATACAGATTAGGCAACTGAAAATAAAAGTCGCTGGTTTATCAACTTAACATTTTGATTACCATGTATTAGACTGATGATAAAGAAAGAAAGAAAGAAACAAACAAACAAAAACTCCCAACCCGAAGTAAAAAGAGCATCTGCTCACATTGTCACAGAATCCGAACGAGTTGTTGACGGCGTATGATGACGTCATGGTGGGGTACGTGTTCTTGCGCTTGAAGCTGAGCGCTCCGGAGTGGCGTGCGACGATCTTGCTGGAGTCACAGGCCGATAGCGTCACGTTCTCGTCCAGACACCAGGACACCGTGGAGTACTTGTCGAAGAAACAGCTGTTGATGAAGTTGGGCCCTTGGTAGGACGACACAGCCGTCAGAGAGCAGTTTCTGTCCGAAAGAATGGTGACAGTGATGTGAGTGAGTGACAGTAACGTTGATGCTACGGAATTAATTGACAGCAATGTTGATGCTGTGGAAATAACTGACAGTCATGCTGATGCTCTGGAAATAACTGACATTGATACTGCTTCTGTGGAAATAACTGACAGTAACGCTGATGCTGTGGAAATAACCGACAGTGATACTAATGCTGCGGGAAAAAAACTGACGGCGATGGTAATGCTTTGAAAATAATTGAGAGTAATGGTACTGCTGTGTACATAACTGACAGTAATGCTGACGCTGTGGAAATAATTACCAGTAATGGTCATGCTGTGGAAATAACTGACAGTAATGGTAATGCTGTAGAAATGACTGACAGCAATTGTAATGCTGTGGAAATAACTGACAGCAATTGTAATGCTGTGGATATAATTGACAGTAATGGCAATGCTGTGGAAGCAACTGACAGTAATACTAATGCTGTGGACGTAAGTGACAGTAACGGTAATGCTGTGGAAATAACCGACAGTGATGGTAATGCTGTAGAAATATCTGAGAGTAATGCTGATGGTGATGAAATAACTGACAGTGATGCTGATGCTGTGGAGATAACTTACAGTGATGCTAATGCTGTGGAAATGACTGACGTTAATGCTAATGCTG
>CM031614.1:38155923-38160923 GCA_018398815.1 Conus ventricosus
TCGTCGTCGTCCATTATCCTCCTCCTCATGAGGTGTTGTTCACTGACTTGCTCATCTCAGCCCAGACGGGCACGCCATTCAGGTGGGGGTCGTACTCGTTCTCTATGCGGAGGATAGCGTTCTCTATGATGTTGCCCCTCTTCTCCAGACCCCGGCCTGTGCTGATCTTCTCGTCCATGTGAACCCCTGTCTGCACAGCGAGGGGTCAGGAACACGCGGGTAGAAGGAGGAGGAGGAGGAGGAAGAGGAGGAGGGGGAGGAGGATAGGTCGAGAGAGAAGAGGAAGAAGAAGAAGGAGGAGGAGGAGCAGGAGGAGGAGAAGGAAGATGATGAGGCGGAGAGGACGAGGAGAAGGATGAGAAGAAAGAGAAGAATTGTAGGAAGGAGAAGGAGGAGGAGGAGGAGAGGACGAGGAGATGGATGGGAAGAAAGAGAAGAATTAGAGGAAGAAGAAGGAGAAGGAGGAGGAGAGGAGAGGAAGTGGAGGAGAAGAATGAGGAGGAGGAGAGAGAGGGGGAAAGGAGGGATAGGGAAGAAGAAGGAGGGAAGGGGGAGGAGGAGGAAAAGGAGGGTAGGAGGAAAATGAGAAGGAAAGGGAAAAGAAGGGACAGAGGGAGGGGGAAGAGAATGACGGACAGACGGACAGACGCACAGGCAGGCAGAGACAGGTAGACAGACGGGCAGACAGGCAAACAGACAGACAGACAGACAGACAGACAGACCGATACAGCGGCAAACTGTAGACAGCTGTACGCACATCCTTGTTGGAGTGCGCCACGTTGCCGCTGAAGTGCAGGGGAACCTCTTGGGGTCGTGCGTTCTGTTCAGTTCCTTTTGCCGGTCAAAGGATGGTCCCAGCGGAGCGTCCGCGAACACGTACATGTAGCCTATACCCTGCGTGCATGCGCCACAGAGTGAGCTTCAAAGTGAGGTCACTACAAGCAGAAATGGAAACAAAAAACACTGTACAGCCGAACGAAACAGACAAACAAATCACAAGACAAAACACGACGCGTTTCGACCTCTTTGGTCTACTTCTTCTTCTTCTTTAGGCAAGACCAACAACGTTGAAGACAATGTACACGAAGAACGAACAGTCGCTTACCTCCTCACATTTCCCAGACATCCTTTCTGCGCCCAATCTGAGGAGATAAGTGGTTTGTTCGTTCTTCGTTTTCATTGTCTTCAATGTTGTTTTTGTCTTGCCTGAAGAAGACCAAAGAGGTCGAAACGCGTCGTGTTTTATTTTGTGATTTGTTTGTCTCTTTCGTTACGCGGTATATTAGTTTTTTTTTTCCTTTTAAGTTTGTTTTTTTTTTTTTGCCACATGGAGACAACACGTCTAAAATACAATAACGAACAACCTTCAGATAAACAGATTCGTTCACTACAGTCACCTCTTAATAAAAAATGCAGCGCTTGTGTCGGAAGATAAGCTAAGTAGGTCTACACAAACATGTCACCTTTAACCTGAAGAAGACTGGAAACCACACACACACGTCACTCTCATCCCACAACACAGGGCAACCACATGGACATGTTACTTTTACCATCCAGGACCGGACAGGCACGTGTGCATAAACATGTAGCCTTTCCCATGAAAGACAGAGTAGCTACGTCTACATAAAAGTGTAGCCATGCACGACGGGTAACCACGTCTATCTAAAAGTGTAGCCATGCAAGACAGTGTGACCACGTCTATCTAAAGTGTAGCCATGCAAGACGGTGTAACCACGTCTATCTAAAAGTGTAGCCATGCAAGACAGAGTAACCGCGTCTACATAAAATGTACCCATGCAAAAACGGTAATCATGTGTACATAAAAGTGTAGCCATGCAAGATAGGGAAACCATGTCTACGTAAAATGTACCCATGCGAAAGAGGGTAAGGACGTCTATTTTAAATGTACCCATGCAAAAAACGGCAACCCCGTCTACACAAATGTGTTGCCATGCAAGAGAGGGTAACCACGTCTACATAAAAGTGTAGCCATGCAAACGAGAGTAACTACGTCTACATAAAAGTGTAGTCACGCAAAAGAGGATGCCTACGTCTACATAAAAGAGTAACCATGCAAAAGAGAGTAACGACGTCTACATAAAGGTGTAGCCATGCAAGATAGGGTAATCACGTCCACATAAAATGTACCCATGCAAAAGAGGGTAAGCACATCTACATAAAATGTATCCATGCCAAACACGGTAATTATGTCTACATAAATGGGTAGCATGCAAGATAGGGTAAACACGTCTACATAAAATGTACCCCTGCAAAACACGGTGATCACCTCTACATAAAAGTGTAGCATGCAAGATAGGTTAATCACGTCTACATGACAGTGCAGCCATGCAAAATAGGGTAACAACGTCTTCAAAAATGTGTCCATGCTAAACACAGTAACCACGTCTACATAAATGTGTAGCCGTACAAGACAGGGTAACTACGTCTACATAAAAGTGTAGCCATGCAAAAGAGGTGACTACGTCTACATAAAAGTGTGGCCATGCAAGAAAGGGTTAGCACGACTACATAAAAGGAAACTCATGCAATAAAGGGCAATCACGTCTTCCTAAAAGTGTAGCCATGCAAGATAGTGTAACCACATCTTCATAAAATGTACCCATGCGAAAGAGGGTAAGCACGTCTACATAAAATGTACCCATGTAAAACACGGTAATCACGTCTACATAAAGCTGAGCAATGCAAAAGATGGTAACTATGTCTAATAAAAGTGTGGCCATGCAAGAAAGGGTAAACACGCCTACATAAAAATGCAGCCATGCAAGACAGTGTAACCACGTCTACATAAAAATGTAGCCATGTAAGACAGGGTAGCCACGTCCACATGAAAGTATACCCATACAAGACAGGGTAAACATGTCAACAGGAGCATATCACTTCACCCTCCAAGACTTGGAATTACCTCTAAACGAGCATATATAGCATGTACCACGCAACATTAGGAACAATGTCTATACCAACATGTAGCCTCTACGCAGAAAGACATGGAATGGCGTGCAAGACTTGGGACCATTTCTGTACAAATTTGAAGTCTTTACTTGGGAGCTGCGTCTATACAAACTTGTTACCTATATTCCGAAAAACGGAGAATTGCGTCCACACAAATATGTAACTTTTTACCTTGCAAAAAGGGACCACATCTACACACACAAACGGGTAACCTTTCTTCATGCAAGGTGAAGAATGATATTTACACAAAACAGTTGGTTTTTTTTTTATCCTGTAACATTAGGGTACCATGTCGAAATTAAAGTTGAGTTGAGGTTGTTTGAGTTCATTTTTGGCCCCGTGCAGTGAATGTTTTGCCTGTTCCCAAATCCAGATTTTCCGGTACATTTCACATCGTTACAAATCAAACAAGAGATAAACATGTTAGATATTATGAACTGCAAAGTGACATCACGTGAATTGAAGTATTAGCATCGAACTGTTGAATGAGTATTTCAAATTCAAAAAAACATTACGGTCCTTATTCAATAAATGATCCAGTTCCGGAGAGTTAAGACGGAGGAAGGAGAGGAATGGATGCCTCGTTCCATCACGCCTTGCTCCAGACACGGTTCACCTCGAACAGTTCTTCCCCTACGCCACAGATGTGTTCTTTCACCTTTCTTCTCTCTACACCCCAATTCAAGCACCCCCCCCCCCTCCCTCCCCTCTTCCCCTCCCCCCCCCCCCCCCCCCCCCCCCCCCCCCCCCCCCACCCCACACACACTCTCCCAAGCATTAAGCGAAGAATCATGTGCAAGTGCAAAATCCCGTTCAACACAAGATGTCGTACAACACATCGCAATAAATGATAGCAATTTGCTTTCCTTGAATGGTGAATGTTGTTGTTGTTGTTGTTGTTGTTGTTTTAACACATTATGATTAGTCTTCATCAGTTGTTTGTATTGGTACCATTTTCTGGAAAATGTTGAAGAAACATTTTGTAAAAAATACGTAGATTTTTTCAACTTACATTGTTATTTCTTGATCAAATAAGACCAAATATATGTCGTTTATTGTCCTTTGTATCATCCGTAGCAAATAGAAAGACATGATCAAAGACTGTGATCAAAAATAGTTTGTTTTTTATGGCCGTTTCAACGGAAAACGTCTTTTTCTTTCTTGGTTGCATCAAACTTTAAAGATTAAAGAAAGAAGGTGACAAAAAAGAAAGAAAGAAAGAAAGAAGAACGAACGAAAGAAAGAAAGAAAGAAGAACGAACGAAAGAAAGAAAGAAAGAAAGAGAACGAACGAAAGAAAGAAAGAAAGAAAGAAAGAAAGAAAGAAAGAAGAACGAAAGAAAGAAAGAAAGAACGAAAAGAAAGAAAGAAAGAAAAAAGAAAGAAAGAACGAAAGAAAGAAAGAAAGAAAGAAGGAAAGAAAGAAAGAAGAAACGAAAGAAAGAAAGAAAGAAAGAAAGAAGAACGAACGAAAGAAAGAAAGAAAGAAAGAAAGAAGAACGAAAGAAAGAAAGAAAGAAAGAAAGAACGAAAAGAAAGAAAAGAAAGAAAGAAAGAACGAAAGAAAGAAAGAAAGAAAGAAAGAAAGAAAGAAAGAAAGAAGAACGAACGAAAGAAAGAAAAAGAACGAACGAAAGAAAGAAAGAAAGAAAGAAGGAAAGAAAGAAGAACGAACGAAAGAAAGAAAGAAAGAAAGAAAGAAAGAAAGAAAGAAGAACGAGCGAAAAGAAAGAAAAGAAAGAAAAGAAAGAAAGAAAGAAAGAAGAACGAAACAAAGAAAGAAAGAAGAACGAACGAAAGAAAGAAAGAAAGAAAGAAGAACGAACGAAAGAAAGAAAGAAAGAAAGAAGAACGAACGAAAGAAAGAAAGAAAGAAAGAAGTTCGAACGAAAGAAAGAAAGAAAGAAAGAAGAAAGAAAGAAAGAAAGAAAGAAAGAAAGAAGAACGAAAGAAAGAAAGAAGGAAAGAAAGAAGAACGAACGAAAGAAAGAAAGAAAGAAAGAAAGAAGAACGAACGAAAGAAAGAAAGA
>CM031614.1:38165923-38185923 GCA_018398815.1 Conus ventricosus
GGTGAAGTTCCCGTAGTGCATGTACGTCAAGGATTCTGCACCCACAAGATCACGCGCGTGTACACACACACACACACACCACACACACACACACACACACACGCGCGCGCGCGCGCGCGCGCGCGCGTGCACGCAAGCACACACACACACAGGTGCGTGTGAACACACCCACACACAATCATCGATAGACGTTCGGGGCGAGTATAGGCAGACAGATAATAAACCTGTTTGCATAAAGTCAGATATACATACATACGTGGGCGCATGTACACACACACGAGCATGTAAACACACACACACACACACACATATATATATATATATATATATGTGTGTGTGTGTGTGTGTGTGTGTGTGTGTGTGTGTGTGTGTGTGTGTACATATATACATACTATATATGTATAATTATGTATAGATATATACATAAATATGTATATATATATATATATATATATATATATATATATATATATATATATATATATATATATATACGTACATGTATACACACACACACACACACACACACACGGAGGGGTGGGGATACCGGATGGGACACACACACACACACACACACACACACACACACACACACACACACACACACAATCAACGACTGTGTTACACCAGCAATAACAAAACAGCAATGTCAGTGGCATATCAGTGACGTCGGCAATGATAGCAGCAACAGCAGCAGCAGCGACAGCGAAGATTGCTGCACTAGAGGCAACAATAGCAAGAACAGTAAAAGACAAGGCTTCGTCGGTGAAGCGTATATGGCACTGACCGTTCAGTCTAATTTGACGGGAGGTGCAGTTGTCACAGCGCAGGATCTTCCTGACTTCAGCTTGCGTCCAGTCGAAGTCCGTGGACGTCAGCAACACCTCGTCATCTGTCAGTTATCATCATCGTCTTTTTTTATCATCACCAGCAGCAGCATCTTCATCATCTTCGTCATCATCATCATCGTCGTCGTCGTCGTCGTCGTCATCATCATCATCGTCATCATTATTGTCGTCATCATCATCGTTGTCGTCGTCATCGTCGTCGTCAACATCATCATCATCATCATCATCATCATCGTCACTATAGTCATCATCATCGTCGTCGTTGTTATCGTCATCGTCCGTCGTCGTCGTCGTCGTCATCGTCATCATCATCACCATCATCATCATCTCCATCATAGTTGTCGTCGTCATCATCTACATCAACAAACCAACATCAACATCACCATAATCATCTCATTCACCATCATCCTCAATAACATCGTCGTCAGCGTTACACCCATTATCTTCATTACCCTTTGCGTCATTTTTTCCCCCACTATCATTGCATCTATCACTACCATCGTTCTAATCACATTCTTAGCATCTCCACTCTCACCAACATCAGCGGCAGTCGGGGAAAGGGAAGGTAGTGGGAGGAGCGCAGGTGGGGCAGAGAGAAGGTAATGGATGAGGGGAGGGGGGGGGGGGGTTAGACTGGAGATGGGAGGTCTTCAAACAGTGGCACAATCAGACATGCTCTCTCTCTCTCTCTCTCTCTCTCTCTCTCTCTCTCTCTCTCTCTCTCCTCTCTCTCTCTCTCTCTCTCTCTCTTTCACACACACACACACACACACACACACACACACACACACACACACACACACAAACACACGCACACACACACACACACACACACACACACACACACACACACACACACACACACACACATACTGGCGCACAGACACACTGGCACACACACACACACACACACACACACACACACACCACACACACACACACACACACACACACAGGGCCTTAAAATGGGGGTAAAACCCTCCTTCTCCCACTCTCCCACCTTCAAAAAAAAAAAAAAAGGTTACTCCCATTACTAACTTGTACACTCAGCAACAACCGCCAACAAAATCTACAAACGTTCAAGTGACAATCATTCTTGATCTTGAACAAAGTAAATACTTTTTTCCCTCATAGAGAGATACACTAGCGCGTATCCCTTTAACTAGAAACCCTTGTCAAACCATACCTTTCATCCATCCTTTCACTTCATCCACCAGAGTCAGCTTGGGGTACAGCGCTTCTGCATTTATCACACGGAACATCTGCAGCGCCTTCACAGTTCCGGGGTTTACAGCCACCTGCGGCACAGTTAACGCAACGCTCACCACAGTTAGTGTACAGTGGGGGCGATAATACGTATATCAATTTGCTAACAAGGGAATCAAGAATACTGTCAACTGTCTAGTGTACAACAGGGGCAATAATACGTATACCAATTTGCCAACAAGGGAATCGAGAATTCTGTCACTTGTCTAGAATACAACGGAGGCGATAGTACGTACATCAATTTGCCAACAAAGGAATCGAGAATGCTGTCAAAAGGCGATAGTACGTACATCAATTTGCCAACAAAGGAATCGAGAATGCTGTCAACTGCCTAGTGTACAACGGGGGCGACAATACGTACATCAATTTGCCAACACGCGATTCGAAGATTGCGTCAACTATCTAGTTTTCAGCAGGGGCGGACACTACGTATAGCAAATCGGAAACAACGTCCACTATTTCATCTACAGCGGGGGCGATAGTACGTATAGCATACCGAAAAGAACGTCAACTAGCTCAATCTGATCACCGTCTCTGTTATACAGAATTATTTCTCTAAGACATTGCTGCTATATCGTTGTTATGATCCTCAGTTTGCAACATATGAGACAGGATGTAAACCGGCGTAAAATGAATGAAATTAACGTTTTAATACAGGCCTCGAGTCTGTCCGAAGATTACACATTAGTACAGGGTGGTGTGTGTGGTGTGTGTGTGTGTGTGTGTGTGTGTGTGTGTGTGTGTGTGTTGAGAGAGAGAGAGAGAGAGAGAGAGAGAGAGAGAGAGAGAGAGAGAGAGAGAGAGAGAGAGACTCACCCTTGCTGACATGTATGTCTCCGCCTCGATCGTCTCTTCTCTATGGCAGATGTCTTTTTCTAACTCAGATCATCCGTAACCCCCCCCCCCCATCCCTCTCTCTCTCTCTCTCTCTCTCTCTCTCTCTCTCCCCTCTCTCCACCGAGAGGAAAAGAGTGTCAATTCTCACCTGAAAGACAAGGCCCCGTGTTTCGTCATGATAACTCAGGAAGCCTCTCTCCTCCCCGTCTACAGAGTTATCCTTCCTGATGACCTCTTTGACCGTCCCACTATATCCTGGCAGATCAAGTCGACACATCTGATGTCATCAGCGGCTAATCGGTGCAAGCTCGAACATGAATACGCCATTAAGATATGAACAGATGTGGTCCGTGTCCACGGTCACAAATCAGGCCCAAAGCCGAGAGACCAGGAGTGGCGGTCAATGTTATACCATACCTGCATCAAATATTGACAGTCACTTCCATTCATTTTATCCTCGTTCTGTACGGGCTGTGGAACTCACTGCCGGGTTGCCATCAAGATTGCCCACAATTGCAGTCTCATTTAAAAAGCAAATTGATACGACAGTTTTGAGATTCTGCATATTGACGTTTTCTGGTTTTAACTTCCCAGATATTTTATGGTTACCTGGAGCCTGAGAATCTGGCCATTGCTTTTAACTTCTTGAATATCGAGTGCGTACCCCTGTGCCAAATTTGCTCCAGGGGCAACAGACGAGTCGCACTATTTTATGTTACTTTATTTTACTTTTTTAAACATGCGCGGCTGGTGACCTACTCGTTTTGTGAGTGAACAGTATTTTAGGAAGAAGGAGAGAGAGAGAGAGAGAGAGAGAGAGAGAGAGATTGATATTATCTCTTACTCTCAAAGCTGCACCGGTTGTTGTTTTTTTTGTCAGAAGATCAGCCCAGTTACCAAAAATTATTATCGCACAGTCAGCCCTTGTTCCAGACTGTGCCTGACTCGGAGAAAAATTTCCAGTGTCTGTAGTTTAAATTCAGCTCGATCACTTGACCCTCATTTTTCTGTTCGTTGCCTAGACTTTTCACGCCAACTCCTTGGTGCTCTACCAATGGCGTAGAAACACAAGAAATCACAAGCCATACATGCTCTGCAATCTTTGCTGAACCCAAATGCGGCTGAGCTAATGTACTGACCTAGATTTCCGGGATAAAATCGTCATTTTCGCATTCAAAAAATTTGATTTTCACAGAGCGAGTTTCACCTGTTCAAACCGCGTCGCGGTACTTGGACCTTTGCTGTAATCCCGAAACTCTGCTGCAGTTTTGCCCTTGTTCAGATCTGAGCCTTCCTGTTCTGTCATCGTTCAATGGTCACACGGTACGAGTACGTGATTCCGTGTTCGCTCTCTGTCATCAAGCCGTCAGTCTGTGTTGGTGACAGTTTTTGGGTGGTTTGTTACTGCGCGACCGAGGTAGTTTATAGAAGGTTATTTTTAAACTTGTTGGGATTAACTAGTTTGTGTTGGGCTACTCATCGCCTTTAGTCTTTTTTAGACCAGGAGAGCGAGTCAGCGGTTCCTGACACTGGCGTGTGTGTGTGTGTGTGGTTCCGTTGTCAAGGGGGGGGTGGTCACTCAAGTTTTCTCAACAGGTGGCAGGATTAGAGTACGCCTGCGCACGAATCTGGCCGTCATCGTGAGTTTTTTTCGGGTTGGTGGCAAGACTGCAGAGGTGCGGGGTCTGAGGCTGTAGCTTTATTTCGGGTGATTGGTTCATCGAGAAGTTTTTAGGCTTGTGTCTTGTGGGTATTGCCTAGCTAGTCTAAGATATTCGTGTATCCCACGTTCTTACTGTGTTAGGCGGGAAGACGGTGCCTGCGAAACCGGTAGTTGTATCTGTTTTAGTGTCAGAATGAAGTGTGTCGAGTATAGTTGTGAAGTAAACTCTCGGGGCCTCTGCTGCAGTGAGCGGCTGACCAGATCCTGTTGCGGTTGTGTCTTCGTCTGGTGCGCTGCGAAGTGGTGTTGTCGGCGCGTGGCGTTACGTCTGATGGTTGCTGTGTGATGTGGTAGGTGGTGGTTTTGCGTTGTCTGTTCGTTGGTTGTTTTGGGATATATGGTTCGTGCTGTGGTATGAAATGGTTCGTATGTGTGGTGTGGAGGTGTTTATCTGGGGGGATATAGGTGTTCACTGGTTGTGGAGTTATTAAGGAGAGTTCACATTCAGTTCGGACAGGCGCTCGAATGTATTATGCAGGAAGGGTTATAGGGGCAATAGGGTTTTGAATATGAAATATTATTATCGTGTGGTTACGATGTGATTGACTGCATTATTGTAGACATCGTGTGTCGGACGTCTTGTTGTTGACACTGTGAGGGCAGAGAGTGATGTATAGGGCTGTCGCTTGGTAAATGCAGTAAGCGGTATGTTGGGGCTCTTCGTGAGTGAATTGCAATGTGGTAGTTACCGCAGGGTGTGGTAGCTCGCTAGGGTTCATGAGTGGAAATTTTGATCAAGGCTTGGTAATACCTTTGCTTTGGTCCTCTGTGATTTGGTCACGCGCTCGAGAGGATTGAGAGATTGATTACTTGAAATGAGGAGGAGGTTGTGGTGGTAGTTGCTATTTAATTGATACGGGTTTGGATTGAGTTTTTTGGTTGTGTTTATGGTACTATGGGATGGTAAATGTGTTCCACTTCTTAGGTGGGGCTATGTTCATGGTAGGGTGGTGATTTGGTATGTGCGTGACCTTGTGTGAATGATTTTGTTGCTGGTCTAAGCCTCGTATTGCTATGAGCGGTTCTGGATTGTATGGGGGATTCGTGCACTGATCTGACTATTGACTAAGTGTTTAGTCAGGGGAGTAAATACGGGGATTAGACTAAGGATATGTGCTCTTTCTTGATTGACCTGCCAAGCCCCCATGGTGTACGACGGGAATCCTGTGTCGACCTGCTGCACATCCTTGCGGGAGGCTACTGTTGGCTCCATCGAGTGACCTGCTGTCACTCTCGTCCCGGAGGGCAGTGTTCTCTCGGGGTCTGGCAGATTTTACCGGGTCAATCCGTCAGTGGTGACTCGTCCTGCGTCCTCTTCGACCACTATTCCGTTCCCATCCGATGCCCTTGACCCTGTAGGCTGTACCGGTTCGTCCTTGTCCACTCCAGACCGAAGGTCCTGTTGACCCATTCACTTCCCCTCCCTTGTCCCTTGTCCACTGTCCCTGTCCCCGCCCTGCATCGCTGCGCTTGTGCGTATGCTGGAACTGTGGGCAGATGGGGGGGCAATACTCGCTTGACACTGGTGGCGACCGGACAGGACTGGGACTGAGCACGTTGGTTTGACCCATGGGGACTTCGCCAGGAGAACAGCGGGAGGTACTTGTGTGGCCAGTGGACTTGTGGGCCAGTGGACTTGTGTGCCAGTGGACTTGTGTGGCCAGTGGGACTTGTGTGGGCCAGTGGACTTTGTGTGGCCAGTGGACTTGTTTGTGGCCAAGTGGACTTGGGTGGGCCAGTGGACTTAGTGGGCCAGTGGTCTGGGTCGGCAGGGAGCATCGCGAGGCCGACGGTGAGGGCCAGTGTCTGGTGATGTGATTGGACAGACGTGCGCGTTTGCAAGTGCTTGGCTCACTGAACAGTAGTGAGGAACAGCACGTCGAACGCTCTGGTGATAGTGTTGGGGGGTCGTGGACGATGGTGAGTGTGTGAAAACCTGTGTACTGTGTAAATGTTTTCTCATGAGATAATTAATAGTTTAGGTTCAGCGTGGTTGTTGGCCTGGGGTATGTTCCATGCTGCTGGGGTTATTGAAGTCTGTGCAAAGGGTTGACGTTTGACATGTATGTTATTCATGTATTGCTGATGTGGGTCATGTGCTATGACCCTTGTGGTGTTTCCAGTGCGGAGCCATCTGAGAGTTCCTTTCAGGGGTTGAGTTTGGGCACTGTGCTGTATGCATTGTGCTGATGATATGTGTCAAGTGCCGTAATATGTTTCTCATGTAAAATTAAATTAGTAGTTTGGCCAGAGTGGTCGTTGACACGGCGTGGTATTCGTTGTATTGGTGATAGTGTCATGTGCCCTATGACCCCATGTGGTGTCTCCAGGTTGCTGGTGGCCATTTGAAGTTCCTTTCAGGGGTTGACGTTTGGACACCGTGCTGTATTCATTGTATTGATGGATACGTGTCATTGTGCCCCATAAGCCTAGGTAGTGTCTGGGGTTCATTTGAAGTTCCTTTCGGGGGTTGATTTTGGCACTGTGTTATTTACATTGGATTTTGATGAAATGTGTCATGGAGCCTTGACCTAGGTAGTGTTGCTAGGTATGCCGGCTGCAGGGGGATTGGAGGCTGTGTCAGGTGTGGATGCAGTCGTGATTGACGTGTAAATTGAGCGAGTGGTTTGGTGGTGGCATGTGTTGGTGTGTGTGGAAAGGATTGATTAGAGGTGGACGAAGGTTGTCGTTTGTATGGTCGGGGAAAATGTTCATGTCATGTAACGGTCAATAAATGTTGTGTGAGTGTAATCTGTGTTTCAGCAGTCTTAGATATGGTTGTGGAAGCGACTAGTTAGGCTGTAAAATTCTGTCTGTCATTTATAGTAATTAGTTCTGGTTTAGAGAACCGACATTATTGAGTTGGTGGAGATGCGGGGTACACAAACGGGTTAGTCGAGTTTGTAGAGGGACTTGAATTAGGGGTTTTAATTTTGGGATAGGTTTAGGTCGGGTGGTTCTGGGGAATGTAGGATTCGCTTCAAACAGTAGTGTTGCAGGATTAGACTGTGGGTGTTGGTGGTGTGCGTGCCCAGTTGGGTGCGGCACATAAGGACAGTCGTGCATCAAGCGTGTAAGACCTTTGCGGGCGTCTGTTTGATCGGAAGCGATTGTAATTGTGTTGGTTGTGTTGAGGTGGTACCTTTAATGTAAATTGACCGTGTTGAAGCGTATCGTGGTATTAGGTCTGTGTGTTGGGTGCATGTTGTTGCTGCTTGTTGTGTTGAATGGGTTCATGTAAAGTGATCGGATGTGAAGTGATTTGTCTTAGGGGTGATGCAATTTCCAGGTGTTCGGGTAGGCTGGCGGAGTTGCTCAAGGACAATTTTGGTGTTTCATTGATTGTGATTTATGCCAGTTGTTATTGATGAGTTTGTGATGTGTTTTTTTTTTGTTGCATTGGGATTTTGATGCAACTTTGATGTGGGGAGGGTGTGATAGGGGTTGCACTATCCAAGTAGTGAGTTCTTGAGCGCTGACCAGTCAGGGATCAGTTGTGAGTATTTAGGCCGGGGCGTGCTGGCTATAAGAGCGTAGTGTATTGGGCAGTGTAGTTCATTTGCGTTAGTGTATGTCCGACGCGGATCTTACGGAGTGTAGGCGGAGAGCTAGACGCTGTGGTGCGGAACGGGTTGAGGAGTCTAAGGACCGTTGAGCATAGAAAAAGGCTTATGGCAGCTTTAAAGGGGAGTGGAAACGGAGGAGCAGAGTGAAAGATAGGCTTAAGGCTGAAGGAGGACAAGGTTGGCTTCCCGGGTCAGGACTGGTGGGTTATGCTCCAGGGGGTCAAGGAGTTCCATGAGAGACAGGAAAAGGAAAAGACTAAGGAGGAAGGAAGAGCAAGAGCGGAAGAAGGAAAGGGGAGCGGGAAGTAGGATCCGGAAGGAGATAGGAGATTTGGATTTACAGTTGGTGAAGGATAAGATACATGCAGAGATAGACCGAAGGAGAGGGAAGAAGTGCGGAAGCGGGGACCGCCTATGCCAAAAGAGCGCAGGGAAGAGAAGGATAGGCGTGCAAATGATTGCGAGAGAGGATGAGGGAATTGGAGTATGCTGCAGGAGAGGAAGAGGTTTGAGTTTTGACGAGCGGAGTCAGAGAGAAAGAGAGAGAGCAGAAGGCACAGAGAGCTGAGCGGAAGCACATAAAGATGACGCTCAAGGATGAGACGACGTTGAGCTTAATCGTCACTTTGAGAGGGTGGCCGAGCTGTGTAATGGAAGGAGGGACGGTAAGGGTCCTGCCAGTTAGGTCGCTTTACTGCAGGGGGAAGGCTCGGGAAGCAGTGTTGCGGATGCCCGTGGCCGAGATGGGAATTATCGAAGGTCAAGGCTGACCCTTGCTGCAGTTTTCCGGTTAGAGCATGATGCATTAGGCGGTAGTTCCGGATGTGAGAAAGGAGACTCGGAAAATTTCTGTCAGTTGTTGGCCAGAATGGTTCGATTTTCTCGCTGTGGTGCCATTAGCGGCCGGGAAGGGATGAGGGGAAGGTGGAAGATGGTTGTCGGACTGCTGTTGCAAGGAACAGTTGTATCAGGGCTTGTCACCAAGACCTCCTGTTGAGGTAAAAAGAATGAAAACTATTACTGCGGTGAGGTTTGTGCGGAGGCTCCACGGTAGCAGAGGCCAAGGCGTTCTGGAGGGAAGCCCGCAACGAAAGGAAGGGTCTTTCCTTGGGAGATGAGCTATGAAGAAGAGGAGAAAGCGGACAAGCCGATGGACAAGGTAGTCGGGACCCACATCGCGAAGCCGAAGGCGGAGGGGCCATACCAGGAGGCCTGGGTTGCATGATCGGAAATGTACAAGTGTGGTGAGCCAGGCAATTGAAGAACTTGCAAGGGTACAGGCAGTGGTGTGGGTCAAGGTTGAGCTCTGAGCGACGAGGGGGTCTCCCAACTCCGGCTTTGTGCGGTGGACTTGCGCACGGAAAGATAGATTTCACTCTAGGTGTAGGGTCAGGAGTGAATGGCACAGATGTTGGAGGGGTGAGTGACACGGGGTTGCATATTACACATTGAGGCCCGAATATCTAGTCTCGCCTGACGCCTACACGGAGAGAGCGTGCCGGGTAGTTTTGGCTGGAGTCCCGGTGTCGGCTTAGACTGCCAGTTGCGAAGGTAGATTAGAATCTCCCTTCCTGTGGGTCAGGTTATGGTTCTTGTGATGAAAAAACCGGTAGAGGATCGTTGGCTCATCGGAAACGTGCCAGGGCACGAATCTATCAGGAGTGGCTGCCAAGGTGCGGTCGATGCCAATCCGACACTGTGTGGCTCCCAGTACAAAAAAAAAAAATAGGGCCAGGCAAAGCGCGCTGCCGAGACGCCGTCCAAGGCAAACGATAAGAGAACTGGTTCTCGATGTGACGCCAGCGAGGATGCGTGAGTTGCAGAAGGGGATCCACGCTTGCTGCGGCTCGACAGTGCTGCTGAGATCTGGGGAACGTTTTCTTGTAGGTAGGGAGTTGTGGTGTCCTACCTCGTAAGGGGAGGGGTTCTCATGAGGGAGGTTCCAGACCAGGATGAAACTATGTCGCAAGAGTGTGTCCCTCAGGGATCTGGGCAAGGTGGTGCTTGAGCTAGCTCAGTGATGGCCTCTAGCGGGTCATCTGGGTACCCTGAGAAGTCCAAGCAAAGAGCTCTCCAGCTCATTTCTACTGTGCCGGAATGGGCCAAGATATTGCCCGTTATTGTAGGTCAGGTGTGCGATGCCAGAAAGTCGACCGACAATGGCGAGGGTGATGCAGTGCCGCTGGTCAGGACGGAAGTGCCAGAGGAGCCGTTCGAGAAGGGGGTGTGGACCACGGGGACCCTAATTGCGATGTCAAGTCAGGGAAACGGTTTGTGCTGGTAAATGGTTGACTACGCGACCAATACCCTGAGGCGTAGCCCGCCGGAAATATTGGACACTGTACTGAGGCTGAGGCCTGTTTACAATGTGGACGCCTCAGGTAATCCCCGAGAGGTTGCTGTCGACAGGGGCCACACGTTTCACAGCGCCATGATGGGGGGAGGTGCATCACTTCTCGCAGTCAAGGGGATGCGCTCTACGCCTTACCACGCTTCAATGCAATGGCCTCGTGAAAGGTTCAACGGGCCACCCTTAAGAAGATGTCAAGCGTTTGGCTATGGAACAGCCCAGAGAGTGGGATGCTGGATCCTGCGGGTTGTTTGCTACCGGGAGGTACCCCAGGCATGCACAGGCTTCTCGCGTACAGCGACTACCATGGAGCTCATGTGACCACGGGTGGAAGGTATCGTCGGGGGCCCCCCTGAGATTGCTTGTGAAGTGAGATAAATGGCACGCGGTGGCCAGCCCCCCCCCCCCGACCAGCTCAGGTGCGCACCGCTGCCCGAGTATGTGGTTGACTTGCGGAACCGTATTGCTGATCTTGTGAGATGGCGAAGGAAGCCCTGAGTCAAGAGAGCAAACAGCAGAAGCGAGACAGTATGATGCCAAGGCTAGGAAGCGCGAGTTCATGCCAGGAGACACGAGTATTGGTGCTCAGACCTACCAAGCAGTACAAGCTGGAAACTCATGTGGAAAGGGACTTACTCGTGCTCGAAAGACGTGGGAAGTAGACTTACAGGTTTTTTTACAGCTATCGAGCGCGAGACTAAGTTATTTTCACCGCAACCTCCTGAAGAAGTTTGTGGAGAGAGAGAGAGATGCTACAAGGAGGCGAGGTTTCTGTGAGAGCAGTGGTATCCAGGAAGTGGAGGAGCGGATGTCACGATGGTGACAGTTAAGGACATCCTGTGGATCCCGTGGAAGCGGCCGAGGGTGCTCTGAGGTGAATTTGGAACTCGTGACCCAGCGTTTGCGGCGCGATGAGGATCATGGCAGAGGAGTTTGCGGACGTTCTCACTGACCTAACCGAAGCGTACCACTTTGGAGGTGTGCCACTTCAAGCACGGTTTGGTCGACCCATTAGGTTCTAGAGCTTACCCCGTTCCCTACGCCAGAGGGAACGGATCAAGCCGGAAATTGAGGCCCTTGTTGAGGATGGGGTGTGATTCGAACCATCCACTCACCCTACGTCCTCCAATTGTTCTGGTCAAAAAAGAAGGACGGGGAAAATAAGGTTCTGCGTGGATTACGCTAAGCTCATAAGGATGGTTGAGTGCGACTCGGAACCTTGCGGACATCGAGTTTCTGTTTGCTAAGTTATGTGAGTAGCAAAGTACTCAGCAAGATAGATTTAGCCAAGGGGTTATGGCAGATACCTGTGGTGAGGAGGACCCCCAAGACAGGCGTTTGTACACGAGGGTTGCTACCAGGGGGAAGGTAATGCCGTTCGGGTTGTGCACGTCGGTGGCATTAGTTTTTTTCAAGGATGATGAAGGAAGCTGTTGTTACCGTTGGGATTGACCAGGTGCACTTGTATTGACGAATCCTCGTAGCGGGACTGAGACCCAGGGAGGCGCATTGGAGGTGACTGCGCATTGTTCAGGAGACTCAGAGGTGCTCGATTGCGGCAAAACCATCCAAGTGCGAGTTGGGGTGCCAGGCGGTCGGATACTGGGTCACAAGGTGGGGCAAGGGCTGTATTTCTCCCGTGGAGGCAAGATGGCCAGGATCGGGATGCACCAAGGCCTGGAGACGAAGAAGGGGGTGCGAAGTTTCCTGGGTTGCGTGGGCTACTATCGCCGTTTTGTGGCCTCGTTTTGCTGAGATTGCTTTGCCATTTGACCAACCTGACAAAGGGTGGCGAAGCCCAGAAGGGTGCGTTGGGACGCCTGAGTTGCGAGGAGGCATTCACTATGTCCAAGCATAGTTTTGTACCCCTCAGTATGGCAGGTTACTATTCAGGAGGTGGCTTCATTCCTACAGACTGACGCATCGGACACAGGAGGAAATTGGGCTATTCTCTGCAGAGCCGGCATGGAGGAGTGCATCCTGTAGCTTGTGCGAGACAAGAGCTGCATCCAGGTGAACGGAATTTACCCTGTCATCGAGAAAGAGTGTCTTGCTTCTTGTCTGGGTGTTGTTGACAAGTTCCGTCACTACCTGTATGGTACGCCGTTCGTGGTTTTTTAGGTAGACACTCGCGTTGCCAGTACGAGAGCGGGGCAGATCAGCGAGTGGAAGAAAGAGTCACGAGGTGGGCGCTCCAGCCTCCAGCCTTACAGTTGCGGGTGAGAAGCTATTCCCGGGTAGCAGGAATGAGGCAGGGATTTTCCTGAGTAGGCTGTGAACGTATGGTGACATCACTGCCTGCGTTCTATTGTGTGTCAGATTAAACGTAGAGTTGAATCTTGGGGGAAGGAGTGGTGTCAGATCTGAGGAATCTTTACTGTCTGTCATCGGTTTTACCATGGCATCACACGGTCACGAGTTCGTGCATTCGGTTGCGCACTCTGTCATCAGCCGGCAGTCTGGTTGGTGACAGTTTTGGGGTTTGTTACAGCTGCGACGAGGTGTTTAATAGAAGGTTATTTTTAAACTGGTAGGGTGTAAAACTGTTTGTGGTTGGGCCTAACTCAACGCCCGTTTAGTTATTTTTAGAGGGTGAAGCGAGGGGTCAGCCGGTTTTTCCTGACACTGGCCGTTGTGTGTGTGTGGTGTGGGTTCCGTTGTCGTTGTCAAGGTGGGGGGTCACCTCAAGTTTTTCAACAGGTGCAGGATTAGGTACGCCTCGCACGAAGCGGCGTCATCGTGAGTTCTTTTCGGGGTTGGCTGGCAGTCTGCAGGAGGTGCTGGGGCTGAGGCAGATAGCTTTTTTACGGGTGATTTGTTCAATCGAGAAGTGAGGTCTAGTGTTTGTGGCGTAGTTGCTAGCTAGTCTAAGAAATCCGTGGTATATCACGTTTCTTCTGTGTTGGGGGAAAGAGGTGCCTGCGAAACCGGTAGTTGTACTGTTTTATGTCCAGAATGAGTGAGGCGAGTATAGTGTGAAGTAAATAAACTCACGGGGCCTCAGATGCGTGAGCGGCTGACAGTCACTGTTGCGGTGTGTCTCGTAATGGTGCGCTGCGAAGTGGCTGTTGTCGGCGCGTGGCGTAGCTGGGACTGGTTTGCTGTTGAGTGGTAGGTGGTGGTTGCGTTTTCTGTTCGTCTGGTAGTTTTGGGATATATGGTTCGTGCATGTGGTGTGAAAACAATTTTTTTAGGTTCGTATGTTGTGGTTGTGGAGGTGTTATCTGAGGGGTTATGGTGTTCACTGGGATTGTGAGATTATTATGAGAGTTCACATTCTGTTCAGGACAGGCGCTCGATGTAATATGCCGGAGGTATAGGGCAATAGGGTTTTGATCTCTGAAATATTATTATAGGAGGTTACGAGTGATGACTGCATTATTGTTGACATCGTGTGTCGGACGTATTGTTGTTGGACACTGTGAGGGGCTGAGAGTGATGTATAGGGCTGTCGACTTGGTTATATGCAGTAAGCGGAATGTTGGGGCTCTTCGTGAGTGAATTGCAATGTGGTATTTACCGAGGGGTGTGGTTAGGCTCGCAGGTTCATGAGTGGAAATTTTGACAATGCTTGGTAACCTTTGCTTTGGACTCTGTCGATTCTGCGGTCACGCGTCGAGAGGATTGAGAGTTGATTATGAAATGAGGAGGAGGTTTGCGTGGTATTTGTATTAATTGCTACGGGTTTGGATTGGTAGTTTTGGTTTGTGTTTATGGTATGGGAGGTAACTGTGTTCCACTTCTTAAGGTGGGGGCTATTGTTATGGTGGGTGATGATTTGGGTATGTGCGAGCCCATGTGTGAATGATGTTTGTTGCTGGTCTAAGGCCTCGTATGCTATGAGCGGTCTGGATTCGTATGTGGGGTGGATTCGTGCACTGATCTGACTATGGACTAAGTGTTTTGTCAAGCGGGAAGTTAAATACGGGGATTTAGACTAAGGATCTGTGATCTTTCTCTGATTGACCGGCCAAGACCCCCTTGGTGTGACGAGGGATCCTGTGTCCGGTACTGCTGCACATCCTTGCGGAGGTCCTGTGGGCTCCATCGAGTGACCGGCTGTCACTGTCGTCCGAGGTCACGTGTCCTCTCGGGGTCAGGCAGATTACCGGGTCATCCGTAGGTGGGACTCGTCCTGCGTCTCTTCGACCCTATTCCCGTTCCATTCCGATGCCCTTGACCCTGTCAGGCTGTAACCCGGTTTCGTTCTTGGTCCACTCCAGGACCGAAGGTCCAGTTGAACCATAAACTTCACCCTCCCTTGTCTTGTACTGTCTGTCCCTCCGCCCGAGCGCTGGCAGCTTGTGCGTTGTGGCCATGTGGGCAGCTGGGGGGCAACTCCTCGCCTGCAACCTGGTGGCGACCGGACAGACTGGGACTGAGCACGTGGTTGACCCTTGGGAGACTCGCCAGGAGAAAACTGGGGGATGGTACTTGTGTGGCCAGTGGACGTGTGTGGCCAGGGGACTTGTGTGGCAAGTGGTACTTCGTTGTGGCCAGTGGACTTGTGTGGCCAGTGGACTTGTGTGGCCCGTGGACTTGTGTGGCCAGTGGACTTGTGTGGCCAGTGGACTTGTGTGGCCAGTGTGTCTGGTCCGCGCAGGGAGCATCGCGAGGCGACGGTGAGGGACATTGTTCATGGTGATGATGATTGGACAGACGTGCGTGTTGCAAGTGGGCTTCGGGGCTCACTGAACAGTAGTGGAGGAACAGCACGAACGAGACGCCTGGTGATAGGTGTTAGGGGGTCGTGGACGGTGGTGAGTCGTGTGAAAACCTGTGTACTGTGTAAAATGTTTCTCATGCAAATAATTATAGTTTGAGTCAGCGTGGTGTTGGCCTGGGGTAGTTCCATGCTGCTGGGGTCTATTGAAGTTCTTTGAAGGGTTGACCGTTGTCACTGTTATGATATTCATTGTATTGATGATGTGTGTGTCATGTGCCTATGACCCATGTGGTGTTTCCAGGTGCGAGAGGCCATTGCGTCCTTTTCAGAGGGTTGAGTTTGGCACTGTGCTGTATGCATTGTGCTGATGATATGTGGTCAAGTGCGTATATGTTTCTCATGAAATAATATGTAGTTTGGCAGAGTGGTCGTTGTCACGGCGTGGTATTCATTGTATTGGTGACACGTTGTCATGGGCCCTATGACCCATGTGGTATGTCTCCAGGTGCTGGAGGCAATGATGTTCCTTTCAGGGTTGACTTGGGCACCGTGCTGTATCATTGTATGATGATACGTGTCTGTGCCCCTTTAGCTAGGTAGTGTCTGGGGTTCATAGAAGTTCCTTTCGGGGGTTGATTTTGGCACTGTGTTATTTACATTTGGATTGATGATATGTGTAATGTGCCCCATGGACCTAGGTAGTGTTGCTAAGGTACTGCCGGTCTGCAGGGGATGGAGCTGGTGTAGGTGTGGATGCAGTGTGATTGAGTGTAAATGAGCGAGTGGTTTTGGTGGTGGCTTGTGTTGTTGGTTGAAAGGGATTGATTAGAGGTGCGAAGGTTGTCGTTTGTTATGGCTTCGGGGGGAAAAATGTTATGTCATAGGTAACGGTCCTAATTAATGTTGTGTGAGTGGTAATCTGTGTTCAGCAGTCTTGATACTGTTAGGAAAGCGGACTAGTTTAGGCTGTGTAAATTCTGTTTCTGTCATCTCTATAGTAATTAGTTAGGTCTTAGCGACTGTCAGACCTCAGTGCATGCGCAGCGATCGAGGAGAATGGCTCCTCAGAGAAAAAAGTCATTTTGATCACACTTTTTTGTTTGTTTGGTATTTACTTGTATTATGTCAAAGTCATCCTTGAAATTCAAAATTTCAACTTATGTTTTTGGTTTTTGGTATTTTGTGTTCACATATTTTCTTGTTTGTTTGTTTTTTTTAATAGATAACGTTGTCTTGCAAACAACTTGGGTGTACATGCACATTTCTTTTTTTTAGTTATGGTGGGACAATCCACGCACACAATTCTTCGATTACTATTCTTCGAGCACAATTCCCATGTGTCAATTTGCCGCGCCTACATTTCCTGTAGACAGCTTCTTTCGATAACAGCGGGAATTGTTGTAATGTGGAATTGCCGACAGTATCAAATGAAACACTCTAAACCCTCCATCCTTTTATTTGTGATGAATCCTGCCACGACAATTCAGTCTTTGATGTATGTATATTACTCACAACGACGGTGAGGAACTTTGACGAAGGAAACTGACGTCTGCATGAAAGGTGCGCGAGAATTGTGGGAAGGTAATTGTCATGTGACCGTTGGTAAGTGTCCTAGTTTGGGAGTGCAGCTTCTTCTTGCATGGCTTGAGGTTGCTGTCTGCAGTTGCCAGCATTGGAAAGCCCGAAAGAGGCCGTCCAAAGCAACATGGCCCTCGCTTTCTTTAATGCCATAGCACACAGTAGCCTGCCTTCCATATGGTGCACGTAAACTAAGGCAGTGCGCATTTAGAGTTGTTTCCCTTTATTTCGCAGTACAGTGTGCTTCCCTCGCTTAAAGCTGAAATCAACTTTTTTTTTTCTTTTTCTTTTTTTCTTTTTTTTTTTTAAAGCTCGAGTGACGACTAAGACTCCGAGACGGAGATGATAGCTTATGAGAATAATTGATAAATGGCGATTCGGATGAGTGACATTCCAGAAAACCTTGTCGCACTGTCTTGGGATGATTTTGGTTTGGCATCGTTTTGTCCTCAAAGAGTTTTGTGCCGGGGCTGTGGCGGGACGGACCAGGCTGTGGCTGTGGATGGGGAACCGAGATTAGCGATAAGAAGGCAATGCCACTAACGTGGCCATGAAGATGAGACAGCAATGACCGAATAAATAAAGAGATGAATAATTTTTAAATTAAATATGATAAAATAATAAAAACAATAATGAAAAGGGAGAGAGAAAAGGAAATACATGAGAAAGGAAAACAGAAATTTGTGAACAACATGTTACATACAAAACACCTTTAAATGACGTCGACAGGTGTACGCTAATATACACGTAGCAGAGTGTTTTCTTTGTATGGGAGGGAGAGAGAGAGAGAGAGAGAGAGAGAGAGAGAGAGAGAGAGAGAGAGAGACGGGCAGGCAGAAAGGCAAACGAAGAGAGAGAGAGAGAGAGAGAGAGACAGACAGACAGACAGACAGACAGACAGACAGACAGAGAGACAGAGAACAGAGAGACGTCTGTTGATAACGTGTTTACTATCGGTACAAGAACGATGGAGTGGACCTCCCGGAGATTCACCTGAACAGACGTCCTGACCAGACAACATAAAGGATTGGACCAGTTTACAATGCCTCTATTCTATGCGTGTCACTGCGGACACACAGTTGCGTAGAGGTATATAAATCTCTGTAGATCTCTCTCATACAAAGAAGACCGCAGAAGTGTTTATAACGAGGCCTCTATTAACTATCTTTCATGGAGTAATGTTTAAAACATCGCAGTTAGTTAGATAAGATAAGATAATGTTGCTTATAGCCCAGCCGACCGCAAAGGGCCACATCAGGGCTGTCACCACGTTAAAATCAACTCACAAGTCAGTCATTCACACAATTCTTTAAAATACATCGAAAAACCCATCCGAAAGTTTGTTAAAAATCTTTCCACTGTAAAAATCTCAGTTAGCTAGTTGGTTGAATAGTCAGTTAATTAATTAGCTGGCTAGCTAGCTAGTCAGTTCGTTAGTCAGTATGTTAGTTAGTCAGTTAGTTATTCAGTTAGTCAGTCAGTCAGTCAGTCGGTCAGTCAGTCGGTTAGTTGTCAGTTAGTTAGTTCGTTTTGTTTCTTGTTTGTCCGTCTGTCTGTCTGTCTGTCTGTCTATTTGTTCGTTTGTTTCCTTAAGTGCAAAAACGATTGCAAATGTATTTCGACTCTTTCGGGGAAAAGGGTGAAGGGAGGGGAGGGAGGCGGGGAGGGAGAAAGAGGAAACGAAGGGAGAGAGTGGGCAGTCCCAACTTATTTCAAAACTAAGTCATAGCATCCTACAAACATTCCCAATTCCACCTGAGCACACTTCATCAAATACCCAGTACAGCTGTGGTTGTTGTTGTTGTTGTTTTACATCTAGATAGGACGTTCGTGGTTGGTTTTTGACCAAAGTGACACAGAGGAAGAAGTCACCTTTCTTGCCAATGAAGGAGTAGCCCTCGTCGTTCCGAATGCTCTGGATAACGGTGCCTCCCAGGTAACCCATGGTGTCCAGAAGACTCTGGGTCTTCGTTTGATGCCGTCGTTGCCGTGCGTGAACATGCCCACCACCTTCCCTTTGGGCACAGCTGGGAGGACGAGGAGAGAGAGAGAGAGAGAGGAGAGAGAGAGAGAGAGAGAGATGAGAGAGAGAGAGAGAGAGTACAGCATGAGAAAACATACAAACAAGAACAGAAAAACAAACAAACAACAAGGAAAACAGAGAGAGAGAGAGAGGACACAGAGAGAGAGAGAGAGAGAGAGAGAGCGAGAGCGAGAGAGGAGAGAGAGAGAGAGAGAGACAGACAGACAGACAGACAGACAGACAGACAGACAGAAGGAGAGGGAGGGAGGGTCGAGGATGACGTCAGGGAAGAGGGAGGGAGATAATTCTGTGGGATGGAGGAGAAGAGGGGCTGAGGGTGGGATACGAACACCAACAAGAAAAATAAATGAAAGAAGAAAAAAAAAGAAGAAAAAAGAGCAACAAAGTAACGTCAAGGAGATACGGGGAAAGCAGGAGAAAAAAGAGGTGGAGATGAAGATGAGGATGAATGATGACGATGACGAGGAGCAAGAGAAAGAAAAGATGAAAGATGCTGATACTGACGTTAATGGAAGGGAGGGAAGACGAGGAAAGAATGAGTAGTAGAAGGAACAGATGACGATAAGGAGGAGGAGGAGGAGGAGGAGGAAAGAATGAGTAGTAGAAGGAACAGATGACGATAAGGGGGAGGAGGGAGGAGGAGGAAAGAATGAGTAGTAAAAGGAACAGATGACGATAAGGAGGAGGAGGAGGAGAGGAGGAAAGAATGGTAGTAGAAGGAACAGATGACGATAAGGAGGAGGAGGAGGAGGAGGAGGAAAGAAGATAGTAGAAGGAACAGATGACGATAAGGAGGAGGAGGAGGAGGAGGAGGAAAGAATGAGTATAGAAGGAACAGATGACGATAAGGAGGAGAGGAGGAGGAGGGAGGAGGAGGAGGAAAGAAAGTAGTAGAAGGAACAGATGACGATAAGGAGGAGGAGGAGGAGGAGGCGGAGGAAAGAATGAGTAGTAGAAGGAACAGATGACGATAAGGAGGAGGAGGGAAGAATGAGTAGTAGAAGGAACAGATGACGATAAGGAGGAGGAGAGGAGGAGGAGGAGGAGAGGAAAGATGAGTAGTAGAAGGAACAGATGACGATAAGGAGGAGGAGGAAAGAATGAGTAGTAGAAGGAACAGAT
>CM031614.1:38188423-38193423 GCA_018398815.1 Conus ventricosus
CTAGTGTATTCATTATTAACTCTTCAAGCCAGGTTTGACGGATCTTGAAGTTCACGCACTGATGAAGAAGCTGGAGAATGCACTGTAGTCCTTGAAGGCATTGGAGTCCATCTGAGACCCATCCTCATTCCAGACAATCACGTTCAGACCGTTCTGATTGTACAGCCCCGCTTTATTGTGCTGAAAACGTCGTCGTCATCATCATCATCATCATCATCATCATTCATCATCATCATCGTCATCTTCATCATCATCATCGTCATCATCATCGTCGTCGTCGTCATCATCATCATGGTGATCATCACCATCACCATCATCATCATCATCATCATCATCATCATCATCGTCATCACCATCATCATCATCATCATCATCATCATCATCATCATCATTATCCTTGTTATCGCCATCAAAGTCGTCGTCGCAGTCGTCGTCGTCAATGTCGTCAATGTCATCATTATCTCCAACAGTAACGTTGTTGTCGTCGTCAACGTCGACTATGTCTTCGTCATGAGTATCATTGTCATTATCACCATTATCATCGTCATCGACGTCGCCATCGTCATAGTCCTTAGCAATAGCAGTCTCATTATTATCCTCTCCTTCATCATCAGCGACGGCGACGTGTCAACATAGCCGTCTGCATCTCCATCCTCACAACAGCACTGCAACGGTAGCCATCTCCACTGATAGTATTCTTGGTGACCATGACCTCACCTCTGACCTCCTGACCTCAGCCCAGATACGACCTCCACAGTCAGCCGAGCGTTAAAGAACAGGACTTCTCTTGACACCCAGATCTTTACTTTGTGTAGGGTCCACTCTGGTCAAAGTCAATGACTGTATCGGATGTAAACCGAATGTCTGATGCAAACTCCACTGTGACAACAGTACATTTTTTGTTTCGTTTTGTTTCCTATGTTTTACCACGTTGTGACCCTGACCTCTGGTTTTGGATTTCACCTAGAATCTGCCCTCACCCCATACCCAGTCACAGTGCCGGGGATTTTGGACAGATGTTCGGACCACAAGACCCCCCCCCCCCCCCCCCCAAAAAAAAAAAAAAAAAAAAAAAAAAAAAAAAAAACCGCAGTGCTCATGCCCTTATACCAAACTCTCCCCTGTGACTCAATATGCTGGTCTTCATCTTTGACGTTTGACCACCAGTGTTTAGGGGGTGAAAACTGTTCTTGTTCTGTCCAGGTGGCTGATCATCTTTGACTTACTTGGTTTGATGAAGAATGGATGCTAGACACAAGCGGGACTTCCGGGGTAAAGTTCTGGATTGTTTGATGGTGGATCCAAAACACTAGCTGGAATTCCTCGTTGATGTTTCTGATGAAGGGGTGGAAAAGATGTGCCGGTATTACTCGGGTATATTCCTGCTTGTTTGATAAAAAGATGCAAGTCAAGCTGGAAGTTCTCGCAAAGTTCCTGATTGGTTGGTGAGTGGATGCCAGATACGAGATGAAATTTCTCGGTCACGTCCCTGATTGGTTGATGAAGGGATGCAAGATACCGGCTGCAATTTCTCTGGCAACGCTCCTAACTGATTGATGACTGGATGCACGAAATGAGCTGGAATTCGTCGGTAAAGTTACTGACTGATGAATGGATGCAAGACGTGAACTGGAATTCCTCGGTAAAATTCATGACTGATGAATGGATGTAGGACATAAACTGGACTTTTTCGGCAAAGTTCTTGACGGCTTGATGAATGGATGCTGAATACGAAGTGGAATTCTCGGTAAAGGTCCTGATTGCTGGATGAATGGATGCAAAGCACACAAGCTGAAATTCCTCGATAAAATTCCTTATTGTTTGATGATTTGATGAGAAATACGTACTGAAGTTCCACGGTAATGTTTCTGATTGATTGATAGATGGGTGCAAAGCACACAAGCTAAAATTGCTCAGTAAATATCCTTATTGTTTGATGATTTGATAGGAGATACAGGCTGGAGTTTCACGGTAATGTTTCTGATTGTTTGATGAATGGATACAAAACACACAACCTGAAATTCCTCCAGTAAAGTTCCAGATCGTTTGATGAATGGATACAAAAACACACAACCTGAAATTCCTTGGTAATATTCCTGATTGGTTAATTAATGAATGGATGCAAAGTGCGAGCTGGGATCGCTCGGTGAAATTCCTGACAGTTTCATCGGAAAACCTTCGTTCTCTGATGACCAGTATGACCATAAATTCCAAAGGATTTAAGTGGGGCGGATGAATGTGTGGGGGCGGTGGTAAGGGTAAGAAAGAAAAGAGCATAAGTGCGCGAATGAGAGATGAGAGAGAGTGGGGAGAGACAAAGAAGACCGTAAGGAGGGAGCGTTGGACGAGGGGGGGGGGGGGGGGAGAGAGGAGAGAGAGAGAGAAAAGAGAGAGAGAGAGAGAGAGACAGACAGACAGACAGACAGACAGACAGACACAGAAACAGACAGACAGACAGAGAAGCAGTGATAGTACAGGGGAAGAAAGGAAGAGAGAAGATGTGAATAAAAATTTAAAAAAATAAATGAAAAACCTAAACAGGCAGACAAAACTTACCGTGGGACTGGTATGATTATAAACCATGGCGCAGTCCACCTCGTCAATGGGCACTATGGTCTGAGCCAGTTTGGTCCAGGACGTCTTCAATTTCCCGTGAATTTCCAGGGTCCCGTTGGGGGCCACCCCAATGAACTTCCGCCCAAAGCCATGGTCATCCACGTTGAGACTGTCCAGAGGATCTCCTGCAGAACGCCTGGTCAGTTAGCTCCTGTCACGCTGTGGTTTCGTTCAGATCTTTTTTTTTCTTTTTCTTTTTTTTTTAGAATGAGACTTGCACATAAAGCGGATGTTGACTCCGAGGGGGCAAGAAGGGGGGGGGGGGAGGGGTAGGTGGAAGTAGGGGAAGGGAGGGGGAGGCGTGACTGTGAAAGATCTCTTCGATTTTGTTTTGAAGAGTATTTCAAGCTTAATGACTGTTTGATTTAGTTGTCTTTAAGTAAAACAAATCTCTATAGAGATACAAACATGAAAAATAAATTCGGGTGTTCGTTTTCACGTGACGTCATCCCAAAAAAGTGCATAAAAATTCAGCTTTAATCCGGCTTTAAAATCCAAACCATGGAGAGAGCACCTCATTTCTAATCTAGTTGTTTCAGTTTGTAGGGGATTCAGACGGGAAAACACAGACAAAAAGGAAGCAGCAGCAGCAGCAGTAGAACCTGGATCTCACAAACGATTCATTTCCTAAAACCAGGCTGACATGCGGGTTCCATTCTTATGACATGTTTTTGCAACTCGTGTGACATGCCGGACGACAAAACAGCTTCGAAACAGGCATCACTCTAATAAAATCGTCACACCATTTTTTTTTATTCAGGGGAGGAGGAAATTGTTTCATCTCCCTAGGATAGTCAATTTCCCCTGGGTGATTATTCCCAACTGCCGTGTCACCTGCGGGTAGGTGTGTAAGTTGACTCCGAAAAAAAAAAACCAATGGATGTTGACCCTGAAAATAACCAATGGATGTCGACCCCGAAAATAACTAATGGATGTTGACCCCGAAAATATCCATAGATGTTGACCCCAAAAATAACCAATAGATGTTGACCCCGAAAATATCCAATAGATGTCGACCCGAAAATAACCAATGGACGTTAACCCCGAAAAGAATCAAGGATGTTGACCTAAAAAAATAACCAATGGATGTTGACCCCGAAAATAACGAATGGATGTTGACCCCGAAAATATCAATAGATGTGACCCCGAAAATACCCAGTGGACGTTGACCCCGAAAAGAATCAAGGGATGTTGACCTCGAAAATAAACCTATGGATGTTGACCCCGAAAAAAAACGAATGGATGTTGACCCTGAAAATAACCAAATAGTTGTTGACCCCGAAAAAACAATGGATGTTGACCCCAAAAATAACCAATGAATCTTGACCTGGAAAATAATCAATAGTTGTTGACCCCGAAAACAACCAATGGATGTTGACTCCCCGAAAATAACCAATGGATTGTTGACCCCGAAAATAACCAATGGATGTTGACCCCGAAAACAACCAATGGATGTTGACCCGAAAATAACCAATGGATGTTGACCCCGAAAATAACCAATGAAAGCTGACCCCAAAAATAACCAATGGAAGTTGACCCCCGATAATAACCAATGGATGTTGACCCCGAAAATAGCCAATGGACGTTTGACCCGAAATATAACTAATGGATGTTAACTCCGAATAGCCAAGGACGTTGGCTCCCGAAAATAACCAATGGAAGTTGACCCCAAAAATAGCCAATGGACGTTGACCCCGAAAAGAACCAATGGACGTTGACCCCGAAAAATATGGATGCTGACCTCGAAAAGGACCAATGGATGTTGACCCCGAAAATAACCAGTGGATGTTCACCCTGAAATAGCTAAGGGACGTTGACCCCCGAAAAAAAAAAAAAATCAGCCACAAACATCTGGGCCCGCCTCTCCTAAACGCCACTCACCATGAAGACGGATACGAGCCTTCCTCTTGAGCCTGCAGGTTTTGGAACCCATATGGAACTCCCCCTTCACCCAGATGTAATGGGTGTTCAGTTCCAGGTCGTCCACGTCGTCCCAGATGAGGGCTGCCCCGCTCTCGATGGTCAAGGTGGCCAGGTAACGCCGGCTGGATGTCCAGCAAGACTCTCATGCCGGTGGGGATGGTCACCTGGGTAACACCGAAGTCGTGCAGAGAGGTGAAGGAGATGGGGGAAATGTTGAGGGTGGGTTGGTGGGTCAACGGGCTGGAGAGAGGATGGGTTGCGGGGTTAGGAAGTGCCCGCGGGAGAAAAATGTTTAAGTTCATGTGTGTGTGTGTGTGTGTGTGTGTATGTGTGTGTGTGTGTGTGGGGTGTGTGTGTGTGTGTGGTGTACTCTCCGTTTCTGTTACTGTCAGCGTTGGTTTCTCTCTTCTCTCTCTCTCTCTCTCTCTCTCTCTCTCTCTCTCCTCTCTCTCTCTCTCTCT
>CM031614.1:38198423-38200923 GCA_018398815.1 Conus ventricosus
GGAATGACACCCCCCCCCCCCCCCCCTTTATTCAGATTATTTGAGATTTTTTCCTGGGTGAAATTCGCATTGTAAGGCGATGCTAGTACAACTTTCAAAACTATTTCTCTCACTCATTCTATAATTTGAAAACAGGGTGGGGAGGGGAGGGGGTCATTTTGGGCACGTCGACACATGCACGTATACACACTTATGCGCACAAGCATGCACGAAGCACACCACACACCACACACACACACACACACACACACACACACACACACACACACACACACATGTGCGCACTCACATTTGCAGACTTTTTTAGTGGTGTAACACAGAGTACATGATGCTGAATACCATCATAAAACAGGTACTTGTATTGCTGTGAAGATTTGTTATAATAGCAACACCAACTTCGCTGCAAATTCGAATAAAATCGGTTCAGAAGTGGTCAAACTAGAAGGCCCAGTATCTTAGGCACTGGCTGGCCATGTCACCCGCTGAAGTGCTAACTGGTCAGGTTAGATTGCCTTTGCTACAGCAAGCATAACAGAGATTTGACGAAAATCGATTGAAAAAGGACTGAACTATAAGGCCAGTGCCCTGCAGAACGGTGAAAAAGGACTGAACTATAAGGCCCAGTGCCCTGCAGAAGGGTGAAAAAGGACTGAACTATAAGGCCAGTGCCCTGCAGAACGGGTGCTGGATGCCCAGGTCATCCACTAAAAGGACGTTAACTTTCAATCACATTGGCATAGTCACACCACTTCTCAAAGCAAAATTGAATGGAATCAGTTGAGAAACAGATGAGTTATAGGGTCCGTTTTATGTTTAACACACTCAGACACACACGCATTTGAATTGTAATTTTCTTCATCATGGTTGTTGCCGTGCTAGAATGAAAGGAGGGTAGTGACTTCCCATCTCCTAAGCCATTTATCCTTCGTAAGATTTATATAAAAGACAGATATGAGAGGGGGGGGCGGGAGACACACAGACAGAGACAGAGACAACCGGACAGACAGACAAATAGACCGCCAGATAGACAAACAGAGAAAGAGAGAGAGGGGGAGAAAGGGAGAAAGGGAGAGGGAAAGAGAGAGAGAGAGAGAGAGAGAGAGAGAGAGAGAGAGAGAGTGAGAGAGAGAGAGAGACACTCACACACACACACACACACACACACACACACACACACACACACACACACACAGGCAGACAGACAGAGAGAGGGGGAGGGAGGGAGGGAGGGGGTATATATTAAATGTTTATTTCTCATATCGTGACTAACACATAAAACTGAATGTTTTAGGGTGGGGGAGTTAATCTAAAACAGATGGGGAGTCATTCTGGCGTGGTTTGTTTTTAACTCCCGGGGAGTTGAAATTGGCACGTGCTAATTCTAACTCCCGGGGAGTTAAAAAGTGGAGGGGAGTTAAAATGGATCGTGACACCGGTCCCCCTTTCTGCTCGTCAACCTTAACAGCCTGTTATTCGAAGTGTTCAGTTTCAGCTGTGACACACGTGGTCAGTCGACAGTTGCCTGACAGTTACACAACATTCACGTGCAACGCGGTTTTAGAATCTAGTTCTTTGTGTCAACATCCTGCTTGCTTTTGTAGTTCGTGTCGGCCGTTTCATACAGTTGTAACTTGTTGGTAACCAGTCGCCACATAATTATAGGCTTACTCAGTAGTTACTGGATGACATGGAACCTTTGGTCTCCTAGCGTTTATGGGCAAAGACATTCGGTGGTCCCAGGTAAGTTAGACGGGACGTTTTAGGGCTTTCGGTTCCCAGTAGGTCTTCTGTGCCTGCCTTGAGGTGTGCTATTAACGCTACAATAAGGATTCTGGTCTCACCATAAACGTGAAATACCCCTGGAGCATTTCCTACCTTTTTTTCTTTCTTTTTTATTTTTGCTTTTCTTTTCTCCTGAAAAGTGACCTGTTTCATCAACACCTTGATATTGATCTTCACAGAAAAATAAAAAAAACAACAAAATCAATTTATGTACTCTCAGACCTTTTCTATGTGACCCACCTTCTCCCCTCTTACATATACACGTCCTCCCTCAAGCACAATAGGAGGCGCACCCCAAACAAAACTGTTGGCAATATACTATCGCCCCTGGCGAAGTCCAATGATAGTTCTGTTGATGTGTTTGTTGCTTTTGATTTTTTTTTTCAAAATTGTCTATCTCCCTCCATAACTTGTGTGTCCATAGTTATGCAGACTGGCGCGTTGGTGGTGGTGGTGGTGGGGGGGATGTAGGGGAAGGGGAAAGGAGGTGGAGCATTTTAGCGCAGAGTGAGTGGATGTAGCTTGAGGCGGGTAGTGATGGTAAGGAGCAAGATCTTAATCACTTACAAGTTTTCGGCTTTTTTTTTTTCAACTCATTACATTTGCCTGAAAGTGTACGAAGAATGGCGAAGTTGCTGCTCTTTCCATTGTGTGAACAAAAGCAAAGGTACAAATTACCACACAAAACAGAATTTATGCAACGCTTTGTTTTAATACA
>CM031614.1:38203423-38205923 GCA_018398815.1 Conus ventricosus
GTGAATGAAGATTAAGTGATTGCTCGTTCATTTTCGATGTCCTGGGTGTTTTGCGTCTTGCCTGAAGAAGACCTAAGAGGTCGAAACGCGTCGTGTTTTGTCTTGTGATTCGTTTGTGTACGTTTTCGTGGCGGTTCGCTGTTAATTAAATCTTGGATTCATGTTTAGCAATGAGGGTTTCCAAACCAGAAGCACTCGAACGGGCAGTTAAAAGACAGCGCGCGTCAGCACCACCCAGACTGAAACCTGTGTGCGGAAGGGCAATGACCTCTCCGTGAAGATCTCCTGAGAGCTCTTGTAGATTCCGTCCTCCTTGACGCATATGAAACATGGACCCTGACAGGGGATCTTGAAGGAGGAGTTTAAGCCACGGAAATAAAGTGCTCACTCAAGATACTGATCGTTAGATATGCTGATTGTATCCTCAGTCAACAAGTCAAGGTACTGATCGTTACACACACTGATCGTATCCTCAGTCAACAAGTCAAGATACTGATCGATAGAGACACTGATTGTATCCTCAGTAAAAAAATCAATATACTGATTGTTAGAAACGCTGATCGTTAGATACGCTGATCGTTAGATACGCTGATCGTTAGATATGCTGATCGTTAGATACGCTGATCGCTAGATACGTTGATCGTATCACCTTCTCTCTACAGATGCTACGAAAAAACTCTCATTTGTGCCTTTGTCTGATCTAGAATAGATTACTGCAACTCACTTTTGGCCGGCCTTCCAAAATACCTGATAGAAAGATTACAGCGAATCCAAAATCATGCAGCCCGAGTCGTCTGTAGAGCAGGAAAATATGATCACATTTTCTCAGATCTCCTTAAAATCTACACCCCTTCTCGACAACTACGCTCCTGTGCTGACGACCGCCTTCTACGAATGACTCGCTTCAGGACTACTACTGGTGAAAGATCTTTCTCTTTCAAGCTCCAGCGACGTGGATCAGACTGCCAGACTCTCTCAGACATTCAGATTCTATCTCTTCTTTCAAGTCTAAACTTTAAACCCATCTATTTTCTCATAATTAGTCAATGCTGTGGGGGGGGGGGGGGGGGGGGGGGGGGTACAACCTAACTCATAGCCGTCTGGGCCTTTTCAAATGTAGTGTATGTGTATGTTCTCTATTACATGTATTTGTTGTGTGATTGAACGTTATAGGATTAAGTTTTATATGTGATACTTGGAAAATAAGTGAATGTCACACTCGTAGGATTAGGATTTGTTAGTTATTGTAGTAATAGCATTTGTAGCTGGTGTAAGGTGTACTATTGTATATGAGAAGGGTGAGTTTAGTATGACTTTGTAAAGCGCTTAGAGAAATTCGTTTGATTAAGCGCTAAATAAGAAACCATTATTATTATTATTATTATTATTATTATTATTATTATTATTATTATTATTATTATTATTATTATCCTCAGTCAACAAGTCAATCCATCAAGCAGCACAACGGACCGTAAGATTAACTGACATCAGTTAAGACCCCCAAAAAATCTACGTTGGTTTGTAACAAGATCCAACGATCTTGCTGAAAATAATCTTCCAGGGAACTGTTGGGGGGGAACTGAGAACTAATGGAAGGCAGGGAGGGCGGGGGCGGGGAGGGGGGGGAGGGAGGGGGAGATGGAGTAACAAGACTGCAAAATGCAGAATATGTAACAAGATGCAACAGCCTTCCTGAAACAATCTCCAGGAAACTGTTGGGGGAATGAGACCAAAGAGAAGACGGGGGGACGGGGAGGGGGGGGATGAAGTGACCACACTGCAGAATGGAGAAGGAAACCATTAGCAGAGACCCAAGCCTTGGCACACAACCAACAGAACAGGAGGAACCTGGTGAATTGTTCTTCGGGGCAGCGCCCCAGTGGTTTGTTGACTGGAAAGAAGAGGGGAGGAAAAGGAGACGCAGACTGAATGTGCCAAGGGAACGTCTGAAAGCGCAGGGTGGTTTTCAACTTTCTGCTTCTTATTTCATCAACATCTTCCAAGACAGAACGTTGTTGGGGTGCTGTTTTTGTGTGTGACGGACATCTGACCAGTCATGAATCTCCACGGTCCACTGTCATTGGCAACATGGCAGAGGTGCTGTTAGTGGTCAAGCTGTGTGTGTTTTTCTTCCAGGACTACTTTGGTCTGTCTGTGGATCACCCTCCCTCCAGTTTGCCCTGTAGAAAGGTCTTGAACACAGCGTGATATCTTCATGCTCCAGGTAAGTTTTCGAGGCTTGACAACCTGCCAAGAGGTGCTTGTTCTGCACGACATTGTTGCCTTGTTGCCAGACTTCGTCGTTCGTAGTCCTGTTTTCTGTAAAAGATGCAGAGAATCCGTCTAAAGCTCTGTCCTGTCTTCTGTTCTGTGCCACTTCAGCAGCATCGTATTCACGCCACTGAGTCCGGTTCTCCATCCACAGCCACAGTCTGCTTTGTCCTGCTACAGCCCCGGCACTGGCCACGCACAGGGAGTGGGCGATTTGAAGTCGTCATGA
>CM031614.1:38215923-38220923 GCA_018398815.1 Conus ventricosus
AAATGAAGATCTTGCGCCGAATTTGATGAGAGAAGTAATTGCTCATTCTTCATTTTCGTTGCCCTGAGTATTATTTATCTTACCTAAAGAAGACCTATGAAGTCGAAACGCGTCGTGTTTCGTCTTGTGATCCGTTTGTTCATGTTAGCGGATATAGTACTTCCATTTTTTTTAAGAAACATGCAGGTCGTCAAACCATACGACACCTTAGAGGACGGAGGACGACAGCAACCTTCATCCGGGACACTGGAGTGATCATCGAATGAGACTGATGAGGTGGGGGGGGGGGGGGGGAGCTCTTAGGCGATGCTCTATATCTTCAGCCAAATTTCGGTAAAATCGGTCTCGCAGTTTTTAAGTGATGTTGCGGACAGACACCAAAACAACAGATAAATGCGTGAAATTTTGCCAAGGAACACCCCGATTTGTAGGTTTGAATAATGCTCGAGAGTTTACAGAAAAAGCGACCGTTACCCAGCTCATATGTTCGATTAAGTCATGAGAGGATAAAGAGAAACAAAATACCCCCGCCCCCCCCCCCCTCTCTCTCTCTCTCTCTCTCTCTCTCTCTCTCTCTCTCTCTCTCTCTCTCTCTCTCTCTCTGTGTCTGTCTGTCTGTCTGTCTGTCTGTCTCTCTGTCTCTCTCTCTCTCTCTCTCTCTCTCTCTCTCTCTCTCTCTCTCTCTCTCTCTCTCTCTCTCTCTCTCATTTTGACTCGCATGTGAAAGAACACATGTCATTAGTGAAAACGAAAAGACAGAAATGAAAGTTAAGGCAGGGCAAACGGAGAGAACGAGGAGCTTGCTGATTTTTGTTCAGGTCTTAAACGATTATTCTGAACATTTAGAATCAAAACACATCTGCCTAAAAGGTAGAACCAAGCTGGAATTTGGGAAGGTGGGAAGTGGACGAGGGGAAGAAGGAAAATAGAGATAGGGGGGGGGGGAGGGGGGGGACAGCCTGTCCACAGCCTAATCTCAGCTGGCAGTGTGTGGGGTGAAAGGGGCATGTGTGTTGCCTATTCTCTTTTTCTCTCAGCTTCAGTAGCACGAATAGCCTAAGGTCAGAGTTCAGAGGAATGGCAGAGGTCAGATGACAATGGAAGCGTTTGAATAGACGGGAAACAAACAAACAGAAAAAAAAAGAGAAAAGAAACGTTTCATATTTTAGGCTGATCCTCAAGTTCGATTCTTCTGCGGTTTCTTGCCACTTGTGGATTTGACTGTAGCAGTTGGTAGAGATTTTTTTTTTTACCATTCTTTTCTAGAGCATGAAATGTGCAGCAGAACTGTTGTCCAAATACCGTAATCGAGCGCAGAGTTTAACGCTCATGTGCTGTTGGTTTTGTTTCGATATGTTTTGTTTTGTTTTGTTTTGTCTTATTTTGTTTTGTGTTGGTTTGGTTTGGTTTGGTTTAGTTTAACGAATTCATATTAAGAATTGGGGGTAGGGGCAGAGGCAAGTGTGGAAATTCAGCAAAGAGCGTCTACCGATCAGAGAATTTTCTATTTATGGAGTCTGCTGGAAGAAAAAAATACCAATTTTCTTACTAGGTCTACTTAACTCCGCCGAAGAGAATGTGTTTTAAGCCGTGTCCGCTAGTTTGTTTTTGTTTGTCTGTCAGTAAAATTACGCAAAAATTCCGCCGTGGAACAGTTGTTATAACGTAGCGGATTCCTGGCTAGGATGTCGTGGGTTCGATTCTCACTAGAGCCATTCATTTGTGGAATTTTTCCACCCCGACCAGATCCTACCCAGAGCTGAGTTTGCCATGGGTTCTGCCGGGAAGAGTTGAACCACACAGTCGAGTTTCATCCATTTGATGGATGCGTCTCTGAAACGTTCCTGACTAACACCGCAGATGTCTGTATCTCTCAGGCCTGGTTGACCCGGGGGTACAGTATGAAAGTAAGCAAAGAATACAGTCCTGTCATACAGTCTCAGACCAGAGTGGAAATCCGTAGCATCATCTTGACCATCCTCAACCTCATCAATCACCTTTTTTTTAAAGGCCTCAAATCCTGTGGCCCTTCATGTCCGGCTCTCCTGGTGACCTCAGTTTCGATGTCCTCTCCACATCTATGCACTTGGGGAGTTCACGTCTAGGCCGCTGATGCAAGTCGGGGAGCTCATACGGACCGACGCTGTAGGACGAACGTTGTACCAAGGCAACTACTGTCGTTAGCATGGTGCTTTACAGGTAAGGTGGTGTCCTGCGTGTGTCGGATCAGAACAGGCACCACTGAACACCACTAAAGTGACTCGGCAGCAGTGCAGTGTCTCCTCCTGTGGGTTGCCTCGTGGACGACTCGACATCGGCTGCTGCCGCCTGTGGCTGGCTGGGGCCGGCGCAGCGGCTGGTCAAGCCAGGGTTTGGCCGTGGACAAGGAGCCGGCATGAGCGGCGTGAGGACGGGGGAGGGTGGGGGGGGGGGGGAGGGGGGCAGGGGAGTGGGGGTAATGCAACTCAAGTGGCACGAAAGATAAGACAGCTTCCCCTTCCCTCCCTAAGTCTATATATGAATCAACAGAACTAGCTAAATACATACATACAGACAGACAGACAGACAGACATGTGTGACCAAAGGAGGAGACCATTACGTTTTGGAGTGGAACGGTGGTTCTATCAAACGGCGCTCGGGTCACTCAACAAGGTTTTCGCAAAATTCCACACGCAAAATAAATAAACAACCACAACAACAACAAACCACTATTGAACCGATTTAAATGAAATTGCTGGAAGATAGAATTGTGTGGCCTAGGAACAGACCCACTTCATTCGGGGGTGGATCGGGATGAAAGGGCGGATCCAGGATCTGTTCAGCACGATGATGACCTGTGTTTGGTTGGGTTGGGTTTTTTGTTTGTTTGTTTGTTGTTGTTGGTTTTTTTTACACTGAACGTGAACGATGGGAAGTTCCTGCGACGAATAATGACAGTGATCTGCGAAGCGACATGCTTTACTATACACCGAAACAAAGCCAATAATCTACTATATGGTGTGGGTGTTGTTTTTTTAAATGCAGTATCAAAACTTTGGCAATTATCTATCAAAACAGCATGTCTCACTCCCTGTCTACTAATGACCATGTTCTCATACAATCTTAGAACATTGGCAGTTCTCTACTTAATAATGTTTTAAATACAACTCAGCACTGAAATTATCTCCTAAAGTGCATGGTTTTCATGCAGCATTAAAGCATTGGCAGTAATTTACTAAACAACATTAAAGCATCAACAGTTATCCCATGAATAGTATGTTTCCTTTAGAATACTGTTAGTTAACTGCTATGTAGTAAGTTCTCATACAATATTAAACATTGACAATAATCTACTAAATAGAATGCTTTTCACAACAACGTTTACTATTAATCACGGAATGGTTGAGTGTAGGCCTACCTTCTCAAGGCCAAAGTTTTTAGGAACGAGTTGTTCTGAATGTTTTTTTTTTTTAATCTACCTTTTTGAAACACCCCATTTCTTTATATTCTTTATTTTAATTTCAGTGTAAGAGTTCAATTTTTCTGTTCTTTTTTCTATTTTTTGTTGTTGTTGTTAATCTACCAAATTGTTTGTTTTTACACAGTATCAGAACATTGAAAATTGTCTAATAAGCAGTCTGTTTTCACACTATGTTAAAACACTACAGTTATATGCCAAATAGTATTTTTTCATAAAATATCAAAATTTTTTTTATTGATATGAACACGGGGACATTTCCTGTTTACCTTGTTCTATAAAGATCTTTTTTTTTAAAGGGGATTTATTTTCCATCCGCAACAACTATTAAGTCCCTTGGCGGCAAAAACAGCCGTGTTTGCACTCATGAATTGACTCAGTGCGTAGATCTAAGATTTGATCAACCTTGACGGAGTTGTTCGCTCTTCTGAGTGCTTTCCTTGTAGTAAAAAAAAAATCTGATCTCAAGCTCTGAAACACAACATGTGTTTTGATAGCATTCAATATTACGTGGATTATACGCGGAAACTGAAGCTGACTCAGAAAAAAAAAAATTTTTTCATCTGTTTGTCTTTTTCATTTACATAAGCAGTAATAAATGTGTCATGGCACGAGATTCGTCGACGACTGTCAACTTTTTCACCATTAGTGCCTGCTTGCTGTGGTCTTTCATAGTCACTTGCCTCGAAGACAAACTGCAACTCAAGAACGACAATTTAGGCCCCGCGAGTTGAAAGCTGGCTCTCATGTGAATGCAGTTGTCCCTCTTTGAATTGATATGTTCTGTGAAGGGAAAGCATGGCGAATGTTAACTCACTTTGGACGGACAGTTCTGTCCTTTGCTTTTTAACATTGTTGGCTAGCAATACCAAAACAGACATTCTCGCGCGTGCGCCCGCGCGCGCGCGTGTGTCTGAATGTGTGTGTGCGCGCGCGCACGTAAAACATTGCACACCAGAACGCTTCTGGAATACACGCACATAGCTTACACAAAGCAGTCGCCCGTCCGCATACACACACACACACACACACACACACATGCACACACACACACACACACACACACACACACACACCTGGCCTAGCTTTCCTGGCTATTCAAACAGCAAGAGATTTTAGTAACAAAAACAAACACCGAGTGAAATAAACATCTGAATTATTTCATTCATCATGCGCCAGCAACATGTGTATGATGTGAATTTCTCATTGCCATAATGTCAACTGTATATTCGTATGCGTGGGTTTTTGAGTTCATACAAATGAAAATACGACCAAAATGATGCCCGATGTACATTGTTGTTCATATACACGCACGCACGCACGCACGCGCGCATGTGTGTGTGTGTGTGTGTGTGTGTGTGTGTGTGTGTGTGTGTGTGTGTGTGTGTGTGTGTGTGCGTGGTGTGTGTGTGTGTGTGTGTGTGTGTGTGTGTGTAGTCGCATTCTCATTAAGCTGATGTGTCCGCTGTGACCCGCCATCCAAACCAGGTGCAGGGGAGGTAAAAAGCTGACAAACCTGGAACATGTTTTTCTAGTCCTCTCA
>CM031614.1:38225923-38235923 GCA_018398815.1 Conus ventricosus
CACACACACACACAGAGCTATGCAGAGTGCTATGTCCCTCTATTCTTGCTCCTGTTTCCATTCCTGCGGCACTTCGACCGGTCACTATTGCTTCGACTGACTTCGGAGTCCTGTAGGTCCATTCCTGCCCTCCCCCCCCCTCCCCACGGTACTTGCTGCGTCCTGTCATTTCTGGCAGATAGCAGTTTATCTTTGTGACATCACAAAACGTCTTCCTGATGCAGTCAGCAAAGAGCAACCTCCTTCCACTCTCTCGACTCCCCTCCCTCCCCTCCTCCCATCTGTATAATTTTGCCCTTTCTCAATTTTCGTCTTCCAACATGGCCGAAAATGATCACCACAAGTCTTTGTTGTTGTGTCAACACTATCGTTCATTAAGTATTAACAAATCTTAAATAAATGTTAGCGAACCGCCAAGAGAAACGTGGGCAAACGAGTCACAAGACACAACACGACGCGTTTCGACCTCTTAGGTCTTCTTCAGGCAAGACACAAACAAACAGGACAATGAAAATGAACGAGTTTGTCACTTAGCTCTGATCTCTTCAGCGCAAGGTAGGCGTTGAATGAAAACAAGGCTGTTTATTAACTATTCACTCATTTTCTAATCACAAACATATAACCAATAATGCTGAGTGAGTGTCACGGACAAAAGAAAGAAGGACCGAAGTCTTGGTCAGTCGCCAGTCAGCTCAACTGGGCATAAGCCAAAAGTCAAACATTCTGGGCGCAAGGTAGACGGCCTCATGTGTCGGGTCAGCCAATTAGGCATAGCGGAGAGGCTCCACGGAGACGGTACTGTCATTCCCAGACAGACTAAGCCGCTTGACCGACGCCTCGATGTCTAGCCAGACGAGTCTCGGCACCTGGGTCAGACTCATCCAGCCAATTTGTAGGACCAGTGTCCACAATTAAGTCGACGTCGCCGGAAAGGGAGAGGGGGAAGGTACTGTGTAGTGGGGGTGAAATCTAGCTAATTAATTAAATGACCATTGACCACCACAGAGAGCAAGGCAGGTAGATGTGACTGTCATGATTTACATATCCAATGAAATGAGAGGGGAGGCAACCTCAGTAGAAGGCGCGAAAATACTGACCAATGGTACTCGCCCTTTGACAGATGGGTTTAAGATAAGATAGGAATGCGTGAGTGATGTGGGGAGAACGAACAGACAGAGAGAGAGAGGAAGAGGTTCTGGGTGTAGGCTCTGACGAGAGAAGAGCAGAGAGATGAGAGGAGTGAACAGAACCGAGTTGAAGCATTAGCACGAGATAGAGTCTGCAGAGGAAGGACTAAGGAGAGATGTGGAGAGAGAGAGAGTTGCTAACTGATGAAGAGAAAAAGAAAGAAAAGAAAAAAGAAAAGAAAAGCAACCATGTCCATTTGATAGAGCAGACTAGAAGAAGAGAGAGAGAGAGAGTGCAATGCGTTAATGCAGGAAGAAAGAAAGGAGAACAGATCGATGTCTAATAGTCACTGTTCAATCTGGACCGGGGTTCGACCTCATACCTGGCAGCGCCACTTCGTCAAGCAGAACCACAGGCCAACGCCAGTGCCAGCGGTCTAACCTGACCAGTGCCAGCAGTCCAACCTGACCAGTGCCAGCAGTCCAACCTGACCAGTGCCAGCAGTCGTGTCGTGCTTGTGAAAGTGACAGTGAAAAGAAACAAAGAAAAAAAAAAGGAAAAGAAAAGACAGTGATTCGTGTATAGTTTAAGATCACCTGGCCAGGTAAAGTAGAAATCTATTTATACCCGGGTTAGTTAATGATGATTTAGATAAATGGTTTTGTGAAGTTCAAGGAAAGAGAGAATGTTTTATTGTGTTTGATTCCATATGCATTGATGTTTCTTTCTATGATCATGTGTAGTAAAGTTATAGACTTTACTAGTGGTTTGATGAGACGAATGCATGATATATGAATAAGATTGTAAGCAAGCTGTGAGTGTGTTTGGTCTGTGCGCTAGTCCTTCCTCCACTGACATACCCCGAGGTTGACAGTGAGTTATCCCTATTTCCAATGCTAAAAGTGTTTTGGAATTAAAGAACATTACCGAATGCTGCTCCTCTCAGTGCAAAGAATAAACATGCAAACATTTCTTTCTCAACACACCTTCTTCTTCTTCTTCCTAAAATACTGGTTCACTCAAAAACGAGTAGGTCACCAGCGCGCATGTTAAAAAGTAAAATAAAATAACATAAAACAGTGCGACTCAGACTGTTGGCCCTGGAGCAAATTTGGCAACAAGGGGTCGCACTCGATATTCAAGAAGTTAAAAGCAATGGCCAAATTCAGGCCCAGGTAATAGTAAAATATCTGGGGAAGTAAAAATAGAAAATCGTCAATATGCAGACCTCAAAACTGTCGAATCAATTTGTTTTTTAAATGAGATTGCATTTGTGGCAATCTTGATGGCACCCGGCAGTGAGTTCCACAGCCGTACAGAACTGGGATAAAAAGAATGTAAGTGGCTGTCAATATTTGATGCAGGTATGGTATAACATTGACCGCCACTCCTGGTGCTACTTTTATTCAATACTAGTTGTTCCATTGGAATATCAATTACTTTAGCTCTGCCTTTGAAGAAGATGTTAAGTTTGATAAAAGCTCTTCTCTCTTCTAAGGGTTTCCATTCTAATTTCCTCATGTTCTTCCTAGTATTCCCCTTTTCTCTGATGTGGTTCCCTGTTACGAACCGTGCTGCTCTCTTCTGAATCTTTTCCTGTGAATCAAAATGCTATATTTTGCATGCAAGGACAGGTACGATCAAAACAATGGCATGATGGTGCAGTTTCACTCTCAGGATGCCGAGTACATTATCTACAACAACAAAAAAATGGAGGGGGGGGGGGGGGGAGGGACGCAATGTTCATATAATGCACTCCTTTCTACACTTCTGCCATTTGTATTTTTGTCTCACACGTGATCACCTGAATGGGTACGTGCGTCAGTGTGTGTGTGTGTGTGTGTGTGTGTGTGTGTGTGTGTGTGTGTGTGTGTGTGTGTGTGTGTGTGTGTTGCGTGCGTGCACGCTGCGCGAGAGTTTGTGTTTATAGCGACAAAGATGGAGGCTATACGTATGTGTGTGTGTGTGTGTGTGTGTGTGTGTGTGTGTGTGTGTGTGTGTGTGTGTGTGTGGTGCGTGCGTGCGTGTGTGTGTGTATGTGTGTGTGCGTGCGTACGTGCGTGAGCGCGTGCGTGCGTGCGTGCGTGCGTACGTGTGTGTGTGTGTGTGTGTGTGTGTGTGTGTGTGTGTGTGTGTGTGTGTGTGTGTGTGTGTGCGCGTGTTTCTTTTGTTTTTCTTATTTTTCTGTTTTTCTTTTGCTTTTCTTTTTTTTCTTGTTTTTTTTTTATACTTCGGACACAGGCCAAACGTCAAGATTTCATTTTCATTGACACCGACAACGCCACTGAACGCCACAAAGACCAGTCAATAGCTGATTCCTGGCCTTTGCTACTATTAGACTCGCACTCCAAGTTGGCCAGTTGACGCCACGGAATGTGTGGCCCTGTACGCATAATCCGACTGTGACAGCACGGATAGCCGGTTCTCTTTCAGTTTGCCCCTCACGCCGACAGAAAATCGAAAATCAGCCTGACCTCTGCCCTAATTAGCGCCTGTAGATTCGCTGGATAAGCTGTCGTATGATCAATTCAGAAGAGTATCTGAATCCAGATCAGATCTCTCTCTCTCTCTCTCTCTCTCTCTCTCTCTCTGGTTGGGTGAAGAACAGCATTTGGATAATGTTGATCTCAATACCTTTGTTAAAAGAACTCTCTCTCTCTCTCTCTCTCTCTCTCTCTCTCTCTCTCGTGTGTGTGTGTGTGTGTGTGTGTGTGTGCGCGCGCGCGTGCGTGCGTGCGTGCGTGCGTGCGTGTGTGTGTGTGTGTGTGAAGACGAATCTACGTAGACATAATCGTTGTGTGTAGCCTACGGTTCGTTTACATTCTTGTAACAATAGAACATAAGGCATACCTAGATTCTCCACGGTAATGTCTGTCGCTGGCAGGACAGACAAACGCTTCTTTTGACAACACATTTTTTTTTTTTTTTTTTTTTTGTGGCATCGGTTGTCAGATCAATGAAGCACCTAAGATTTTTTTTTCTCCCCTTAAGGCCGAAGTCCACCTCTTCATTATTTGGTGTTTCACACTGTCCTCTTCATCTGCAAAAAAAAATAAATAGATAAATAAATAAATTAAAAAAAAAAAAAAAAAAAACGAAAAGCGGGAAAAACATTTTCCACTACTAGCTTTTTTTGTGTGAAAAAAATGCAATTTTCATTACTAGCTCTTTTTTTTTTCTTAAAAAACAACAACACGAAAACAATTTCCACTACTAGTTTATATATATATATATATATATTTTTTTTAACATTTTCCACTACTAGCTCTTCTTTTTTTTTTCTTTTTTTTTCCCTCCTGACACAAACTCACCATGCAATGTCTGTATGTTTTCCAACGGATGGACATTCGCTAGCTGAAGTTAGTGTTTTGTCGTTTGATATTGACAACACTATAAGACAAGGTGAAATGGGTGAATTTTATTGAGATAATACCGTATGAATGGCTGGTGTTTTGAAAGAATGAAGTAGGCTTAAAGAAGATTTTTTTTAAAACTTTTTTTTCGTCCCCCAACTTCCAATTTTTCCCCCTTTTTTTATTTATTATTTTTTTTAGTTGAGGCCTCCATGCTCCTATTTTTTCCCCTCCGTCCTTTTTTCCATTTCAAAAAAAAAAGAAAGAAAAGAACTAACTCATGCTTACCGTGCAATGTCTACATGTTGTTTACAGATGGACAGTCGCATGCTGCGCTGACTTGAATGGTTCGTCGTTCGACACAAAGCGTGAAGTAAAGCGTATGCAATCAAAAGGTTGCAAAGTTCGGCGAATCATGCCAGCGTTCAACATAAAATTCATCCTTGTCGTTGTCCATCTTAACGAGATGTCCTTCTGGTTACATCAGCGTTAAGGAAGTCCATCATGCCAACCATTCTAGAACAGTTATTCCCGTCTAATATATCACATTTGGTGAAAGTGAACGCGAAATCTAAGAGGCAGGTCAATTCCAGTTAACTAAATATATGCATACAAACTTGAATTCATGCACACACACACACACACACACACACACACACACACACACACACACATATATATATCAATCTAAGACATAAGAGCAAGCTTTGTTTATAATTGAATATTTCTTGCAGCCATTGCAACACCAAGCTGCTCTGTAAGTTCCTGGAATGGTGCGGTACGTATCCTTGGAATTTATTATATTGTATATATATATATATATATATATATATATTATATATATATATATATATAAAATATATATATATATCTTTTGATATCAGCATAGGTGTGTGTGTGTGTGTGTGTATCTTGATATCAGCATAGCTGTGTGTGTGTGTGGAGGGGGGGGGGGGGGGGTGCGTGCGTGCGTGCGCGCGTGCGTGCGCGCGCGCGCGCTCGCGTGCGTTTGTATGTGCACGAAAACGTCGAATCACTAATGCATTATCCTTATGAATTTTTTTTTTCTGAAGCGTTACTACTTTTCCTGCCTCTTGGTTCGTCTATTCTGGGCAAAGTGTTAAGCTTGTCTGCTAGAGAATCTTGTCAGATCAGATGTTTCGATGGACACACACACACACACACACACACACACACACACACACACACCACACACACACTTACTTCTCCAATAATAATTGTGTTTTGAACAGTATTCTTTCATTATGGAAAACACATCTATTCTTTCTGTTTCTATCGACAAGCGGTGATGCTCAAAAGACCAAAACGTGTGAAAAAGATGTACGAGGCACCACCCGAACACAAGTTAATTGCCTCCCCTGTCAACTGGCCACTGTTGAATGAAGACACAAGAAGGGCGTTCGTGAGAGCATAGGTTTCCGCCAAAGTCGAAAGAATCTTTCATTCACCCTTTACCAACTCAGTTCAAGAGTGAAAACAAGTTGTTTTACTGCGGAGACATGATAATCTAATTGTTGAAGTAGGTATGACCAGTGTACTTGAAAAAACAAACAAACAAACAACAACACACGAACATATGAAACACGAAATATGAACGTTTATGTCACTGTAAAGTCTTAATGTTTTGTTTTAAAAAAATCACTTCGTGAACAATTATGGCAATTCATAACTCTAATTTTAAGCTGTTTATGTTCAGTGAAGAGTTGGCAATAACCTCATCAGTGTGGACACACCCTGGATGCATTTTTTCCCCCTTCATGGGAAGTAAATAGTGGTACGGACAGAAGAACTTACTTCCCATGTTTTTTGTTGTTTTTTGTTTTTTTTCTTGTTTTTTTTTTTCGCCAGCGATCTTGAAGCTGCAGTTTAATATGAATTCTGTCCACACTATGAATCCGCAGTGAATGTTTAATGGGTTCGTCCTGAAATCACATTCCACGACTGACCAAGTTCCATTAGAACTGGTCCACACATAGTGTTGAGCATAGTCTAGCCGCTCGCAGACAAACTGTCTGATTTGCTACGAAAACGTTACCTCTTTCGCAGAAGGAAAACAAAAAACAAAAAAAAAACAAAAAAAAAAACCCATCTCAGTAAAGTCAGAAAACCAAAGTTGAATGTAAGCACACCGATCTTGGTAAGCTTGTGTAATTTCTGCCTTCATTTGTTGAAGCTGTTTTTTAAGCAGGCCAGCTGGACCGGTCTATCAGCATACTGACCTCCACAGTCTAAGTTCATTTAGAGTCCTATTTACGACAGAAAGAAACGTATAGAAATACTTCAACTGCTTAACGCTTACTTGCACGAACGTAGTAGGCCTACCTGACAAGAGGTCCGATTCATGCATACCGTTTTGAACCAGATTCAGTGCAAACATTGTACTTGTCGGTTTTCTTACGGAAATTTCAATTCTTCGCATGGGCATTTGTGAGAGGGTTTTTACATACAAATTGTTACTATGTGTCCGCCTTCAGGAGATGATGAGCTGGTCATTTCTTTTTTTTTCTGGTATTCTCTATGACTCCACTTATTTATGCCTTTCATCTTTCGTTGTTTCCGCTCTTGAGGCCTTCAGTTCCCCCATCTCAGTTGTTTCGGAATACCAGTCCAATCAACTTCTCTGTTTCTCTGTCTCTGTCTCTGTTTGTCTCTGTCTCTGTTTGTCTCTGTCTCTGTCTCTCTCCGCTCTCTCTCTCTCTCTCTCTCTCTCTCTCTCTCCTCCTCCTCTCTCTCTCTCTCTCATGTCTTATCTTAACACAGCAGTACGTGAGATTGTGCCCACACACTAGGTTATTCAAGCAAAGACTTATTGACTGTCTATTTTCGAGTGTCTTTGACCCATATGGTGGGTGTGGGCGCGCGGAGGGGGCGGGGGGGGGGGGGGGGGGTGGAGGGAAGGGGGGGGGGGGGGGAAGGGGGCAGTAGGCCTATTGTTGTGGCGCTTACATATATGCTTTTCATTATTTATGTTTAAAAAAAATCACACGCGTCAGGCGATGCATCCGGCACGGCCAATACTGCCCTAGGGACGCCAATTGCTCATCCGTTACGTCATGGTCGAGTAGCAAATAATCCACTTCTGCCTAGATGCTGGTGTCAGTCATTTGGGCTTTCAAGTTTCTTCACTGCGTGGTCAATGCGGACAGGGCTCTGTGTGGTTGACTAAACCTGTAGGAGATCGCTAGCACTTAATCGTTCAGCACGTTGCAAACTTATATTACGTCAGCAAGTCTGTCATAGGCTGTTGCGTCAGCCGAGCGAAACAGACAAGTCGTGTGATTTTCTGCTCCCCATTTGAATTAAGAGGAGAAAGAATCGTAGACCTCCTGGCTTGTGGAAAGGACAGATAACCTGGTGACTGGTAATTGTCCTTAGTGGGCAAAATTCAGTATGTGCTGTGAAGGGACCAGATGAGCAGAGCTGGGCGGTGGACGGGTGGGGAGTGGACGGGGGGGTGGGAGGGGGGGGGGTTGAGGGTCTGGGGGGGTTTGCATGGGTGAGGGGGGGGGGGGGGGGGGGGGGGGGGGGGGGGGGGTTAGGAAGGGGACTGGGGAGTTGGGGTGATTGAGAGGGGCGGGGGAAAGAGGAGGGGAACTCATTTGACTTCGCTTGAAAGGAATTTTCAGTCAGTCGGAACTCTTAGGGCTGACATGTAGAGGCACTGCGTATTTTGAAGCAGTGCTGACAGTTGTTGAAAACCACATGGCTGTAGGACCGGGAATGGGAATTGGAGGGGAAAGGGGTTGGGGGTATGGGTGGGAGAGGTTCAGGGGAGGAGCGGGAGGGGGGGGGACATTTGAACCGCCATAGGTATAATGGTACGCTGCGGCTCACCCCACGGAGCTATAGATGTAAGTCTGTGGGCTCACCCTGGCTATGATGGCTATGATTATTGTCTAGAACGTCCTCTGTTGACGTATTACATGCGGGGTAATGAGTTAACAGTGTAGCTGAACTGCTTAAAAATCAAACACTGAAATAAAAAGTTTAAAAGTTTGACTCTCCCCCTCTCCGCGCCTTACACCCCCGCTCCCCCCCCCCCCCCCCCCCCCCCCCCCCCCCATCCCCCCTCGGCTTACTTTCGCTCCCTCCTTATGATCCTCCTGGTTGAAAAAGAATAGAATAGTTGGGTTGAGGACCTACGGCGCTAACCTAGCACTCTTTAACATAAACAAATAAACTGCCAAGCCCCGTTCATGGCCATAAATCATTTCAAGTCTTTCACTACAAACAACTCAAATCTCGACAGACCGTCTCTGTAGCAGACGAACATTGTGTCACGTGACTATATGGCTGTTCTGTCTTTTCCACTCTGTCGTTAAAAACATTTTTTACTCCAAGCAAAAACCACACGTGATCTTTACATATAAATTTCCCTCATTTGTACCGAATAAAATCCTGTGATTGACTCACCATATATATCTTAGCATCAGAAACAAGGATGGTCTTGAAAAACCGGACGAAGTTATTACATTAGGAGGGCGGGTGTACGCACGGTCTACTTTGTCAAACGTGCTGAGCCTCGCCCAATCCCAAAACAGTGTTTTTCGGACACCAAAAGAATGTGAGCAGACGGGAATTTGTATTTCAAACACATCGTGTTTACTGACCACAACAACAAGGACTACGCTTGGAGGAGGTATGTAAACATGTGTATTTTCTCAGACCTCTTACGGTTTCAGTCGTGCGTTGGGGCGAAATGCAACAGCGAACCCTAATTTGTCGGAGCCGAATGTTCATTGTCGCCCATGTTACGGTGAGTGGACTTGGTTATGTTGTACTGTTTTACGGCAATCAACGTGGAATAAGATTGTGCTGAATACCTGGGTCAGTTACAGGATTTAATCGGTTTGGTTTTTCAGTTTGGTTTGGAGGTTAGAGTTCCTGTTGAATTCGTTAAATTTGGATTGCAATGAGAGAACGAAAGGAAATATTCTGAAATTCTGGATTGCCATACAATCGTGATGTGCATCAGTGCACGTGTGCGTGTGTGTGTATGCGCGAGCGCGTGCGCACATGTACGCGTGCACGCATATGTTATCCCATGTATGTGTGCGTTGCACTGTGTGTGTGTGTGTGTGTGTGTGTGTGTGTGTGTGTGTGTGTAATCGTTTGTATACAAAATAAGTCAGACCTCTTTGAGTCTTTCTCTTGCTGTCTCTCTCTCTCTCTCTCCTCTCTCTCTCTCTCTCTTTTCTCCCCCCCTCCCTCCCTCCTGTAACTGTGCATGTATCTGTGTGTGAGTCTCTCTCTCTCTCTCTCTCTCTCTCTCTCTCTCTCTCTCTCTCTCTCTGTCTCTCACTCTCTCTCTTTTCTCCCCCCCTCCCTCCCTCCTGTAACTGTGCATGTATCTGTGTGTGAGTGTGTGCATGCTAACTTTTATATTTAACATTCACTTTAAATTTGAGCATTTGGGAGATGAAAAAAAAAGTGTAATAGTTTGAAAACACCATGTATAAAAGATGAATTGTAAATTCCACCAGCGTGTCTAGCTCAGT
>CM031614.1:38263423-38280923 GCA_018398815.1 Conus ventricosus
ATGTTGATAGTCACTGTTCCATCTGAACCGGGTGTTCGACCTCATACCTGGCAGCGTCACTTCGTCAAGCAGAACCACAGACCAACGCCAGTGCCAGCAGTCTAACCTGACCAGTGCCAGCAAACCAACACCAGTGCCAGCAGTTGTGTCGTGCTTGTGAAAGTGACAGTGAAAAAAAAAAAAAAAGAAAAGAAAAGACAGTGATTCGTGAATAGTTAAGATCACCTGGCCAGGTAAAGTAGAAATCTGTTTATACCCGGGTTAGTTAATGATGATTTAGATAAATGATTTTGTGAAGCTCAAGGGAAGAGAGAATGTTTTATTTTGTTTGATTCCATATGCATTGATGTTTCTTTCTATGATCATGTGTAGTAAAGTTATAGACTTTACTAGTGGTTTGATGTGACGAATGCATGATATATGAATGAGATTGTAAGCAAGCTGTGAGTGTGTTTGGGCTGTGCGCTAGTCCTTCCTCCACTGACATACCCAGAGGTTGACAAAGAGGACAAAAGCGATTTTAAAAAAAAATGTTAAGCTAAGCCATATATATACGTGTAGACGGTAGGACCACCGGCATTTTTAGTTTCAGAGTTGGACGTCGACCATAACGAAGTGAAAAACATATTCCTAGATTCTGGGGGATTACATGCAGCCTCATGCAGTTTTCTTTGCATCAGGTACATGGAACATCAGACGACGGTGTCTGGCTGCAGTAAGTCTTCTTCTTTTGCGTGCCCGGCCATGCTATATGGGCAGTCTTGTGTCGTGGGCGAAGTCTCCAGTCAGCCTCGGTGACATCGCCGGTCCCCATAGCTTCTCCCCAAGGTCAGCTGCACTGGGCTACGTTTCCCGTCTTAGGGTGTCAAAGGTGGGACAGGACTGAAGAGTGTGGGCTGGTGCCTAGTGCCGCATGGGTATTCGTTTGTATGAGAGATGCTTAGGGACAGCCTGAAGAGGTGTGACAGGAGCAGACAATGTCCTGTTCTCAGTCTGAAGATGGCGACCTGCTGCGCCTCCTTTTCCCGCTGGTAGATGCTATCCTCCTCAGGGCCTGCCTGCAGGCGCTGTTTCCACGTTGTTCTGGAGTGGCTTTTAAAGAGGATCGTGACTTTCTCCATATGACACATTAGGTGTCAGTTTGCTCCTGTTTGGTGCCCAGCGAGGAGTGTTTGTCAGCATCCTCGCTACCAATAACACCACGGTAGGAGGGGATCCACTGTACCATCAAGTTTGTTTGCAGCATTGTATTGGAGGCTCCCGTCTGGTGTCCTTGAAAATCTGGTCTGTCTGGCAGTACTGAGTGCTCTGGAGAAAGGCTCGGCTGTCATTGTGAGGGGTAGATCTGTGCTGTCGTCACCACGGATGGGTCTGTGCTGTCTTCACCACGGATGGGTCTGTGCTGTCGTCACCACGGATGGGTCTGTGCTGTCGTCCCCTTGGATGGTTCTGTGCTTTCGTCTGTCGAGTAATCTTCCGAAATGGGAATTCCTAAGTTGGCCAAATGTTCCTTTAAATGTTGTGCTTACGTAAAAGTACTTCGCGCGGGGAGGAAGGTGAGAAGGAGATTCGGAAGACTGAAGAGTACGACATACCCGTAAGGAGAAGGGAAGGAGGAGGAGGAGTGGGGGTGGGGGGGGGGGGGTAGGGGCGACGAGGTGTGAATGGAGTGGTGGAGGGAAGACGGATGGAGGAGGGGAAAGGAGGGGTAGCTTGTACTTTCCCTGACGATGAGCGGTCGTCTGGCTTCCTGTTCTTAACCCCCGTTTCCTGTGGTCAGCGTCGTTGACCACGGAGAGTGACCAGCCGCACGGAATGTTATTAATTATGGAGGTCGTCAACCTCTTCCTGTTCCCAGGGGTAGCTGGCAGGCGATGGTGTACCCGAGAGGTCGCGTGCCATCCCAGGCCTGCAGGAAGTGACGTGCTTGGCGGACTTGCCATGCTGCTATGGCTACTATAATTCGTTACAGACGAAAGGTTGTTTTTCTCCTTTCCAATGTTGAAGAGGTTGGGGACACCGGGACAGGTCCACTTCAGACGACGCGCTCGATTTGATATGTATACAGATAAGCACGCGTACTGACACGCATGTACGCGTGCGTGCGCACACACACACACGCACACACGCACGCGCACGCACGCATGCACGCACGCACACACAACACACACACACACACACACACACACACACACACACACACACACACACACACACACACACACACACTCGTGGTATACAATCGAGAAACGTGAAGTGGAACTAACATGCATCGCGAGGATTGTGCGGTTATAGCAATAAACTTTGAACCCGTACAGAGAACAGGGAAATGTCTGTTCTGGGCCACTTGCTCCTCCACCAAGTTTTTGGGCAAAAGTGACCTAAAATTAGCATATTACTGTTCTCTGACAAGTAAGACTTCAATAACCAAAAATAACGATTATCTACAAACAAACATACTGTGCAGGGTTATCCGTTTTTAATACTAATTTACTAAAGTTTTCATAGAGTAACGTAGGGGAAAGTAGCCAGGACTGAACACGCCCCATAGAGTAACGCAGGGGAAAAGCAGTTGTGTCTAAACGCGCCCATATACACGGTGGGTGCACCAGGCTATCCGATTACTTCGCGGTATGTTAATTACAGCGTGGGGAGAGAGTGACAAAGCCCGTTAAGGTTAAGTTGCCTCAGAACAGACAGACAGACAGAGAAGAGAGACAGAGAGAGACAGACAGAGAGGCGGGCACACACACACACAGACACACTAACACACTAACACACACACACACACACACACACACACACACACACACACACACACACACACACACTCTTTCTCTTTCTCTCTCAATTAAATGCCATAAAATTGGCACACTTCTTCTGACTAATTTCCAACTACAAACTTTGTACATAGACAGGCAGACACGGGGCTGAAACCCGATCACTTAATTTACGGCTCGCGGCAGTTTGCACCTAGCCTGTGCTGTGTAAACGAAGCACACTCGGTTGGGTTGCACCACATTTGGAAAAGTCTAGATTGCCACGTCGTCACATCAGATCGAGGCTGTCGACGTGGCACGACCGGGGCTGTCATTGTTGTTGGAGCTACTGCGCAAAGAAGGCTGTGTTTTGATTGCGCTCTGGTGTGACCACTGTGTTTTAATTGTGTTATTTTAAAATGGCTAAAACGTTACTGAAGAACAGGTTGTTATTCGAGGCCATAAGTTTTATTTTAACTGCATGTTAGAGTATTTGTTGAAAGAATTAGTTGAGTCAGTCAGTGAAGGCAAGCCAACTATTCACATGTCTGCCCGCACAGCGGGCGTGTGCTAACACGTTCCTCGCTATACAGCGAGAGCTGCCTCTTTCTCTGTTCTTCATTGCGCTTAACTGGTAGTTGGCTTGAAGGTAGGCGAAGCATGTTGTGAAACCGGAGAGACTATCTTAAAGGTTTGTTGGTTCAAGGAAATGAAACAAGATGTAGCCAGTTTTAATACGTGTTTGGCTATTGATGAGATGGTTCCTTATCTAATAAATGGCGCCGCATTGTTGAAAGTCGGCCGAAGCAAAACAAACCATCACGCGTTGATTGTTGGGAGCTGGCTTGAGACAGCTAAAGCCATGTTTAAAAAACATGGCGTTCATTTCTTAAGGCGGAGGTAAACACGACTGATTCGTATTTGAAACATTTTTGCTGTTCCTCCCAAGTAAAAATGTTCCCAGTTTGTATTAGACTTGATTGATTGTTAACTACAGATTCAGTGTTTATGTAGCAAGCTGATCTGTGTATTAAGATGTGTATACTTTTCTACTTTTCTAATTCTAACCAGTTCATCTGCCTTCAAGTGTGCCCTTATGCAACTGAATGGCGATTTTCGAATGTTCTGGCAAACAAACTAGATAGGGCTAGGCAGACCTTAGTACATCTACCAGTATGGAGAGGAGTAGTGCGTAGCCGGGTGGCGGCCTGTGGGGAAGTCAGCCTTGCTATAAATAGCCGTTTATACATGAACGGCTATTTTTAGTGTAGAGGAGTGAGTGCTCTGCTCCGCGCTGTGTGTGTGTGTGTGCGGGGTGGTGGTGAGGGTGGAGGCAGTGGTGGTGTGTTTCACTCTGTCGCCCACACAGCACCCCCTAGCTTTCTTCTTTTTTTCCTTTCTTTCTGTCCGCCACCACCGTTTCACTTCCTCGCCAAGCCAGCTCGCGGCAGACAGCGCCTCTGCTGACGTCACAACCCCCTCCTCCTCTCCCTCCCACCCCTTCCCCACCCCCCTCCCTTACAACCTCCACCTGTCGACTTTGCTCGCTGCCTACGCCAGAGGTGGTGGTGTGCCGTTGGGAGCTGCTAACAGTGTTATTGTGAAGTGCAGCAAGAGGCCTGTGGGGAAATCCGCCTTGCTATAAATAACCGTTTATATATGAACGGCTATATTTAGCAGCAAGAGGCCTGTGGGGAAATCCGCCTTGCTATAAATAACCGTTTATATATGAACGGCTATATTTAGCAGCATGAGTCTAACAGGATGTAGTGGTGCTTGTAACTGGGACAGATGTGCCCCACCCCCACCCCACGCATGCACACCTCCTCCTCCCACCCCCACCCCACGCATGCACACCTCCTCCTCCCACCCCCACCCCACGCATGCACACTCCTCCTCCCACCCCCACCCCACGCATGCACACCTCCTCCTCCCACCCCACCCCACGCATGCACACACTTAAGTTCTTAACTTAAGTCACTTCAAGTCGCCCCAAGTTCTTAATTAAGTTTTTAATTAAGTTTTTAATTAATACTTCAAGTTCTTAATAAGTTCTTGATAAGTTTTTAATTAAGTTCTTGATTAAGTCACCTCAAGATCATAACTAAGTCATCCTTTAGTACAACTAAGTTCGTATTCAAGTTATCTTATAATTATCAAAAAAATACAATCTATGTTTTTATCTTAAATAGCAGATGCCTAATATAGTACACACACGCCTCAAAAAACGCGTCATCGTTGAGGATGTCTTGCTCAGCGTTCTCTGCATAGATCTTAAGGAAGGTCTTACATCCGAAGCAACCGCATTGATTACAATTCTGGTCTATGGAAATGTCTTTTATAGACTCCAGGTCTTTATTTATTGACTTCATCATTTTATAATACGCCATGATCTATTTTTATAAAAAAATTTTAAAATATTATTGCATTATAAATGGATCAAAATGATGCTTTGTTGTTGACGGTTTTGGCGTGCAGTTGTCTTTTTCTGTATTTAACGGTTCAGGTTGTTTTAACTTCTTTTGTTTTTGTTGCCATTGGTTATATATTTTATAACCATAATAACTGCCCCCAACAGCAGCAATGGCGCCAAAAATGGCAACAGTTTTAAGTTCAATATTCCATGAAGACTTTGGGGCCCTTGTATCACATGGAGTTTTTATAGCGGGGATTGAATCAACTTGTTCTGGCGTTGGCGGTGTTATGTTTTCATGATGAGTCATATTCTGTAACATTAATTTTTTTTGTCTGTTCCACTCTGCTAATTTTTTTCCTGCTTTAACACGCCCAGGATGAGGATGCTTTTCACTAGTCTCCACCAGATTCAGTGTTTTCTGCTGATTTTCTGGCTTGGTTACTTTCTCCACCTGATTCAGTGTTTTCTGATTCTGCTGATTTTCCAGCTCGCTCATTTTGAAGGGAAACAAAATCTATATGATTAAAAGTTATTAATCCCATGATCGCTGGCGACAATAATGTTCCAAATCTATAGTATAAATCACACCCTAGAGACTCTAATGACTTTGTTAAAACTGGATCTTGCGTTAAATCATACGTAAGATCTTGTTCAGAATCAATGGGAGCAAATCTACTGACTAGTTTAGTGTACAAACTAAGAACCGTTTGCCCCACACTTTTCACCATTCTAGACCCTAGCTGCGCCTCATACCTGTTATGATACTTTATAATGTCTTGTGAAGACATCTGCTGAATCTGTTCTATGCTGAATTCAGTTCCGAGGAACTGTTTTGTTTTCCCACATGCTGCCAAAGAATACAGCCTCTCCTTTTGGGCATAATAGCTTGGCCATCAACTTGGTCATTCATAAGTTCAGGAAGGTTTAGGCTGCCTTGTAGCTGTAGGAGATCATCACTGTTCATGTTTTTAATAATTATAATTATTTTATTTTATAAAAATGAGCACTGAAAAAACTGTTGCTAACCTTGTATACCATTCTGCTGTTATTGGAGGGCTAAGTGTAGGATACTCAATGCTTGGTAAAAGCTTGTTAAGAATTAAACCAGCAGATCTTGGCAAACTAGACTTTGAGGATTCAGCAAAGCTAATTGCTATCATTGCAGCTTCGGTTGCCACGAAAGATTTTCTAGTCAAGCAAGGAATAATTCCAGACAATATAAATATGTAAGAAAAAAAAATACATTTATAAAAAATGGCTTCACTCGCAATAATGATAGGCGGCGCTGTGGTGAATGCGCTTGCTTTTAGCGGAAGTAATTTCGCATTTAGTAAACTGGGGAATGACGGCGAGAGAAAAAGACATAACAAAGCTATGGAGCAACTAGCAGCTGCACAAGACGCCTATGAAAGGCAGAGACTTGAGCAGTTAGATTTTATTAATGACACACTGAAAAGACAGGGGCATGCAGCTTACACATTTAAAATGTTGATCAAGCAATAAAACAATATTATCTAGTAACAGGCAAACCAATCGAGACATTGCCCCACCAAAATTCAGTGACTTTTATCAACCATCAGAAAAACAAAAGATGCAAGAAATCGCGTTTATTGCCTTTGGTATGACTGTCGTGTATTTTGTTGCACATAATATTGGCTGAATAAAAAATGAACAAAATCTATTATTCGCCCAAAGGATATTGGAAGGGTATCACAGCAATACAAAAGCTAAGCCAAGCGGCAGGAGTCAGTGAACAAACAGCAAAGGAATGGTTATCTAAACAAGCATTTGGCAAATTTATTTACCTGCCCCTAGACGAATACAGAGACCACACTTTGTCAATACAACTCCAAACGACACCCATCAAATGGATCTTCTATATTTACCCTCTGATAGGATTAGACGAAAAAGATTTAAGTACGCACTCACAGTCATTGACATGGCTTCAAGATACAAAGATGCGGAGCCATTAACACAAAAGAGTGCTTCTGCTGTTGCTGTTGCCATACAACTGATATACCAACGAGGCCCTTTAACTTACCCTCGCATGATTCAAGTTGATGATGGAAAAGAATTTAAAGGCAAGTGAATCAATTATTGTTGAAACATAGAGTTACCATTAAAAGAGGCATTCCAGGAGTTCACAGATCACAGGCTTTAGTTGAAAACTTTAACAAACAGTTAGCCGAAAGACTTTTCTCCTACCAGTATCACAGAGAGCTGATTGGCAATTCTCGCAACACAGAATGGGTTAGAAGACTGCCCTCAGTTTTGCGCGCAATGAATAATGAAGAATTTAAAGGGCTAAAACCAGTACAAGCAATCAAAAGAAAACAAAAAATGTTGCTGAAGGAGAGTCTTCATCCAGCAAACTATTACCGTTTGGTTTAAAAGTAAGGTACCTTTATTTACCGGGGAAGCAGAAGGGGACACTCGCATCAGGGCAACCGATCCAATTTGGAGTGTTGACCCGTACGAAATAAAAAGAATTGTAAAAATGAATCTGCCCGTGTATTATTTACGAGAAACTGGCACAACAAAACAACCAGCTCCTCAAAGATCTTTTGTGAAAGAAGAACTGCAGATAATTCCGCCAGAACACAGTTCCGCTTTAATTAATTTACGGTTCTCCAGTGCCCAATTGCATATGAAAACTCCGGATTAACAAACACCCGTTTTGTGTTTGTTCTATCTAATGACTTCTTTGTTACAACAGTTGTGTTGATCTCATGTAGATTAGATCGCAGTTTTACGTTGTCATGATGAAAAGTCTTATTGCCAAACAATGCTTCTTTGTAGTTGTCATGTGATATGTTTGACTGCACAACGCTGCGAGATATTCCCTTTGCTTTCTTAATGATTTTCTCCTGGCTCGAAATACTGTACATTTTTGACCTTAAAACCAACAAACTCCTTGATCACCTTTCCAGATAATTCATCCTTCATCTTTCCTAAAACCTTCTTGTTAGTAATTGAATGCAAAGGCGAATCTTTAGGGTAATCGGATGTATCATTACCATCCCGCATGACCTTTAGCTACTTCTATTTCCATGTCTTTATAGATGTCTTCAGTGGGATATCTATAACAAAACTGTCTGTATCTGTGTAAAGTACTCTGGACTCAGGATACGAGGGCTTAAAGTAGTCATAAAGAAACTCTAACATCAAAAGCTTTGATAATTCTAAAACAGTAAACCCAATAAATACAGGTTTGTCTAATTTGACTTTCTTTTTTTTCATCATTATACCAAAAAGCTGATCATGAAATCTTCTAAAGTCCTGATAATTAGGTTTTGAAGTCAGCTTAATTGCTTCATTCTCTCTGGTGACCAATCTGACATCTTTACGCTTGTGCGGATTCTCCATAGTCTTTCCAAAACAGCTGTTGTTCATCAGCTTGAAAAAGTCTTTTTCTGAAGCATCTGTGGATTTGGTTCTGAGATCAGTGTTCTTCATGATGTATGGTTTCATGAACTGTTCTTGATCGAAAGCAATTATACGATGAACTGCTGTTAGCTTCAAACCATGTCTCAAATAAAATTGTAGAAGTCTGCATAATTTTTTTTGCCTCGAAGATTAGGCACAAGTTTAGGCGGCTCTCTTGGATCCATCTTTAGACTTTCTGCTGCCAATGGATAGTCATTATGCAAGTCATGGAGTTCATGAGGATATTCTAAATCAACTTCTAGAATGAAACCACGCTGTTGATCAGGCGTTAAACTGCCCAACCACTTTAATGCCTTTTGAATATTATTCGTACCTGTGTACATTTTAAAGTTACGTAATGGAAGTGATTGTGCCATTGCCCAACCATACAGATTGTTTGCATCTAAATACATGAGATAGTTAGACCTTTTACTCGGATCATAGTCGTCCAAGTATTTGTTGTTTGCTTTACAGTAATGATGCGATGCCATACTAATTCCTCCCCGCAATCCGTTTTCAATCATCTGAAGCATTGGTAAATCTGACAATAAATCAATCTGTACTCCAGTAAACTTTAAGAAAGCGTCCCAGCTCATCCCGGGTGCAGAAATATAATGCGCAGGATCCAAACTGTAATGTTTCATGCAGGTCTTTCTATAATTTTCAAAGACGTCCGCCAACAAACATACATCTGCCATTAAATAGGAGTCATGATAGTCTCCCATCGTTTTACAATCTAACTTTTGCCAAGCATCTTGAGCATGCTGGTAATCTGAATCACTGATGTCCTTTCCTCTAAGACTAGAAAAGAACGCGCCTTTAGGCGGAAGTGAGTCTTCATCAAACCTTTCCCAACTGTTCATGTACTCATAAGGGTAAACACCCTTTCTAACAAGCGTTGGGTCAAAATATTCTTCCGTTATTGGGCAGGACTTTAAGGACATAGCTAGTGCCTCTAATGATCCCATCATGTGCTGCATAGAGTCATAAAAAGACATGTTATTTAAAGTGAAACACATGTACTTTTCTGATGACTGTGCGATGCATGACACCCTAAAGGCATCGTCTACTGCTTTCATTATAAGGTGAGAGTCGTAACCCCGCAAGTTATGAAAGAATACAGGCAGCTTCCATGTCTTTGGATCAAACTTTAGTTGAAGATTGCATTTACTGTGCGCTGCACCTCTAAACTTCCCACTAATGTGATCATGGTCTCTTACTGTGGGGTTTACACTCTTGGGCGTTAGCTCTAAACCGCAAATCCAACAATGCGTGGCTGAGTCATACTGTTGTTGGTCTTCAGGCGCCATTATGATTTCAGATAAGTTTAGATTATTAGAACAGGCGTTACGCACTTGCTGCATGCGTTTTAAGAATGTTTCTGCAGCATCTGGTCCTCTATATAATTCTGGCTCTGAATAAACGCCATCCGACCTAACAATAATGAAGGCAAATGAACAAATCTGATGATTACTCATTAAGACTGTTTTTCGAAGTTTTTGTGGTGCTGGCCCTTCATAAGGAACAATAAGCGACTCGAAGTCTGCGTAAACTACGTATGGACTTGTTTGCAGCCGTTTCCAGTTCTTAAAACTAACTTTAGATCCTGGCGGGGGCGTAGTTAGTTCTGTCTTACAGTCTACAGAACTTTTACAATGTTTTATATGTTCACTCGCGGCTTGCACAGATGGAATTCTTGTTAAACATTTTCTGCAGAATTCTTGTATGTTAGTGTTTTTTGAAGTATGCGCCAATAATCTGCTCATTGTGCGTATCAATGTGTAATGGGGCAGCCCTGCTGGCGAAAACATTAGGAGTAAGTCCACATGACTTTTGGCTGGTTCGCCTATTGTTGGACTGTTCTTGGACACTTTAATTGGCACCAAATTTGTTTCCTCATCCCATGTGTATACATTAACAGTTATTGGTTTGTTTTGTTCTTCAAACTGATCAATTTGGTCTACACTAACAGGAAAGGATATTCCATTGAAGTTAAGATCTTTGGTGTATTGCCGATAGTTAGTCACTCTCTCTGCGTGTTCGCGGACATGATGCAGCCTTGCAAGAACGCACCACATGAAACATTTGTCGTCTGAATTCTTTATGTTTAAAACTGCTCTCTTTAAAACCAACTCTCGGGCAGCAGAATGTAAGCCTTCCCTACAATCGGTGCATCTTGCCGGTTTTAATCAAATCTCAAACTTCGCCCTCTGACCAACCAGAGCCTCTCTTTTGCTTCTTCAGCGGCAGCTCAAACGGTAAGCAGTTCTTTCTGCCAACGGGTTTTTTAAGTCATTATGGAAAGAATAGTCTGCTGTTTATTTGAGACCGTTCTAATTTTCTTCATTTTTTTGTCCTAGTCGATAAAACAGCTAACTTACTTTAACTGGCGGGTCTTTGTTATTTTCCCCGGCTGAAAAAATACCCTAACAACACTTGCCTGTCTTTTTTGGGTCAATGACTTCTAAATCATATCATTCGTGCTTTTGAACCCCGCTCTTCTGGCTTCCCTTAAAAAAATTCGTTTTGCCCTTTCATTATTTACCCATGCGTCTTTTTTTAAGCCAACAATTTTTTTAAAATTAAAAAAAATACAACGGTTTTAATCGAATCAATACGACGGCTTTTTGCGCTTGGATCAAAACTAAAGTTAAAACCCTTTTTGGTGTTGTTAATGGGCTGTTTGAACAATTTTAATGTCTCGTTTATTTTTTTTAAGCATTCCTTTTTTTTTGTCGGGGTCGGCTGTTGAGAAATTGTCCTGCCTTTTTTTTTGAAGTCCCCTTTGTTTTTGGTCATCAAAACGGCCTGTAAACGATTTAAATTTTCATCCGTGATGTTTGAGTCAACAAGCGTTTTTTTATTGTGTTTGAACGAGCAAGTTTAGCGTTTTAGTTAACCTAGCTGGGCTTTGGAGTTTTTTTTTTATTTTTTTTGCTGCGAAACCCGGTAATGAACCAGGCCGGAGCAAAAGACAAACCTCCTGGGTAAAGCTGGGGGTCGCCTAGCCGTTGCTAAAAACCCCAACACTCGTTCTGCTGATAGAGCCTTATGCGTGCCCCAGTTTTAACATATGTAACAGCATTAAGGCAGCAGAAAAAACCTTTCGTTTTTTTTTTGCTGTATTTTGAAAGGCTGTTAGTTTGTGATTTGTAAAAATTTTTGGTTAATCAAAAGGTTTTTTGTTGGGTTTTTTATTCCTTCTTTTGGCGGCGCGAAAACCTTTTGGAAAAACCCTGAACAGACATGTTTTTTATAAAAAAAAAAATTTTTAGTATTGTATTTTTTTAAATCTGTTATTTTAAAATATTCAGTGGCTCTATATAAAAAACAATGTACTTTAAGCGGGTTTTCGTTTCTTTTCTTTATCAATTTGTGTTTTTACGTCTTCACGTTCTCCCGCTTCATGTAACTGATTATCCTCCGGACCTTAGGTCAATCCAAAAACCGTTTTTTGTTTTTAAATATTATCAATCTAGCGTGAGGTGTAGATTTTTAGCCAAAAGGTCAAGTTGGTTTCTCACCTCCCCCTCCAAACGTTTTTTTTTTCATCAAAATGTGAAAAGGTTTAACCCCGCTAGCATAGTTTGTTAGGCTGCCCCAATCGAACATTGTATTTTTCGTTATTTTGATTAAAAAACTTTTCACTTCCTTTTGAAGGGTTCTTCATTTCCCCGCAATAAAATCCCTTTAAGCGTCTTGCGGGACGCTAAAAAAAAAATTCCCATATAGGTCTGCCCTGCTTTAGGAAATTTGTTTTAGAGAATCACTCTTTCGAAATATTTGCAAATTTTGCTGATTTTGGTGCTAAACACCCTTGAAAAATTTTGGGTTGCAACAAGTCAAAATCAACGAGATGTCAAAAAAATGCTGTTTTTCCCTTCGGTGCTGATGATTTGAAACTTTTTTTTCATTTAAAAGTTAGTTCTATGCCCAACTGTCTTTTAATGCCCTTGAAAGTTGGCGCATGCGTTTTAAAACAACCAAAAAAGGGAAGGAAAAACGTTTTCCCCAACGAAAAATTTCAGCCACAATTTTTTGCCGTTTTATTTCTGGGGGAAAACCTTTTCTTTTTTAGTGCTTTTTCATTTTCTTTCCCTTGAAACCCCAAAGTCGCCCTTTCTTCAGTTGCCATAAATCAGAATAGGTTAAAAATTGTCTGCTTTGTGTAAAGAAAATATTTCTTGCCCCTAAGTTTTAAAAATTTTTTTAAAACGATTGCCCCCCAGATCTGTAAACTGCCCTGTTTGGGTCTTTTTGTTGAATCGGTATTTTTTTTAAAAGAAGAGCGCGAGCCTGGCACAATACGTATTTGCCCCAGGTCGGGAATTTGACGTAAGAATTTGTTTTGCTAATAGTGATGGTTTTATTGGAACTATAGTCCGTTTTTTCCCCCCACGCCAAAGGGTTCTTTCGTCTTTATGCGGTTAAGAATGGGCCCATGTGCTTGCGCATTTTTATGAAGCAAAATAAAAATTTAAATTATTAAAAACATGGGGGAAAAGTGAAGAAGTTTGATTTTTTTGCCCCTGGGAGACATGAGTGAATGACCCTTTAAACAGCCGCTAACGCTCTCATGCGCGTAAATTTAAACAAAAAGTACGGTCGAAGCTTTTACAAAAGTTTAGCAAAGAACCCCGAATTATAGCCCCCAAATGTTTGAATTAAAGAGGTCTTTTGTCTGAAAAAAAACGATCGGGGGCAACTTTTTCGGTTTCAACTAACCCGACCCATCAAAGTTTTACCCGTGGGTTCAATTAGAAATAGATCAGTGTGAAAGATAAAAATGCCTTGGATGTAGACCAAAAATTAAAATGGGGAAAGCAGTTGAAAAACTTCAAAACCCCCTACAAGAACCCCCGACAGATAACCAAATGCAAAAAGGAATTAAAGAATTAAATAAATCAGCAGGGAATAATAAATAAAATAGAACCCAAAAACCTTTTTTTCAAAAGAAACGGTTTTAAAAAAAAATAATATTCCCCATTGCCTACGCGAGATTTATTACCCCTTGATGTATTTTAAAAACCCACAGAGGCGAAAAACAAACAATTTGCAAACTAGGTAAACTAGATGGGCAATAAAAGAGAAAAAGAAAAACTCGTTGAGGTGTACGCAATTGGGCCTGATTTAAAAGAAGAAAAACCCAAAAGAAAAAAGATCTAAACAAGAGAGCAGCAAGATAAAAGTGACGACTCAACCGAGACCAAAATTACGACTCATGAATAAAATAAAAAAACATCCGGAAAATTTTTTATGAAGACACAACGTAGCAGAACGAATAAAAACTTGTTTTAGAGAGAAAGGGAGCACATTGCAAGCGTTAAAAACAGCCTTAGGATTTGCAATAATTCCTGGTGATGGCTATTACAGGGGGGGGTGGGGAGCAAAGTTCGGCCCTCCGCGCCATCCCCCCACCTAATAAATCAGGGGTAAAAAACAGCTTGCATCTTGGAGTTTTTTAAAAAAAAATTCCAGTAAACAAAACTCTTTCCCGGGAAATTTGGGGGTATTTTTAGCTGGCTTTTTCTACTGCAAGCAAATAGTTGCTTTAGGCCGGGCACTTAGGGCATTAGTTCTTGAATAGTTGGTTACTATTTAGAAAGATAAAGCCCAATAATCCTATCCGTTAATCAAGAACAAGCGCGTCTTTTCATATTCGGTCTCGCGCAGGTCCGCGAGCTTTGCTACCCTTCATGATTGGGGGGGTTTTGGGATTGGGGATTAGATGACTTATCTGGGTGTTCTTTTATTGTTTGTAAAATTCTGGCTCGAATTTATGTCGTTTTTCCCAACCTTCTTTTGCCTTATAAGAATTTCATTTTATAGTTATTATTTTTCCTTCTGGAGTCTAGGTCAGAAGGGGCATTAAAACCAGTGCCCAAAAGCAAAATTTCTTTCGATCTTGGTATTTTTAAAAAATGTTGGTTCCTTTGAATACTTTAAGGAAAAAAAACTGTTGAATTAATGGCGTCCCCTAAATTTGTAAATATTTTTTTTGTGCGTCAAAGCCCGTAGAAGATCAGTTAGCTCGATCTTGCCTGTGCTTCGATACAAACACCAAAATAGTACGAAAAAAGTCGTTTTTCTTTATTCCCGCCTGTTTACCTTTGAAGTGTCTAAGATAAAATTTTTCCATGCTGTTTTTTGCTCTTGCTCAGGACCGGCCCCGAACAATTTTTAAGGAGAAAGCCGGTCATAGTTATACTTTCTGTGCGGCTGAAAAAAAATGACGCCTAAGCCTGATTAAAAACCCAACTTTTGTTAAAATCTTCTTGAGTTAAAATTGAATTTGTTACAAATCTTTTAAAAGCCTTCATGTCTATCGTTGCTGAAGGATTAAACGATTTGTATTCGGTAAGGTCTTGCAGTTCAGTTAAAAAACGTCTAAAGGGGTAATAGAAAAAGAAAACTGTCACTGACCCACCCAAAGGGTATGGTGATTTAAAAGATCGGATACCCACCCCACCCAGTTGATGCGAAAAAAACGCAAAAAATTTAAGGTTTGATAAAACGCATCGGATGCTAAACCACGCTTTTTGGATGTGCTGTTTTCAATAGGGGGTTTTAAAATAGCTCTTAAAGGAGTATACCTTTTATGAAAAGGGTCTGGGTCCAGCAAAGTAAAAAATATCAGTTTTTATATTTTTAAGATTTTAGTGCGGCCCAAAAGAATATTTTTGGCCCCTTTTTGAAAACTCATTTTTAATTTGTTTAAAAAATGTTTGTAAAAATAACAAATAAGCGTCCTTTTTTAGAACTGCTATTGATAACAATTGCGGGGCCAAAACGGCGGCTCCCGAAATATTTTTCCAAAATCGAAGGGTTTTAATATAAGCGAAACCAAAGGGGGAAAAATAAATTACAAAAAATTGGGGGCCAAAATAAACCCTTTTCAAAACCTGATGGTTTTCGGGTTTTTCTCACTAAAAGGCAAAAGAGTAAATTTGGGGATTACTCTCAAATTTAAAATGCAAATCTAAAAACAAATTAACTTCGAACCGAAAATGGGAGTTTCTTATTTGATAAAGGCTTGCTAAAATGTTAGGGTTTAAAGTTGACCCGGTACTAAAAAAATTTTTTTGTTGCGCAAAAAAACTATTTTTTGGGGGAAAATCCGCCGATCTTTCATTAATTTTTACTTTATGTTCATTGGAGACTGGCAGATTTAAAATTATATGAGGAAGGCCTCAAAAGTTTTAAAAGTTTACCCGGGGGGAAAGCTGCATATTTGCGATTTTGAAATTAAAATTTCCCCCAATTTTCGTTTTAAAAATTATTTGGGGAGGGTTGGGTCTTTTTTAAAATAAAAGGGAGACAAAGCAGGGAAAGTTGTGAAAGCAATAACCTACACATGTTTTGGAAAAAAAATAAAAAAACTTAAATAAAAAATGCGCGTGGACCGAAGAAGGGGGGTTACATTAGGCCTGTGGGTTATAACCTTGAAAATTTAAAAAAACCTTGCAGAGTTGCGGACTTTTGAAAAAGAAACGGCGAGATAGGCGCTTGTTGGGTTTTTGGGCCAAAAAATGGTGATTTTTAAACGTAAAGAGGTTGCCGACAGCAAAAAATTTCCCAAATAGAAAACGGCAATTGAGGCCCAAAAAATGTTGGCCAGTTTAAAAATAAAATAGTTTTTGAAAACCTACCCCAAATGGCACTTGGAAACCCTATTTAGAATGGGAAAAAAAATTTGAAATTTATAAACCATTTACATATTTTTCCGTCAAAAAAAATTTTGAAAAGATTAATTGGCCCTTTACATGTAAGTTTTATGCCGGGGGAAAAATGCGGGGAAGAAATTGAAATAACGCCCTTGGGAAAAAGCAGACATCTCCCCCAGAAGAGAAAAAATTGTAAAAAAAGTTTTACAAAATTACAGTTTTTCCCAAACAGAAAATTAGGAGACACGTTCACAATGAAAATTTTAAATTTCTGTCTTAAAAGTGGAGAGGGATGGGGTTGTGGGCGTTTGTGAGTACTTTTAAAGGGAATTCAATTGCGGCCCCAAAAAATTTGAGTTGAAAATTAAAGTTACCCTTTGTCTTCTTTTAAAAATGAGGAATTTAAGGGCATAACAAAAGCAACAAAAACAATATTGTTAAAAAGAAACAAACTCAGTTTAAATTTGGGTTTAAATTACACATTTAGGCCTCTTTGGGTTTTTTTACTAAACAGTTTTGACGGAGAGTATGATAAAATAAAAAACTGGAAAATTTGATTAAATTTTGTTATAAACTATGGGGCAGTTAAAAAATTTTTGACAAAAACCCCTCAGTCATTGATTTGTGGGCCGCTGGTTGTGGGAAAAAAAATATTTTCCCCGCCTGTTACAAAAAGTTTATCTTATAATTTTAATCTTGTGGTTTTTGTCCAACCTAAATGGCAAAGCAATTGATAAAGGTTTTTAGGCAATGATGCAATTTTAGTTGACCTAGAAAACTGAGTGGAGTTTTAGAACGTTTTTTAGAGTTTTAAGGAACGCAGACCTTTTATTATAGGCTTTCACCCCGAAAGGACCCTGTTTAAAAAGAAAACACTTTGTCGAAAACTTTCTTTCGCGGAAGAAAGTAGGATAAGGTTGTGGATTTTTTTGCCAAAATATAACTCGGTTTTTTTAAAAAACTTTAGAGAACCGTTAAAACGTAGTTCTATTTCACATGAAAGACAGAATATTTTTAAGAATTTTTGGGGAAAAAGGGATGTTATTGAAAATGATCAGGAAAAAAATGATTAAAAAAAATGAAATTTAAAAAGTTTGAAATTAGTTTAAAAACGGGTAACCCCGCAAGTATGTTTGTTTGTAAGGCGTTATTTTTTGGGGTTTTTGAAGTCTTTAATTTTCAGGAAAACAGTAAATGGATTCTAGGTCACTTTCGCCCGAAAACTTTGGGGGAGG
>CM031614.1:38285923-38288423 GCA_018398815.1 Conus ventricosus
TGGCCCAAGACATAAGCGCTATTTCATTTCAGAGTTAGACAAGAGACCGATGTATTTCATCATATGTGATCACGTAATGGATAGTGTGTGTGTGTGTGTGTGTGTGTGTGTGTGTGTGTGTGTGTGTGTGATTTTATTTTGGATTTTTTTTTATTTTTTAGCGCATTTATTTCTTCATTTGCTTCTTTCTTTCTTTCTTTTCTTACGTCAGTCAGTCAGTCAGTCAGTCAGTCAGTCAGTTATTCATTTATTCATTTATATCCTGAGATACCACCAGTTTTCTGGGCTGCTTCAAATTTGTATTTCTTATCATTAGTTTTCATAGATGGATAGAGAGACAGAGAGATAAATGTACTGATAGATATACTGATTGATAGATAGATAGATATAATAGCGATAGAAATAAGATGGGAAATGACAGGGTCGAATCGCTGTAATAGAAGGGCGTGGCCATTCAAAACAACTGCCGTATCACCGTTCAAAACAGGGAAGTAGCCATTCGCCGCAGGACGATCCGAATCTTCCCCGAGGTGTGTGTGTGTGGCAACTCACGTTCTGACTCCTACATGCGCCTGATCAGTCTGTTTATAGTATGATTAATATGATTTGCTGTTTGGGTGTGTGTGGGTGGGTGTGCGCGCGCGCATGTGTGCGTGTGCGCGCGCGCTCGCGTGTGTGGAGATAGGGCAAAGGGAGCATCATAGTTTGTACTTTACCCTCAAGACGAGGGGTCTGTTGAGAGAGCGTGCGCCCACATGAGTGCATGTTGCCTAAACGCACGTGTGTGTGGTGTGTGTGTGTGTGTGTGTGTGTGTGTGTGTGTGTGAGAGGGAGAGAGATTGATTCTGTCTTTCCCTTCCCTTTCACATTCAGGAATGCTGAGGTTATTGTGGATGCATCCGTAACGGCAGCTTGAGCGGTCATGCATAAAGTTGAAAACCAGCCAAGCGTATCGTCGGAAAGATGATATTCACTTGAGAGACGCCTCCCGGTACGCTTTTGCAACGTGAACGGAGGGTACCTTCCAACCTCCCAACGAAGGTGCTAAATCACAAGACGCTGAGACTAACGATTATCATTCTAAATCTAAAAAGGCATGGAATGCGGTCTTGTTTGATGTTCCCTTTCAGTATTTTTACCGTCTCGGGCCTCTCTTCTGTCGCATCAGACTCCCGGGGAACAGTTGTGAAAACGAGAGTGTGAGGGAGGGAAATGTATGAGGGGAAGAGAATAGGAGGGCGAGGTAGATTAGAAAGAAGGCCAGAAGGCCAGGGTGAGGAGGGAAGGGAGGAGCGACGAAACGAGGGGGAGGAAGTGAAAAATATGGATTGGAGGGAAAGGGGGGGGGGGGGGGGGGGGGGGGGGCAGGACGGGGGCGTTGTGGATGAGGGAGGGCTAGATGAACACAAAAACAAAAAAAAAAAAAAACGGAAAGAACGAACGAGCGTACACATTAGAACTTTATAAAATGGCATTTTTAGAAATACCTGAAAAGGAATCCAGAGGAATCTGAAGCTTCTATATATACGTTTTTATCTCCGGCTCTTGCCCTCGCATGTTGTGTCTTTTACATTTGCACCGTTTCAGTTTCTAGACAAGTTATAGTCGATCGTTTAAATCCAGATTCTTACTGTTCCCATTACTGATTGTTCAGTTTTGCTTTGGGGAGACGTGTTTCATAAGGCTCTACCCGATTTCTGGGAGTTCCATCCTGTTCGTGTGTGTTGTGTGGGGGGGGGGGGGGGGGGGATGCTTCTCATCAGCAGGTAATCAGGATCCAACAGCAAGCCTGATGAGGTCCAAATAGACTGAAACTGCTGTCAATTGCTGGTCCACTGAAACTGCTGTCAATTGCTGGTCCTGCTGACATGCACTTTGGAAGAACCCTCAGGCAAGCAGAGCTCTCGCTGTGGAAGAATTCCTTTTCGAGCCCCTTTAACTTTAAATGCTGGTCTACCTTATGAAATAGTATGTATCACTGAAATGTCCTTTGACATTTACATTACCCCTAGTGTGTACTACTGAAAGGGCCATTGACGTTTGCATTACCCCTAGTATATATTACTGAAATGGCCTTTGACGTTTGCATTACCCCTAGTGTGTATTACTGAAATGGCCTTTGACGTTTGCATTGCCCCTAGTATGTATTACTGAAATGGCCTTTGACGTTTTCATTGCCCCTAGTATGTATTACTGAAATGGCCTTTGACGTTTGCGTTAGCCCTAGTATGTATTACTGAAATGGCCTTTGACGTTTGCGTTAGCCCTAGTATGTATTACTGAAATGGCCTTTGACGTTTGCGTTAGCCCTAGTATGTACTACTCAGTACTGAAATGGCCTTTGACGTTTGTGTTCGCCCTTGTATGTACTACTGAAATGGCCTTTGACGTTTGCGTCACCCTTAGTAGGTATAACTGAAATGGCCTTTGACATTTGCATCACCCTTAGTATGTATTACTGAAATGGCCTTTAACGTTTGCATTACTCCTAGTATGTATT
>CM031614.1:38290923-38293423 GCA_018398815.1 Conus ventricosus
TATTTAGAGGTTCATTCATCCTTCGATGTATTCATTCAACGATTCATAATTTATCCGTAATCATTTAGTCATGTATTTATCCCATCCATGTACTCATTCAGTCGTGCAGTCATCTTTACCCGGTCATTCTTTCAGTCTCGCATTAATCCATATTTTCTTTCAGTCAGCCATTCATCAACGGGTCCTTCTTTATGCATTCATCCATTCGTGTATACATTCAATCATGTACCCATCTTGCTGTATATTCGTTCAGTCGTTCACCTATCCATTCAGTCATTCAGTCGCTCACGTATTCGTTCAATCGTTTAGCTGTCCACTCATTCATTTAATCATTCACGTATACATCCATTCAGTCATTCATCCATCCATTCAGTCATTCATTCATTCATCAACCCAAATGTCTCATTCTTTAACCAACATTTGATCGCCGCTAGTCGGTCACTTGTACTTAAGTAGTAATATCATTCAATCGTTCAGTTCTTATCGTCTGTTGACAGGGATGAGATGAGGGGGGACGAAGACCCATACAGGCGCGGGGCTCGAAATGGAGGTGGTCGTCCTGCCAGTGAGCGCTTTAGCAATGACCACTTGGCAGGTGAGGGAGGGAGAGAGAGAGAGGATGGACTTGGATGGAGAGGAAGTGCGCGCGCACGTGTGTGTATGTGTGCGTGTGTGTGTGTGACGAGATAGATAGTTATTAATACATTTTTAGAAACGTTTTCATCATTCTTCTTCTTTTTTGCCCCCCCCCCCCCCCCTCATCCCACCTTACCCCGTCCTCCTCCCCCCCCCCCCCCCCCCCCCCCCCCGCCCCACCATAACATTGTTCTTTCTGTCAATTTCATTGAAAAATTATCTTTCTTTAGCGCTCCATTCGCCTTTATGTTTTCCACACAGTTCTGTCTGTCTTTCTATATCTCCGCAGCTTTCTCTGTCTCTCATCTCCGTCTGTCTGCCACTGTCTGTCAGTCTGTCTGTCTCTGCATGTTTGTCAGTCTGCCTCTTTCTCTCTCTCTCTCTCTCTCTCTCTCTCCTCTCTCTCTCTCTCTCTCTCTCTCTCTCTCTCTCTCTCTCACAATCACACACACACACACACACACACACACACACACACACACACACACACACACACACACACACACACAATCACACACACACACACAATCACACACACACTCTCTCTCTCTCTCTCTCCTCTCTCTCTCTCTCTCTCTCTCTCTCTCTCTCTCTCTCTCTCTCTCTATCTCTCTCTCTCTCACACACACACACACACACACACACACACACACACACACACACACACACACACGTAAGCGTGCGTGATCTGCAACATAAATGAAATCACCTATGAATGAAATGGCGGGAGGAGAGAGAGAGAGAGGGTGGGGGAAGGGGGGGGGGATGCAGGGAAGGAAGTCAGTGGAGCGGCGCAACGTCACAACGTCTCTGACTGCGCTTCCGTGCTGCTCCAATCATGCATTTTGTTCGTCAACGTCAACGTCAGAGGTGAGATTTACGTCCTAGTTGGCAAGGAGGCCCTGAAGGACAAGCTGTCAAAGTGTTCAACAGCGCTGTTGGCTTTGCTTCAGAGAAACCATGGGTGAGAGGGAGGAGAAGGAGGTCGTGAGTGGAGGGGAGAGAGAGAGCGAGAGAGAGACAGAGAGAGGGGGGCGGAGTGGGTGGGTGTAATGCCTTGATCGTTGTGATGTCACCGACGACGCGACCCGTTCTTGGCAGAACTCTTAACCCTTGTTTAGTAGGCTCTGTGGCCTGGAAGACTGTGCCAGACTGAGAGATCGCGTGCGGAACCGGACATGCCGTGCTTAATTGTCTTTGAAGCGAGGCGCGTTTCCCTCCTGCGTCCCCCCCCCCCCCCTCTCCCCACCCCTCGTCACATGGAACCCGTTACAGCTGAAGACGGGGGACACGTACGGGACACAGTTCGGAGCAGATCACACTGATGCCTTATGAGATACGACGGTGAACAACCACACAGGAGACTCCGCCAATGGGGTCGATGCGATGTCGTGTCCCGATAAACTGCGGACTGTTTCACTTAGGTCTCGGTGGTGGTGGCTAGGGGTTGGAGCGCTCCAGGAGAGAATGGTTACTGATCTTGTCAGTGATCGGGGTTTTCATTTCTCTCTCTCTCTCTCTCTCTCTCTCTCTCTCTCTCTCTCTCTCTCTCTCTCTCTCTCTCTCTCTCTCTCTCTCTCTCTCTCTCTCGCTCTCTGTGTGTTGTTGTTGTTGTTGGGTGTTGTTATTGTTGTCGTCGGGCGCCGGCCTCTTCTACATCTCCCTCCCCCTCCTCCCCCCCCGTTGCTCCTTCTCAATCAAGTTTCATGTCCATCTTCATCTTCTTCATCATCTTTTTGTTGGTGTTCTTCTTCTTCAGTTTCACGTCTTTTCACCAACAACGATGGCAAAAGATTGCATGCGCGCGCTCCCGCGAAGTGTGTGTGTGTGTGTGCGCGCGCGCACGTGTGTGTGTGTGTGTGTG
>CM031614.1:38298423-38301096 GCA_018398815.1 Conus ventricosus
TCCGCCCCGCCTCTCTTTGTTTGTTTGTTTGTTTGTTTTATTGACTAACAGGGTAAGACCTATCGATCTGCCCGCAGAGTAGCCAATCAAGACGTATTGATCCTTGACATAATGAATAAACCAAGAGATACCGATTGGCCTAGGTGACGTGGAGAGACTGGAGAAGAAAAAGAGGTGTTCCGTGTAAGGCTGTCCTCGTAACCGCGTGTGTGTGTGTGCGCGCGCACAAGCGTGCATGCATGCGTGCGAGCGTGTGTGTGTGTGTTGTGTGCGTGCTTGTGTGTGTGTGTTGTGCGCGCTTGCTTGCGTGTGTGTGTGTGTGTGTGTGTGTGTAATGCATGTGCACTAATTATATGAATGTACTGAGCGCGCATGAGCGTTTGTAAATGTTTGCGCGCGCGTGTGCATGCGTGGGTGGGTGCATGCGTGCGTTAATGTGTGTGTGTGTGTGTGTGGTGTGTGTGTGTGTGTGTGTGTGTGTGGTTCGAGCGTCCGTGTTTGTGTCTGTGAGTGAGTGAGCACGCACGCACGCGCTTAAATGTATGCGAGCGTGCATGTTTTGTCAATCGCACAGGTGGCGGCCGCATCTGTTACACCTTCAGGACGCACCTAGCTGTCTACCGTAACTCCTTCAGGGTTGCCGGAGTCGAGTGTCCTTTTCAAGGTTGAGTGTGATCTGACCCCCGCCGTGTGTCTCTCAAGGGCATCCTGGTGCAGGCCGCCCTAGAACAGGTGTTTGCTGGTCCTATGGGTAAATGCCACACAAAAGCAGTGGATCAATTTTTTAAATAGTCTGTGCGTATGAGGACGCAGTGTTGTTGTACCCCGTTCTCAGTCTGAACCAGTTGACCTGATCAGCTCGGTGGAATGGAGATCGTGATGGCCGTCGTTCATATACGTTCATGATCAGCCTGAAAAGTTGGGTTGTACGAGTTCTGTTAAGACTCAGAACACGAGCACGCATGCACGCACGCACGCATGCACACACGCACGTACGCACGCTTTCACACACACACACACACACACACACACACACACACACACACACACACACACACACACTCTCTCTCTCTCCTCTCTCTCTCTCTCTCTCCTCTCATCTCTCTCTCTCTCTCTCTCTCCTCTCTCTCCTCTCTCTCTCTCTCTCCTCTTCTCACCCGCGGTTACGAGGACAGCCCTACACGGAACATCTGTTCTTCTCCAGTCTCCCCACGTCACCAAAAGACACCTCTCAGAAAAGAGGAGTGGGGGTGGGGAGTTGGGGCTGGGGTTAAAGAAAAGAAAGCAGAAAAAGACAACAGATGACAAATAAAGAAAAGAGACAGACAGACAGGCAGAAACAAGGAAAGAAAGAAAGAAGAAAAGCAGGAAAGAAAAAAAAAAAGGCACTCGTATTTTATGAATGTAATGGATGTTAAGAAGTAGCTTAATAACTGAAGTGTGTGCGTTTTCTGTTCTGCAGAATATTCTCTTCGAGCCTACACGTCTTTGATGCATACATTAACATAGGCTCTACCTGTGCATTTTACAACCTCAAAAAAAAAAAAGAGAGATAAATGTTGAGTTGGTTATTTGTTTATCCATAGATCTTAGAATTCTGATCACATTTTTTTTTTTACCTTTCAGATACATTACAGACGACCGGGCATTAGACTTAAACCTCGTTGTAAAATAGCTTTCCGAAGTATTTGTATGGATTAATTACCTTGCTTAAGCTTTAGCACAAGCCTATTTTCTTCTTTGAGACACGTGACCAACCATGCGAAACATAATATTTGTCTTACTTATCTAGATTAACCGTTACCTGCAGTTTGTCAGCCTCCAACTTCAAAACTTCAAGCTGATTCAGTGAGCCAGTAGCATTTCTACGGACCAAGACGTTAGCAACGGCAATCAGAACATACGTTTTTCCAACAGTTCCAAGGATTATTGTATACCACATGTATCCTTTCTTGGCGTTTCAATGGCTGATTCATTTATTTAAAAACAAAAGCAAGCGCTTAAGCGTCTGAGGACTCAGAAGGGAACCTTGTTTCACGCCACAACGACATGAATAGGAGCCGGAATCAGCACCGTTTACGAACACATGCGCTTACTGACTAGTATGCCGTGAAGGGCCATGTACAAATTCCCATTGACGCCAGTTTTGTCAGGACGTGCCGTTTTACATTTCTGTTCACCGAGTCAAAGGCTTTTCTGATAGTCCTCAAAAGTGATGTTCAGTTTTGTGATCTTCATGGGGTACTTTCGATCCTTACTAAAGAGTACGGAGTGAAAATGGGGTCTTTGTCGATGTTCCATGCTGAATCCTGCTCGATATTCTACTATATCTTGATCTCATTCTGCCCAAATTGTCAACCTTTCTTTCAGAATCTGAGTAAAAACTTCACTAATCACACTTGGTTACACACACACACACACACACACACACACACACACACACACACACACACACACACACACATTTTTTAAAGTCGATACAGTAATTGATTTAGACCACTCCCTTAGAAAATTAATATTCAATAATCAATTGATTATTTCAGTGAAACCAAAAATTTGAGAACGGATTCATTTATGTGTTTGATTGTTTAAGAATTTAAAAATCTGATTCAGTTCTATGTCTGACACTGGATTTCACTTCTTCTGTTGGTGGTGGTATTCCGACTCGCGTTA
>CM031614.1:38310345-38346762 GCA_018398815.1 Conus ventricosus
ACAACATTAGACCGTTATGCCTTCCCCCCAGACATATGCATGAATACCACTTACAATCTGCCATCTATACAAGACAAATCTATATGTAGAAACAGCCTCTATTCAAATTCGTGTGTGTGTGTACGTGTGTGTGGTGTGGTGTACATACATGCGTGTTTGTGTGTACGTACATGTGTGTGTACGTATGTGCATGTGTGTGTGTGTGTGTGTGTGTGTGTGTGTGTGTGTGTGTGTGGTGTGTGTGTGTGAGTGTGAGTGTGTGTGTAAGTGTTTGTGTGCGTGCGCTGACATCAGCGTGTCTTCACCCTTCATATCAAAGAAAGCTCTCTTCTTACAACTTTACATAGCATTACATATCAACCTTCAAACAATTCTGAAAGGCATGAAGGCATAAAATCATACCCTCTAAATACCAGTTGACATAATTCTATGGATTTGCAGAGGTAGTGAGCTCTTAGTTGTGACAAATCAAAACATACATACGGTCACATACAAAACCTTCCACCGCAACACAAAATAAACACACAAACAAAAACCTGGGGACTGCAGCGACTACAGAGAATGAAGATGCAAAAATATCTATTCTCACTTCATTTTCTTCATAGCCATATTCATATTATTAACATGATAAATGTTCTCAACAAATGTGATTATCACATAAATTATGCACATACAAACAGTTACTTACCATAAATCTCCCCACCCTAAAGCATACACACACACACACACACACACACACACACACACACACACACACACACACACACACACACACTCTGTCTCTCTCTCTCCCTCTCTCTCTTTCATGAAAATACATAACCACATGCGGTTCCCCACAAATTCACTCATGCGAACACCACAGACACACCGACACATAAGTGAAAGTGTGCAATTACTCAGCCTTTCCCACCCATTTATAAGCACAAAATTAACCCACCTTGAACCCCCCCCCCCCCCCCCCCCCCCCCACACACACACACATTCATCCAGCTGCACATAATGACATCCACACAAGCCTACCAAGAGACAGTTACAGACAGACACAATTATACACATACAGTTACACACACACACACACACACACACACACACACACACACACACACACACACACACACACACACAGATAGACCAACAACCACACACACAGACAGACACACACACACACCAAGAAACACAAAGAAAAAGACTCACCCACCAAGAAGCACGCACATATGCACACACACGTGCGGATCTACTCATGCACAAGTGCGCGCATGAATGCAGGTGCGCATGCTCCCACAGACACGCACACAGACACACACACACACCCCTATGGGATTCTTATGGCAAAGTCAGTGTCTGAGAGTCTGCTGTGCTGCATACACATGCGCACACGCGCGTGCACACACACACACACACACACACACACACACACACACACACACACGAGTACAGACTCACCCATACATGCCCTTGAACAGATCACCCACAGTCTACATATATCCATCACCAAAAAAAGCATCCAACTTCTCTCACCGATAGTTTCGTGGAATCCACCAAAATCATATGGATCTCGATTGCTGCTGCCCGGAGGTTCTGGAGCAGGGCCGGAGGCGGTGGAGGAATCTTGTACCTGAAAAAACACAGGTAACCATTGCTGTCTGTTAAATACATGTATTTCTTTCATAATGAATGCACACTGCAAAACAATGAACTGACGTGATGCTGTGAATGGGCTGAGCTGTGCCTTGAAGCCAATCATAGCTCACAGCCCTGAAGCCAATCATAGCTCACCGAGTACTACACCTACAGTTTGGTACAGAATGGTTCACTGCTGTAAGCATAGTACAGTACAGACAGCTTAGCAATAACTACAGCCAGCAAGCACAGAATGACAAAAACAGCACAGTGTGGTTCAGACAGTACAAAATAAATAGTACAAGACAATGTACAGAACAAGACAGTACAATCAGAAACATCAGTACACACAGCACATCCACAACAGTTCTGTAGGCATACAAGACAATGAACTCCATGAAGTACGGTATAACGTGATGTATATTATAGTATGACCATGTAGAATACAATGCAGTACAAAATGGTACTGAGGGCAGGGCAATACTGTAGATTTAGCACAGCGTGAAACAGTCCAGAATGACTTTGGTATGGTAGGCTTACCACATCACAGAACAGTACAGAACAATTCGGGTACAGTAGATTTAGCACAGGATAAAACGCTGAAGAAAGACTTTTGTACAGTACACTAAAGGCAGTGCAGATCAGTGTTGGTCAAGTAGATTTAAAACACCACACACACACACACACAGAATAAAAACAAAACCATGTTCAACCATACACAGATGTGCCTGTACACACACACACACACAGAATAAAAACAAAACTATGTTTAACCACACACACATGTGCCTGTACACACACACACACAAACACACACTGTGTGTATATTCACTTTACTGTCGATTCAAGACAATGACAAACACATAAAACAAGAGAAGTGACTGCTTGGCAGTTTTACTACTTATGAACACATGGAAAAGGCCATCACTCCCCAAGTGGCAACCAAATCCACTGAATCATTGGAGAAACTATGGAGTGATCCTTATATTAATGGCCACACATACAGATTGGCCAGACAAAGTGCTGCACTGTCAGAACCCATCTCTTTCCACCAGAAGATGCACAAAAGCCTTACAAACCATCTAGTCCACCCTACTGTCTCTAGTGTTTGGGGATCTACAGAAATACCGTCTTTTACTAAGGCTAGTCGATGACAGAAGGAAGGATGATGTGAATAGACTACCTGTTTTTTGTTTGTTTGTTTTCAAAACAGCACACAAATTTAAGTTTATTAATGAACGGAATACTAGAATAGGACTCTTTACAGAAAACCCTGCATCAGAAACTGCTGATATAGTCAGCCTATGTCCCTCAGTTTCCGACTCCTTTCACATATGAAAAGGCCCATCCCAAAGAAGTCGTTCCACAAATTGAGAGCATCCTCAAAAATTATCATTTTTCTTTGAAATGGCTATTCTATGATAAAAAAAATCTGATACAGCTATGGGCACACCCACAGCCCCCACTGAGACCAGTCTCATCATGGGCTGGCCGGATAATATGTCCCATTAGGACATCAATAGAATTGATCCAAACTGTTAGAAAATGTCCATAAATGCTTTATACACATACATGTTACAAACGCATCAGAATCAATCACTCAATCTTTCTTTCTCTTAATAAATACACAAACTAATCAATCAATCTCTCTTTCCATTTATACACAAACTAATACATCACAATTTCTCTACGAGACTCCCTCTCTCTCCCCCTCACAAATACACACACACAAACACACATGTACATATAAAACCCACAAGAATCAATCTCTCTAACTCACTCTCTCTTGATAAATTCACACATACTAACATATCACAATTTCTCTATGAGACTCTCTCTTCCTCTCTCTCTCTCTCAAACACAAACACATACACACGCACACAAAATCATGTTCAAACAAATCTCATCACGTGTTCATTTCATATACAACCTTTCAACCACTCCACCCTACCCACCAGGCCATAGCTGGCCGCAACCTTCAGCATCCAGAACTTTTACTTTTTTTTGAACTTTTTAGCAAGCTGAAGGCGGACGGTTACAACATTACTCTTGCTTGGGTTCCGGGCCATGTTGGCATCGGCGGGAACGAAATGGTTGATCGTTTAGCCAAGAACGCCACAAGAGAGAAACTGTCCAACACTTATATCCCCTGCTCAGATGTGAAACCCAAAATTAACGATTATGTGAGAGACCTCTGGCAGGAGGATTGGAACACACAGACGAATAACAAACTCTTTCAGATCCGTCCAAACCTTAAGGACTTCCTCCCATCTACATCGGTGGTCGTAAAGAGGAAACGGTTCTGTGCCGGCTGCACACCGGCCATTCGTATTTTACCCATTCTTACCTTTTAAAGAGTGAAGAAGCTCCGTGGTGCATTCCATGTCATGCGCCACTCACAATGAAACATGTACTTTTAGAGTGTTGGGACTTGCACGATGTGAGACACAAACATTTTACAGCGGAGTCCATGAAGATCCTGTTCAGGGATGTCCCGCCTGATGTGATCCTTGAGTTTTTGAGAGAGATTAACATTTTTCATCTGATTTAAGATTTTACGGCAGAAAGATTTTTAACAAAGTTTCTGGTGCGTTTGTAGACGATGTCATTTAATGAGATGTATGAAAGTGTTTTTTTTTTATTTTTATTTTTTTTTATTTTTTTTTTATATGACTGGTGAGTTGATTTTAACGTGGTGACAGCCCTGATATGGCCCTTTGCGGTCGCTGGGCTATAAGCAACATTATCTTATCTTATCTACCCTACCCACCTACCGATCCCACTACACAAACATAATTAGTCATCCTTGTGGGGAAAAAGGAGTTCAATGGGAGCACCTGCATTAAACCCTGCACCCTGGTGTCAAAGGGCTATGGAAACAAAGGGCACCTGCATGGGAAAGTCTGTATACATCGGGAGGTATTGAGGTCGGAAATAAAGCTTTGACAACTTGGTGGCCGTTTCTTTTTTTCTCTTCTTTTCCTCTTTCCAGTCTTGTTCTTCTAGACTACTTCTTGTGGGTGCTTTCACGATATACTAAAAGAAAAAAAAAAATCAATTCTGAATTGAATTTGGGCATACTTTAGAATTTTTAAAATTATGTAATGTTTGGCAACTACTTAAGACACACACACATACACGTACACTCACTGACACACACAATCTCTCTCTTGCTCTCAATATCTCTCTGTAACAAAAAAGATTATTTAAAAAAAATCCTCCGTCTCGAAAACATGAGTGAGAGTGTGCATGCACGCACATGCACACACATACACAGACACACACACATGTAGACACACACATACACACGCGCCCGCGCGCGCGCGCGCACACACACACACACACACACACACATACATGCATAATTTTCAGGCACTTGAGATAAAGTATGACATCCTCAAACACAAATCACATACACCTAATGAGTTATATATACTTCTTTTTACCATCAAGTTCTCTCCCTCTTCTCTATCGTGTGTGTGTGTGTGTGTGTGTGTGTGTGTGTGTGTGTGTGTGTGTGTGTGTGTGTGTGTGCACATGTGTGCATTTTTTAAAGTATGCCTTCCTCCCTCACTCCCCCCCACTCTCTCTCTCTCTCTCTCTCTCTCTCTCTCTCTCTCTCTCTCTCTTCTCTCTCTCTCTCTCTCCTGTAAGCTTTTATGTCAAATTCAAACACATTTTGCATCCAAAATCACTATGCACACTGGTATTAACTTTAATTTAAAAAAAAACAACTTCACACAGCTTTAGTATTGATGATGAAAACAGGAATTAAAAAAGCAAACAGATTTTGTGGCAGGGTGGTGGGCAGGGGAGGAGGGGAGGAGAGACGGATCGGCACTGTATAAGAAGAGGACTGGGGAAGGGGTGTGGAGAGTGGGGTGGGGCTGGTGAATGTGTGAGACACAGACAGACAGACAGACAGACACAGCGAGAGAGAGAGAGAGAGAGAGAGAGAGAGAGAGAGAGAGAGAGAGAGAGGAAGGTATGCACAAAGGCATTGCAAGAGGTTGAAGGACACACCTGAGAGAGAGAGAGAGAGAGAGAGAGAGAGAGAGAGAGAGAGAGAGAGAGAGAGAGAGAGAGAGATGCACAGATAACAGGGGAAGGGAAGGGAAGGTGGAAATTCATACAGAGACTCTAAAAGACTCAAATCATTTACTGCGCTTTTAGCATGTAGCCTGCTCACAACAGCGAGTAATGTGATGGGCAGAATTCAAAATCGAGTGAATCAATCTTGATCTTTATGCGACTAAATAAAATTCTTCGCATGGAAACCGTCTTGCAGTAATGAAGCATTTGACTTGAAACGTATAACTATCAGTGAGCTACAGACATAGGTTTTGTTTCCACATACAATTTCTACAGTGTATCCAGAAAAGCATTTCCTTACTGACCAGCACAGAAACAGTCTTCTTTGTGATCTATGGTTTTTGCATTTTTTTCTTTCAAATATGTCATTATCTGCTGGTCAATATCACTTCCATGATCTTCCATCAGTATTCAGCTGTCTGTTGTGCTAACACTGACTCCTCCGTCTCTGTGAGTTGCGTTGTCCTCGGTATGCTGTATCGGTAGATCGTGTTCTGTGTGTTGTTTGTGTGATGTTTACTGGTACAGCGCAGCACACATCGCCTAAACCTCCTTCAGGCTCATCAACATGTTCATACATGTATTTTCAGAATCTCAGATCGCTGCCACTCTCTGTGTGCTTGTGTCAAATACTCGGCGTGCAGACTCACTATGTGGACATTTGTGCCAGCGCAGAAATTCGCATCGTTTTTGGATGTTTGAAACACTGATGTATTTTCTCTGTTATAAAATAAACTTGGAGGGGATGGGAGAAAAAGTACTGAAGGGAATGAAGATCAAGTTACCTTTGTTCTCGAGTCACTGAATTTCTGTGCGTCTTGGCCCTCCTTACCCTCCAGTCCCTGGACAGTCTACTTGTTTAGGACACTTTCTCCATCACACAACAGGGTCATTGTGAACTGGCCAAGGTGGCCGGCTTACTGGTTTCAGTCACAGCACAACTACACTGTGGTTCTCTCCACCTTCTTAATTTTCAGAAAAAGACTGTGACTTTTCCTGCATTAGGGTACTGAGGACCTAACGGGGACGGTAGACTATGCACAGCGAAGGGGACAATTTTCAGCTAATTTGACAAGCTTTTGGCTCTTGCTGGCAAGCCAAGCAAGGGAAGCTACATATATATATATATATATATTATATATATATATATATATATATAATATATATACATACATATATTGAATTATAAACAAAGCTTGCTCTTATGTCTTAGATTGAAGAAATAGGGGAGATACGCATTCATACCTGCAGTGGCAGATGATTCTGCCTGACTAACAGTATGTGCTTGAGTGGGTGGATGGGGAAAAAATAAAATAAATGCTTCTCAAAATGAGCCTTCAGCAAGCTTATATTCTCCAAGGGAGAGACATCCTCCAATAGGGAGGGAAACTCACTAACATATAACTCCTGGTCATATACCGATATTTCGAAACTTGGTGGTTTCTCCTCAGTGACCGCGGAAAGTGGTAATTTGACTCCTCTGCCTTTTCCGTTTTAAGAAGAATGCAATCCCAGAAAAGGCTGGTGTGCAATACCGTAGTATGTTTGTTGAGTTTTCAAAAAACCAACCAAAGGTCCCATCTAAGAAGCAAAAGAAAATCATAAAAGAGCAAAACAAACTACATTTTCTTGTGAAAAATAGAAAATATAAAAAGATATCCTCTAAGACACAAGTGCTGAGGCCAGTTCTTGGAATGAATCCGCAAGGGACTAAAATACAACAAACTAATAAATTCCAAGGATAGTACTGAGCACCGTTCCAGCAACTTACAGAGCAGCTTGGTGTTGCAATGACTGCAAGAAATATTGAATTATAAACAAAGCTTGCTCTTATGTCTTAGATTGAAGAAATAGGGGGAGATACGCATTCATACCTGCAGTGGCAGATGATTCATATATATATAGAGAGAGAAAGAGAGAGAGAGAAAGAGAGAGAGAGAGAAGAGAGAGTGATACAGACATGTTGAGGGAATGGTGGGTGCAGAGAGAGAGAGAGAGAGAGAGAGAGAGAGAGAGAGAGAGAAGAGAGAGAGAGAGCAAAGTGCTCTTTTAACCCAGTTTTTGTGCATGTAGACATACACGTCTGCAAGCGTGCACACATGTGTGCAGATGCGTGAATGTCAAAGCACGTGTATGTGCACATGCATGCGATGTGCACACACATACTTACATGTGCATTGTGTGCACATATGTGCATGTGCCTATGCGTGCTTTAGAACAGTGCATGCGGAGAATTTCTAACCAGGCTATAGACATGTGCAAGTGCATGTAGACTGTAATGCCAACACCTTGTGAGTAATGGATGCACGCGCCTTTTTTGGACAGTTGTGGGCTTGCCTGCTTGCATGAGCATGTCCATGCACCTCTGTACCGCATCTAGTTAAGATGTTTCCCCATCAACAAACTGGAGACGTGGCCACAATCACCGCCCCCTGTTCCACCCCCAAACCTCCACATCCCTTTCTTCCCCTCTTCACCACGAGTTTACCCCTCAACAAACTGGAAACGTGCGCACGCTTACCAAACTACGTCTACCCCCTCCCCCAATCCCCATCCCACTCCCCCCCCCCTCTACCCACCCCCACGTCTTCTGCCCTTTGGTTTTCCTTCCTTCCACTACTACATCTACATTCTCTTCCCACTCTCCCCTCGCTGTCTCACTCTTCTCGTCGTCTTCAAAGACGTAAAGCTTGCGTCAGAAGAGGTGGGTGTTTTGAGAGAGAGAGAGAGGGGGGGGGGGGGGGGGGGCTTTTCGATGCGTACGTATCCAACAATGAAAGCGATGACGTGAAACATGGGTGTGTCCGTCAGCCTGCGAAAGAAGTTGAGGTCTCTCCTCTCCCCCCCCCCCCCCCCCCCCCCCCCCCCCCCCCCCCCATCAGTTCAACACCGCAGGTTCGTTCGTCCGAGTATGAAGAGTGTTGAAAACCAGAAGGGTGGAGGGGAAGCGGGTGTTTAAGGGCAGGCGACAATGAAAGAATGGAAAAGGCCGGGAGGAGGTGGGGGAAGGAGATACAAATGGTAGGAAGTAAAGTGGAAAAAAAAACCCACAAAAAACGAACGATAGATTTTTTTTTTCAACAGCTTAAAAAAACCCACAAACAAAAAAAAAAAGGCGAAAAACAGGAGGTTCTGTTTATAATGCAAAACTAGTTAACTGGCTAACACGGAAAACTGGAAGTTTTGCATTGGAAAGTATCCAGCATTTAAAAGAGAGAGAGAGGAGAGAGGAGAGAGAGAGAGAGAGAGAGAGAGAGAGAGAGAGGAGAGAGGGTAATTTGGAAGAAACATGCAGAGAAAACGTATTCCCCCAACCCCTTCCCACCCCTACCCTGCTCTCTCTCTCTCTCTCTCTCTCTCTCTCTCTCTCTCTCTCTCTCTCTCTCTCTCTCTCTCTCCTCTCACACACACACACACACACACACACACACACAAGTCAGAAACAGCCCAGCAGGTGTATTTTACATTCACCGAGATGTCCCAAGGGTGGGGACGGCGTGAAGCATGGGCGTATACCTATGCACGAACTGGATGGTAAACTGAAAACTCTCAGTTCAGCGCCACTGGGCAAACTTAATTGTCTTTGTAGTGTAGGGAAGTCAAAACATAACAAAAAAGTAAGGAGGCGAGACAGGAAAAAAAAAAATCACTGATGCAAGGAAGGTGGAAGATAGCGAACGAAGAAAGGAATGACAGAAGGAATGGAAGTCAAGCCCTGAAGCCCATTTGGAAGGGGGGGGGGGGGGGGGGAAGTAAAAAATAATACATCCCCCTTTTAATGGAATAAATAAAATAAAATAATACCCCCCCCCCCCCCCTTGTTTTACAGAGCTCTTCCACAAAAACAAATGAAGGAAAGAAAAAGAGACAGACAGCACTCCCAATGAAACACCTTATTGGCGGGTTTCGTTTAACTGGCACACATCTGATAAAAACAGAAGAATGAAGAAAGTACACGGCGAAGGGGGAAGACTGAAAGAAAGGAAGAATATAAATCTCCCCGACCCAGCCTTCAATAAGACTACATAATTGGAGGATTTCATTGAATTTACAGTATCTCACAGTGACTGCGAACAATTAACAGTCCTATGGGGAAATGAATGAACCGAGAGTCCCGTCTTTTCAGCACTGCTTGGTAGATTGTCTCTTTGAAATGTAGGAGGGAAATATAAGCAAAACAAAACTGATGACTTTAAAAAAAAAAAAAAAAAATTAAGAGAAAGAAGTTTAAACCAGCCAGAAGCTGCATGAAATAACGGAAAGATGAAAGTAAAAGTAACCTAGGATGACGGGAACAGAAAGGAACGAAAGAAAGGGACGGAAAAAAAGCCTTCTCAATGAAAATGAGAATCATTGCTTAAGTTTCAAGTATCTGACGAAAAACAAACAAACGAGGCCAAAAGGAATCATGGCGGAGGGAAAGAAAGAAGGGAAGTAAGTAACCCCTCCCCCCCCCCCACTTCCTGAAACACACAACCAGCAACTCGGGCGATTTGACAGGTGTCCAGCAGCGAATGTGACAATGAACGATGCGTGTCCGACAGCTTGGGAGGTGAACTGCAAAAGAGTGTCAATTGTACCACCCTCGTCTTATACCCCCCCCCCCCCCCCCCCCCCTCGTCTACCACCATCCCTCTTCTCTTTGAAAGCTGAAACCTGGAAGGAGGTTTTTAACAGAAATTTAGTGGTATATAGTGGCGAAAAGTGGATGTGTCTGTGTCGTTAAGAGGTACATTAAGGGCCCTGTTCCTTCGGCATTGCTTTTTTCCTGTGTCTTCATATCTGTGAGGGAAAGGGTTCACTAGAAAGTAAGGAGATGAAAGAAACGATAGAGGGAAACAGAAAAAAAAACGACGGAAGGATGGAACAAAGAAGGAAAGAAAACGTAAGTACAAACAAAACAGCTGGCTGCTGCCATAACCGTTGTATGAGATAAACAAACGTTTACCAAAAGCCAAAAAGTGTGTTGTGTGTGTGGGGGGGGGGGGGGGGGCATTGCGCAACAAAAGTTCCATGGGACATGTTAAGACGAGCAACATACTTTTCTATTTCACATCTGGCTTTTAAAAACACTATAAAGATCTGAACCGATGGTGTGTGTGTGTGTGATTTTTCTCCATATGTACATTCATAAATATAAAATTTGGTGAGTAGCATGATTAGGTAAAACGCTCTATCCGATCTGAAGTTACAGTCACAACCGAAAAGGGCAATGCATTCGTCAAGCAATCGACTCATAAAGATTCCTTATCTCGCTTGGAAAAAAGATTGTTGGATATCGGCGCGAATGGTGGGGAAACAGTGCGAGGCCACTGTCCCTCTTCTCTCTACTTGTTAACCCAACCAAACGCAGGAAAGAGGAAAAAGAGGGAGAGCACAACAGGAAGAATATAAACTTGCCCCCAACACCCCACTGTAGAAAACTAGAATGTTGTAAGATTTTACAGGACTACCTGCACAGGTATCCAACAGTGAATACAATTAACAAGGTGTGTCGGTTCGAGGGAGAAACGAATTCAAGATGATCCCGACAGTTCAGCAGTGCATGATGTAACTTGTCTTTGTAGAGTGGCAACAACCAATAATGTAAAAAATAAAAATAAAAAGAGAGAGAGAGAGAGAGAGAGAGAGAGAGAGAGAGAGAGAGAAGAAAAGAAAATATATAAGCATACAAGATAGTGAAAGAAAAATTACAGAAAGAGCGAAGAGATAAGAGGTAGGAATGTGCTCTTTATGAAAAGGTATTGCACAGGTATCCCACAGTGAAAGCGGCAACTGGGCGTGTGCGACTGATTAGGGGGTGAATTGGGGGTCCATCCCTTCAACATTGCTTTGAAACTCGAGTCTGAAGTGAGGAAACCCTACACCTTTCCCCCCTCCCATCCCCAACCACATACGGGCGCACACGCGCGCTCACACGCACGCTCACACACACACACACACGCACGCACGCGCGCGCGCGCGCGCACGCACGCACGCACGCACGCACGCACGCACGCACACACACACACACACCACACAGGCGAAAGAACGAATGAAAGAAGGGAGAAGGAAGGAAAACTGAGGATACAAAAAGAAGGAAGAAAGGAAAGAACACACACACACACACACACACACACACACACACACACACACACACACACACACACACACAGAAGGAGGGAATAACCCCAACCCCAACTCTCCCTTCGAAGGTAAAAAGGGACAACTGGAACCATAGTATCTAACATCGAAAATATAGAATGGAGAAGAGAAAGAAAGAAAAAAAAAGAAAAGAAAAAAGACAGAACACCCCCACCACCCCATCCCGCACACCTTCATTCGCCATAAAAAACGGACACTACAAAACAGCATTTTGCAGGTACTATAGAGCAGGTAATCCACTGGTGACGATGACATGTGGGTGTGTCCGTCCGACAAGGTAAGGAACGCGCAAGTCCAACATTCCTTTGCAACGGGGTTTCTAAGAGTCCAAAGGAGAAAAAAAAAATGTAAGCAAGCAAGGATGAAAAGAGTAACGGGGATGAAGAAAGCACAGAGGAACAACGGACAAAGAAAATAAACAAAACGACAATGCAGCTAAGGGGAAGGGGGTGTGGGGCACGGGGGAGGGGGTTAAGAGGGAGACAGAAGACACAAAGAGGTTGAAGGAAGGGGGAACGGAGGTTATCTAACACCGTCTTCATGCAACCCCCGTGAAGATGCAGAGCTGGAGAAGTTTGATTTTTCCCCCTGCCCCAACAAGTCAACCGGCTTACTGAACAAAAACAAATCCCACAACCTGGGCAGTTTTCACAAGCCTGAGATTTGAAAGCTTTCCCATCTCTTTAAAATATATCTTTTCATTTTCTATTTTTCAGTTTTTTTACATACTTTTTTTTTTTTTTACTTACTTTCTTCGCAAGAGACAACAAGCATCAACATTAGAACGAGTTCAACAGATCAGTGGGAAAATCCCGAGCATGCACTGCGCAGCGCTACGGACAGAAGGAAGACGGAATCAAATTCTTCAACGCAGACTGCAACACTCTGGGTCCATTTTACGCCATTTAACCCCTCCACACTCTTCTCACGGTTGCTTACTGGTTTGAAACCTTAATTCTTCAAGACTGGTGACGCTTTCGTATTGTCATACTGGAGCGAAAACTTCAGAGGCAATATGAACGAATATGGCGACGACAAGGCGTCTAACCCACAGACATAGAAAAACCTCGCAGGCGAACAAACCGGCCGGACAATTATCGACTACTGCCGTACACGTCATTATTATACGTCTAAAGCTAACCTGTCTGTGAAGCCAGCGGGATTATTCTGTTATCTGCTTTGTGTGCAGCGAGTGAGAATGACGATGTTGACGGTCACTTCAGATTAAAGCATTTAATTTTTCAAAAATTCTCAGTGAATTTATCAGTGCAGACAACAAATTTCAGACTCGAGTGACAGGCTGTTCAGTTTTGAAATCCACTGGCTCTGCAATTCGCCAGAAGACTGATCCTGTCCAGCCCTGGGACAGCATCTAAGATGCCAGATTTTCTTCTTTTTTTTTTTTCTTCCTTTTTTATCTCTTTACTTTGGGAACCGTCGAAGATACAACTTGGAACGTCTGACAAGGAACTCGACGATCTATCATCCTCTTCTTCCTCCTTCCCCGGCTAGAAGAACTCAGAAGTTTACCATTGGTGGGGTTCTTGTTTGATTAGGTGACTTTATAAGCCTACTTAGGTAGCTTCACTCCGATTTCAGATGTGATGTCCAAAAGACCTCTGCAGTGTGCATGTTTGTTTTGTTTGAGTCTTCGTTTGTTTGTTTGGAGTCATCCACCCAACTGGTATACAATGGCAGTGTCTCTCTACAACACACGGAAAGGGACGTAAAATGTGTGCAAGTTGTTTTGTTGTTGTTACCTTTGATGCCATGAATGTCTTCATACACAGATCCACAGTTTTTACAGTTTCATCCAACGGACTCCTGGGAGGAAACAATCTCCTGTAACCTGGCTGTTTCAAGCCAAGCTGGGATTAAACCCAGGACCCTTGGTTGATAAGAACATTTCATCCACCAGTACCACAGAACTGAGGCAGAGCTAAGCCAAAAATGTTTGCTTAAACTTTATCTCAACTGACATTTGGTTTGATTTTGTACCAAAACTTACCAATTGGCCATTTCCACTCACGATATGTTTCATTCAAAAAACACATTCTTAGTTCTGATTCTGAATGAGAATTGAGTGCAAGCTGTGTGTGCGTGCGTGCGTGAGGCCGTGCGTGCGTGAGTGCGTGCATGCGTGCGTGTGTGTACGCATCATATCTATCTATTAAGGTTTCAGTGCGAGGTCCTTGCTCCCGTTTATGTTTAGAAAGTCATTCATAGTATTATTATTATTATTATTATTATGAGGAAAAGTTTTCTTTTTTTTTAATTAAATAAAAATCGGCTCCGTTTACTTTATAAGGTTGTTTATAAGATGTCTATTAAGTTTTACATCGTTGTTTCTATGGTGGCGGACATCCATCTAACTAGGCTGTTTGTGAGCTGGCAGATAGCCGACCGGTTTTACTTGGTTTGCAAGATAACAGATATCTAAGTTTACAGGGTTGTATGTAAGGAGGCGAATATCCTTCCAGTGTTGCAGTGGTATCATGTCCATCCAGGTTTACTCGGCTGATCGTAAGGTGTCTGAGCATCCATCCAATTCCACAAGGTTGACTTAAGGTAGTGCATTATCATCCATTTCTTTACAGGTTTGTTTTGCAAGGTTGTGAATATCCACATATTTTGACATGTTGCCAGGTTGTGAATATCCACATGTTTTGACATGTTGCCAGGTTGTGAATATCCACATATTTTGACATGTTGCCAGGTTGTGAATATCCACATATTTTGACATGTTTTCTTTTGTTTGTCCGTTTCTCTGTTATTTTATTTCATTTTATTCTGAAGCATAAGTGTGTGTGTGTGTGTGTGTGTGGTGTGTGTGTGTGTGTGTGTGTGTGTGTGTGTGTTGTGTGTGTATGTGTGTGTGTGTGTGTGTGTGTGTGTGTGTGTGTGTGTGTGTGTATGTGTGTGTGTGTGTGTGTGTGTGTGTGTGTGGTGTATGTGTGTGTGTGTGTGTGTGTGTGTGTGTGTATGTGTGTGTGTGTGTGTGTGTGTGTGTGTGTGTGTGTGTGTGTGTGTGTTTGTGTGTGTGTGTGTGTGTGTGTGTGTGTGTGTGTGTGTGTGTGTGTGTCCAATTTTACAGGTTTCTTGCATGGTGGCAGATATCCTTACAGTATTACAGAGCTAATTCTATAGCTGCAGAGATAGGGTCGATTGTAAGGCTGCAGATATATAGCCATCCAATGTTACAGGGTTGATCGTACAACTGCAGATATCCATCCAGTGTTACAGGGTTGATCGTACAACTGCAGATATTAATCCAATGTTACAGGGTTGACAGTACAACTGCACATATCCATCCAATGTTACAGGGTTGATTGTACTGCTGCAGATATCCATCCTATGTTACAGGGTTGATCGTACAGCTGCAGATATCCCTCCAATGTTACAGGGTTGATCGTACTGCTGCAGATATCCATCCAATGTTACAGGGTTGACAGTACAGCCGCATATAACCCATCCACCGTCACAGGGCTGACAGTACAGCTGCAGATATATATCCATCCAATGTTACAGGATTGATATAGTAACCGCTGCAGATATCCATCCTAGTTACAGGGTTGATCGTACAGCTGCAGATATCCATCCAATGTTACAGGTTGACAGTACAACTGCAGATATCCATCCAATGTTACAGGGCTGATCGTGCAGCTGCAGATATCCATCCAATGTTACAGGATTGATCGTACAGCTGCAGATATCCATCCAATGTTACAGGATTGATATAGTACCGCTGCAGATATCCATCCTAGTTACAGGGTTGATCGTGCAGCTGCAGATATCCATCTAATGTTACAGGATTGATATAGTACCGCTGCAGATATCCATCCTAGTTACAGGGTTGATCGTACAGCTGCAGATATCCATCCAATGTCACAGGGTTGATCGTACAGCTGCAGATATCCATCCAATGTTACAGGGTGGACAGTACAACTGCAGATATCCATCCAATGTTACAGGGTTGATAGTACAGCTGCAGATATCCATCCAATGTTACAGGATTGATCGTACAACTGCAGATATCCATCCAATTTACAGGTTGACAGTACAACTGCAGATATCCATCCAATGTTACAGGATTGATCGCACAACTGCAGATATCCAACCAATGTTACAGGGTTGACAGTACTGCTGCAATGTAACTAGGATGGGTTGACAGTACAGCTGCAGATATCCATCCAATGTTACAGGATTGATCGTACAACTGCAGATATCCATCCAATGTTACAGGGTTGACAGTACCGCTGCAGATATCCATCCAATGGTACAGGGTTGACAGTACAGCTGCAGATATCCATCCAATGTTACAGGGTTGACAGTACAGCTGCAGATATCCATCCAATGTTACAGGTGGACAGTATAGCTGCAGATATCCATCCAATGTTACAGGATTGATATAGTACCGCTGCAGATATTGTCACGGTCAAAATTCAACTCAACCAAATTCGTGGTCAATCGCCACCAGCCCAGTTGGACTTAAGCCCTAACGCAAATATTCTGGGCGTCAGGCGGACGGCCCCATGGTTCGGATTCAGCCAGTTTGAGCAGAGGGGGAGGCTAATCCTCATCCTTCACAGAGACAGTCCGACCCTTCCAACGACTAAATAGCTGACCGACTCATTCACCTGTCGCCTCAGCCAATTAATGGCTATTTTTAGCTCTCGTGAGACAGCACTGTCTGCCGTACGGACTAAGCTGTCTGGCAGAATGTCTCGAGTGTCTTCCAGCCCGCGTCTTGGCGCCTACCCAGACTCATCTAGCCACTTACACTGACCAGTGTCTACGACTTGACCCCACAACGGGCCATCAAGTAGGAAGGGGGGGAAGGTAGTGTGGGGTGGGGGTGAAATCTACTAATCAATTAAATGACCAATTGACCACCACAGAGAGTAAGGCGTGTAACGGGACTGCCCGTGATGTGAATATCCAAGGGAATTTGGGAGGAGATAACTTAGGGGTCAGGGTAAAAATACTGACCAATGGTACGGGCCCTTGGACACGGTAGAGGATAAAGAATGTGTAGGGAGAGAGAAGGGGGGAAAAACGAACAGACAGAGAGAGAGAGAGGGGAAGTTCGGGAGAGTAGGCTCTCGCCTACGGGAAGGCGGGGAGATGAAACGAACAGAGACAGAGAGATGAGGAGGTTTTAGGTGTATCTCTGCACGGGGGAAAAAGGCAGAGAGTGAAGAGAGGAAAGAACGAGGGGAAGAACGAACAGAGACAGAGAGGGGGAGAGGTTCTAGGTCTGCTTGAGAGAAAAGCAAGAGAGATAGGGGAGGAGAAAAGAGAACCAAGTGGAGAGATTAGCATGAATAGTCTGCAGAGGAAGGACTGAGGAGAGATGTGGAGAGAGAGAGATAGTTCTAATTTATGAAGAAGAAAAGAAAGAAAAGAAAAAAGAAAAGAAAAGCAACCATGTCCATTTGATAAGAGCAGACTAAAGAGAGAGAGAGAGAGAAGTGAAATGCGTAATGCAGGAAGAAAGAAAGGAGAACAATCGATGTTGATAGTCACTGTTCTAAACCCTAACCGGGGTTCGACCTCATACCTGGCAGCGTCACTTCGCCAAGCAAAACCACAGACCAACGCCAACAGTCTCACCTGACCAGGCGCCATCAAACCAACACCAGTGCGGCAGTTGTGTCGTTTGTGAAAGTGACAGGAAAAGAAAAAGAAAAGAAAAGAAAAGACAGTGATTCGTGAATAGTTAAGATCACCTCCCAGGTAAAGTAGAAATCTGTTTATACCCGGTTAGTTAATGATGTTTTTAGATAAATGATTTTGTGAAGTTCGGGAAAGAGAGAATGTTTTATTTTTTTTTGATTCTATAGCATTGATGTTCTTTCTATGATCATGTATAGTAAAGTTATGACTTTACTAGTGGTTTGATGTGACAATGCATGATATATGAATGAGATTGTAAGCAAGCTGTGAGTGTGTTTGGGCTGTGCGCTAGTCCTTCCTCCACTGACATTACACCGAGGTTGACAATTTATTGGCGACCTGCCAGGATTTTCGGGCCCATTTATTATAATTGTTCAACTTCTCAGAGGGGAAGCGGGGGGGATTCAAGTGTTGTAATCCTAAGACAAGGGGTTGTCTTACTGTAGTTCCCAAGATAGTTAAATACAAGGCTTGGCATTGCTTCCAAGATAGTAATACTAGCTTGGCATTTCAGCCCCAAAAGTACTCATTTCGCACAGTTTGCCTATAATTCGCTCTCATATTTGGGGTTTCAGGCGCTGGCGTCTTATAAAAAAAAATTACGTTGTCCCAAGCTAATATTATCATTCATAGGATTGTGCTATACGTCACGCGTGTCGGTAACCACCAGTTTGGCTGTGGGTAGTTATAAAAATCTTGTTCAAAAAAAAAAAAAAAAGAAAGAGATACAATGGCGGAAGAAAAGAACACCCCTATTGAACAACTTGTGAGCGCCCGCTCGTGATTTAGGCATTCGGGAGAAGAGTTGCGAGCATTCGTTGAAAACCAGAAAAAGATGGAAAGGGATGAACGCGCGGAAAGACCCGTGTTGCCGTAGAGATAGCATTAGCAGAGCAGGAAAGGACTAAAGCTAGCCAACGCAGAAACAGAGAGAATCAGGCAAGCGCAGGAAACGGAAAGATTAAAGGTTAAATTTAAAATTAGAGAAAGTGAGAATACAAAGGGAGACCACCGAGGATGGTAGTTCAGTTTCCAGTGACTCTGTGCGCAGCTATGCCCCCCGACCCAAGTTGCCAAAATTCTGGGAAGGAACCGATTCGATTGATGCATACATCAGTCTTTCGAAACGTTTGCGCCATCAGGGTTGGCCTCCCAGAAGAGTGGCAGTCATTTTGTCGGCGTTATTGAGGGGTAAGGCATTGCAGATTTTCACTGCGTTACCAGCAGAACAACAGTCTGATTGGGTGCTGTGAAGGAGTCTTTAATGAAGGGATTTGACCTCACAGAGGAAGGGTTCAGGAAGAAATTTCGTTCCGCTAAATTACAAGCAGGTGAGACGTACACTCAGTTTGGTGCACTCTAGATCACTATTTTGAAAATGGTTAGGGTTGAGCGGTACAAAAAAGGAGTTCGTTGAATTGAAAGAGCTAGTATGAAAGAACAGATTTTGTCAGGTTCGGCCCTGAGCTAACCATACTTTGAAAGAGAGACAGCCAGAGACAGCAGGGGAGTTGTTAAAATTTCGCAGAGGTGTATAGGGAGGCACGTTTGGGCACTAAGGTGCAGGAGAAACAGGTGCTAGCACAGGTGAGAAGAGTGAAAGGAGACTAGGGAGTTTTCTGCAAAGTCTGCAAACCCAGTGGTGGGGCAGAAGAAGGGCAAAGGGAATTAGGTGTTTCATTGGTCACAAGAAGGGACATGTGGCTAGGGATTGTCGCATGAGGTTCCAGAAGGCAGCAGCCTTGCAAGAGGGGGATAAGGTCGTCAAGGAAACGACCTGCAGGGGAACCAAAGGGATCCAATCTGAAGAGGGTGGAGTGCAGCCTATGGCTAACACTGGACAGCAGTCAGTGTCAGGGATGGAGGGCACTAGCTGAGGGGTTTCGTTACCAGTGGAAGAAGGGTGGTTTTGGCCAGCAGAGGGTTAAAGGGGTTACGAGACACTGGTTGTTCATGCGGTGTAGTACGAACAACGCTGGTCGATAAAGGGATTTGACGGGGCAAATCCAGACCTGTACTCTAATCGATGCACTGTGGAGGGATTTTTCCAGTTGCTAAGATAAAGTACGTACCCCTTACTCTCAGGCGAGTTGTCTGCGTTTTGGGGATGGAGAAACCCCTTCACGATTTGAAACATTGGGAAAAATTTCCCGGTGCAAGGGATCCAGGGATCCTGAGGGTTTTTGACTGCTACAGGGGGAGCAGTTCAGACACGGAGCAAGAAGGAGGAAAAGGGTTTTTAAACCGTTAGTTTTCCAGGAAGGAAGTCGGGCATAGAGTGTCGCCTGATGAGTTTAGGGCAGCGCAGGAACAAGACCCTTCGCTCGAGAAGTCTTGGGAGTTGGCAAGAGGTGGAGAGAAACAGGAGGTTAAGGAGGTGAGACAGAATTCTTGTGAAAGGCGGGCTGTTGTACCGAGTGTTCACCAAGGGGAAAAACGGTAAAGGGGACCACTCAGTTAGAGGTACCAGCATGTTACGTGACACTGTCATGTCAGTGGGGCACGAGTCGCTCATGGCGGGTCATCTCGGCACCAGCAAAACAGCGAACCGAGTCTTTGATGACTTCATTGGCCAGGGGCAATGGCAGACATAAAACGTTTCTGCCTGTCAGTGACGTGTGTCAAAGGTCAGCCACAAGAGGGGTGAAGAGGAAGGCGCCTCTTAAACATCCCCCTTTAATTGACACACCGTTCAGGAGGGGGGCTGTTGATCTGATTGGCCCAATCTCGCCCTGTTCCAAAGGTGGGCACAGGTATAGACATGTAAGGTTGCAAGAAGTTTTGCAGAAAGGGTAGGGTCGGGCAGAAGAAGCAATATGAAAAGAAAGGTGAGGAAGCAATCCCTCAAGGGGAGATCAAGTCCTGGTACTTTCTTCCCACGGGGCACAACAAGCTGCTGAGGCATTGGGAAAGGGGCCATTCACCATCACTGAAAAGGTAGATCGGGGTTACCGAATTGATGTGAATGGAAAACCAAAACTTTCCATGCGAATTTCTCCGCAAATATATTCAGCGTGAGACTCAGCACATAGGCGCAGCAGCAATCATTGATGAGGGGAAAGAGACCCAGCAAAGAAGGGGGGAATTTTTTTGCCTAAGTTTCCAAAGAGTCATACAGGGATGTGTCACTGATGAAGGGCTAGACAGTAGGAGTTCCTAGGTTTTGTTGTCGGAGGCGACACAAAGCAGCCGGAAAGAGGAAAGGTGAGAAGATGATGAATTTCAGAGAGACCAAAGACCAAAAAAAGAAGTCAGGAGTCTGCTAGGGTTTTATGGGTTCTAAGGAGTTTGTCCCAAATTCGCAGCAATCACGAGTCCTCTCAGTGATTTATCAAGGCAGGGAAACCGGCAGTGGTCGAGTGGTCAGACGCTGCAGAGCAAGCACTGCAGACGGTGTTGGAAAGACTAGGTTCCCGTCCCATCTTGAAGCTACCAGATATGTCCAAACCATTTTTGTGCGGACAGATGCAAACAGGTGGTGGGATAGGTGCAGTATTGTTGCAGGAGCATGAAGGAGTCGAGTTTCCTGTGAGATACCTAGCAGGAAGTTGACAAAGTGTGAAAAAGGTACGCAACGGTGGAGAAGGGGTGTTTAGCTGTCGTGTGGGCCGTGCAGAAGTTCCACAAATACTTGTATGGGAAAGAGTTTGTGATCGAGACGGATCATCAACCACTCAAATTCCTGCAGGAGGCAAAAGCTGAAAAACAGCAGAGTTTCTGCGTTGGGGAAGGCACTGCAGCCCTACAGGTACCGAGTGCAGTACATTCCAGGTCGACAGAATTCGGAGCTGACTATTTAAGTCGTGTAGTCCTAGCAAGCTGCAACTCAGAGGAAGTCATCATATCCGCGGTGCATTGTTGATAAAATTTTGATGACAGTTATGTTGATTGGTATGGGTTCATTCCCAGTTGGCTAGGTTCATATTTTTTTGTGTGAGACTTGTTTATAATTTCTTTGTGAGATTTGTTCATGTAAATGTAGTTTAGCTTGGAGCATACAGTCGCTTGTGTATTGATTCATTATTTGCAATGAGTGAGGATGGAGATCCTCAATGAAGTTGTCATGGATCGTGATCTATTATATTGTGCTTTTCATAAAAATTTTGAAGAGAAGATGTGGCAAATCCGCAGGTAGGGAATCGCATAAGTGCGCACAGAGGTCGTTATAAAATGAGTGAAATAACGCAAGAGCGCACGTCAATGATAACTCATTGGAGTGATATCCACTAATGAATATTTTATAATTTGTAAACCGGTTGTTGTAAAGTATTTTTCAAACTTTGCACGTGTACTGTGGGTTTAGCAAATTCGGTTGTTGTCTTTTTTTACCCTTGTTTTGAGACAAAAGCGGTGCATAGTCTTTGCAAGGGAAATTGTCACGGTCAAAATTCAACTCAACCAAATTCGTGGGCCCAAACGCCACCAGCCCAGTTGGACTTAAGCCCTAACGCAAAAAATTTTGGGGGTCAGGCGGAAAGGCCCCATGGTTTTGGATTCACCAGTTTGAGCAAGGGGGAGGCTAATCCTCATCCTTCACAGAGACAGTCCGACCCTTCCAGACGGACTAAATAGCTGACCCGACTCATTCACCTGTCGCCTCAGCCAATTAATGGCTATTTTTAGCTCTCGTGAGACAGCACTGTCTGCCGTACGGACTAAGCGTCTGGGAGAATGTCTCGAGGGTCTTCCAGCCCGCGTCTTGGCGCCTACCCAACTCATCTAGCCATTTACACTGACCAGTGTCTACGACTGAGCCACACGGGCCATCAAGTAGGAAGGGGGGGAAGGTAGTGTGTGGTGGGGGTGAAATCTAGCTAATCAATTAAATGACCAATTGACCACCACAGAGAGTAAGGCGTAGACGGGACTGTCGTGATGTGAATATCCAATGGAATTAAAAGGAATAACTTAGGGTGTCAGGGTAAAATACGACCAATGGTACTGGCCCTTGGACACGGGGTTAGAGGGTAAAAAGGGAATGTGTGAGGGAGAGAGAAGGGGAGGAAAACGAACAGACAGAGAGAGAGAGAGGGGAAGTTCGGGAGAGTAGGCTCCGCCTACAGAAGGCAGGGGGATGAGAACGACAGAGACAGAGAGATGAGGAGGTTTTAGGTGTAGTCCGCACGAGGGAAAAGGCAGAAGAAGAAGAGAGGGGAAGAACGAGGGGAAGAACGAACAAGACAGAGAGAGGGAAGGTTCTAGGTCTGCTTGAGAGAAAAGCAAGAGATGAGGGAGGAGAGAAGAGAACCAAGTGGGGAAAATTAGCAGAGATAGCTGCAGAGGAAGGACTGGGGGAGAGATGTGGAAGAGAGAGATAGTTGCTAATTATGAAGAAGAAAAGAAAGAAAAGAAAAAAGAAAAGAAAAAGCAACCATGTCCATTTGATAAGAGCAGACTAGAAGAGAGAGAGAGAGAGAGAGTGCAATGCGTTAATGCAGGAAGAAAGAAAGGAGAACAGATCGATGTTGAATAGTCACTGTTCTACCCTAACCGGGGTTCGACCTCATACCTGGCAGCGTCACTTCGCCAAGCAGAACCACAGACCAACGCCAACAGTCTCACCTGACCAGGCGCCATCAGACCAACACCAGTGCCGGCAGTTGTGTCGTGTTGTGAAAGTGACAGTGAAAAGAAAGAGAAAGAAAAGAAAAGACAGTGATTCGTGAATAGTTAAGATCACCTGCCAGGTAAAGTAGAAATCTGTTTATACCCGGTTAGTTAATGATGTTTAGATAAATGAATTTTGTGAAGTTCAGGAAAGAGAGAATGTTTTATTTTGTTTGATTCATATGCATTGATGTTCTTTCTATGATCATGTATAGTAAAGTTATAGACTTTACTAGTGGTTTGATGTGACGAATGCATGATATATGAATGAGATTGTAAGCAAGCTGTGAGTGTGTTTGGGCTGTGCGCTAGTCCTTCCTCCACTGACATTACAACCGAGGTGACAGATATATCCATCCAATGTTTACAGGGTTGATCGTACAGCTGCAGATATCCATCCTAGTTACAGGGTTGATATAGTACAGCTGCAGATATCCATCCAATGTCACAGGATTGATAGTACAGCTGTAGATATCCATCCAATGTTACAGGACTGATATAGTACAGCGGCAGATATCCATCCAATGTTACAGGGTTGACAGTACAGCTGCAGATATCCATCCAATGTTACAGGGTTGACAGTACAGCTGCAGATATCCATCCAATGTTACAGGGTTGACAGTACAGCTGCAGATATCCATCCAATGTTACAGGTTGACAGTACAGCTGCAGATATCCATTCAATGTTACAGGATTGATCGTACAGCTGCAGATATCCATCCAATGTTACAGAGTTGACAGTACAGCTGCAGATATCCATCCATGTTACAGGATTGATTGTACAAACTGCACATATCCATCCAATGTTACAGGATTGTATAGTACAGCTGCAGATATCCATCCAATGTTACAGGATTGATAGTACAGCTGCAGATATCCATCCAATGTTACAGGGCTGACAATACAGCTGCAGATATCCATCCAATGTTACAGGGTTGACAGTACAGCTGTAGATATCCATCCAATGTTACAGGGTTGACAGTACAGCTGCAGATATCCATCCAATGTTACAGGATTGATATAGTACAGCTGCAGATACACACCCAATGTTACAGGGTTGACAGTACAGCTGCAGATATCCATCCAATGTTACAGGGTTGACAGTACAGCTGCAGATATCCATCCAATGTTACAGGATTGATATAGTACAGCTGCAGATACACATCCAATGTTACAGGGTTGACAGTACAGCTGCAGATATCCATCCAATGTTACAGGGTTGACAGTACAGCTGCAGATATCCATCCAATGTTACATGGTTGATCGTACAGCTGGTATTTAGGTATTTGCTACCTTATAAAATCCCTCAGGACAGCAAATCCAAAATAAATAAATAAATAAAAATCAGTAAGATCAGTAAGATATAAGACGATTTCCAACGTTTGCCTCGCTTCTGCATTGTCAATTGTTCATTCCATTTCCCTTGGCAGTTCAGTAACCCCGATTTTCATTCTCTTGTCAGCTTGACTGACCACTACAAGACTCTTAAACACACACACACACACACACACACGCACACGCACACACACACACACACCTTAATTTCTATTATACTTTCCAACGTTTCATTATTCTTCTTCGAATTCCTTTTATCTTTCTTTCTGTCATCTTATCTTGTTCTTCTCATTATTTTAATTTACTATTAAGGAACGATGTTGTACAGGGAAGTGACGGAGACGTCTTCCCCTAAGTGCACTAACTGGGACCTTTGGTCCCGCCCTAAGCTTTCGTTTGTAATTTACCGGGTGGACAGTCCATCTCCTGCTTTCAGTTCACATTCCAGTTCCGCCCCGCTGACCACGGAACAATGCCAAGCGTGATCGACTCCCCGCCCGTCCCCGCCCCCCCCCCCCCCCCTCTCCCCCCCTACCCACCCGTCCTCCTCGTTTCGCCCCTACCTCTTCCCTATTCCCCCCCTCTATCTCGCCTCTCAGTCTCGTCGCTGTGGCCCACCCCAGTCCTTGCACGACAGACTGGGACAGGAGAGATAACATCGGGCAGGACTTCTGTGGCAACTCAGTCACTTCGCTGTCCACCGTCTGACCCTCTGCCCGCAGCAGCGAAGCTATTTACGAAAAACGCTATGTGATGGAGTGAGAGATACCGCCTCCCCCACTCCTTGACACCCCCCCCCCCTACCCCTTTCTCCGCTCCTCTCTCTCTCTCTACCTGTCTTTGTTGTACAAACATACTCGGTCACAAATAATCACTGGCGCGCATGCGCGCGAGTACACACACAAACACCACAGGCATATTCTCTCTCTCTCTCTCTCTCTCTCTCTCTCTCTCTCTCTCCACACACACACACACACACACACACACACACACACACGCGCGCGCGCGCGCGTGCGCTCGCATATTCAAACATGTAAATACACGCACACGCGCACTGCCGACTACAGATGAAGCAAAGCAATGCATGGCACTGATATAAAAGCCTGGCATGTTAAAATCACGAAAGCGGACAAGAGTACACAGACGGGAAAAACAAACAAACAAAAACGTATAGTGAGATAGGGGGAAAAAGACGAGCACGACAAAAGCATTATCCACAACACCTCTCTCTCTCTCTCTCTCTCTCTCTCTCTCTCTCTCTCTCTCTCTCTCTCTCTCTCAAGAATGTGAAAACAGAGTTAGGGAAGCTTACCCGCGGTACAGTAACATGATGCTCCCGGAATTCCACCTGCCGCAGCTTTCGGGTGCGTTTCAAACCACCAGCCGTCCGTTTTTTTAAACAAGTACCTTGCAGTTTCACCACCTAATTTCTAACTGTCAATGCCACCAGCACTGCCCGGTCGTCAATGCCACCACTGGCCACTGGTCAAAGATTAATGATACCACCTGTCAGTGCTACAGAACAGTCCAACAAAAAAAGAAAAGAAAAAAAAATTCCTCACAGAACGCCAATCACGCAGGTAGTTCCCACGAAGCACTTGAAGCAGGGAGTGTATAGTGAGACACAGTGAAAGCGTCGAAACTGTCACCTCTGTGCCTAATATAAGAAAAAAAAACGTGTGTGAGAGGGAGGGAGAGAGAGAGAGAGAGAGAGAGAGAGAGAGAGAGAGAGAGAGAGAGAGAGAGAGAGAGAGAGAGAGAGAGAGAGACCCCAATCACAAAAAAAAAAGAAAAAAAAACGTCGCCGCGTCCTGGCTACAGCCTGGAGAGCAAGGGGGGAAAACCTCCTCCGGACAGCTTCAACACATGATCAAATAGGACGAACAGACGACGATACACATGCCACTCCTACGGGAGGGAGCTCTCCTTTGACGAACCACTTTACTGAAGGAACAACTGAACCGAAAAACTAACCACCTACACAGCTGAATTGTTAAAAGCCCAAGTGGATCAACGTGCGACTACGGAGAGGCAAAGAGAGAGAGAGATAGAGAGAGAGAGAGGGGGGGGGGGGGGAGGGGGGTCCAGAGAGTCTATGAATCGCAGCTGTGCAATGTCTCCAGCGAATAATAATAATAATGATGATGATAACAATAACAATAATGAATGATGATAACAATAATAATAATAATCATAATAATAAAAATCTACGATTCACATCAGTCAAAATTTCACGGATTTTTCAAGACCCACGGCTTTTTTTTTTTTTCCTTCTAACACAATCGTATAACTGTCATTAACTGTCAGAAACAGCACAACACGCACTTGGCAACACGTCGCAATCTAGAGTAATAATAACAACACATCTACAATTAACAACAGTACAGCTTAAACACCGACTCTTCCAAATAAATCGCCAATTTCTGGATCTTTATCCTATCTGGCATCTTTTTCATCACTTTCTGTACATGTAACTCCTCGGTTAGAATCCCCCCCCCCCTTTTTTTTTTCGTGTGTGTAGAGGGGGGGGGGGGGGGGACTGATACACAGTGTCGACATTTCAAGGACTTTCCAAGCACTTCCGGATTGAAGTATCCTTCACTAAGGTTTTCGAAGCCTTAAACTGGAGAAAATCTTAAATAAATGCTAGCGAACCGCCAAAACAAACAAAAACAAAAACACACGTGGACAAACGAATCACAAGACAAAACACGACGCGTTTCAACCTCTTAGGTCTTCTTCAGGCAAGGTACAAAACAATTAGGACAACGAAAATGAACGAGCAATCACTTATCTTCAATCACTTCAGCGCAAGATAGGCGTTGTTTTGTATCTTGCCTGAAGAAGACCTTAGAGGTTGAAACGCGTCGTGTTTTGTCTAGTGATTCGTTTGTCCACGTTTTGTGTGTGTGTGTGTGTGTGTGTGTGTGTGTGTGTGTGTGTGTGTGTGTGTGTGTGTGTGTGTGTGTGTGTGTGTGTGTGTTTTCCGTTCGCTAACATTTAGTTTAGATTTCCGCCTGCAGTTGTCTCATTTTGCAACTAGACTTAAACTGGAGGTTTAACATCTCCAGGACCTTTCAAGAACCGTACAAATCTTGTAGTCCGTTATTCCTAACCCTAATGATAAACCGCTGTGTCCATTCAGAAGGGGGTCGACGAATCTGGATCCCAACCGTTGACTACCCAACAGTGAACAGGACTCGGGAAATGTCCAACTATTAGGCATAGGACGTCTCACAATTTATGGGGCCACAAAGGGGACGGTTTTTGTCTTTCTTCTTCTTCTTCTTCTGGTGTTAGTGTATGGGATACTGCCCAAAAAACAAAAACGACGGAAAAAAAAAAAAGACGGAAGCCTAGCTGTGATCATCCCAGTAGGGTGTCTGTCCCTGAGCTCCAGTATATATAGAGATGTCAATTCAACTGCGCAGCGCGGGTTGTAAGGATCAAGCAGAAACTCTTACACACACACACACACACACACACACACACACACAAGGAACAGAAACCACCTGAAAACCTATTCAGAAAAGTGCACGATCAAGATGAAAACAAAAAAAGAAAGATCATCTTGGTGAATCGTTTAGCAGAAGTAAAGATCATGCACGTGGATCATTTCGCAGAAGTTGCCAACAACCACTTGGAGCGCAGCTCCTCCTCAGTGCTGCTGCTAGTCAACTGGTTCCATCACCACTTCAAGCGGCACGCTACTATCAGCGTAACAACAAACCAGGAAGAAATGTCCGTGAACTGGAAACGTGATGATGGTACTCGGTTTCTTCGCTGTTCGGCGGTCGTTCGGCAACGTGCTACTGAGAAACCTCTCCGGGCCTGCTGTGCGATGCGATAATGTTGATCATGTCGACAGCCTTCAGTCTGTTGGCTATGATGACACACATTTCATTTATATATACCACCCCCCCCCCCCCCCCCCAAAAAAAAAAAAAAAAAAAAAAAAAGAAAAGAAAGAAAGAACGAACGAAAGAACAAGAAAAGGAAGCACACATACATAAAGAGAAGATCAAGGCAAGGCACAACACAGCGGGGGAAAAAAGGGTTTCATCTACAGTACAAACATCGTCTTGAAATCTCACAGGTGGCCCCCCCCCTGGCAATGAATGTAAATCCAGGGTCGTTTCAAGTCATATACTTCGGCGGCAGCCTTTGTCAGCAGCAAACGTATAGTTGTGAAACAGTAAAAGAAAGAGTAAGCAAGGCCCACGTCCTGACTGAAAAGTACAACCTTCCGATGAGTCATCCGCAGAAGGTGTTCTCTGAGACGCGCATAAACCAAGCATACAAAAAAAAAAAGTTTACTGTCCATTTGTTGATTTCGAAGATAAACAAAAAAATCAATAAAGTCGTAACGTCCGCATTTGACACGTTTTCGGTCTTCAGCTGCAGTCTTTCCGTAGTCCTGCGAGTACAGCATCTTTATCCCCATCGTTCCCGCCCCGCCCCCCACTTTTTTTTCCTCCTTTTTTTTTTCCTTTTTCTTTTTTTTTTCTTTTTTTTTTTTTTTTACCTAATCAACCCGTCAACTCCCGGAACGTGACAAAATCACCACTGGAAGCCGAAGCAGACATTAACCCCCCTCACGTCACCCCATCCCTCCCTTCCCCCACCGACCATCCTCACACCCGCACCCCACCCCTCCCCAACTCACACTCAAACACTTCCACGCTGCCGCCTGAAGACGGCAGGAAAACGTCTCAAACAAAGGCCAGACGAAACGACGAGGGCACTTGACTGGGCTGAAACACGTTCGCCCCGAACAAGGCAGCGACTCTTCCTCACTGTCCTCCCGCAGCCGAGCGAAGACAAGACCTCAGGACCTCCCGAAACCCCTTCCCCGCTGCCTTCATTTCCTCAACAAACTCCCCCCCCCCCCCTCCCATTCCCTGGACACACACGGAAGGGTTAACGCGGCATGACCTGAGCAATGTTTTGTTGACCTGCCCTCCCTCCCCTGGCTCTCAGGATTCCACTCCAATAACAACATGCACGCGGACACTGGACAACTTGGTCATACAGGCCGAGAGGGGCACCGCATGCCGTCCACCGCCGCCCCCCACCCCCTCCCCCACCGCTGGAAGCGAACAACGTGTCATCCTTGACCCTTTGCTCCCCCTCCCCCCCCCCCCCCCCCCCCGTTCCTCTTTTCCAGCTTGGTTCTGTCGCAGCTCCCCCCCCCCCCTCCCCCTTTTCCCTCCCATCTTGCAAATAAGAGCTCTGACGCGAAAACCCCCCCCACACATTTGCTTGTGGAATGTTAGAATATGATCCTTTAAAAGAAAACGAGAGAGAGAGAGAGAGAGAGAGAGAGAGAGAGAGAGGGAGAGACAGAGAAAGAGAGAAAGAGAGAGACAGACAGAGAGAGAGACAGACAGACAGAGGACACCAGTAAAAAAAAAATTCCCGGATTGGCAAAATACTCCACTGATTTTATGCAAAGAAAAACAAGTTTTAAAAATCTATCATCCCAGTCATTCAGAATGAAAAAAATATCACACACACACACACACACACACACACACACAAAGGGCCCGCGCTCTATTCCTTTGAGTAAACTACACTATCTCTCCACAAATTTGACACGTCTTAAATACAGTGAACAAGTCCGCGCCAAGTCACATGAACCGTCCGTCAATAGATACATATTCCAACACCACGGCACTCTGGCAAACTGGTCGGGTCTGGTGACACAGAATTTTCAGACACTACATCATGCAGTGTACATCTTAAGTCGTCTACTACACCTGCCAAACTGTTGGTTTGGGGCTTCGATGCTCTCTATTCGTATCCATGACTATCATCTATGTCGGACGGTCGGTTGGTAGGCCTGTACATATACTATGTGACAGAACGAATCGCAACGCTCACCATTGCGAAAAGTCAACCCCGGACAGAAAAAGAAAGAAAGAAAGAAAGAAAGAAAGAAGGAAAGAAGAAAAGAGCTTCTAAACGTGCCTTCAAATAGAAAAAAACAACAACAACACACACACACACACACACACACACACAACGTAAACCACCAACCAAACGAGATCTTTCGTTTCTGTACACGATAGAGAGGCTAAAATCGACCTAAAACCACGACTCCGGAATAAAATACAAACAGCACAGGAGAAAACTGAAATTCGGTTCACCACCACAAACGACAACTCTCACTCTCACTGTGGCAGACAATTTCAATCGCCGACCATCGGCAACACCCTGTCTCCTCTGTCCTTCCCTCACAACCACCTGAACACACCCAGCTCGCACCACCACCAACCCGCCGCCATGACTGAGTCGTCGTCTCTCCACCAAGTTGCTACCGGCAAAGCACACACGAAAGAAGCTCCGCCAGGTGTAAACAGCCGCAGCAAGAGCACAGGCAAAGCCCATCTCACTCAGGGGATGGATGTAATGGGTGGGTCTTCTTCTGTGAACAGGCAGGCAGGCAGTTGTTGGGGGGGGGGGGGGGGGGGGGGGGGGGGGGGGGGGGGGGGGGGGGGAGCCTGGCCAGGGGGCGAACAGGCGGGGTAGGGAGGGACGAAAAGGAATCACGCACTCGGAACAACCCCCTTTCTCTTTCTGTGTGGTACGAGACGGGGGCGAATCTCGCTGGTGTTAAAAAAAAAAAAAAAAAGAACAACAAAGCAACAACAAAGAAAAAGAAAAACCTTGCTTAATAGAAGGGACTTGGGGTGGGTAGAGGAAGGGGGTGGCATGGAGCGGGGGGGGGGGGGGGTGGCGGTGGGAGAGGAGACGTAGGAGGAGTAACGACCCACACAGTCGCAGCACCACCTGCCCGACGTATAGCCATCGTGCCCCGACATGTTACCGCCTCTATCAACTCCGCTGTCAGCGTCCAGCTGAGGGGATATGAGGGCGACAGAACGGTGAAAGCAGGGGTGGGAGGGATGGGGAATAGAGGATACAAAATTACCTACCCCCCCCCCCCCCCCCCCCCGGCATAGTCAACACACCCCCAAGACGCGACTACTTTCTCCATCTGCTGGACGGCTGATTGTCTTGCTTGCGTGCGTGCGTGGGTGTGTATGTATTAGAGAGAAGAGAGAGAGAGAGAGAGAGAGAGAGAGAGAGAGAGAGAGAGTACAGCACTGAAAGGGTGGAGTGAGTTGTATATGGGAGAAGCGGAGGGAGGGAGGGACTTGGGAATGGAGAATTCTTTTGTGATCAAAGTTCACATAACAACCTTATCTTCTCCGTGGACGCCAATTGCGTTCACGGTTTTGTCCGGAAGATTTCAGCCGAAGTCGAGGGAGAGAATTAAAAAAAAGAAAGAAAAAGCTTTTCACTACTTGATGTGGTGGCAATACAAACCGTTTGGGTTTGTGGGTTGGGGAGTTTTGGTATTTCAAGGAAAAGAAAAAGAAAAAAAAAGAAAAAAAACTCAATCGCCAACGTCTAGTGTATTTCAAAAGTTTCAAAGCGGCCAATTCAAAGCACTGTCAAAGGCGTGTACAACACACATTCTAAAGAATTTATTCCCTCGACAGCCTCGACACACACACACACACACACACACACACACGCACGCACATCACCTGTCTCTTCTCCCCACGCACTCTCTCTTTCTCACTCTCCGGAACACTAAAGCTACGTGTCCGTGTGTGGCTATAAACGAGCGTGCGCACGCGCACGTGTGTGTGTGTGTGTGTGTGTGTGTGTGTGTGTGTGTGTGTGTGTGTGTGTGTGAGAGAGAGAGAGAGAGAGAAAGAGAGAGAGAGAGAGAGAGAGAGAGAGAGAGAGAGAGAGAGAGAGAGAGAGAGAGAGAATTCATAAACAACAAACAATTCATACGCACGCCCGGACACACACGCACACACACACACACACACACACACACACACACACACACACACACACACACACACACACACACATTCTCGCGCGGTCTTGTTCATTGTATTTAAGACGTATGCGTGATTCCTTTAAACCGAATCCGCACCCCTTCCCCTCGCTTTTTTTTTTCATTTTCCTTTTCTTTCCTTCCTCCTTCCCATTATTCATTTATTTCATTTTTTTTGTTTTTTTGTTCAACCCATATTCCGAAACAGGCGACGACGCAGTCCAACGAAAAGTGCATGCTGACTGACCGACCACAGCATTACAAAAAACATCCAAAATACACACCGAACACCATGTAGACGATTCAAAGCTTGGTTTTTGTTACACAAAATGGGACACGACTTGAAATTTTTCAACAATATATGTCTTCCTCAGACATACTAAACAACAGAAATTGAAAAAAAAATAAAGTAAAGAAAAAGAGGGGAAAAAATGCACGAAACAAAATTCCGCATATCACACTGTACATGAAAATGGCCATGTATGAAAGAGAAGTGGAAGAGCGAGGACAGTTTAAAAACATAGTGGAAGAGGGGGGGGGGGGGGGGGGGGGGAGGTGGGAGGAGGGAGCGGATGGACTGGAGAGGAGTAAGAAGTGAGCAAGATCTGAAAGAAGTGAACAAGATCTAGTTAAGTTGTGTGTGTGTGTGTGTGTGTGTGTGTGTGTGTGTGTGTGTGTGTGTGTGTGTACGCTGAGTGTGTATCTCTGTTGTTTGCGCGTGAGAAAAAGAGGGAGGGAGAAAGACAGAAAGCAGAGGATCCGGGAAAGGGCGAGGTTAGGAAGTGGGGAGAGGGGAGGGGAGGGGAGGGGGGAAGGTCAAGGCCGAGAGTGGGCAAGTGCCTTAGAAGAGGAGGAGAGAAGAGGAGGAAAGGTAAAAGGAATAATGTGTCGTGTGATGCATTAGCACAATTAGTATCTTTAAACAAACAAAAGCAATTGGAAATGAAACAAAAGCAAGCAAAGTGATCAACACTGGCTTAAACCACAGGTAATTCTAACACTAGCTCAAACCACAGGTCATGCACAGCCAAAGGGAACGGGATGGAAGAGCAAAATCAAAGGTAAGTTGCACAAAGGGACAGAGAGGAAGAACGGGAGGAGACCGCGGGGGAAGGCACGACACCCGGACACAATCTTACAATCACTGACCCTACGACCACGCCGGTTCTTAGCTGTGAGAGAAACCAGATAGGTCTCGGGAAGCCAGGGCGAATTAAGACACGGTTGATCGACGATGCGAAGCCTAAACCAGTGAAGAGGGTGGGTCCGCAAACCTCTTTTTCTTCTTCTTTTTTTTGTTTTTGTTTTTGTTTTTAATGGCAACGATAGAAAAAAAAAGAGGTGTGGCAGTACACCACAGAGACATAGAAGGAAATGGGGAGGAGAAAATTGGAAATTGACCCTCTCTCCCTTTCTCCTCCATGAAGCAAGAGAAATGTTGTGGCGAACGCCAGTGGCGAGTTTGGACTGACTATAATTATATAGATGAAATGACACAAATTCAGCAGTCTCGTTGAAAACCATTCAGCCTGCTTGTTACTATGCTGACATATCTGCTGGGAGTCGTTCTCCATCATGAACGAACTCAGTATCAGAAACCATTATAATTCCTTCCGGTTGGATTCTCATAATGTTCACCGACTTCTTTTGTTCAAAAGTTGGTGTCATAAGGCAAGAGGACTGACAAACTTCTGAGAATCGAGTAATGTCAAAAAGGTCTGAAGTTGTCCGGCTTGGCTGACTTTTCAAAACATCGAAGCAAAATCACTCTACTCTCTTCTGACTAAATGCAACGGCTGTCAATCTCCCAGAATACAAAATACAAATCAGGCACCATCTGCTGCAAACTAATCACAGACTAAAATCGGAATTGAAATGAGGTAGGGAACAGTAAACGATAAACAGTAAACAAGTGGGATATGTTTTGCTCCCATAAGGAAAACCTAACACAGAGTAACTTTTATTTAAGACTGGCACAGCCTTTTAAACTTGAATAAAGTCAGACAAAATACATAGACGAACAATCTAATAATGGGGGAAAAAACAAGCGCAGGCCAACAACTGAACTGTCTGGCAAAGATTTGGACTTGAGGGGAGGGGAGAGGAGAGGGGAGTTTGAAGATGGAGAAACTGGGAAAATGAAATTTAAAAAAAAAATGTTACAGATATGAAAACTTCACTAGCTGCATAAGGAAACCATCGAAATCCCTTTTGAAGGCAGATATATTTGTATTGCCTGCTCCGAGGCCTTTCGCCCGCTGAATCGGGACTCATCAGGGAGACACGGCTGGTTGTGTCTGCGCTCCCGGCGTCAAATAGAGACACACCACAGTCCATAATACTGTGGTGTTCTCACCACCATGGGTGCAAAAAAGAATCCAATAGCACCCCCAGAGCAGCCAGCGAAGAGTAGTAAATGCAACCAAACGAAAGTGTGGGGAGGAAAAAAAAAGTTGTTGTAAAACTAAAGACATTATGCAAATAATATAAAATGTAGGGACAGTCTTTGAGCCTACGCCTGAGGATCCACCCAAAGATGCAAGGGAGATCAAAAGACAAACACACAGACGGACAGAAACAAATACAAATAACCTCAATTTAATCAAAGCAAAATCGGAAATGAAATGAGGTAGGGAACAGTAAACGATAAACAGTAAACAAGTGGGGTATCTTTTGCTCCCATAAGGAAACCTAACACAGAGTAACTTTTATTCAAGACTGGCACAGCCTTTTAAACTTGAATAAAGTCAGACAAAATACATAGACGAACAATCTAATAGTGGGGGAAAAACAAGCGCAGGCCAACAAATGAACTGTCTGGCAAAGATTTGGACTTGAGGGGAGGGGAGAGGAGAGGGGAGTTTGAAGATGGAGAAAACTGGGAAAATGAAATTAAAAAAAAAAAAATGTTACAAATATGAAAACTTCACTAGCTGCATAAGGGAACCATCGCAATCCCTTTTGCAGGCAGATATATTTGTATTGCCTGCTCCGAGGCCTTTCGCCCGCTGAATCGGGACTCATCAGGGAGACACGGCTGGTTGTGTCTGCGCTCCCGGCGTCAAATAGAGACACACCACAGTCCATAATACTGTGGTGTTCTCACCACCATGGGTGCAAAAAAGAATCCAATAGCACCCCAGAGCAGCCAGCGAAGAGTAGTAAATGCAACCAAACGAAAGTGTGGGGGAGGAAAAAAAGTTGTTGTAAAACCAAAGACATTATGCAAATAATATAAAATGTAGGGGACAGTCTTTGAGCCTACATACCCCACTTGTTTACTGTTAATCACAGACTCCTGTACTCATCTGTCCGAGATAGTTTGTTGGTCTGTATTTTTACCCTGATTTTAAGTTTTCTTTCTGTACTTTCCTCCATTTTGTGAAGGCTCTGAGTTTCTCCGTACTGGAGGCCGTCCATACAAATTTCTATCCTCATCATTACGTCTGTCAAGGTTACGCTTTCACCCGAATCAATTGGTTCGTGTGTCTGTATGTTTGTCTTCCTATCGGCAGGACAGCGCAAAACCTAGTCACCACATTTTAATCGAACTTCGACATAACATACAAAATGGCTATGTGGCGAATCCATTAAATGTTGGTAAGGATCCCTGACACGGATCCCTGGATATGTTTCCAGATTTCTCAAGGAGGTGTCTCTGTGTGCGGACTAGTCCATATACGCTGCACCACAGCACGCAGAATTTACAGCTGAGAGATAAACAATAACTTATATATAACGCCTGCCTACCCTGCGCTGAAGAGTGAAGAGATCAAGCTAAGTACCAAATTCGTTCATTTTTGTTGTCATATTTGTTTGTGTCTTGCCTGAAGAAGACCGAAGAGGTCGAAACGCATCGTGTTTTGTCTTGTGACTCGTTTGCCCACGTTTCTCTTGGCGGTTCGCTAACAGTTATTTAAGATTTGTTTAGATTTCCGCCTGCAGTCGTCTCACTTTGCAACTGATTTTATATAAGGATTTAATTCGACGATCTTAATATGGACACGACTTACAGATCTGGATCAGATTGGGGATCCAGGATCGCTCAGCAATATAACTTAAAAAAAACGCAAAAAAGAACC
>CM031614.1:38346862-38365581 GCA_018398815.1 Conus ventricosus
CCTTTCTCCTTCGTCATCTCCATCTGTTTCTATCATTTTCTACTATGCACTCTTTCCCTCCTCCTCCTCCTCCTCCTCCTCCTTATCGTCATCTCCATCTGTTCCTTCTACTACTCATTGTTCCTCCTCCTCCTCCTCCTCCTTATCGTCATCTCCATCTGTTCCTTCTACTACTCATTCTTTCCTCCTCCTCCTCCTCCTCTTCCTCCCCTCCTCCTTATCGCATCCCATCTGTTCTTTACTACACATTCTTCCTCCTCCTCCTCCTCCTCCTTATCGTCATCTGTTCCTTCACTACTCATCTTTCTCCCCTCCTCCTCCTCCTCCTTACGTCATCTGTTCCTTCTACTACTCATTCTTCCTCCTCCTCCTCCTCCTCCTCCTTATCGTCATCTGTTCCTTCTACTACTCATTCTTTCCTCCTCCTCCTCCTCCTCCTATCGTCATCTGTTCCTTCTACTACTCATTCTTTCCTCCCTCCTCCTCCTCCTCCTCCTTTCGTCATCTGTTCCTTCTACTACTCATGCTTTCCTCCCCTCCTCCTCCTTATCGTCATCTGTTCCTTCTGCTACCATTCTTTCCTCCTCCTCCTCCCCCCCTCCTTATCGTCATGCCATCTGTTCCTTCTACTACTCATTCTTTCCTCCTCCTCCTCCTTATCGTCATCTGTTCCTTCTACTACTCACTTTCCTCCTCCTCCTCCTCCTCCTCCTCCTTATCGTCATCTGTTCCTTCTACTACTCATTCTTTCCTCCTCCTCCTCCTCCTCCTTATCGTCATCCCACTGTTCCTTCTACTACTCATTCTTTCCTCCTCCTCCTCCTCCTCCTCCTCCTTATCGTCATCTGTTCCTTCTACTACTCATTCTTTCCCCTCCTCCTCCTCCTCCTCCTCCTTATCGTCATCTCCATCTGTTCCTTCTACTACTCATTCTTTCCTCCTCCTCCTCCTTATCGTCATCTTTCCTTCTACTACTCATTCTTTTCCTCCTCCTCCTCCTTATCGTCATCTCCATCTGTTCCTTCTACTACTCATTCTTTCCTCCTTCTCCTCCTCCTCCTTTATCGTCATCTGTTCCTTCTACTACTAATTCTTTCCTCCTCCTCCTCCTCCTTATCGTCATCTGTTCCTTCTACTACTCATTCCTTTCCATCCTCCTCCTTATCGTCATCTGTTCCTTCTACTACTCATTCTTTCCTCCTCCTCCTCCTCCTCCTCCTCCTCCTCCTTATCGTCATCTGTTCCTTCTACTACTAAATTCTTTCCTCCTCCTCCTTATCGTCATCTGTTCCTTCTACTACTCATTCTTTCCTCCCCCATCCTCCTCCTCCTCCTCCTTATCGTCATCTGTTCCTTCTACTACTCATTCTTTTCCTCCTCCTCCCTCCTCCTCCTCCTCCTCCTCCTTATCGTCATCTGTTCCTTCTACTACCATTCTTTCCTCCTCCTCCTCCTCCTCCTCCTTATCGTCATCTGTTCCTTCTACTACTCATTCTTTCCTCCTCCTCCTCCTCCTCCTCCTTATCGTCATCTGTTCCTTCTACTACTCATTCTTTCCTCCTCCTCCTCCTCCTCCTCCTATCGTCATCTGTTCCTTCTACTACTCATTCTTTCCTCCTCCTCCTCCTCCTCCTCCTTATCGTCATCTGTTCCTTCTACTACTCATTCTTTCCTCCTCCTCCTCCTCCTCCTCCTTATCGTCATCTGTTCCTTCTACTACTCATTCTTTCCTCGTCTTCCCTCCCTTCCATTAACGTCAGTATCAGCAATTTTCATCTTTTCTTTCTCTTGCTCCTCGTCATCGTCATCATTCATCCTCATCTTCATCTCCACCTCTTTTTTCTCCTGCTTTCCCCGTATCTCCTTGACGTTACTTTGTTGCTCTTTTTTCTTCTTTTTTTTTCTTCTTTCATTTATTTTTCTTGTTGGTGTTCGTATCCCACCCTCAGCCCCTCTTCTCCTCCATCCCACAGAATTATCTCCCTCCCTCTTCCCTGACGTCATCCTCGACCCTCCCTCCTCTCCTCTGTCTGTCTGTCTGTCTGTCTGTCTGTCTGTTCTGTCTCTCTTCTCTCTCTCTCCCCTCTCGCTCTCGCTCTCTCTCTCTCCCCTCTCTCTCTGTGTCTCTCTCTCTCTCTCTGTTTTCCTTGTTGTTTGTTTGTTTTTCTGTTCTTGTTTGTATGTTTTCCATGCTGTAACTCCTTCTCTCTCTCTCTCTCTTCTCTCTCTCTCTCTCTCTCTCTCTCTCTCTCTCTCTCTTCCTCGTCCTCCCAGCTGTGCCCAAAGGGAAGGTGGTGGGCATGTTCACGCACGGCAACGACGGCATCAAAACGAAGACCCAGAGTCTTCTGGACACCATGGGTTACCTGGGGGCCCGTTATCCAGAGCATCGGAACGACGAGGGCTACTCCTTCATTGGCAAGAAAGGTGACTTCCTTCCTCTGTGTCACTTTGGTCAAAAACCAACCACGAACGTCCTATCTAGATGTAAAACAACAACAACAAACCAACACACAGCTGTACTGGGTATTTTGATGAAGTGTGCTCAGGTGGAATTGGGAATGTTTGTAGGATGCTATGACTTAGTTTTGAAATAAGTTGGGACTGCCCACTCTCTCCCCTTCGTTTCCTCTTTCTCCCTCCCCGCCTCCCTCCCTCCCTTCACCCTTTTCCCGAAAGAGTCGAAATACATTTGCAATCGTTTTTGCATTTAAGGAAACAAACGAACAAATAGACAGACAGACAGACAGACAGACGGACAAACAAGAAACAAAACGAACTAACTAACTGACCAACTAACCGACTGACTGACCGACTGACTGACTGACTGACTAACTGAATAACTAACTGACTAACTAACATACTGACTAACGAACTGACTAGCTAGCTAGCCAGCTAATTAATTAACTGACTATTCAACCAACTAGCTAACTGAGATTTTTACAGTGGAAAGATTTTTAACAAACTTTCGGATGGGTTTTTTCGATGTATTTTAAAGAATTGTGTGAATGACTGACTTGTGAGTTGATTTTAAACGTGGTGACAGCCCTGATGTGGCCCTTTGCGGTCGGCTGGGCTATAAGCAACATTATCTTATCTTATCTAACTAACTGCGATGTTTTAAACATTACTACCATGAAAGATAGTTAATAGAGGCCTCGTTATAAACACTTCTGCGGTCTTCTTTGTTGAGAGAGATCTACAGAGATTTATATACCTCTACGCAACTGTGTGTCCGCAGTGACACGCAAGAATAGAGGCATTGTAAACTGGTCCAATCCTTTATGTTGTCTGGTCAGGACGTCTGTTCAGGTGAATCTCCGGGAGGTCCACTCCATCGTTCTTGTACCGATAGTAAACACGTTATCAACAGACGTCTCTCTGTTCTCTGTCTCTCTGTCTGTCTGTCTGTCTGGTCTGTCTGTCTGTCTGTCTCTCTCTCTCTCTCTCTTTTCCCCTCTCTCTTTCGTTTGCCTTTCTGCTGCCCGTCTCTCTCTCTCTTACTCGTCTCTCTCCTCTCTCTCCTCTCTCTCTCTCCCCTCTCTCTCTCTCCCTCCCATAAAAAAGAAAACACTCTGCTACGTGTATATTAGCGTACACCTGTCGACGTCATTTAAAAGGTGTTTTGTATGTAAAGTTGTTCACAAATTCTGTTTTCCTTCTCATGTATTTCCTTTTCTCTCTCCCTTTTCATTATTGTGTTTTTATTATTTTATCATATTTAATTTAAAAATTATTCATCTCTTTATTTATTCGGTCATTGCTGTCTCATCTTCATGGCCACGTTAGTGGCATTGCCTTCTTATCGCTAATCTCGGTTCCCCATCCACAGCCACAGCCTGGTCCGTCCCGCCACAGCCCCGGCACAAAACTCTTTGAGGACAAAACGATGCCAAACCAAAAACACCCAAGACAGTGCGACAAGGTTGCTGGAATGTCACTCATCCGAATCGCCATTTATCAATTATTCTCATAAGCTATCATCTCCGTCTCGGAGTCTTAGTCGTCACTCGAGCTTTAAAAAAAAAAAAAAGAAAAAAAGAAAAAAGAAAAAAAAAGTTGATTTCAGCTTTAAGCGAGGGGAAACACACTGTACTGCGAAATAAAGGGAAACAACTCTAAATGCGCACTGCCTTAGTTTACGTGCACCATAAAGGAAGGCAGGCTACTGTGTGCTATGGCATTAAAGAAAGCGAGGGCCATGTTGCTTTGGACGCCTCTTTCGGGCTTTCCAATGCTGGCAACTGCAGACAGCAACCTCAAGCCATGCAAGAAGAAGCTGCACTCCCAAACTAGGACACTACCAACGGGTCCACATGACAATTACCTTCCCACAATTCCTCGCGCACCTTTTCATGCAGACGTCAGTTTCCTTCGTCAGCCTCAACTCTGCGTAGTGAAGGATTTTGAAGATTACGTCAGCTCACCCGTCGTTTGTGAGTATTACATTACATCATGACTGAATTGTCCCTGGCAAGGATCATTCCAAATAAAAGGATGGAGGGTTTATAGTGTTTTCATTTTGATACTGTCGGCAATTCCACATACAGACAATTCCCTGCTGTAATCGAAGAAGGCTTTGTCTACAGGGAAATGTAGGCGGCGGCAAATTGACACATGGGAATTTGTGCTCGAAGAAAAAGTAATCGAAGAATTGTGTGCGTGGAATTGTGTCCCAACATAATAAAAAAAAGAAATGTGCATGTACACCCAATTTGGTTTGCAGAGACACTTTTTTCTTTTAAAAAAAAACAAACAAACAAGAAAATATGTGAACACAAAATACGCAAACCAAAAACATAAGTTGAAATTTGAATTTCAAGGGGATGACTTTGACAAAAATGAAAAGTAAATAACAAACAAACAAAAAAGGTGATCAAAATGACTTTTTTCTCTGAGGAGCCCTTTGCTCCTCGATAGGCGGCGCCTGCACAAGGGCTGTCGGGTTTCGCTAAGACCTGAACTAATTACTATAAATGACAGACAGAATTTACAGCCTAACTAGTCGCTCCAAACAGATCTAAGACTGCTGAACACAAAATAACACTCACACAACATTTATGACCGTTACTATGACATAACATTTCCCCGACCATAACAAACGACAACCTTCCACCCTAATCAATCCCTTTCACACCAACAACACATGCCACCACCAAACCACTCGCTCATTTACACTCAACACACTGCATCCACACCTGACACCAGCTCCATCCTGCAGCCGGCAGTACCTAGCAACACTACCTAGGTCATGGGCACATGACACATATCATCAATCCAATGTAAATAACACAGTGCCAAAATCAACCCCCGAAAGGAACTTCAATGAACCCAGACACTACCTGGGCTAGGGGGCACATGACACTATCATAAATACAATGAATACAGCACGGTGCCAACGTCAACCCTGAAAGGAACTTCAATGGCCTCCAGCCCTGGAGACACCACATGGGTCATAGGGCACATGACACGTATCCCCAATACAATAAATACCACCCCCGTGCCCAACGACCACTCTGGCCAAACTACTAATTATTTCATGAAAACATTTTAACGGCACTTGACACATATCATCAGCACAATGCATACAGCACAGTGCCAAACTCAACCCCTGAAAGAACTCAAGGGCCTCCGCACCGGGAAACACCACATGGGTCATAGGGCACATGACACACATCATCAATACAATGAATATCATACAGTGTCAACTCAACCCTTGCAAAGAACTTCAATAGACCCCAGCAGCATGGAACATACCCCAGGCCAACAACCACGCTGACCAAACTATTAATTATTTCATGAGAAACATTTTACACAGTACACAGGTTTTCACACGACTCACCACCGTCCACGACCCCCCAACACTTCACCTGAGCGCTCGTTCGTGCTTTTCCTAAATACTGTTCAGTGAGCCCGAAGCCTTGCACACGCACGCTGTCCAATCACATCACCAGACACTGGCCCCTCACCGTCGGCCTCGCGATGCTCCCGCCGGACCAGACCACGGGCCCCACACAAGTCCACTGGCCACACAAGTCCACTGCCACACAATCCACTGGCCCCCACAAGTCCACTGGCCACACAAGTCCACGGGCCCAAACACAAGTCCACGGGCCCACACAAGTCCACTGGCCACACAAGTCCACTGGCCACAAAATTACCTCCCCGAAAGTTCTCCGGGCGAAGTCCCCCAAGTCAAGCCACGTGCTCAGTCCCAGTCCTGTCCGGTCGCCACCAGGTGCAGGCGAGTATTGCCCCCCAGCCCTGCCCACATGGCCAGCATACGCACAAGCTCAGCGATGCAGGGGGGAGGACAGGGACGTGACAAGGACAAGGGGGGGGAAGTTGATGGGTCAACTGGACCTTCGTCTGGAGTGGACCAAGGACGAACCGGGTTTACAGCCTGACAGGGCAAGGGCATCGGAAATGGGAACGGGAATAGGGTCGAAGAACGCAGGACGATCACCACCTGACGGATGACCCGGGGTAATCGGCCTGACCCGGAGGACACGTACCTCGGGACGACAGGTGACAGCAGGTCACTCGATGGAGCCAACAGGAGCCTCCGCAAGGATGTCAGCAGTCGGACACAGGATCCCGTCGTACACCATGGGGGTTCTTGCGGGCCCAATCAGAGAAAGAGCAACAGATCCTTAGTCTAAATCCCCGTATTTACTCCCGCTTGACTAAACACTTAGTCAATAGTCAATCATGCACGAATCCACCCCATACGAATCCAGACCGCTCATAGCATACGAGGCTTAGACCAGCAACATCATTCACACATGGGCTCGCACATACCCAAATCTTTCACCCACCATGAACAATAGCCCCCCCTAAGAAGTGGAACACAGTTACCTCCAACCATAAACACAACCAAAATACTCAATCCAAACCCGTAGCAATTAATAGCAACTACCACCAAAACCTCCTCCTCATTTCATAATCAATCTCTCAATTCTCGAGCGCGTGACCAAAATCGACGAGTCCAAAGGCATAAGGTTTTACCAAGCATTGTCAAAATTTCCACTCATGAACCCTGCGAGCCTAACCACACCCTGCGGTAACTACCCAAAATGCAAATTCACTCACGAAGACCCCCAAACATTCCGCTTACTGCATTTACCAAGTCGACAGCCCTATACATCACTCTCTGCCCACTCACAGTGTCAACAACAATACGTCCGACACACGATGTCAACAATAATCCCGTCATCACATCGTAACCACATATAATAATATTTCATAGTTCAAAACCCTATTGCCCTATACCTTCCTGCTAATACATTCGAGCGCCTGTCCTGAACTAAAATGTGAACTTTTCCAAATAACTCCACATCCCAGTGAAACCACTATAACCCCCCAGAAAAACACCTCCACACCACACATACGAACCTTTCCACACCACATGCACGAACCATATATCCCAAAACTACAGACGAACAGAAAACGCAAACCACACCTACCACCAAACGCAACCAGTCAGAACTAACGCCAGCGCCGACAACAGCCACTTCGCAGCGCCCCAACGAGACACACCCCAACAGGATCTGTCAGCCGCTCACGCAGCTGAGGCCCCGTGAGGTTTACTTCACAACTATACTCGACTCACTTCATTCTGACACTAAAACAGTACAACTACCGGTTTCGCAGGCACCTCTTCCCCCTAACACAGTAAACGTGGATACACGATTTCTTAGACTAGCTAGGCAATACGCCACAAACACAAAGCCTAACTTCTCGATGAACAAATCACCCGTAAGAAAAGCATCTGGCCTCAGACCCGCACCTCCTGCATTTTTGGGCCAGCCAACCCGAAAAGAACTCACAAAGACGCCAAATTCGTGCGCAGGCGTACTCTAACCTGCCACCTGTTGAAAAACTTAGTGACCCCCCTTTGACAAACGGAACCCACACAACACACACACAGGGCCAGTGTCGGAAACCGGCTGACTCGCTTCTTCCCTGGTCTAAAAAATAGACTAAAGAAGCGTTGAGTGGGCCCAAACCCACAAACTAGTTTATCCCTACCAGTTTAAAAATAACCTTCTATTAAACTACCTCGGTCGCGCTGAAACAAACCCCAAAACTGTCACCAACACAGACGGGACGGCTGATGACAGAGTGCGAACCGAATGCACGTAGCCGGGGACCGTGTGACCATGGTAACGATGACAGGACGGGAAGGCTCAATCTGACACACCCTTCCCCCAAGATTAAACCACGTTTAATCTGACACACAAAAACGCAGGCAGGGGAGTGTCAACCATACGTTCACAGCCAACCGGGAAATCACTGCCTCATTCCTGCTACCGGGAATAGCTTCCACCCGAAACTGGTAGGCTGGAGCTGGAGCGCCCACCAGTGACTCTTCCACTCGCTGATCTGACCCGCTCTAGTACTGCAAGGGCGAGTGGTCTACCTGACCACGAACGGCGTACCATAAAGGTAGTGACGGAATTTGTCAACACCCCAGACAAGGGGCAAGACACTCTTTCTCGATGACAGGTAATTCCGTTTCAGCTGGAAGCAGCTTCTTGCTCGCACAAGCTACAGGAATGCACTCCTCCATGCTGCTCCTGCAGGAGAATAGCCCCAAATCCTGTGTCCGATGCGTCAGTCTTTTAGGATGAAGCCACCCCTGGAATAGGAAAACCTGCATACTGGGAGGGTACAAAACTTTGCTTTGAGCATAGTGAATGCCTCCCCACTCAGCGTCCAACGCCCCCTTCTGGGCTCGCCACCCTTTGTCAGGTTGGTCAATGGCAGAGCAACCCTCAGCAAAACGAGGCACAAAACGGCGATAGTAGCCCACCACCCCAGGAAACTTCGCACTCCCCCCTTCTTCGTCTCAGGCCTTGGTGGCATCCCGGATCCTGGCCATCTTGTCCTCCACGGGAAAATACGCCTTGCCCCACCTTGTGACCCAGGTACTTCGACCTCCTGGCACCCCAACCGCACTTGGATGGTTTTGCCGCAATCGAGCACTCTCTGAGTCTCCTGAACAGATGTCGCAGAAACTCCAGATGCTCCTCCTGGTTCCAGTCGCTACGAGGTGTCGTCAATAAAGTTGTCAACCTGGTCAGATCCCAAGGGTTTAACAACAGCTTCCTCATCATCCTTGAAAAAAACTGCCCCGGACGTGCACAACCCGAAGGGCCCATGACCTCCACTGGTAGAAACCCCTGCGGGTGTAACAAACGCTGTCTGGGCGGTCCTCCTCCCACGGGTATCTGCCAATACCCCTTGGCTAAATCTATCTTGCTGAGTACTTGTTTCTCACCTAACTTAGGAAAACAGAAACTCGATGTGCCTAGGTTCCGAGTCGAACTCAACCACCTTATGAGTTTGGGCGGTAACCCCACGCAGAACTTATTTCCCGTCCTTCTTTTTGACCAGAACAATTGGTGAGGCTAGGTGACGGGGATGGTTCGATCACCCCCATCCTCAACAGGGCCTCAATTTCCGCCTTGATCGTGTCCCCTGGGCGTAGGGAAGGGGGTAAGCTCTAACCTAATGGTCGACCTTTCCGGAGCTTGATGTGGCACACCCTCCAAACTGTACGCTTCGGTGGGTCAGTGAAACCGTCCGCAAACTCCTCTGCCAGTGACCTCAGTCGCGCCGCAAACGCTGGGTCACGAGTTCCCAACATTCACCTCACAGCACCCTCGGTCGCTTCCAAGGGAAATCACAGGGATGTCCTTACTGGTCACCACGTGACATCCTCCTCCTCCACTTCCTGGATAACCACTGCTCTCACAGAAACCCTCGCCTCCTTGGAACATTCTCTCTCTCTCCACAAACTCTTCAGGAGGTTGGCGGAAATAACTTAGTCTCGCGCTCGAGCTGTACCTTAGTTACTACTTCCCCACGTCCTTTCGAGCACGGAGTAAGGTCCCTTCCACATGAGTTTCCAGCTTGTTCTGCTTGGTAGGTCTGAGCCCCAAAAGACTCGGTCTCCTGGCATGAACTCGCGCTTCCTAGCCTTGGCACATACTGTCTCTTCTGCTGTTTGCTCGCTTGACTCAGGGTTTCCCTTTCCCAAACCTCACAAGAGCAGCAATACGGTTCCGCAAGTAAACCCAAATACTCGGGCACTTTGCGCACCTCGGCTGATCTGGCCGCGTCCAGATCCCTTCAGCAATCTCAGGGGCCCCCGAACCTTCCTCCCGTACGGAGCTCAAACGGCGAGAAGCCTGTGCTTGCCTGGGTACCTCCCGGTAGGCAAACAACGCCGCGGGGATCCAGCGATCCCACTCTCGGGCTGTTCCATAGCCAAACGCTGATCATCTTCTTAAGGGTGCCGTTGAACCTTTCCACGAGGCCATTCCCTTTGAGCGTGGTAAGGCGTAGTGCGCAGTCCCTTGACTGCGAAAAATCGATGCACCTCCCCCATCATGGCGCTGGTGAACTGTGTGGCCCTGTCTGACAGCACCTCTCGGGGAATACCTGTGCGCGTCCACATTGTAAACAGTGCCTCAGCCACAGTGACAGTGTCAAATTTTCGAGGGCTACGGCCTCAGGGTATCGGGTCGCGTAGTAAAACCATTACCAGCACAAACCGGTTCCCTGACTTGACATCGGCATTAGGGGTCCCACGAGGTCCACACCCACCTTCTCGAACGGCTCCTCTGGGCACTTCCGCCTGACCAGCGGCACTGGCATCACCCTCCCTTTGTGGGTCGTTTTCTGGCATCGCACACATGACCTACAATAACGGGCAATATCTGGCACATTCCGGCCGTAGAAATGCGGGGAGAGCTTCTTGCTTGGTCTTCGGGGTACCCAGATGACCCGCTAGAGGCACATCATGAGCTAGCTCAAGCACCACCTTGCGCAGATCCTGAGGGACACACCCCTTGCGACAAAGTTTCATCCTGGGTCAGGAACCTCCTCGTGAGAAACCCCCCCCTGACGAGGTAGGACACCACACCCTACCTACAAGAAAACGTTCCCAGTCTCAGCAGCACTCGAGCCGCAGCAAGCGTGGGAACCCCTTCTTGCAACCACGCAATCCCCGCTGGCGTCACATCGAGAACCTGTTCTCTTACGGTAGCCTGGACGGGGGTCGGCAGCGCCTTTGCCTGGGCCCTAGTTTGTACTGCAGCCACACAGGTCGGATTGGCATAGACCGGCACCTTGGTAGCCTCTCCTGATAGATCGGGGCCCTGCCACGTTTCCCCAGAGCACATCCTCTACCGGTTTTTTCATCACAAGAACCATCACCTGACCCACGAGAAGGGAGATTCTAATTTTACCTTTGCCACTGGCATCTATGCCGACACCGGGACTCAGCCAAAACAACCGCACGCTTCTCTCCGGTGTCGTCAGGCGAGACTAGATATTCGGCCACAAATGGTGTAATATGCACCCGTCTCCCCAGCCCCTCCACCTCTGTGCCATTCACTCTGACCCCACACCTAGGAGTGAAATCTTTCCGTGCGCAATCACGCACAAGCCGGAGTTTGGGAACCCCCTCGTCGCTCTGAGCTTCACCTTGACCCAGGGACCACTGCCTGTACCCTTTCAGTCTTTGCAATGTGGCCTGGCTCACCACACTTGTAACATTTCCGATCATGCAAACCCTGGCCTCCTGGATAAGGCCCCCCGCCTTTTGGCTTCTGCGATGTGGGTCCCGACCCTTGTCCAACGGCTTGTCCGCTTTCTCCTTCTTCTCATAGCTCATCTCCAAGGAAAGACCCTTCCTTTCGTGCGGGCTTCCCTTCCAGAACGCCTTGCCTCTGCTACAGTGGTGGCCTCCGCAGCAACCTCATCCGCAGTATTAGGTTTCAATCTTTTACCTCAACATGGAGGTCTGGTGACAAGCCCTGATACAACTGTTCCTGCAACAGCATGTCGACAAACATCTTCCACCTTCCCCTTTATCCTTCCCGGCCGCTATGCACCAAAAGCGAGAAAATCGAACGCATTCTGGCCAACAACTGACAGAAAGTTTTTCCGAAGTCTCCTTTTTCACATTCCGGAACTTCCGCCTAAATGCATCTGCGTCTAACCGGAAAACTGCAGCAGGGTCAGCTTGACCTTCTGATAATTCCCCATCTCGGCCACGGGCATCCGCAACCAACTTTCCCGACCTTCCCCTGCAGTAAAGCGACCAACGCAGGCCATACGTCCCTCTTCCAATTACACAGCCGGCCACCCCTCAAAGTGACGGGTGTAAGCATCAACGTCGTGCGTCATCCTTGAGCGGGTCAATCTTATGTGCTTCCGCTCAGCTCTCTGTGCCTTTCTGCCTCTCCCCTTTCTTCCTGCCTCCCCTCTGTCAAACTCAAACCTCTGCCCTCCTGCAGCATTCCCCATTTCCCATCCTCTCTCGCCCAAACTTTGCAAAGCCTATCCTTCTCTTCCTGCGCTCTTTTGGCTAGGGGGTCCGCTTCCGCAGCTTCTTTTCCCTCTCCTTGCGGGGCTTTCTCTGCTTGTATCTTATCCTTCACCAACTGTAATTCCAAAGCCTCCTTCTCCTTTCCGGGTCCTACTTTCCGCTCCCCTTTCCTTCTTCCGCTCCTGCTCTTCCTTTTCCTCCTTAGTCTTCCGTTCCTGTCTCTCATGGAACTCCTTGACCCCCTGGAGCATATACGCCACCAGGTCCTGACCCGTGAAGCCATACCTGTCTCCTTCAGCCTTAAGCCATCTTTCACCTGCTCCCCGTTTCCTCCCCTTTTGCTGCCATAGCCTTTTTCCTATGCCTTAAAAGGTCTTAGACTCCTCAACCGTTCGCACACCACTGTCTAGCTCTCCGCCTACACTCCCTAAGATCGCGCGGACATACACTAACGGCGAATGAACTACACTGCCCAAATACACTACGCTCTATCGCCACAAAGCCCCGGCCTAAAAAACTACAAACTGATCCCTGCTTTGGGCATGCGCTCAAGAACTCACACTTGTATTGCAACCCCTATCACAACCAGTCCCCCCATCAAAGGGCATCAAAATCCCAATGCAACAAAAAAAACACATCACTAAACTCATCAAAAACAACTGGCATAAACCCCAATCAATGAAACACCAAAATTGTCCTTGAGCAACCTCCGCCAGCCCACGACACCTGGAAATTGCATCACCCCCAAGACAAATAACTTTTCATCCGATCACTTACATGAACCCATTCAACACAACAAGCAGCCAACACTTGCACCCACACACAGACCAATACCACATACGCTTCAACGGTCAATTTTCATTAAAGGTACCACCTCAACACAACAACACAATTACATCGCTTTCCGATCAAACAGCGGCCGCAAAGGCTTACACGCCTTGATGCACGACTGTCCTTATGTGCCGCCACCCAACTGGGCACGCACCCACCAACCCACCACAGTCTTATCCTGCAACACTACTGTTTTAAGCGAATCCTACAATCCCCAGTAACCACCCGACCTAACCCATCCCAAATTACCCGCTAATCTAGTCCTCTACTAAAATCTACTAACCCCTTTGTGTACCCCGCAAACTCCACCATATGTCAGGTTCGCTAAGAAACCCGAAAATAATTTACTATAGAATGAAAAGACAGAATTTAAAAGCCTAACAGTCGCTTCCAAACAGATCTAAGACTGCTGACACAGATTAACACTCACACAACATTTATTGACCGTACTATGACATGAACATTTCCCCGACCATAAAAAAACGCAACCTTCCACCTCAAATCAAAACCCTTTCACACCAACAACACATGCCACCACCAAACCACTCGCTCATTTACACTCCCAAACACACTGCATCCACACCTGACACCAGCTCCATCCCCTGCAGCCGGCAGTACCTAGCAACACTACCTAGGTCATGGGGCACATGACACATATCATCAAACCAAAGTAAATAACACAGTGCCAAAATCAACCCCGAAAGGAACTTCAATGAACCCCAGACACTACCTAGCTATGGGGCACATGACACGTATCATCAATACAATGAATACAGCACGGTGCCAACGTCAACCCCTGAAAGGAACTTCAATGGCCTCCAGCACCTGGGGACACCACATGGGTCCCTAGGGCACAAAGACACGTATCACCAATACAATGAATACCACGCCGTGTCAACGACCCTCTGGCCAAACTAAAAATTATTTCATGAAAACATATTACGGCACTTGACACATATCATCAGCACAATGCATACAGCAAAAGTGCCAAACCAACCCCTGAAAGGAACTCAATGGCCTCCGCACCTGGAAACACCACAGGGTCATAGGGCACATGACACACATCACAATACAATGAATATCAACAGTGTCAACGTCAACCCTGCAAAGAACTTCAAAAAACCCCAGCGCATGGAACAACCCCAGGCCAACAACCACGCTGACCAACTATATTTATTTCATGAGAAACATTTTACACAGTACACAGGTTTTCACACGACTCACCACCGTCCACGACCCCCAACACTATCACCTGAGCGTCTCGTTCGGCTGTTTCCTCACTACTGTTCAGTGAGCCCGAAGCACTTTCACGCGCACGGCTGTCCAATCACATCACCAGAAAAACTGGCCCCTCACCGTCGGCCTCGCGATGCTCCCTGCCGGACCAGACCACTGGCCACACAAGTCCACTGGCCACAACAAGTCCACGGCCACACAATCCACTGGCCACACAAGTCCACTGGCCACACAAGTCCACTGGCCACACAAGTCCACTGGCCACACAAGTCCACTGGCCACACAAGTCCAGGCACACAAGTCCACTGGGCCAACACAAGTACCTCCCCCCCGTTCTCCTGGCGAAGTCCCCAAGGGTCAAGCCACGTGCTCAGTCCCAGTCCTGTCCGGGGGCGCCACCAGGGGCAGGCGAGTAGTTGCCCCCCCAGCTGCCCACAGTGGCCAGCATACGCACAAGCTGCAGCGATGCAGGGGGAGGACAGGGACATTGACAAGGACAAGGAGGGGGAAGTTGATTGGGGCAACTGGACCTTCGGTCTGGAGAGTGACCAAGGACGACCGGGTTTTCAGCCTGACAGGGTCAGGGCATCGGAATGGGAACGGGAATAGGGTCGAAGAGACGCCCGGACGGTCACCACCTGACGGAGACCCGGGTAATCTGCCTACCCCAGAGGACACTGACCTCGGGACGACAGGTGACAGCAGGTCACTCGATGGGGCCAACAGGAAGCCTCCGCAAGGATGTGGCCCGTCGGACACAGGATCCCGTCGTACACCCTGGGGGTCTTGGCAGGTTCAATCAGAGAAAGAGCACAGATCCTATCTAAATCCCCGTAATTTAACTCCCGCTTGACTAAACACTTAGTCAAAAGTCAGATCAGTGCACGATCCACCCCATACGAATCCAGACCGCTCATAGCATACGAGGCTTAGACCAGCAACATCATCAACATGGGCTCGCACATAACCCAAATCATCACCCACCATGAACAATACCCCACCAAAAAATGGAACCAGGTTACCTCCCATACCATAAACACAACCAAAATACTCAAAACCAAACCCGTAGCAATTAATAGCAACTACCACCAAAACCTCCTCCTCATTTCATAATCAATCTCTCAAACCCTCGAGCGCGTGACCAGGATCGACAGAGTCCAAAACATAAGGTTTTTACCAAGCATAGTCAAAATTTCCACTCATGAACCCCGCGAGCCTAACCACACCCTGCGGTAAACTACCACATTGCAATTCACTCACGAAGAGCCCCAAAATTCCGCTTACTGCATTTACCAAGTCGACAGCCCTATACATCACTCTCTGCCCACTCACAGTGTCAACAACAATACGTCCGACACACGATGTCAACAATAATGCAGTCACACATCGTAACCCACTATAATAATATTTCATAGTTCAAAACCCTATTTCCCTTTACCTTCCTGCAAATACATTCGAGCGCCTGTCCTGAACTGAATGGAACTCTCCATAAATAACTCCAAAATCCCAGTGAACACCTATATCCCCCCAGATAACACCTCCACACCACACATACGAACCATTCACACCACAGCCAACCATAAATCCCAAAACTACCAGACGAACAGAAAACGCAAAACCACACCTACCACTCAAACAGCAACCAGTCAGACGTAACGCCCACGCGCCGACAACAGCCACTTCGCAGCGCACCAGACGAGACCCCAAACCCCAACAGGATCTGTCAGCCGCTCACGCAGCTGAGGGCCCCCTGAGGTTTACTTCCACAACAATACTCGCCTATTCATTCTGAAAACTAAAACAGTACAAAATACCGGTTTCGCAGGCACCTCTTCCCGCCTAAAACAGTAGAACGTGGAACACGGAAATTTTTTAGACTAGCTAGGCAATACGCCACAAGACACTAGCCTAAACTTCTCGATGAACAAATCACCCGTAAGAAAAGCTATCTGGCCTCAGACCCGCACCACCTTCCCCGTCTTGCCAGCCAACCCCAAAAGAACTCCCCGATGACGCCGATTCGTGCGCAGGGGGACCTAATCCGCCACCGTTGAGAAAACTTGAGTGACCCCCCCTTGAACCCGGGAAACCCCCCCACACACACACGGCCCGTGTCAGGGAAAACCGGCTGACTCGCTTCTCCTGGTCTAAAAATAGACAAAGGCGTTGAGTAGGCCCAACCACAAACTAGTTTACCCTACCATTTTAAAAAAAACCTTCTATTAAAACTACCTCGGTCGCGCTGTAACAAACCCCAAAACTGTCCCCCAAACACAGACGCGGCTGATGACAGAGTGCGAACCGAATGCACGTAGCTCGTGGACCGGTGACCAGGTAACGAAGACAGGGCAGGAAGCTCAATCTGACAAGGGCAAACTGCAGGTCGAGTTCGGGATTACAGCAAAGTCAAGTAGCAGCGACGCGGTTTGAACAGGTGAAAATCGCTCTGTGAAAATCAATTTTTGAATGCGAAAAAGACGATTTTATCCCCGGGAAAATTTTAGGTCAGTACATTAGCTCAGCAGCATTTGTCAGCAAAGATTGCAGAATTCATGTATGGCTTAGTGGATTCTTTGTTCTACGCCATTGGTAGAGCACCAAGGAAGTTGGGGTGAAAAGTCCAGCAGACGACAGAAAAATGAGGGTCATTGGATCGTGCTGAATTATAAACAGAAAGACACTGGATTTTTCTCCGAGTCAGGCACAGTCTGGATCAGGCTGAACTGTGCGATGAATATGTTTTGGTACTGGCTGATCTTCTGACAAAAAAAACACCAACCGGGTGCACTTTGAGAGTAAGAGATAATTATCAATCTCTCTCTCTCTCTCTCCTCTCTCCTCTCTCTCTCTCTCACTCTCTCTTCTTCCTAAAATACTGGTTCACTCAAAAACGAGTAGGTCACCAGCGCGCATGTAAAAAGTAAAATAAAGTAACATAAAAAAAGTGCGACTCAGTCTGTTGGCCCCTGGAGCAAATTTGGCACCAAGGGGTCGCACCGATATTCAAGAAGTTAAAAGCAATGGCCAGATTCCAGCCCCCCCGGTAACCATAAAATATCTGGAAGTTAAAACAGAAAATCGTCAATATGAGATCTCAAAACTGTCGTATCAATTTGCTTTTTAAATGAGACTGCATTTGTGGCAATCTTGATGGCACCCGGCAGTGAGTTCCACAGCCGTACAGAACGAGGATAAAATGAATGAAAGTGACTGTCAATATTTGATGCAGGTATGGTATAACATTGACCGCCACTCCTGGTCTCTCGGGCTTTGGGCCTGATTTGTGACCGTGGACACGGACCACATCTGTTCATATCTTAATGGCGTATTCATGTTCGAGCTTGCACCGATTAGCCGCTGATGACATCAGATGTGTCGACTTGATCTGCCAGGATATAGTGGGACGGTCAAAGAGGTCATCAGGAAGGATAACTCTGTAGACGGGGAGGAGAGAGGCTTCCTGAGTTATCATGACGAAACACGGGGCCTTGTCTTTCAGGTGAGAATTGACACTCTTTTCCTCTCGGTGGAGAGAGAGAGAGAGAGAGAGAGAGAGAGAGAGAGAGAGAGAGGGGATGGGGGGGGGGGGTTACGGTGATCTGAGTTAGAAAAAGACATCTGCCATAGAGAAGAGACGATCGAGGCGGAGACATACATGTCAGCAAGGGTGAGTCTCTCTCTCTCTCTCTCTCTCTCCTCTCTCTCTCTCTCTCTCTCTCTCTCTCTCTCTCTCTCAACACACCACACACAACACACACACACACACACACACACACACCACACACACACACCCTGTACTAATGTGTAATCTTCGGACAGACTCGAGGCCTGTATTAAAACGTTAATTTCATTCATTTTACGCCGGTTTACATCCTGTCTCATATGTTGCAAACTGAGGATCATAACAACGATATAGCAGCAATGTCTTAGAGAAATAATTCTGTATAACAGAGACGGTGATCAGATTGAGCTAGTTGACGTTCTTTTCGGTATGCTATACGTACTATCGCCCCCGCTGTAGATGAATAGTGGACGTTGTTTCGATTTGCTATACGTAGTGTCCGCCCCTGCTGAAAACTAGATAGTTGACGCAATCTTCGAATCGCGTGTTGGCAAATTGATGTACGTATTGTCGCCCCCGTTGTACACTAGGCAGTTGACAGCATTCTCGATTCCTTTGTTGGCAAATTGATGTACGTACTATCGCCTTTTGACAGCATTCTCGATTCCATTGTGTAGTACAAATGTTGTACGTATATCGCCTCCGTTGTATTCTAGACAGTGACAGAATTATTCCTCAAAGGGTTAT
>CM031614.1:38366581-38379081 GCA_018398815.1 Conus ventricosus
CAAACGTTCAGGGGACAATCTTTTGATCTTGAACAAAGTAAATATTTTTTCCCCTAGAGGATACACTAGCGCGTACCCCTTTAAACTAGAAACCCTTGTCAAACCATACCTTTCATCATCCTTTCATTCATCCACCAGAGTCAGCTTGGGGTACAGCGCTTCTGCATTTATCACACGGAACATCTGCAGCGCCTTCACAGTTCCGGGGTTTACAGCCACCTGCGGCACAGTTAACGCAACGCTCACCACAGTTAGTGTACAGTGGGGGCGATAATACGTATATCAATTTGCTAACAAGGGAATCAAGAATACTGTCAACTGTCTAGTGTACAACAGGGGCAATAATACGTATACCAATTTGCCAACAAGGGAATCGAGAATTCTGTCACTTGTCTAGAATACAACGGAGGCGATAGTACGTACATCAATTTGCCAACAAAGGAATCGAGAATGCTGTCAAAAGGCGATAGTACGTACATCAATTTGCCAACAAAGGAATCGAGAATGCTGTCAACTGCCTAGTGTACAACGGGGGCGACAATACGTACATCAATTTGCCAACACGCGATTCGAAGATTGCGTCAACTATCTAGTTTTCAGCAGGGGCGGACACTACGTATAGCAAATCGGAAACAACGTCCACTATTTCATCTACAGCGGGGGCGATAGTACGTATAGCATACCGAAAGAACGTCAACTAGCTCAATCTGATCACCGTCTCTGTTATACAGAATTATTTCTCTAAGACATTGCTGCTATATCGTTGTTATGATCCTCAGTTTGCAACATATGAGACAGGATGTAAACCGGCGTAAAATGAATGAAATTAACGTTTTAATACAGGCCTCGAGTCTGTCCGAAGATTACACATTAGTACAGGGTGTGTGTGTGTGTGTGTGTGTTGTGTGTGTGTGTGTGTGTGTGTGTGTGTGTTGAGAGAGAGAGAGAGAGAGAGAGAGAGAGAGAGAGAGAGAGAGAGAGAGAGAGAGAGAGAGAGACTCACCCTTGCTGACATGTATGTCTCCGCCTCGATCGTCTCTTCTCTATGGCAGATGTCTTTTTCTAACTCAGATCATCCGTAACCCCCCCCCCCCCCATCCCCTCTCTCTCTCTCTCTCTCTCTCTCTCTCTCTCTCTCTCTCTCCACCGAGAGGAAAAGAGTGTCAATTCTCACCTGAAAGACAAGGCCCCGTGTTTCGTCATGATAACTCAGGAAGCCTCTCTCCTCCCCGTCTACAGAGTTATCCTTCCTGATGACCTCTTTGACCGTCCCACTATATCCTGGCAGATCAAGTCGACACATCTGATGTCATCAGCGGCTAATCGGTGCAAGCTCGAACATGAATACGCCATTAAGATATGAACAGATGTGGTCCGTGTCCACGGTCACAAATCAGGCCCAAAGCCGAGAGACCAGGAGTGGCGGTCAATGTTATACCATACCTGCATCAAATATTGACAGTCACTTTCATTCATTTTATCCTCGTTCTGTACGGCTGTGGAACTCACTGCCGGGTGCCATCAAGATTGCCACAAATGCAGTCTCATTTAAAAAGCAAATTGATACGACAGTTTTGAGATCTGCATATTGCGTTTTCTGTTTTAACTTCCCAGATATTTTATGGTTACCTGGGCCTGAATCTGGCCATTGCTTTTAACTTCTGAATATCGAGTGCGACCCCTTGGTGCCAAATTTGCTCCAGGGGCCAACAGACTGAGTCGCACTATTTTATGTTACTTTATTTTACTTTTTAACATGCGCGCTGGTGACCTACTCGTTTTGAGTGAACCAGTATTTTAGGAAGAAGAGAGAGAGAGAGAGAGAGAGAGAGAGAGAGAGAGAGATTTGATATTATCTCTTACTCTCAAAGCTGCACCCGGTTGTTGTTTTTTTTGTCAGAAGATCAGCCAGTACCAAAACATATTCATCGCACAGTTCAGCCCTTGATCCAGACTGTGCCTGACTCGGAGAAAAATCCAGTGTCTTCTGTTTATAATTCAGCACGATCCACATGACCCCTCATTTTTCTGTCGTCTGCTAGACTTTTCACGCCAACATCCTTGGTGCTCTACCAATGGCGTAGAAACACAAGAAATCCACAAGCCATACATGACTCTGCAATCTTTGCTGACAAATGCTGCTGAGCTAATGTACTGACCTAGAATTTCCGGGATAAAATCGTCTTTTTTCGCATTCAAAAATATGATTTTCACAGAGCGATTTTCACCTGTTCAAACCGCGTCGCTGCTACTTGACCTTTGCTGTAATCCGAACTCTGACCTGCAGTTTGCCCTTGTCAGATCTGAGCCTTCCTGTCCTGTCATCGTTACCATGGTCACAGCTGTCAACGAGCTTACGCGCAATCGGTTCGCACTCTGTCATCATCAGTCAGTCATGTGTGGTGACAGTTTTGGGTTTTACAGCGCTACCGAGTAAGTTCAATAGAAGTTATTTTAAACCGGTAGGGATAAACTAGTTTGTGTTTTGGCCTAGCTCAAACGCCTTTATCTATTTTTAGACCAGAGAAATGCGAGTCAGCCGTTTTACTGACACTGGCCGTGTGGGTGTTGTGTTTCCGTTGTCAAGGGGGTCACCAAGTTTGCTCAACAGGTGGCAGGATTAGAGACGTCTGCGCACGATTCAGCGTCATCGTGATTCTTTTCGGGTTGCTGGCAAGACTGCAGAGGTGCGGTCTGACCAGATAGGTTTTCTAGGGGTGATTGTTCCCCAAGAAGATTGGCCTAGTGTCTTGTGGCGTATTGCCAAGCTAGCGAAGAAATCCGTGTATCCACGTTCTACTGTGTTAGCGGAAGAGGTGCCTGCAATACCGAAGTTTGTACGTTTTAGTATGCAGATTGAATGAGTCGTGTAAGAGTTGTACGTAAACCTCAAACTGGCCTCATCTGCGTGATCGATGACAGATCCTGGTTGCTGGTGTGTCTCGTCATGGTGCGCTGGCGAGTGGCTGTTGTCGTCGCGTGGCATTAAACGTCCTGACTGGTTGCTGTTTGAGTGTAGGTGTGGTTTGCGTTTTCTGTTCGTCTGTACTTTGGGATATAATGGTTCGTGCATGTGAGTGAATGGGTTTCGTATGTGTGTGTGTAGTGTATCTTGAGGGGATATAGGTGTTCAGCTGGGATGTGTAGTTATTATTGAGGGTTCCACATTCAGTTCAGGACAGGCAGCTTGAATGTAGTATGCAGGAAGGTATAGGGCAAATAGGTTTTGAAATATGAATTATTATTATAGTGTGGTTACGCTGTGTGACTGCATTATTGTTGACATCGTGTCGACGTATGTTGTTGACACTGTGATGGGCAGAGAGGATGTATAAGTCCTGTCGACTGTGTAAATGCAGTAAAGCGGAATGTTGGGGCTCCTTCGTGAGTGAAAATTGCAATGTGGTAGTTACCGCAGGGTGTAGGCTCGCAGGGTTCACGGAGTGGAAAATTTTATGACAATGCTTGTAAAACACTTATTCTTTTGAACTCTGTCCGATTCTGTCACGTGCTCGAGAGGATTGAGAAGATTGATGTTGGTGAATGAGGAGGAGGTTTTGTTGGTAGTTGCTATTAAATGCTACGGGGTTGTGGATTGAGTATTTTGGTGTGTTATTGGTATGGGAGTAATCTGTGTGTTTCCACTTCTCAGGTGGGCTATTGAGTCATGGGTGGGTGAGTGATTTGGGTACGTGCGAGCCCAGGTGTGAATGATTTGCTGGACTAACACGTATGCTATGAAGCGGTCTGGATTGTAGGGTGGATTCCCGTGCATCTGATCTGACTATTGACTAAGTGTTTAGTCAAGCGGGAGTAAATACGGGGATTTAGACTACGGATCTGTGCTCGTTTCTCTGATTGACCTGCCCAAGACCCCCCGGTGTACGACGATCCTGTGTCGGTGCTGCTGCACATCCTTGCGGAAGCTCACTGTGGGCTCCAGCGAGTGACCTGCTGTCACCTGTCGTCCCGAGGTCACGTGTCCCTCTCGGGTCAGGGCAGATTACTCCATGTCATCCGGTCCAGGTGGTGACTCGTCCTGCGTCTCTTCGAACCTATTCCCGCTCCCATTCCGATGCCCTTGTCCCTTGTCAATCTGTAACCCCGTTGTCATTGTTCCACTCCGACCGAATGTCCAATTGGAACCCTCAACTTCCCCCTCCCTTGTCCCTGTCCTTGTCATCCACCCGCGTCCTGGCAGCTTGAGCGATGCTTGGCCATTGTGGGCAGCTGGGGGGCCACTACGCGCCTTGCACCTGTGGCGACTGTACAGGACCTGGGACTGAGCACGTGACTTACCCCTTGGGGACTTTTTCGCCGGGAGAAACTGCGGGGAGGTACTAGTGTTGCGTGGAGGGCGTCCCTGGACGATGTGGGTTGGTGGCCAGTGGACTTGTGTGGCCAGTGGTCTGGTGTGCAGGGAGCAAGCGCGGGTCCGACTGTGAGGGTCCCAGTGTCGGTATGTTTTGGACAGACGTGCGCGGCAAAGAGCTTCGGCTCACGTGAACAGTAGTAAGAGAACAGCACGAACGAGACACTCAGGTGATAGTTTGGGGATCGGGACGGGGTGAGCAACTGTGAAGAAACAGTGTACTTTTTAAATGTTCTCAAGAATAATTAATATTTGGTCAGCGTGGTTGTGGCCTGGGGTATGTCCATCTGCTGGAGTTTATTGAAGTTCTTTTGCAAGGGTGGACGGTGGACACGTTATGATATTCATTGTATTGATGATGGGGTCGTGTGCCATATGACCCATGTGGTCTTTTCCATGTGCTGTAGGCCATTGAATTCCTTTCAGGGGTGTTGACGTTGGCAACTGTGCGTAGTCCATTGTATTGATGATACGTGGCATGGGCACCTTATCCTAGGAATGTCTGGTGTTCATTGAAGTTCCTGTGTGGCGGTGACTGTGCACTGTGTTATTTACATTGGTGGAGAATGTGTCATGTGCCTTATGACCTAGGTAGTTGTATCTAGGGTCTGCCGGCTGCAGGGATGGAGCTTGGTGTCAGGTGTGGATGCAGTGTGATCGGAGTTAAAGAGTGAGGGGGTTTGTGGTGGTGTGTTTTTGGGATATGGTGTGAAATGGATTGATGAGAGGGGAAGGTTGTCGTTTGTTAGGTTGGGGAAAGGTTTCATGTCATAGTCACGGTCAATAAATGTTGTGTGAAGTGTTAATCTGTGTTCAGCAGTCCATAGATCTGTTTGAAGCGACTAGTTAGGCTAAAATCTGTCGTCATTCTATATAATTAGGTCAGGTCTTCGCGAACCTGACATAAGGGTGGAATGCGGGTAAACCCCGAACGGTTAAGTAGGGTTAGTAAGACTAGATAAGCGGTTAATTTTGGGATTTGGTTAGGTCGGGTGTCATCGGGATGGTATGATTCGCTTCAAAACAGTGGTGTCCGCCGGTTAGGACTGTGGGTGGGTTGGTGGTGGCGTGCCCAGTTGGGAGGCGGCACATAAGAAATCGTGCATCAAGGCGTGTGAGACCTTTTGCCGGCCGCTGTTTGATCGGAAGCGATTAATTGTGTGTTGTGTTAGTGGTGCCCTTAATGTAAAATTGACCGTGGAAGCCGTAATGTTAATGGCTGTGTGTGGGTGCAAGTATGGCTGCGGTTTTGTTGAATGGTTTCATGATAGGTGATTGGATGAAAGTTATTTGTCTTAGGGTTATGCAACTTCCAGGTGTCGTGGGGCGTTGATGGAGATTGCTCAAGGCAATTGTGTTGTTTGCATTGTATTGCATTATGCCAGTTTTATGGATGAATTTAATTGTTGTGTTTTCTTTATTGGCTTTGGGATTTTGATGCACTTTGATGTGGGACCGGTGTGAATAGGGTTGCAATATCAAGTAGTGGTCTGAGCGCAATGACCATCGAGATCAGGGTGAGTATTTAGGGCTGGGGGCGTGCTGGCGATAGTAGGCGATGTAATTCGGTGGTGCAGTTTCATTTGCCGTAGGTATGTCCGAACAGGATCATACTGAGTGTAGGCGAATAGCTAGACAGCTGGTGTGCGAAGCGGTTGAGGAGCCTACGACCGTTAGAACATAGGAGAAGGCAATGGCAGCAAAGGGGAGGAAACGGAGGAGCAAGTGAAAGATAAGGCTGAAGGGCTGAAGAGACAAGTATGCTCACGGTCAGGACCCCTGGTGGCGTATATGCACCATGGGTCAAGGAGTTCCATGAGAGACAGGGAAACGGAAGACTAATGAGGAAAAAGGAAGAGCAGAAGCGGAAGAAGAGAAAGGGAGCGGAAACAGGAGCCGGAAGGAAATGAGGCTTTTGGAGTTACAGTTGGTGAAGGATAGGATACAGGAGGAAAGAACCGCAAGGAGAGGGATAGAAGCTGCGGAAGAGACCGCCTACATGGGGGGTGGGGTGCAAAAGACGCAGGAAGAGAAGGATAGGCGTGCAAAGAGTGAGAGAATGATAGGAAATGAGGATGCTGCAGGAGAGGCAGAGGTTTGAGTTTGAAAGAGCGGAGGCCAGAGAAGAAAAGAGAGAGGAGCAGAAGGCAACCGCGAGCTGAGCTGAAGCACATAACGATTGACCCGCGCTCAAGGATGACGACACACGTTGATGCTTACAGCCGTCATTTTGAGAGGGTGGCCCGAGGCGGTGTAATTGGAAAGGGACGTATGGCCTGCCAGTTTGGTCCGCTTTACTGCAGGGGAAGGCTCGGAAGCAGTGTTGCGGATGCCCGTGGCCGAGATGGAATTATCAGAAGGTCAAGCTGACCCTGCTGCTGTTTTTCCGTGTTAGACGCAGATGCAATAGGCGGAAGTTCCGGAATTGAGAAAGGAGACTCGAAAACTTTCTGTCGCGTTGTTGGACAGAATGCGTTCGATTTTCGTCTCGCTGTGGTGCATAGCTTGCCGGAAGGAGTGATGGAAGGTGGAAGAATGCTGTAGACATGCTGTTGGCAAGAACAGTTGTATCAGGCTTGTCCACAACCTCCATGTGAGTAAAAAGAATGATACCTAAACTGCGATAGGTTGCTGCTGAGGCAACCACTGTAGCGAGCAAGCGTTCTTGGAAGGGAATTCCCGCAACGAAAGGAAGGGTCTTTCCTTGGAGATGACTATGAGGAAAAGGAGAAACGGACAAGCCGACGACAAGGAGTCGGGACCCACGTCCACAGAAGCCAGAGTTGGCCGTGTCCAGAGGCGCAGGGTTTGCATAATCGGAAATGTTACAAGTTGGTGAGCCAGGGCACTTTGAGAGAACTAGGAGGTACGGGCAGTGCGCCCGTTCCCAAGGGTGGAATCTTCAGAGCGACGAGGGGGTTTCCCAAACATCCGCCTTGTGCGTGACTTTGTGCACGGAAAGATTTCACTCCCTATGTTAGGTCAGAGTGGAATGGCACCGAGGATGGAGGGCTGATAGACACGCTGAATATTAAACACCATTGTGGACCGATATCTAGGTCCTCGCCTGACGCCTACAACCGAGAGAGTGTGCCAGATAGTTTTGAGCCGAGTCCCGGAGTCTGCATAGACTGCCAGTGCAAAGGTAAATTAGAATCGCCCTTCCTAGTGGGTCAGTGATGGTTCTTGTGATGAAAAAAAACCGTAGAGGATGGTTCTCCATCGGAAACGTGCCAGGCGCGATCTATCAGGGAGGCTACCAAGGTGCCGTCTATGCAAATCCGACCTGTGTGGCAGCAGTAACAAACTAGGGTCCCAGCAAAGCGCGCTGCGAACCGCCGTCCATGCTACCCGATAAGAGAACAGGTTCGCGATGTTCCCGCCAGCGAGGATGCCGTGAGTTGCCAAGATAGGGATCCCACTCATGCTGGCGGCTCGACGTGCTGCTGTAAGACAGGGAATCGTTTTCTGATAGGTAGGGTGTGGTGTCCTACTCGTCAGGGGAGGGTTTCTCATAGAGGTCCAACCCCGATGAGCAACTTTTTGCGTCGCCAAGTGTGTGTCCCTCAGGATCTGCGCAAGTATGGTGCTTTAGCTAGCTCATGATGTGCCTCTACGGTGCATCTGGTACCCAGAAGACCAAGCAAAATAGCACTCCAGCATTTCTTCTAGGCCGGAATTTCCCAGATTTCCCCGTATTGGTATGTCATGTGTGCGATGGCCAGAAAGACGCCGCAAAGGAGGGTGATTGCCAGTGCCGCTGGTCATGACCCACGGAAGAGTTGCCAGATGGAGCCGTTCGATGAAGTGTAGTGGACCCGTGGGACCCGTGGTGCCCGATGGTCATGTCCAGGGAACCGGTTTGTGCTGTAATAGTTTGACTACGCGACCCAGATACCCTGAAGGCCGTGGCCCTCCGACATAGTGACACTGTCACTGTGGGCTGAGGCACTGGTTACAATGGTGGAACGTCGCACAGGTATGACCGAGAGGTGCTGACAGACAGGGGCACATCAGTTCACCAGCGCCATGATGGGGAAGTGTGCATCGACACTCTCGCAGTCAAGGGACTGCACACTATGACGCCGTTTACCAGCGCTCAATGCAATGCCTTGTGGAAAGGTTTCAACGGCACCCTCAAGAAGATGATCAAGCGTTTGGCTAAGGAACAGGCCCAGAGATAGAGTGGGATCGCTGGATCCCTGGCGGCCGTTGTTTGCTTACCGGGAGGAACCTCAGGCAAGCACAGCTTCGCGCCATTTGAGCTCCTGTACGGGAGGAAGGATTCGGGCCCTGGAGATTGCGAAGGAGATCTGGACGCGGCCAGATCAGCCAAGGGCGCACCGCTGGCCGATTACGTGGGTGACTTTGCGGAACCGTTATGTACTCTTGTGAGATGGCAAGGGAACCCTGAGTCAAGCGAGCAAACAGCAGAAGAGGCAGTATGATGCCAAGGCTAGAGCACGAGTTCATGCCATGAGACCAGTCTTGGTGCTCAGACCTACCAAAATAAAACAAGCTGGAACTCATGTGGAAGGGACGCTTACTCTGTCATCGAAAGACGTGGGGAGGAATCGACACAAAGTTACAGCTCGAGCGCGAGACTAAGTTATTTCACGCCAACCTCCTGAAGAAATTGTAAGAGAGAGAGAGATGCTACCAAGGAAGCGAAGGGTTTTCTGGAGAGCAGTGGTTATCCAGGAAGTGGAGAGGAGATGTCACGATGGTGCCATTAAGGACATCCCTGTGATCCCCGTTGTAAGCGACTGAGGTGATGCTGAGGGAAGTTGGGAACTCGTGAACCAGCGTTTGCGGCGCTACTGAGGCCACTGGCATAGGAGTTTTGCTGACGTTCACCTTCACTGACCTAGCCGAAGCGTGACCAGTTTGAGTGTGCCACATCAACCTCAACGGATGGTCCGACCCATTAGGTCTGAGCTTATCCCCGTTCCATACGCACAAGAGGGACCACGAATCAAGGCTGAAATTGAGCATGTTTGAGGATGGGGTGTTCAACCATCCACGTCGCGCCTACGCCTCACCAATTTGTTCTGGTCAAAAAGAAGGACGGGAAAATAAGGTTCTGCGTTATTACCGCAAGCTCAATAAGGTGGTTGAGTTCGACTCGGAACTATGCAGACATCGGTTTCGTTTGCTTAAGTTAGGTAGAATCAGTACTCAGCATGATAGATTATGCCAAGGGTTATTGCAGATACCTTTGCCTGAGGAGGACCCCTGGCCCCAAGACAGCGTCTGTTTAACCGCAGGTTTTGCTACCAGTGGAAGGTCATGCCGTTCGGGTTGTGCAGTTTCTGGGCAGTTTTTTCAAGGATGATGAGAAGCTGTTGATACCAGTTGGGATCTTAACCAGGGTGACAACTTATTGACGACATCCTCGAGCGACTGGAGAACCCATGAGAGCATCTGGAGGTCTAGCGACATCGTTCAGAGACTCATAGAGTGTTCGATTGCGGCCAAACGCAGTCCAAGTGCCAGTTTTGGGTCCAGGCAGTCGAGTACCTGGTCACGAAGTGGGGCATGGCTGATATCCCTCCGTGGAGACAAAAGATGGCCAGGATCCGGATGCCCCAAGGCCTGAGACGAAGAAGGGGGTGCGACAGTTACCTAGGGTTTGGGTGGGCTAACTATACGCCGTTTTTGTGCCTCGTTTATGCTGAGATATGCTCTGCCATTTGACCATCCAGACAAAGGGTGGCGAGCCCAGACGTGTGCGTTTGGACGCCTGAAGTGCGAGGAGAGCGTTCACTATGCTCAAAGCAAAGTTTGAACTCCTCCAAATGCAGGTTACCTATTCCAGGAGTGGCTTCATCCTACAGACTGATGCATCGGACGCAGGAGTTGGGTATTCCTCCTCAGGAGCAGCATGGAGGATTGCATCCTGTACTTGTCGAGCAAGAATCTGCCTTTCCAGCCGAACGAATTACCCTGTCATCGAGAAAGAAGTGTCTGCTCTTGTCTGGGGTTTGACAAGTTCCGTCACTACCTGTATTGTCCGCCGTTCGTGGTTCAGGGTAGACCACTCACCGTTGCAGTACTCCTAGAGCGAGTCAGATCAATGCAATGGAAAGGTCACTAGTGGTTGCACTTCCACTCAGCCATACCAGGTTCGGGTGGAAGCCTATTCCCGAAGCAGGACTTAGCAGGCTGATTTCGCTGATCGGTCATGTGAACATATCGGTTAACACTCCACTACCTGCGTTCTATAATGTGGTCAGATTAAACATGTGGAGTTTAATCCTGGGGTAGGGGTGTTCAATCTGAGCCTTCCTGTCCTGTCATCGTTACCATGTCACATTCTGTCCGTGCAACGCGAATCGGTTCGCACTCTGTCATCAGCAGTCAGTCTGTTGGTGACAGTTTTGGGGTTTACAGCGCGACCGTGGTATTTCAATAGAAGGTTATTTTTAAACCGGTAGGGATAACTAGTTTGTGTTTTGGGGCCTACTCTAGCGCCCTTAGTCTATTTTTAACCAGGAGAACGAGTCAGCAGCGCGGTTTTTCTGACACTGTCCGTGTGGGTGTGTGGTGTGTTTGTTCCGTTCCGTGTCAAGGGGGGGTCACTCAAGTTTTCTCAACAGTGGCAGGATTAGAAGAACGTCTGCGCACGAATCGCGTCAATCGTGAGTTCTTTTCGGGTTTGGCCTGGCAAGACTGCAGGAGGGGCGGGTCTGCGCCAGATAGGTTTTCTCCGGGGTGATTTGTTCACACAAGAAGATTTGGCTATGTCTGTGTGGCGTATTGCCTAGCTAGCGAAGAAAATCCGTGTATCCACGTTCACTGTTTAGAGGTCGGGAAGAGGTGCCTGCGAATACCCGGTAGTGTGTACTGTTTTTTAGTATCAGAATGAGTAGTCGAGTATAGTTGTTACGTAAACATCACTGGTCCTCACTGCGTGAGCGGATGACAGATCCTGGTTGCGGTTGTGTCCCTCGTCTGGTGCGCCTTGCGAATTGGCTGTTGTCGCGCGTGGCATTAACGTCTGACTGGTTGCTGTTTGAGTGGGAGGTTAGGTTTGCGTTTTCTGTTCGTCTGGTACTATGGGATATATGGTCGTCGTGCATGTGGTGTGGAATGTCGTATGTGTGGTGTGGAGTGTTATCTGAGGGATTATAGTTTCACATTGTATTGGAGTTATTGAGGAGGGTTCACATTCGTTCAGGACAGGCGCTTGAATGTATTATGCCAGGAAGGTATTAGGCAATAGGGTTTTGAACTATGAATTATTATTTATAGTGGTGGTTACGCTGTGATGACTGCATTATTGGTTGACATCGTGGGGCCGACGTATTGTTGTTTGACACTGTGAGTGGGCAGAGAGTGATGTATAAGGCTGTCGACTGGGTCAATGCCGTAAGCGGAATGTTGGGGCTCTTTGTTTCGTGAGTGATTGCAATGTTGGGATTACCAGCAGGGTGTTTTAGGCTCGCAAGGTTCAGCACGAGTGGAAATTTTGACCAATGCTTGGTAAAACCTTATGGCTTTGAACTCGGTTGATTCTGGACACGCGCTCGGAGAGGATTGAGAGATTTGTTTAGTAATGGGAGGAGGTTGTGGTGAAGTTGCTATTATTGCGACAGAGTTTGGATTGAGTATTTTGGTTGTGTTTTATGGTAATGGAGTATCTGTGTTCCACTTCTCAGTGGGGCTGATTGCTCATGTGGGTGATGATTTGGGTACTGCGATCCCATGTGTGAAGAGTTTGCTGACTAAGACCTCGTATCTATGAGCTCCGGATTTGTATGGGGTGGATTCTGCACTGATCTGACTATTGACTAAGAGGGGGGGGGGGGGGGGGGGGGTGTTTAGTCAAGCGGATAAATACGTGGGATGTTAACTAAGGATCTGTGTGCTCTTTCGCTGATTGACCTGCCAAGACTCCCCCTGGTTGTACGAAGAGATCCTGTGTCGGGCTGGCTGCACCATCCTTGCCGGAAGCTCCTGTGGGCTCCATCGAGTGACCTGCTGCTGTGACCTTCGTCCTCCGAGGTCACGTGTCCTCTCGGGCAGGAGATTACCCAGTCATCGGCAGGTTGAGACTGCGTACTGCGGCTCTCGACCCTATTTTACCCGCTCCCTTCCGACCCTTGACCCTGTCCAAGCTGTAACC
>CM031614.1:38384081-38400928 GCA_018398815.1 Conus ventricosus
TTTCGCATAGAGCAAGGTAGGGTAGCCAATTTTTCAAAAAGACATGATAACGCATTTCAGTCATATGTGCATAACTTTTCTATATATTGTATCGATGCTTAAGTTCAATTTAAACCCTGACAATCGGGGTTTAACACTATTAATTCTGCAAGTGTAAACAAAATATTTCGCCCACAATAAAATGAGATCAAATGGTTGGTCTGTTTTCGTGTTTTCATCGGTTCCAAACAAAACCAGCTCAACATTAAATGACAATCTGATACTATTTTTTTTTTTTTCACACGTTGTTTTCATGTAGTTTTCTAATTCTTTCCAGATTCTTGTGAAGTAGTGCAGTACCACAAATAGTGATGTATACTATCTCTCTCAATTTGACAAAAACTGCATCTATCGCTATCCCTCACACCCATTCGTTTAGTATGATATTGGATACAAGAATTCTATGACAAATTTTCAATTGGAACCACCTGAATTTTATTTGTTTTATTTTTCTCGCAATTTTCAGTACGATTTCCCAATCTACTGCAGTAAGTAGCTTGAGTTCCCAGTTCACGAAAGACTTAATATTAAGTACACATAACTTATCGAGAAGTATAATTATAGTAAATCTTAGCTCCTTTATTGACACTTGTTAAATTTTTCAATAACTTACAATTTTCATTCTTGTAATTATTTCAAATTTTATGTTCTTTTCCTTGCATATTCTTTTACTGCACGGACACATCCAAAATAATGTAGAGGATTTAAATGACTTCCCACCTTTGTTGTAAAGGCTTCATACTTAAAAAGTTACCATTTTCGTCAATCAATCCCCTACGTAGAATATACCTTTCTCTGCCCATGGTTGTAGAAAAAATGGAATGGTTAACTTTGAATTTATCATTATAAAAGACAGGTTTCTGAAATAATTTCTTCGTTGTTATCTAAATCTACATGAATGCTCAGATTGTCATATGACTTAAATACGTCTTTCCAAAACTTATTACATTTACTATACAAGAATCTCTTTGATCCCAAAATTTTTTTTTTAAACTTCGGACATGATTTACAAAAAATGGCTTCCACTTTGATCATTTTTTTACAAATTTTCTTTCCGGGAAAATTTTTAGTCTTGCATAAAAGCATAAATATTTGGTTTTTTCCTATGCCCCCATTTTCAATATCATTACTGAGCTGTCCTTCGGGACCTCCTTTGCCTAACTGTAGATGTCCACCTCCGGGTGCCCGGGGCTTGGACACGACTCGGGGCATACCGTTGTCCTTCCAAATTTTGAAAAGGGGGTCATTTTTGGGACAAGGGGGCATCCCCCCCACCCACACTGGGAAACACCCACTGATTAAATATACACACACATGAACATTTATGGGAATCAAACGTAAAGAATTTGTAAAAAAAAAAACCCAAAAAAACTTCTTTTTACAGATCAAACCACACTTAGCTACTGCTTTCACAATCGAATAAAACAAAAGCAACCGCGAAACCCAGTTTTATGTCTAAAAAAATTTGTAACAAAAAAAGGGATAAAACAAACACAAAATAAAGAAAAAAACAATCTTTTCAAATCAAACCCATTTCGCTATACGCATTCACAATCGAAAAAATAAATACACAAGCACCCGCGTCAGCATTCTGTAGTTCTTACAGTTTTAACCCCCCCCCCCCCCCCCCCCAAAAAAAAAAAAAAAAGAAGAGAGAAAAAGAGAAAAAAGGAACCTTTGTTTCACACATCAAATCACCCTTCACACACGCATCCACATCGAAAAAATAAATACACAAACACCGCCCAACATCCTGGTTTTTTGCCCTTACACACTCATACAACATAACACAAAAAAACCCTAACATCATATGCTTGTCTGCCGGCCATAGGGGACTTTTCCCCGACTAAAATCCACAGAAATGATTTCTTTCCCAAAACCAGCTGAGAATGGATTCTCCCGGGGGGCCACGGACGGTGCCAAGCGGGTCACCTGCTGAGTGAATCCTTGTGGAGAATAAACCTTTTTCCCGGGGGGGCAAAAAAGTCGCCACAGAGGCAGGGAAGGGGCCCCTGCAAGGAGGGGCTCTTTTTCTCAGATTCCTCTTTCCTGGAGGCGACCCTCGGTTGTGCTTGAAGTTTTTGTGCCCTGGTACACCGTTGCTTCCACCGTGTTCTGTCCGGGGCAACACTTCCCGGGAAGCAGTGTCGATGTCGTATCTTCGGGGGGGTTGGCTTAAAGGGCCCTTTGATCTTTTGAAAGGCCTTCATTGGTCACGGTGCCCTTCCTTCAGTTGTCCACAAGCGCTCATGGAATTCGCTGTCCTCCCGACAACGTGCCCTGTCCGTCACGGGTTTTTTGATGATAAAACACTCAACGCTTTGGGGGACACTTTTCGGGACCTTATTTGGACACTCTTGCTTCCTTTTTGATGCGCAGACTTCGCAAGCATCGATGTGAACTTTTTGAGTTGTTGGATGTGTCAATACGTGCCAAGTGCACAAAAAAAAGGAGCACTCAGAACACAGTCTGAAACCAACCTTTTGGCATTTTGATCCCTGGGCTACCACGAAATCTTTGAACTCTGCCAAGGGAAGCTGGCCTTTTCTATGCAAAACATTGTTCTGGGCCAGAATCCTTGCTGCTTACAGTGCTGCCAAAAAGCTGCATGTCCACATTGTGATCCTGTGTTGTTGATGACGCAGGGGTGTGGGCACGCCAGCTCCGGACAGTCAAGGGGGGAGCATGGCCTCGGTCTTTCCAACACTGATTTTAAGTCAAAGCGTTAACAGACCCTTTCAAAGCCGATCAGGTGATGGCTGGATGTCTTCATGGGAGTGTGAAGTCAGTGCACTGTCATCAAGTAAAGAGAACTCTCGCAGAGGATCAGATACTTTAGTCTTGGCCTAAAGTCGTTCGAAGGTTAAGAGTTTACCATCGGAATGAGGCTTGTTGATCTCAGGGGTGTTTTGATCCAATCCAGTCTCCAATGTTTGTGTAACAAAGTTTTCCAGGGTGTCAGCTGCACGTTGTACAGGGGTTCTTTGAAGGACTTTCATTCCTCGCCAGTGTTCGACAGACATTCCTGGATCTTTTCTTGCTGAATGTTCTCTGCAGTTCGTTCTCTCCTCTCTCTCCTCTCTCTCTCTTCTATCTCTCTCTCCTCTCTCTCTCTCTCTCTCTCTTCTCTCTCTCTCTCTCTCTCTCTCTCTCTCTCTCTCTCTAGAAACAGCACGTATAATCGTAATTAAAACACCATAATATCTATCCTAAGTCTATCTGTCTATCTATCTATCTATCGATCTCTGTATCTGTCTATCAACGCAAATGTAACATAGTTAAAAAACAGCCAGACTCATCAATATATTCCCACCAGCTTTCGTCTTCCAATGTCTTATTCAGGGGACTTAAATGACATACATAATCGAGTATACAAATCAGAGGACAATTTACAGTGAAACACAGACACTCTGAGCAGCTTTGTTGCGGATAACACATTGCCACTCAGAGCTAGAACGCACCACATGACATCCAGAGCTTTGAAGCGCTGCCAGGCCAGAGGAAAAGTTCAATGAAAAATCCACCTTACACTTTACTAGGTTTAAACAAACATGGTATTTAGAAAGCTTGAATTACATATTCACCTGGTCCCCCTAAGAAGACCTGTCTGCTGTTTAGGAGATGTCCCAATGTCTTTGAGTGGCTCCATAAATAATAATAATAATAATAATGTTAATTTATATAGCGCCTATTCTCTTAATTTAGGGCGCTTAAGCCCTTTACATTACCAACTAACACACCCACACACACCCCCACGCGTGAGCACCGAGCAGGACGCGCGCGTACTCGTGCTCACGCATGAACACACACCCATTGCACCTCAGACACCTGCACGCACCACACGCAAAGCTCTCACATCTAACACAGCCTGCAAAGTACAAGCAACACAACCACCAGGCATCACGCTGTGCAAGCCAAAAACACAATCGAGGTGGATTGGGTAGTTGAGGGGGGGGGGGGGGGGGGGAGAGTTACGCCTGATGAAAGAAGTTTGTTTTGACAGCAGATTTTGAAGATGAGGGTGATGGTATGTGTCTGACAATGGATGGAAGTGTATTCAGACGGTTGGTCCCTTGGAAGTTATAGAGAAACTTAGCAACCCTCATATGTTCCTGACTGAAGGAAAGCGCAAGAGGCGGACTGTCGGCAGAGTGGAACGAAGTTGGCGGGATGGGGTGTAGATATGAGAATGTCGGAAAGATTTTTGGTCGTACAGAAACAGAAGAGAAACAGATAGATCACTCAGCTTGTAGTCAATTCGCCTCCTGGATTGGAAGTAAGTGAAGGGTCTGCAACAGAGGAGGTGACATTTTACTCTTTGGAACGCTTTGCAAACAAGCCTGGCAGGCGCTATTCTGAACCTTCTGCAGTTTATTGAGTAGGTACTTTTTGGTGAGCCAGCCCAAGAGACTGTTGCAGTAGTCCAGCCTTGAGAGAACTTTGGACAAACCAGAGTGTTTGTAGGCTTCTGTGGAAAGGAAGTGTTGATTGAAACAATCTTACGTATTTCCAGATATGCTGCCTTACAAACAGTAGACACGTGGTGCTTGAACGAGAGGGTGGAAACAAAAGTACACTTAGGTTACGAGCCTGGGAATGAGAGTTGAATATAAGAACTTACCGATACTGATGGAAAGAAGGAAGGGAGGGATGGGACCTTGGAGTTTGGGAGGAAGCAAGGGAAGAACTTCAGTTTTCGTCGTCATTCAGCTGCATACTTATTCAGAGTTATTCCATTCTTTAAAATCCTGTGAACAGCTTTTAAAATTCACTGACAACGTTTCTTGAGTTGAGAACAGCTCGACTTGTACATATGAGTGTCATCAGCAAATCTCTCATGCAGCAATGAGTGCTGATCGATAATGTCATGACACAGTCGGACATACAGGAGCATAACTGAAAACTGGCCCAAGGACGGAACCTTGCGGTTACCCACAGGTTAGAGGTTGTAGGAGATGAGAAAGACCCATTGACAACATTTCTCTGTGGAACGATCAAGAGTAGGACTAAACCCACGCAGAACAGTTGCGTGAATGCCAAAAGAAGTTTGGAGTTAGATAGGAGAATATCATGATCAATGGTGTCAAATGCGCGGAAAGATCTAAGAGAGAGGAAGGGAGGACTTTGTCATCATCATAGGGCAAGGAGAAGGTTCGTTTACAACTTTCGGAAGAGCGGTCTCTGGCTATGGCCAGCCCTGGTATGCAGACTGCGTGAGGGTCATTCATACTCATTTGAGTAAGTTGAACTGTGAGCTGAGCAAGCACGATTTTCTCGAGGACCTTTGCAAGGAAGGGGATTCGAGACAGGTCTGTGAATTTGGAGTGAATTTGGATCCCAGGGAAGGCTTTTTTTGAGTTGGGGACGATCAAATCAGCAGATTTGTATTCTTGGGGAAAACGCCAGCGAGAGGGATGCATTTATGACATGGTTTATGAAGGGGAGTAAAAACATCGAAACAGCGGGAACAGGATGGATGCAGGCAATGGGTCAAGGTTCACATGATTTTTGGGCGAACTAACTATCATTTTCTTACCTCATCCTTCAGTCACACAACTGAAAACAGTCAAAGGTTGGCCTGAAAAGAACGATCACTATCTGAGGGGATCAAGTGTGAAATTTTGTACTGGTTCAGATTGTCTCTGATTGTTTGATTTTGGTATGAAAAAAAGTCAGAGAAAAAGGAGGGGAGTTCAGAAAGGGATGCGAAACAGTGGGGAGCACGCAGTACTTTTCCTGCCACGCAAACTGTTTGTGAAGCAGTGATACAGCTGGAGCAGAAGTCTTCAAATCTAATATTTTCTGAAAAGAAAGAAGACTGTGCTATTAAACACAAATTATTCTACAAAATGTTTCTTTCTTTTTGAATATTTCTTTATGGTAATGGAGGCCAGATCTGTCCTCTGGCGCTCAGCTCTAGTCGATCGGCCTTGGCAGCTTTGATCGGTTCGGCTGCCTGCAGCGCTGTTCCACGGGCAGGAGGGACGATTCGTCACCTTGCAGCGTTTGGAAGGGGCGTAGGTGTTGAGGGTTGTCCTGGGACACAGTTCCAGCTGTGAGGGGTGAGGGATTGGGGGGCGGAGTCCAGGGAGGTCCTCAAATCATCCCTAAAAGAGGAGTTGTTTGATGTCAGCCGCCTCCTCTTCTCCAGTACCTAGGCTGGGTGGAGGGCCTAGGCACAGATAGCTCACAACCACACAGTTTGTTGGTAAAAGGTCAGTCTTCCTGAAATGTTCTTATCATTAAATTGCGCAATCTTTATATGATGAGATCAGCTCGGAGGAAACTTAAAGACCAGCGACATGATGATAGCTGGTGGATTGTACCCCCCTCCCCCCCTCCCTCACCCCCCACGCTTTTCTGTGAAGATAAGTTTGGAGAAGTCTGTAGTGCTACGCCTTGTCGATGACGGTTGGTTTATTTATCAAGTGTACATGCCAACAGTGCATTTCTGTAAAATTGGGCTTGTTGAATAAGAAGGGAGCAAGCTACATTGTCATGTTACCTTCATGGAACGTTTTCGGGGAGCCTTCTTCATTGCCTCTTTATAAATAAAACCAATCGAAGACTTACTCACGCACTGGTGGTAATTCCTTGTTAATAAAAAGGAACGTGCAAACGCCACCGATCCCCAGCTTAATAATCTTTACTGTCGTAAAGGATTTGTTTTTGCAATGGCGCTTTGGAGATTTTTTTTCTATGACGGGTACTGTTCTAATGTGCTCCCTTGGGTGTTAGCTCGGCTGATTCTTTCCTTTGTTTTTCTTTTTGAAAAACCAGAAGATTTTGGGTCGTGAATGTTTGTTTTTTCACCCCACACCAAAGGGAGTTTTCCAGGCTCTTATTTTTCTCTCATGAGTAAAGAATTCAATGTGAATCAGACAGGATTCTGGGAAGTAGCAAGATCATCATCAAAAGTTACTGTATTAAAGGTTTATTCATTAAATGGTGTGGAACAGTTGGAATGCAATACCAGTGGATGTCAAGCGTAATAAGAAATGTGAAAAATCCACAAAATTGACTGCACACTGTAAAATACAGGAAGCAAAATTTTCTTTTTGAAAAAGGTTAAGTCTTCCATAAAATGATCTTATCATTAAATGCGCAATCTCACAGTTCAACCAGATTATTAATTAAGCTATATGGATGGATATTTGGGAGTTTGAAATGAAATGGATGTTAGTTTTCTGACGATTTCACATTGTACTGATATAGATTTCCAAGGGTCATGCGTAGACAGAATCTGTTGAATGTTATGATCATAAAATGTTAAGAGTTTTTGGACCATAAAGAAGAGAGAAACCATTAAAGTAAACAGGGTTATACTGACTTCTGGAACAGTTAGATGACACAGGCTTGTCTGAATTCAGTCAAACTGGACACTGTCACCCGTATGCTTTCAGTGTTACCCCACAACACCAGCGTGGTGATACATGAAGCCACTGGTTTCGGGCAGTGATGAGGATTATTGTGACGGGAAAAAAAACACATTTCATCATGATCAGTATGAAGGGGACTGCCCCTCCGCCAGCCATCGTCGGACATGGATTCCAGGGGACTCCTTGTGATCAGTCCTCTCCCGCACCCACAGCTGGACATACACATCCTGTCCTCAACTCACTTCCGTGGTCTCCTCTCCGGTTACTTACTGTCTGCAGGTATACCTGAGGTTGTAACAAAGTGTACGACTGCAGAAACATGAAGATGATGCACAGACTGTGAGAGTACGAGTGTCCTGGTTACTACCGCTGTCGCCAGGCCCGTGTGTGCCTGCATGCGAGGGACTAATGTGTGACACAGGTATGGCCAGTTGCCTCAGAATGACGAGAGCTGTTGTGTCACTTCTCCTCGTCCACCTGCTTGCGATGCTTTCGGGATGGCGTTCTACTGAGCCAGGTTTTGCTGACGCTGACCTTCCGGAATCCTGCGGTCTTAAACGTGATGGAAACGTACTTGCCCTGACGGACTTGATGCTCAACACCATGTTAATTCATGTGGTTTATTGTGCTTTTTGCTTTCAGGTTCAAACACCGGTGCTTCCAAACCTTAAAAGTCTCGACTTGTTACGTCTAAAATCCGCCTACTCACCCTTCAGTGACAGACTTTGAAAAAGATGAATAAGTGTAGAAATTCTGACCTTAGCTGATAAACCCTCTTCAGTTTCATTCCAGTTGTGCCAGTATAGTGAGCTTGGAAAATCTGATTGTGCTAGATTTGTCAGAAATAGATCAGTCATTTGATTGCCAGTTACGTTAAAAGGAATCTGGTTTCATCTACAGACCTTAAACCTTTCCAACACCGGCTGAACCACGTTGTTGATGGAGGATCCAGCCACTGTGAAGTCTGTCCGTTCTTAGATCTCTGGCAGTGCCCATCCTGCAGTTTCCTCCAGATATTTTCTTACCAGTGAACGGGAACTGGAATCGGTGGACATCCTCGAACCACAAAGCTGTGCTGTCCAGCTGTGCTCCCCATACAGTTTAACCAACATCAGTGTCAGTCTCAGCCTGACCCTGTTGTCTTCTGAGACATTGCTTCATAGTCAAGTACTCACAATTTCTTTTGCCCTGCTGCCGCTGTCATCCCTGAGCGGCAATTATTTCAGCCTTATTGTAATGGGTTTCATCATTGGAAACACTTCAGTCATTGGCGGTGGGGTGTTTCTGCTGCACTTGTGTGTGTCTGACATTTTTCGAGGCAACGTATTTGATGTTCATACGGTAGCGGATAGTGTGTTTCAGGGTACGTACTTGTGGAAATAGGAAAGACGTCTGTGGAGATCAGTGGTTCACGTGCACGTCTGCGGTATTGTGTTCGTCCTGTCGGCTCAGGTGTCTTGTTTATGATTGTGTGATGACTCTGGACAGAGCATTGGCAGTGTGTGAGTCCCTGAACCGCTTCTGGTTTACCCCAAATCAGCTCACCTGGTCAGATTGGTGAAATGATTCACTGGCCTTCTTTTGGCCGCACTTCCCCTGTCCTTTGAAACTCCCACGCTGGAGTTTACTACGGTCACATGCCTTGTGCCTGCCTGTTCCTGCTCAGGGATAGACCACTGAGCCATTCTTTAGACCTGAATCACATTCGTCACCATCATATCATTACTTTGTTCTTATGCTTCTCTTCCATTTTCAGTCTGAGACCGTCATGGTCGCAGCTCAAGGCTGGTCGGCTGGACTCTGAACCGACGTTGATCATAGCGACCTGATTCCAGCAGAAGGATGGAACTGGAGCTGATGGTTTGCAGAGACTCCTCGGCCTTAGTGGGGTCTGCATCGGCGTGCGGGTTCTGGTGGAGCCGTTGTGGAGTCGGCAGTGAGGAACTGTAGCGTTCAAGTGATGCTACAGGTCATGGTGACTGTCCTGGGTCTGTCGGGTCAGCCCAGCTCTCAGCACGCTTGCTCTATGCGGTTCATACGTTGTTCTGGAGCACAGGAAAGAAGCGGTCTGAACAAATGTTGCTTGACAATCATGGTACGGAAGAGAGCCGGTCAACAGTATACCAAAACCAACAAGAGTGTGCATAAGCAGGGCAGGTTGATGTTACTTCATTCAAGGAACAGTTTACATGAGAATATAAGAAACAAAAAAGTCTTCATCGTTTTCATCAAGATTGATTAATTTTTTTTCCACGATATAGGACATGTCTATCTTTGATTTTAGAAAAAAAAATACTTGTTGAATTTTTGTCGGATTTAGTTGTGCATCGGTTCCATGTACATTTGTCCAGTACATTGTTTGATTTGACATGCAAAGTATTATTTTTTTAATCGCTTGTGAGTCTGTGTTTCAAGTGATATCTTTTTTTTGGCTAATAGTATTAAAGGACATGAAGACGAGTAGCCTTGCAGAGTCTGCGGGTCGATGAGTAAAATAACTCCTGGTTCGAATCCTAGACATAGAATTTGTTTTCACTTCCCTGTCGTTCTGCTCAACATGGACCGAAGCTACTTTCAACGCCAATCTTGCGCCGAATTTTAGAAGATGACGTGGTTTCTCACTCTTCCTTTTTGTTTATTGTCCTGAATGTTGTTGATCTTGGCCTGAAGAGGGACCTTGCAAGTCGAAAACGCGCTGTGTCTTGTCTTCTGATTTGGTTGTCCGTTTAAGGGCGACGTTATTTACATTCCTTTCTAACACTAGGTCCGGAGTTTGGAGATGTCAGATTTGTCACGAGTTTGTCACCAGGCCGACGCGATTGACCCATCTAGGGTGGTGGAACTGGTCATATAATTTATTGTCGTTGTTGTTGTCGTGTATCCGTCCGTAAATGTGCTTGTGGTGGCGTTTGCACCTTGATGTGTTCAGCTCAGGTTAGGTTTTACTTTCTCCCTCTCTCTCTCTATTCCACTGCCCGTGCAATTCATCCTGCAGGTTCACGGGTTGGCTGGTACCTTGCGCTTGATCTGGCTGTCTTTTCGGGCCTCTCACCTGTCTTTTTACCTGCGCACGTGCAACTTCCTCTTAGGCTTGGGCATTCTCACAGGTGACGTAGCGGTCGGCTTGTTGGCCGCCATCGGTTAGGAGGGTTTTCCTTCACCCGAGCTGAAGATGTGTCCTGGGAGCAACCCGCTCCGTTCTGGTTTCCACCACGTCGTCGAGGTACGGGTCGGTACCTTCATTCTACAGTCGGCCTGTAGGGGAGGGACATCACGTCAATCTCTTTTCCGCATCTGCTTGTGGTCCTCTCGACTGGACAGAGGACAGAGAAGTCGCCTTGACCCGTCACTTTGGGTCAACCACGGGTAGCTGGTAAGCATCTGTCGTGGTTTGTTTGTTTTTTTTTTGTTGTTTGCCGGCTATGTTCTCTTTTGCGCAATTCCCTTTGGGTTTTCAAAATTATAAAGAAATATGGTTTGAGACCACCTTTTTCTGGTTAATTCAATCTTTACCTGGCCAGTCAAATTATATCCAAAAGTTTTTCTCCTTTTTAAGCATTGGTGATGCACGGTAGTCGGTGGGGATGGGACGGAATTGGTGATTTAGGGTTTGTACAGGTTTGTCCAAAGCTGTGGGACAGGTACTGCTGTCTCGCTTTGTCGCCCCTGTATAATCAGCGGTTATCTTATTCTTCGGGCCCCGTTCTGTTTAGTTTGGGTGCAAGGGGAACGAGTTTTATGTTTGCGAGGTGCGTACGCTGATTAGTCGTTTGGATGGCGTGAATTGTGTCATTTTGAAAATGGTGCTTTAAAATGTGGGGATAATTATGACATTGAATTATTATGTGCAAATGTCTAGGTGGCAGTTACAGTTTATAAAAGAGTAATGGTTGTTGTTCTCAGTTCAATCCTAAGAAAAGGAAAATGTTGAACGTGAGTGAGAGAAGGATGAATTATTAATGGCCTATTCATATGTTTAACCTGTTAATGTAATCTCTTACCTGCTTCGTGTGAGGAGACCTTTAGCGAAAATTCCTCGTTTGGTTTGTTGACTGTGTTATGCTCAGGACTGTGTTGAGCTTGTGTTACTAATCTATCCAGCAAAGACTCCCTCGCCCATCATGACGAGTGGCTGTTAGGATTTAATCAGCAATGTGTCAGACCGTACTGACTGTGTGGGTTCCAGTACCCTTCTTTCTTCTTTCCTTACAGTGTTCCTTTTTCTCTCCTCCGGAGGCTTCACCCAAAGGCTTGCCTGTTGGGTGCCGCGCAGTGCGAGGAGCACGGGGAACTTGCTGGAGGTCTGGCCCTGTCCGGGAATTCCGCCGACAACGCCTCATCCCACGGGAGGCTGCTCTCCACTGTCCACGGGATCCTCCTACACTGCGCAGTCGACCGGTGTGGTTAGCTCTGTGTCGTTGCCTTTTGGGGGTGTGTCATGTGTGTCCAAGGGTGTCGGCCTTGAAAGACGATATTCAAGGTACAGATCCGGTTGGGGGACACACTGACTTGTCGACCGATACATATCTGAGGGACTTGGTTAAGAGTAGGAAAGAAAGTGTGGGAGGTCGGTGTGTGTGTCAAGGGTTGTCGGCCTTGAAAGACTCTGTTCGGAAAATAAGCGACCGGATTGGAGGCCCACCCCCCACCACACCCCCCCCCATGCCCCGGTCGACCACTCCCATTTCTCTCCCCCTGAGGACTATGGAGGGCAGAGGATGTGGGGGGAACCACATGAGCTCGGAAAGGATTGTGTGTGTGGAAAATGATTAAGTGCGATGTGCATGTTTGTGTTGGAATGCTTGTTTGTGGACTATGTGTATGGTGTGTGTGTTGGAATGCTTAATTATGTTTGTGCTGTTATGTGTGTGTTGGAATGTTATTGTGATTATTGTGGGTGTCGGTAGTGAATAAATGGGTAGTGTATTGTATTCGTTCCTTGTGTGGTCTTCTTGCGAGGCGTGTGTGTGGGTCAGTCACTCCCTTCACTCCCACTTAGACGATCCTGTCAGGGCAGACATCAGTGGACGGGCGTGACAGTGACAATGACTCTTGTTGTCAACACTCAGTTTGCATCCGGACCACGGGTAGATGATTAACGTGTGTGGGTGTGTCGTCATTCTTTTTTGTAGCAATTATAGTGAACGTGTGTGGGGTTGTGTCGTCATTAGTATGTTGAATGATGTTAACGTATGTGGGTGTGGAGTCCTTTTTTGTTGAATTATTGTCGAACGTGTGGGGTGTCTGTGTCGTCCTTTATATGTAGAATGATGTGAACGTGTGTGGGTGTGTCGTCATCTATATGTAGAAGATTGTACGTGTGTGGGTGTGTCGTTCCATCTATATGTAGATGTTGTGAATCGTGTGTGGGTGTTCGTCCATCTTTATGTAGAATGATGTGAACGTGTGTGGGTGTGTGTCCATATATATGTAGTATGATGTTAACGTGTGGGGTGTGTCGTCCATCTATATGTAGATTGATGTTAACGTGTGTGGGTTATATCGTCCATCTATCATGTAGGAGAATGATGTAACGTGTTGTGGTTGTGTCGTCCATTACATGTGGATTGATGTAAGGGTGTGGGTGTGCGTCCATCTATATTTGTATGATGTTAAAGTGTTGTTGGGTGTGTCGTCCATCTGTGGGTGTTGTGACAACTTTGTTACGTATTCCTGCCTGGGGTGCATATTAATGAATACCAAACAATACTGGTATTCAATTGATTACTCAGCTAATAAGAGAAACAACTTCATATTACTCTGCCGGACAAAAGGGCGACAAGCAAAATTACCTAAAACAATACACAGACGAGTTTCGACCTCTTTGTCTTATTAAGCAAGAGTAACAGCCTCAGGACAACCGAAAAGAAGAACGGCGTTCGCGTATTTCTCGAATCGGGTTAAGTCATTGTCCTTAATGTTGTTTGCATTGCACTGCTGAGTGAAAAGAGGTCGAAATCGCGTTGTTTGTGTTCTGTCTGTAATTTGCTTTTCCATTTGTTTCGGAGGAGTATGTAGATTATTTTTCTTTCTTAGGTTAGGTTCATTTTCTTCTGGCAGGACGGCCTCACTTTGAAACTTACTCAGCCATGTCAACTTCAGAGGACGCAATATGCGAGTCCGCACTCATTCCCTCTTCTTCTAGCGAGAAAGGTTCGTGCTTATCTTTGGATCGCCTTTCAAGAAGTGAAATGTCAGACGGCCAACCAGTAAGTTTTATATTCCATAAGATTATTGCCTTCGTATTATGCTGTCAGTATGGTCCCTGACTTCATTGCGTCGTTGTTCTCTGGACAGATGTGTAATCATTTCGTTCATTGATGTGAACTGATCCAGCATCCACTTTTTTCCCCGTGGTACTGGACTGAAATGGTATTCTCCCTGCATTACATGTTTATATGGATTTGCAGGTTGATCGGATCCAGGACTCAGATCCGCGCCCAAAATTTTAGGGATCAGCCGAATCACCTTCAGCCTTTTTTTGAAAATGAATTTGGTTCAGTTGATTCAGCAGGGTTTTTAATTTATATTATTTATTCATTTATTATGGAAGTTAGTTTGATGATAAGCAGGCTTTTTTTTTTTCCCCAAAAAATGTTGTGATTTGTTAAGTGCGTTCATGTATTTTATTTGTTGTCTATTTATTTATCTATTTATTGATCTGTTTATATGTATTTATTCATTGCTATCACATCTTCTGTGCCATCTCAGTGGCAGTTACATCCAAGCCGCTCATTCGACACCCTGTCCACAGCTACAGCCCGACTTGGCCTGGCACACGCCCATGACAGCCCCAATCCCCACAGGGAGGCAATCATATGTCAGGTCGTTCTTAAGGCAACCCACGGATTCACTGCCGTGGGCAAAATGAAGTCATCTTTAGGCAACCCACACGGATTGACTGCCCTGGCAAATGAAGTCATCTTGAGGCAAACCACCGGATTGACTGCGGGGGGGAACATGAAGACGTCTTGAGGCACACCACGGATTGACTGCGGTGGCAAAATGAAGTCATCTTGAGGCAACCCACGGATTGACTGCGTGGGCAAACTGAAGTCGACCTTGAGGCAACCCACCGGATGACTGCGTGGTAAAATGAAGTCGACTTGAGGCAACCCCCGGATTGACTTGCCGTGGGCAAACGAATTGTCTTGAGGCAAACCACCGGATTGACTGCCGTGGGCAAAATGAAGTCGTCTTGAGGCAACCCACCGGATTGACTGCCGTGGGCAAAATGCTAATGCGAGGTCGCAGTCGAAAAGACCCCCCCCCCCCCCCCCCACCAAAAAAAAAATCAATTTCAGTGTCACAGACCAGTAACACAGCACACTTTACCGCTATATTCCGATTTTTGGCATGACATATCTGTGAAACCAGTTCATTTTGAAAAAACACTGCCATGTGTGATAAACTTTTTGGCATTAACGTTTTGGAATTTGCGCTGCCGGATGACACAGGTGAGAGAGAGAAAGAGAGAGAGAGAGAGAGAGAGAGAGAGAGAGAGAGAGAGGAGAGAGAGAGAGAGAGAGGAGAGAGCTCTTGACAACAATCAATCCATGACTGATTGATTAATTGATCAATTGATTGATTCATTGATTGATTCATTAATTATTTAATTAGAGCGATGTTGATCAATGATCAACGATCAATTAATCAACCAGCTACTGAGCGACTGACCAATGAGTCAACTCAATAGATCAATTAATTAATGATAAATTAATTAAATAAGCAGTCAATTAATCAATGAATCAATCACTTACTCACCCTCTCACTCACATGCTCATTCAGTCACTGGCTCGCTCACTCACGCATTCACTCACTCAGTATTTGATTATTATTCCAGATGTTGAATACGGCCTGAAATCGATCTCAGCGTCATCAGTCGACCCATAGATATTCTGTTGATTCTTTTGTTCACATCTTCATTTTACACACACACGCGCGCGCTGCGCTGGCGCGCAACACACACACACACACACACACACACACACACATACTACACAAACGCGCGCGATTTGGCGTGAACACAGCGTTGTCCTAATATGTGTGTGTGTGTGAATGGGGAAAGGAGTAGGCGGATGCGCGATGTGCGCGCGCCCACGTGTGTGTGTGTGTGTGTGTGTGTGTGTGTGTGTGTGGTGTGTGTGTGTGTGTGTGGGTTGTGTGTGTGTGTGTGTGTGTGTGTGTGTGTGTGTGTGTGTGTGTGTGTGTGTGTGTGTGTGCATGCACACGCTCGCGTCTTGCGGGCGGTGGTGTGATTAGTGTGTGTGTGTGTGTGTGTGTGTGTGTGTGTGTGTGTGTGTGTGTGTGTGTGTGTGTGTGTGTGTGTGTGTGTGTGTGATGTGCGTGCGGCATGCTTGCGTGCTTGCGTGCGGTGTGTGGTGTGTGTGTGTGTGTGTGTGTGTGTGTGTTGTGTGTGTGTGTGTGTGTGTGTGTGTGTGCACGCGCGGCGCGTGAAACGTCTTGTGAAAGTTATCCGATGTGTTTTTCACGAACCCCAAGAGAATGTAAATATCTTATGTTCAAGCTCACCATCTTATTTTGCACGAAAACCCCCTTTTCACATACAAATCACGTCCATCTCATGTCAGTTTGGCCAAATTAACATCTGTTCTAAAAAAATTAACACCTCAAAACCTATAAATTGACGTAATCAGCACATTAAAACGGGGGTTCCGTGCAAAATAGGATTTGGTGATCGTGAACAAAAATATTTACATTCTCTTCCATGACATAAAAATTAAGGGTTTACAGTACGCTCTTCTACTTCCAGCACTATTAACGCCCGCGGGACGAGCCTTACTACTTTTCTAATATGATTTCTACCTCAAGCACTATTAATAAATCAGAATAATCAACTGGCTTTCCGTCTTGATTAGTTATTTTTACATCTAATGAATTTATAGATCCCTCAATTAATTCTTTAAATTCACTGTCTCACAAACGTATATAACTGACAATTGCAAAACCTGCCCAGTTGCTGCAGTGCTCGTAGAACAGTAGATGGGTAGCCATTTAACAAATTAGTATTTGTTTTTAACTGTTGTAACTGGACATACAACACTGGGTTACGAGAAAATCGGAAGGTTTATTACTTCAAATTGATAAACATTTTCTCTTGTACTAAATCTATAAGCTCTATCGCTACTGTGAAAGCCTAAGATTTTAGCTAGGCCTTTAGGGAAAGTGTAATCTCTTCTTTTCTAGTGGGGAAATGTATAGTAATTCTGAGGTTTGCTTCGTTGATTGTTAGCAATATACAAATTTGCTAAGTACTTCTTTAAAGAACAAAAGTTGTAGTAACCATAGGTATTTGCACAGAGTTATTTGATTGCCTTGTTCGTCACTAACATTGATCAGTTATTCTGAGCCCTTCAGATATGTTAACCCATTTACTTTAAGCCAATTTTTTAAGGGCATACTACAACT
>CM031614.1:38401028-38467185 GCA_018398815.1 Conus ventricosus
TGACAAAATATCAAAGTGTCAAAGTGCCCTTCTTTCTCTCTCTCTCTTCTCTCTCTCTCTCCTCTCCCCTCTCTCTCCTCTCTCTCTCTCTCTCTCTCTCTCTCTCTCTCTCTCTCTCATGTCTCTCTCTCTGCTTGTCTCTTCCCCCTTTCTCTCTTTCTGTATAGTTTCTGTCTCTGTCTGTTTCCTGTGTGTCTTCCTCTTTTTTTCTTTCTCCTCTCCCTCTTTTCAACTCTCTCCCTCTCACTCTGTTTGACTCTCTCTCTCTTTCTCTCTTTCTCTCTCTCTCTCTCTCTCTCTCTCTCTCTCACGCGCACACACACACACATATGCACACACATGCATTCTTAGTTCTAGTTTGCTGGGTACTCTGTCCCTTTCCAGGGCAAAGGCTGGATGACAAAAAAAAGCATATTCTTACGTATGTAACTACTGGACATAAGAGATTATCATCATCATCTCTTCCACCATCCATCAGTCTTTACCACCCCTCCCTCTTATTCTCCCCTTTTCTCTCTCTCTCTCTCGCTCTCTCTCTCTATATATCATGCACTATCCAGATTTTAGTGCAACCAGGATTGAGGTTTGTTTATGCCTTGCCTGCATTCATCATCATTGATCCCTGTTGGCTGTCAGCCGATACACAGGAGAGTGATGCCCCCCTTCTCACCGAACGATGACCAGTTCCGCAGTAGAGCGCACAGCTTTGACCACTTCGACCCTGAGCCTCCCCCGTCACGCAACTACGCTGGCACGTCCTCCGTCGTCAGCTACCAACAGTACGTGCAGGATAGTTGCAGTGTATAACACACACACACACACACACACACACACACACACACACACACACACACACACACACACACACACATACAAGACAGTGGTAATTCTTGATCAAAGATGTTTTGAACAGTGTACGCACCAAAAGAGTTGGTAGTTTGGACTGTAGCCATCAAGGTCAGTGTCGGGTCTTTCCCAGTGTTTCTGCTGTGGACTTACTGTCTGGACATTGCTGGGACAAAGTGAAGGGAGGAGAGAACAAGACAAACGTAGAAAACGGATACGGAGTAGAAGTTCAGTGTGTTGGGTGGGGTGGGGTGGGTGGGTGTTTGGGTAATTAAAAGTAGGGAAGCTGTGGAAAGAAAACGAGAGAGAAAGACGGAAAGGGGTACGTGTTGTAAAGTGTATTGAATGGAATGTACCAGAGTGAAGGAGATGACTGGATCTTAACACTTGCAGAGGTAACAGGAAGGAAGAGAAGGAGGGCTGCTAGGGGACGGAAGGTGGTAGTGTAGGTATAGGGACTAGAGGGAGGTTGCTATGGAGTGGAGGGGCTGGGCTTCAGATGGATGAGGTGGAGCTGCAGGAGCAAGAGGATGAAGGAAAGGTGTGTGTGTGAGGGGTAGGAGCATTGTTCATTAACAAGTTAACAGCAACAAATATAGCTGAACAGCCTCCGTCCCAAGTCAAAACAGCTTGGTAACGATCTGTTTGAAGCAATATATTTTCCCATTGGTAACCCATTTTCCGCCATTCCATTACCCCATCCTCACTACCACTTTTTCAATTTTTCCAATAAGATTCAACTAGATAGATGATGGTTTGGTCTCATTTTGTTTTCATCTGCCTCATCTTGCTCTTTTCTGTGCTATGAATCTCTTGCCTTGGTTTTCACAGGCCATTGGTTGCACTTTCACCACCTCTGTCTGTCCATCTGTATGCCTGTCTCCTTGAATTCACCTAACACATGATTTTACATGGCACAACAGATTTCAGATTTTATTTTTACACTGACCATACACTTCCAAGCATTTCATTCTTTTCAGTTACGACGATGAATGTTCTGCCAGAATAGAGTGAAACTTTTTTGCATTCGTAACTGAAAAGTCTGGGTCTTTTTCTTCTCTTCCGATAATCAGAAGCTACCGCACTAGTGAACGGCGCGGGCCAGAACCCACCCCACCACCCCAGCCAAGGTCCCACCCACCCATGGACGGAAACACCGCCTACTTGGAAGAGCTGAGGCGATCAGAGCCACGTGAGTACAGGGTGTAGTGTCGCTCAAGGATCAGGCTTGTTAGTTACACAATAGAGTGTTATTGGTCATGTAATCGGAGTGTGCTATCCTTGGTTGTCTGCATAACATGTGCCAAACGTCTTCTCCTTTAACTGTGGGGAGTCATCGGTGCAGCTCTGTGAAGAACAGCTCATCACGTTCCTTCGGTTGTGTCCATTGAGTTCCAAGGCTTTGGTTTCTGCAATGTTTTCCCGTCCATTCTTTGTCAGTCCATTGTTTGTTCTGTCTTCCCCGCTGTCTCCCTCCCTCAGCTGTTCCCTGGAGGATGGCTTGAGCAAGGTCATAAGATCTGGTTGCATGGCCATACTAACAAACTTTTCTTTCCTTAGCTGACGTCTGTCGATCTTCATCTTCATACAGTCGGATGTGCTGCATGATGGTTTAACCCTCTTGCATTTGTTTCGCCCGTATCCGGCCGCTCTGGTTATCTCCCGTGGTGTTCGTTACGGCCGCAACCGGCCGCGCGTACCACGTTACTTTCCCTCACACACTGCGAGCTCGTTTAAGTCAAGGCTGGCTAAAAATAAATGGGCATCCCTGACAGGGTCCAATGAAATCTTAGCAGTAGTATGGGGTGTGGGAAAGGATTCATTCACAAAGAAAAGGGTCGTGAACTGACCGCATTCCGTTGATGCAGACGGCATCGCCTTGTTTCTGAAAATGGCGTCTGCTAGCGCTTCTACCGACGGCGATTTTTTGGATTATACGAAAGAGGAGTTGGATGATATATTACAAGAAGTAGAGAGATATGAAAGAGAGGAGTTAAATGAAAGTGATGTGGATGTAGGAGAGGAGGAAGCGGGAGAAGAAGGTGAAGAAAGTGATGAAGATGATGATGTGCCTTTGTCTGCGTTTGTGACCACGTGGCGACCGGCGACTTCCGCACCCGTGGTTCGGCCTTTTGAGGATGAGACTGGGCCAAATCATGATTTGCCAGACACAGCTACACCTCTGGATTTTTTTTTTTCTGTTCCTGCCGCAGTTGTTTTTTACTATTGCTGCTGACCAGACGAACCTGTACGCCAGGCAGCAGATGGCAAAGCGGGGACAACCTGACCCACTTTGGCAGGATACGACACCTGCCGAGATGCGGGCATATGTAGCTGTACTGATCATGATGGGGATCAAACGTCTGCCAAGACTCTGGTGCTACTGGTCGACTGATCTTAGATTTAGCGAGCCATGGATCAGTGGGGTGATGTCAAAAACAAGGTTTCTCAAGTTGAACCAGTATTTTCACCTGAGAGACACACAGAACGCACCTGGCCGCGACAGTCCTAACTATGACCCACTGTTCAAGATCCGGACCTTCCTCGACTTGATTCTGCCCTTGTTCAAAAAAAATTTCAAGCCAGGCCGTGACCTTTCTGTCGATGAAGCCATGATAGGATTCAAAGGGCGAGTGTTTTTCAAACAGTACATGCCGGCCAAACCAACCAAGTGGGGCGTAAAGGTGTGGGAGATGTGCGACGCTGACACTGGCTACTGCATCAACTTCGACATCTACACAGGCAAACACAGCCGCACTAATACAAATGTACCCCTCGGACATGAAGTAGTGGACAAAATGGCATCAGAGTACTACGGGCAAAATCGACACCTGTACTTCGACCGTTTTTTCACCTCTGTGCCACTTATGCAACACCTGTCACAACACGGGACATACGCCTGTGCCACCGTGATGTCCAACCGCAAAGGGCTTCCGGAGGAGGTGACCAAGGCTCGCCTAAAACAACAAGGCGAGCTGATTCAAATGCAGAAGGGGCCCCTGATGGCGACAGTATATAAAGACAAACGCCCTATCTACTTCCTCAGCACCAACCAGCCACCAGGTAAGACAACACCTGCACCTGACAGCGACGACAAGCCGCAACCCCATGTCATCAAGGCCTACAACCACAACATGGGAGGGGTGGACAAGTCTGACCAACACAGGGCTTACTACCCGGTTGGCCATCAGAATAAGAAGTGGTGGCGTTACCTCTTCCATTCTCTCATCAACCTCATCATCGTGCAGGCCTACATCACCTGGCAAAGGTCACCCCATAACCCGACACCCAAGAAGACCTATGACCACCTGTGGTTCAGGGCTGACGTGGCAGAACAGCTCCGTGCTGGCTTTACCAGCAGGAAGAAAAGTGCTGGAAGACGGTCAAATGTGGCAGAGGCCCCGATTGCGAAGGAAACAATCGACCACCATAAACAGGTGAAAATTGAAGGACGAAAGCGCACCTGTCGTCAGTGTGTCAACGTGGGTCGCAAGACAGCCAAAGGCCGACAGCCGGAGACCTCCTTCAGGTGTTCCTTCTGTGACGTCCCTCTCTGCCAGCACAACGACTGTTTCCGTGACTACCATGCGGCAAACATGGTAGAAACCATGGATCAAGAATAGTGTTCACCATATTGGTGACATGTGACAGTGGTGACACTTACCTTCGGGCCGTGTGTGACCAGACACCACATTAGGGTGTAAATAATGGATTTTACTTCTTTCTTTGACTCTGTATATTCCGGTGTTAAAATCGTTCAGTAGTGACAAACACACGTTTTAGGATGAAAAACAAAAACTGTTAAGGTACCTGGCCGCATTGTTTGTGTATGTGACAATCATGTGACACTTTGCGACACCCCATACTGGATTTACTGTACCAGGATTGCTGTTTACAAGTTGAGGTAGGCCACCCTTTGATGATTTATACTAACAAATGCATGCCGATAATGTTGTTGTCTGTCTGGTGTATCATAGTAACACTGTCAACGTTTGATGTCCCATTGTTTTGTGACAAACAGGGTGACAATGACACCAACATGCATCCCAAACATGTGACATCTCTGCATTATGACATATGATGTATTAGGATTTTGCATACTAAATTTGACAGCGCTGCAGTGGAAACTTTGTTCACTACAGCCTTTCAAAGGCAGTAGGTGAGTTTTAGGTTAAATTTCTCAAAACAATACGAATACTAGCAGCAGTTTTGGGCTGGAAAATGCAAATGCAAGAGGGTTAAGGCATTTATTGGTGATGTGAATCAGTATTTCTGATGTTCAGTATCCTGCGGCACCACCTCATTTCCATGGCTTTGATCTTTCTTCCCTGATACTCTGTGAGGGTCCATGTCATGCATGCCTACAGGAATATGGTGATACTCTGTGAGGGTCCGTGTCATGCATGCCTACAGGAATATGGTGATACTCTGTGAGGGTCCGTGTCATGCATGCCTACAGGAATATGGTGATACTCTGTGAGGTCCGTGTCATGCATGCCTACAGGAATATGGTGATACTCTGTGAGGGTCCGTGTCATGCATGCCTACAGGAATATGGTGATACTCTGTGAGGGTCCGTGTCATGCATGCCTACAGGAATATGGTGATACTCTGTGAGGGTCCGTGTCATGCATGCCTACAGGAATATGGTGATACTCTGTGAGGGTCCGTGTCATGCATGCCCACAGGAATATGGAATGTTGTTGAGCGGGCAGGAACCTGGTCATGCGAGATGTCCTTGTCCTTCCGTACAGCTTTTAGTGTTGACAGAGCCGATGTTGTCTTTGCTGCTGTTGTTATGACTCCTGGTTTTGGTCCCTCATTGCTGATGGTGGATCCCAGATGAGCAAACTGTTTAACGGTTTCTGGCTTCTGTCTGTGGTGAGTGAAGTCAGTATTGATCGTATTGTTGTAGCTGGCCTTGGTTTTCTGATGACTGATTTCTATATCATATTGATGCTTCATTCAGTCGTGAATAAGCTTTGCGAGTTCTTGTTCACTGTCAGGTATCAAACTACCAAAATTGATTCTGTAGAGTGCTGAAGGAACGCATGAAGCTGGGGCATTGTTGTTTTAAAACAAAGTGCTTAAAGCTGCCGAAGCTGGTCTACAGCACTCAAAATGTATGAAAATCAAGTAATATATGCATGTGTTGATGTGTTGTTGAAGTTTTGAAGTGACCTCTGTGGCCACTCAGAACATTGATCCAACGATCAGTGCTGATTCCCCACATCTTGATCAAGGAAGTCATTGTCACTTAGATTTGAATTGATTTCAAAATGTACAATGATGTATAAGTCAGTGTTTTCAGTTTAGCAGCTGGGTCATTTCATCATGTTATCAGTTATGTTACATGTACTGTTCTTTTCACTGTCACCTATTGTTTTTGTCAGTTACATATTATATAAGACTTAAAAGAATAAACACTTTCTGTGTGGGTATGTTTGTTGAAGAACAACACACATGCAAATGGCACTCAAAAGAGCTGATGCTGTGGTTTATAATGTCTCTCAGCTCTTCTCACTTAACCTGTGTGGAAATGAAACACAGAGTCACCTCAACAGGTTGTCAGCTAATTGGTGATAGTTATTGTTAAGACCATTCTTACCAAGACAAACTTTTGTAATCTATTATCTTGATCATCTAGTTATGTGATCACTGGACACTTGGTCTTTGTTCTTTTAATTGCTGAATTCAAATTCATTGTGTTAGGCACAATAGTAAACCTGGGTTGGTGGAGGTAAAAGAATCTCTGAAACATGCCCTGGGAAACTGTTCAAGTTCGCACAAAGGGAAGCAATGAGATAAAACCTCTGCTGTGAGGAAAACCAGCTTGTGGTGGGTTGTAAGTAAGCATTTCACTTTGCATGGTTGTAATTTGTTGTTTGTATTTTGGAAATGATTAGTGAAATCTCAGATGAAAAATAACTAAAATAAATCTCACAGCCTATTTATAAATTTTCAGGTTTAGTAGTAATTTGCAGGTTATGGGTATTCTCGTTCTCCCTGGATAAAATATAGTCTGTTAAGGCAACAATCAGAGCAAAGATGATCATGGATCATCTGTGTCAGTATGGGCATTGGCAGTTTTGCCTTTGTAAGAATTCTTTTGCAAGAGAGTCTAAAAAGTGTATTGATGTGTGGGTATTTTTGTCACATTTATTACAGGAAAACTGAGTTCGTGAAAGGAGTGCTAACAACATGGCTGATCAACCGAAATTCTGTGGGGTTTTTGTTTGTTTGTTTGTTTGCGCAATCTGCTGCGTCACAATATAAGTTCACTGTCGCTCTGAGCTAACTGAACCCAAGATGTCGCTTTGCATTGCTAGACCAGCTTCTGGCCTGGTAGAGATTTGGAGAACTGCTTGGAGTTTTTGGAAGATCTAATGCAGATGTTCAAGCAAAAATTCTACATGATTTCAGTGGGATTGGCTATCTGGCAACTTCTCTGTTAAGAATGAAACTAGGTATGGTCATAAGTTCACTAACTAATTGTGTAAACAGATTTGTTCAGTTAAGAACAAGGACGCACACACGCACGCACACACGCACGCACGCACGCACGCACGCACGCAACGCACGCACAGCACACACACACACACACACACACACACACACACACACACGCACACACACACACGCACATACACACACACACACAGACCAAGCCAACTAAAAAAAGTATAATTCAACAATTTGCTGCAACAGCATCTGCTGTCTGTGCATGTAGCTATATAATCATTTCAGACTTTACAGATGTTTTATAAAGCCATGCTGTTCTGTCTGGGTTTCAGGGTCTATGAAGTCCTTCATGAGCGACAAGGGAAAAACCAAAAAGAGTTGACAGTTAGGAAAGGCGACTACTTGCAGGTACCTCTGTTTGTGTGCGTATGTGGCAATATATATGTGTGAACAGGCGTGTGTGTGTGTGCTTACTCAAGTATGCATTTATTTATTTTTTTTTTATTGAACAATTTTTCATTTTTTGCAAGACATACACAACTTCATACAGAGACATATGCATTTCTTCATAAGTTGTAAATGGGGAGGGAAAGAAAGCAACAACAAAAACAAAACAAAAAACAAAAAACAAAAAAAAAACATCCTTCCCCCTCCCCTATCTGTATTCCCCATATACACATGGTGAATGACAGCACTCTCAATATTACACACTTTCCCCTCCCTCCCTCCCATCTCTGTGTGAGGTATAATTTCTGCCATATTTACAAGAATAAGAAACGAGAATGAGAAAATCAAACTAAGTATAGATACAGTTTGTACTTTACATCAGTGTCAACATACATCATACTGCACACACTGTACAGTTATAGGCAACATGTGCACACACTTAGTATTTGGGAGTGAGGTCCGAAAGCCATGGGTAACAAACAATTACCTTATACAATAGACAATACATGTGCATACAAGACTGAAGAACAATTGGTGATACTCGTGTAATAAAATAGATATTTGTGGAATGGGAGAAAGAAGGCAATCAAGGAATTACTGTAAGATACGGGGACCAGGTTTCTTCAAACTGTCTTGCATTACAATTTATAACAGCTGAATATTTTTCAATATTATATCTATATTTCAAAGTTGCAACAAAAGCCAACAAAGCAGGATGGACATCTCGAAGTTTACATGTATAAATGTAGAATTTAGCTAACAGAAGAATGAGATCCATTACTTTATCTGTCCTTGTATCCACCTTGACCCCAAATAGAACAAATTCCTTGTTTATGTTTATATTATGACAAAGTTGGCATTTATCTTTGAACATATTTCAAATCATTCCAAAAATTTTTAACAACAATACAGTCATGCATCATGTGAGGAATGGTTTGTTCTTCTTGATTACAAAAGTTACAAATAGGAGAATCAGAGATTTTACACATAAATAAGTATCTTTGAGTTGGGAGCAGCCTGTGTAGAAGTCTAGTCTGAAACCATCTCAGTTGGACATCTGTTGTGGTTTTAAAGCAGTGAGAAAAGATCAGTTTCCAGTTTAGATTCTCAAAAAGATTATTCCATTTAGTGACACAGGTAGGCATAGCATTGTTATCATCAAAATATTTTGTACACATTTATTGCCTTTTCTGATAAAAAACCATACTTTCTGATCGAGCAATTTATATCTGTTGGTAAAGACAACATTTACTTTCCTGCCATAAGAACGAACAGCACTGAGAATACCTTCATACAAAAGAAAATTAGTTCTGATTCCTGGAAAACTTGTCAAAAACTCTCTGTATGACATGAAATTGCCATCCTCATTCATTAATTGCTTTACAAAAAAGATATTGTAGTTATACCATTCTTGCACAAATATAACTTTTTTATTTCTTATAATATTCACATTGTAATGGATACATTCTGACATAAAATCATGAACAGAGGAAGGCTTACATTTCAAACACAGTTTTTTTATAATGTCTCAAAACATCCTTCCAAAATGGATTCTGAACATTCTGCATAACAATATTTACATATTCTGCTCCCAAATACCGCACATCATTGAACATAGGATACATATTTAGAGTAAACATTTTCCAATCACCATCATCACAAAAGAGTCTTCGTAACCAACTGATTTTCATGGAAGACATAAAATTTCTAACGTTAAGCATTTTTAAGCCACCAGCACTGTATTCTTTTCAATTACTGACTTTTTAATTTTACCCCTCTTCCCATTCCATAAAAAGGTATATAGTTCCCTTTCTAAGGATGTAATGAAATCATCCGGGGGGTCGGCAGGTTGATCAGGAGATGGACAATTTTTGAAAATACTAAAGTCTTGATAACTGTTATTTTGCCAAAAGGGGTGATTTGCCGTTTCTTCCATGATGTTAGAATTCTTCTTATTTCCAAGAGTTTATCTTCATAATTGATACGTACAATGCTATCTGTGTTAGTAGAAAATTTGAAACCAAGAATTTTAAAAGTACCTGGATCCCACACAAAATTTTTGTCCCATATATTGAATGCCACAGTTTCTCCCACTTCCTATCCAGATAATCTGAGTTTTGTCAGAGTTTATTTTTAGACCCGAGATGTGTGAGAATTTTGTGAGCACACTTAAAGTTTCATTAAATGATCTTTCAGAACCATCAAGGTATAAGGTTGTATCATCAGCGAACTGTGACAGTAAATTTTCTTTCTCTTTTATTTTGATACCTTTAATATTTTCATTTTTACGGATCAAAAGTGATAAAATTTCTGCACATATTAAGTATAAATAGGGCGAAGACGGATCTCCCTGTCTGACCCCCTTTCGATCTTAAACCAGGGTGAATACTGACCATTCACCGAAACACAAGTGGTTATATTGCAATAAAAGGTTTTTATCCACTGTATCATATCCGAACCAAAGTTAAAAAAATGTAAACATTTCAAAAGAAAGGACCAGGAAACACTGTCAAACGCCTTTTCAAAATCAATAGATAATAGCATTCCCGGAATATTTCTTTTTCCACGTATAATAAGGTATCATAAAGCAAACGGATGTTTTCCCCAATAAAACGTCCTTTTAGAAAACCTTTCTGACACTCATAAATAATATTTGGTAGAACATCTTTTAGCCGGTTAGCAATACACGCTGAGGCAATCTTATAGGTAGTGTTTAAAAGGGAGATAGGTCGCCAGTTTTTGATGAATCTCTTTGATTTCCCTTCTTTGGGAATGCAGGTGATGGAACCCTGTCTCTGTGTTATAGACATTTGTCCTTTTCAAAACCCTCATTGACAGATCGTACTAAGAATATGCCAATATCAAGAAAGAAGAATTTAAAAAACTCCACTGTAAATCCATCAGGACCTGGGCTCTTACCGTTTTTCATGTTTTTAATGCTTTAGTAGCCTCTTCAAAAGTAATTAATCCTTCTATTGCTTCCCTATCTTCATTGGATAAAATAGTAGCATTTGGACACTCATCCGGGATGTTAATGTCGCTTTACATCTGTAGACTTGTATAATTCTGTGTAAAATTGTCTTACTTCATTAAGTATTATGTCTTGATCCGAGATGATACCTTTGTCATCAGTTTCAAGAAATGGTATGGATTTATCTAAATAGTTTCGGTTTTCTAAATTACAAAAGTACTTAGTCACTTTTTCTCCTTGATCAATCCAACGCATCCGTGAGCGCACAGATATTCCTTGAATTTTTATTTCTCTAATTTCTTGTAACTGTAGTTTTAAACTTTCTAAATACGGAACATCCTCTTGTTGTAAATTATTTTCAAGATTTTTTATTTTTTTTTCCAGATCAGACTCTTGTTCACCCAATACCTTTTTCCTATGTGTGGAGTAAGAAATTGTTTAAACCTCTAATTTCAAGCAATAATGTTTCAAAGAATAACTGATCATTTATTTGAAAAAATAAGTTTTCATTTGGTATACTATTTATGTTGTCCATGTTATAAACAAGCACCGCATATTGTTTCTTAATCTCTGAAATAAGATTTTTTATTTCCAAATATACTGTTTGTCTTTTAGAAGGCTATTATTAAATTTCCAAAAGGGTCTATCCCTTTTTAAATTCATCTTTTTTCAAAGCTAAGGTGACAAGAGAATGATCTGATCTGTAGCCAGGGTCAATATATACATCATTAACTATAGACAAAAATTCTTCACTAATTAAAAAATAATCTAATCGTGCCTGTTTTATTGAGTTAAACCTTCTCCATGTGTATTTTCTTTTGTCGGGATACATTTCTCTAAACACATCAAAAAGGTTGTATTCTGTCATGATACTGTAAATCTTTTTCCGTGTCCTGGGACGATTCACAGTACTAGAATAATTACGAATATCTAAATCAATATTTAGAGGGCAGTTCCAATCCCCTGTAAACAATTACATGTTCATTCCCAATATTTTCAATGTGGTCAAAAACACCAGCAAAAAAATCTGGCCTGTCGCCACTGCTAGGGCCATACAAATTGACTAAAGTAAATTTCTTTTTAAGAGCTTCGATATTCAACACAATATAACAACCATGCTGGTCTTTGATTACATCGTGCAGTTTGTACTCAAAATTGTTATTAAATAAGATAGCCACACCATTTTTGTTGGTTTCACAGCCACTGAGCCAAACCCTATAACCCAGCTTGCCTGTATATAGCTCTCAATGTCTGCCTTCAAGTGAGTCTCTTGAAGACAAAAAATGTTAGCCTCTGTCTTTCTTAGAAAGTCGAATATATCTCTTCTTTTAGTAGAGTCGTTAAGCCCATTGCAATTGAATGAGGAAATTCTAAATGCTTTATTCGATGCCATTGTGCTGAATAAGGAGGCAAATAGAGTGTAAGAAAGCATGATAATAGGTCGAAAAAATGAGATCATATGAAATCGTAGAATGAGTGTCAGCCCATTGCTCAAATTCAAAATCAAAGCCAGCCAAAAGTACCACATGTACAAACTTTGCAGACACTGACAGACCATCAAAGTATGTTGCTCAACGTTGCAGTACAAAGCATGAAAAATATGAAGTAGCTTCTTTTATGACCCACGTGAAACACACATTGCGATGACCCAATTTCTACCTTACCCCCGCTCCCTTTCTCCCAACCCCGTAACCCTTCTCTCTCACGCACACATTCAAATAATGCAAAAACAAGAATACAACAAAAAGACAAATAACACTTACTTGTTTGATTCATCCATGGGTGTACCGCCAATACTCCAGCCCACATTATTATAAGAAATCGGTTTAGAGAAATTGCAAAACCTTTTTACAAGTTCCAGCATGACTTCTCAGCATGCAGACCTTTGCAGCAACACACGTGATGTAAACACTGAACGTCACGTGATCAAACAAAACTAAAAGTCCTCCCAATATTTTGAAGCCCAAGTAGAATACAATGCAAAGTGGAATATATACTACCAGCTATTGCGCAGGGACATTCAATCATATGTAAACATTAACAGAACAATCGGGGAAAAAAAAAAAAAAAAAAAAAAAAACACGAGTACGCTCGAACAAACTAACCCTTGACCTTGAGGACATGCGCGAAAGAAAAATGTAAAATGTACCAAACATTATGCCCTGACTTACAGACAAGGAATGGCAGAATTTCAAAGATTTCCGTAACAATTAACCGATAGAAACAATCCGTCAACAAGTTTACGAGTAGAAGAAAATAAGTGAAAAATGAAATAAAACAATAGTAAGGCACACCGAAAAAATAAAAACTAGGAATAGCTAGCTACCTGAAGCAGACGAGGGATGTCGAAGCAGACGATACACTGGACTTCCGGTTCTAACGGGGCGGTGTTTCTCTGGAATGCTGTCTGAAATCAGCGAGTGATCTCACAGGCACCACTCTCCCGTTTGTCGTCTTTGCCCAAACAGTCCCGTTCTGGTCCACGCCTGCTGACAGGCAGTGTCACTTTTCACACTACACAACAGTGAATACGTCCGTGGGGTCAGATCCTCAACAACGACAGTTCCACTCCCCTTCAAATTCTTCCTGGCATACAGGACAGCATCGCGAACGCGTCGGGACACAAAACGTAATATTATGCCCCTACCCGAGTTCCCAGAACCGCCAGTGGCGCCCCCGGAACGTTGGACACGGGCACCCACACGGTGTATAGCCTCGAGGTCCTCAGGTTTCACTTTGACCTTGAGTTGACTGGAGATCAACAAAAGGACCTTCTCCTCGCACTGCTGCGCCGTCTCACCTTGGTCTTCCTTCATTCCGTAGATACGTAGGTTGTTCCTACGGACGTACGCCGATAAGTCCTCCGTTCTAACGGTCGGCGGTCTCGGCAAGGTGACGGGCTTCCCTCAGCTGGTCCCTCAAGGAGTCTTCCCTCTGTTTGGCGTCCCCCACCTCCTTCTTCAGCTTGTCGTTCTCGTTCTGCAGCAGCAGAATGGCGGTCGTCAGTTCTTCTACCACTGTGGACAGTTTTGCGAGAGCAGAGCCGTTCACGCACAATTTCTTCATCAGGTCTTCGTTAGTAATGGCACCCTGATGAAGATTCGAACTGTGTTCAGGGGAGAAGACCGCGTAGAGCTCCTCGGATGTTGACAGAGGTAAGTTGTCTCCCTTGTCAGTTCATGTCTTCGTTTGCCGATTCGGAAACGTAAACAAACTTTGACAGCTTCTCTTTCACCGATGTAGGCGTGCTTGTCACAACTTTTTGTTTCTTTGGCGTATTATTTGAATTGTTTAAGTCACTTGACTTTCCCACTGATGCACCAGAAGAGTTTGATCCCGAGTTGGAGTTTGTTTTTCTGTGTTTACGTTTCCGTTGTCCGCCGCCGGCCATATTGACTTGTAACGGTTCGACTCGAGTCTTTCATTTTCGCTTGAAATCGCGGTTGCTGCGCTCAAAATTATCTGACATCTTTGGTGGAGATTGGCAGTGGTCGCACTATTAATCCAGCGGCACCATCACACTTTCTTCATTGATTAATTAACAGAAAAACTGTTGATTAACACCACTGTTTTCAGAACGTGTCCGACCTTTGCTGGCGAACAGTGCTCACCTCCATGCATTTTATTTTGCTTTGTTTTGTTAAAGACCGGGAGATTGGGAATGGGTTGCGAATGACATGAATTTCACATGCACATGTTATATAAAGCAAAGTGTTGTTTTCCTTCCTCTGTGTCTGTGCGTATCTTTTGTGATATGCATGTATTTGTTTGTCCACAACCTATTTTGAAAACATTGAACAAACCTGCATCTTTAAAGCATCAGTTTCTGTCAGGATTATATTCTTAGATTTGTCAGTACAAATCTGGTGACAGGCCAGAAGGAAAAATGAAATATGTTCTCAAGCCTGCAAACATTAATAAAAGCCTTTGGCAAGAGATTTAAGGACATACAGTGGGGGGGGGGGGGGGGGGGTAAGGAGAGGGATGTCTGTGAAGGGAGAAAGTTTTGTTGTGAGGTCAATGAAATGCAGAGAAAGAGAAAATTGTACCAGAAATCTAACATAGCTAAAGAGCAAAAAGTTCTGGAAATCTGGTTCAGACAGAGAGAAAAATATACTAGAAATCTAATGTAGACAAAAGGAAAAATGTTCCAGATATCTGATATAGACAACAAGAAAATTGTTCCTAAAATCTACTACAGACAAAAGAAAATTCCAGAGAAAAGAATTTTGGAAGAGAGGGAGCCTTTGGCAGTAGTGTCTTCTGTGATAGACTTCGCTGCAGAAAAACAGCTCATTTTCCCCACCAGGAGAAAAGAGAAGCTTGGTTAGGAGAGCATCGAACTGAAGGAAGATCTAAAGCGTCTGTGTTCAGTCCTGCTTTATGACATCAGACATTTTCTTTCCAAATATTGATTTTTAATTTCAGTGCACTGCTTTGGTTTTGGTAGGTACTTTGTCTGACGGGCAACATTAGATTTTCAGTCTGAAGATGGTAGGTTTGAACCCTTGGTGGGTGAGATGTGGTGTATGTCTGTCTGTAGCTTCAGCCCATCATGTGTAGATGCATGATGAAGATTCTGGTTGATCTATGGATTATGGAAGCAATGAAATTCCTAGCATGCTGTGGGATACTTTCAGAAGAGGTAGGCCCGGTAAAGCATTTCCTGTCGTTCAATGAATTGCTATGAAGAAGACTGACGATAAAGCACAAAGTAGTTCTTTTGCGTTTGTTGCAGCACTTTATAACCTGTTTGTTGTGGAGCGATGGGATGGATCATAATGTTGTTTTGGTTTATAGGTTGAAGATAAATAAGAAACAAGAAATGTTATTCTTGCTCATATTATGTAAAAGTTACAGGGCCATAACTCCAGATGAATATTGGTAAGGCACCAGCACCAATTTTTTAGGCTTTGTAGTTATGGTGTATAACTTGAGCATCACAGGAGTAGGGAGCAAGAGTTACTCCTCTTGTTTTGTGTTTTTTTTCAGAATGTCTGTAAGGTGTGGCTGAATTGGCAGGAGTTACCTCCCTCTTTGTGATATCTGTTTTTTTTCAGTTCATGTCATGTTTTTTTTATTTCTGCTCAGGTATTAGACAGCAGCCGTAACTGGTGGAAGGTGCGCAATTACAAAGGAGAATCTGGTTACTGCCCTTACACCATCCTAAAAGAAGTCAGCAGTGCCGACAATGGCAAGGTGAGGAATTCTTTTGTGTGTGTGTGGGTGGTGGACTCGTCGGAAGTTCAATTTGGGATGATAATGATAGATTTATCACTATTGAAAGGTGTGTGTGTTTTTAAACTGTCATGAATGTATTGAATTCAAGCAGCTTTTCTACTCAGGTTAGTTTTTCTGTATCAAGTTGCACGTTTCTTGAAACTGTAGCATCCATGTGTTGATATACACAGTACTTGTGGCCAGTGTATTTGTCAGCGTTTCAGCTTTAGAACTGGTAAAATACGTGAAATTTCAGGCAAATGAGGGCCCAGTACGCCTATCATGCAAAGGACCTTGACGTCTAAACAAATTTTTGCTGCTTTTTGTGTCATTTTATGTTGCAAAATGCGAGAAAACAAAAAGTCATTTACTTACGTTGATTGGTAGAAAAGTTTGATTCAAAACAAAATACTCAATTAACAGTGGAATTGGATTCTTTTGAATTGGATTCTTATCCATGGTGTGCATGCACCCACAATGTTTGACACACAATGCGTGGAGGTACACACACTGATGCTCCTCTCAGGGATTTCAGAGCCAGTCATGTGTAAAGAACATCGCTACATGTACAAGACTGAGAATGTGACACAGAAAGTCTGCATGAATGTCATCCAGACGATGATTTTTTACCCCTTTCTAGCAGATGATGGTCCACATTTGTAAAACATCCACTTGTTGCTGTGGCTTTTTCATGCTGGACTGGCACATTCAAATAAAGATATTCTCGAAACTTGGTGGTGGATCCTTGGTGTTGATCAGAGTCAACTAGTAGATCTAGGTAGATTCAGATCATCATAGATTATATTACACAATCACCATTGAACTGTTTCAGTAAACCTGAAGGAAATGTGGAATGTGGCCCCAAAAACGAACGTGTTAAATTTTTATGCAGATTCATGTGGCAGATCAGGGTCACATCTGTTCAAATTAAAACATTATTGAAATTTCCACCGAACATGAAACACCATAAAGTTTCTGTTGCAAGCTGATAAATGTTTTTAAAGTGATGTACCGTAACTTCAAGGAGTAGTGAAACGTTCTTATGATGATGGGCATTGACATTTTGTATTTTGCATGGCCTAGTAGTGCATGGGAAGCAACTTCTTCAGTTGGTACTGAGAGTTGTTTCCATTGAGGCTCATTGATTTTTTTTTTTTTTTCCACTCATGAACAGATTGGGAACTACCGTTGAGACAGGTTGGTAGTCGGTGGCAACATAATTGTTTCCTTTTGTACATATCCACTGGTGTGGGGGACCCCCTTTATCACTGAGTCCCAGGTTGTGGATAATGCACTGCCCCTTTGTGGAGACTGCTTTAGATGTTGCATACATTCATATCCTCCCTTGTTTAGTGTTTTTGAACATCAGTGGTTTTCTTTTTTTTTTTAATTGCCAAGTTTGTTTGGGTCAGTTATTTATTTATTCATTTATGTTTCTTTTTTTTTTTTCTCTGGTCATTTTGTATCCTGTTTGGAGTGTTGCATTGTCATCAGTTGTGTGATGTGATTGGCATATTTCATGTCCTTGTCCTGTGGGTGTTTGGGATAATGTGTCTTCTTGTGTACTCATTTTTTTTTTCTTTCTTTAAACAGTTCACAGAGACATGACAACATTATCAGAAAGAACCCAGCAACTAGAGACACCTCACAATGCCACTTACTCCTATTTATCCCTTTCTGTGACAGTCAGTTAAAATGCCATAAATCTCGCCATGAAAATCCTTCAGTTACAGCTTCCTTGTATCAAGATGTGTTTTTTCTCAGACGTTTTTGTTTCCATTATTTACCCCTCATACAAAGACTTGCATCTTTTAAAAACACAGGTTTTTAATGATTTTAAGGCGACTAGATTTTTGTCTTTGATTGCTACCTTTTAGGTCTGGAAAGTCAGAAAATGCAAAACTCTCCGCGCACATCCCAGATGTAAGTCTTGTTAGGGGACCAAAACGGCAACAAGAAGAAACTCTCCGCGCACATCCCAGATGTAAGTCTTGTTAGGGACCAAAACGGCAACAAGAAGAAACCAACAAGATGCTGAGCACAGTTCAGAGCAAATCTGAAAGAGAATCCATGGAAAAAAAAAAAAAGACGAAGAAGTTTGTTGGGAACTGTGTGTCCCTGTTTGTTGGGTTCTAAAGTGTTTAAGTGGAGGGAGAGGAGGCACAGGCTTTCATTGGTCGCGCGCGGTCGGCTCCCACTGTGGATGATGCTTTGACTTGGAGCGAGATCGGCATGGTTGGTCTGGAGCACCGCATTTCTGTCATCTGCCACAGGCTGGATGCTGCCTTGCTTAGTGTTGGTGGGGTGTTGTGTCTTCTGTTCCACGGGTCCCCCCCCTTTTTGTAAATGTGTGTACTCAGTGTAAAGTGTCATGGCTTTTTTTTTAAGGTTTTTTTTTTTTTTTTTTTTTTTTTTTTACACATCTGGGATGAAGAGTGAGATTTTGTTTCTTCCCAGAGTTTTAAGAATTGTTTGGGTATTAATTGCTGCAGATTTGAGCAGAATATACCTATTATAGAAATAGGTGAGGCTGTTTATTTATGAAATTCACTTACATTGAAAGCATTATACAGGCATCGCATAATCCTGGTAAAATTAATGTAATCATGGTGTGTGTTTTTTTTATAAGGAATATGGTTAATAGTAACAAATAAAAAATGAGAGATGCTTACAGTTAAAATGAAAATTTATTGAAACATGTAGAAATGGATTACAGATAACAATATCAGCTGGGGGGGGGGGGGGTTGTTTTTATTTTTCACATCTGGAAATAAACAATGCACAAGAAATGTGAAAAAGAAATGTATACTGGGGAAAAAATCTTTTGTACTGTTTTTGTATTGGGGTTGATTTTCCCTTAGAAAATGTACACCATGTTATTTGAAGTGTGCTGGTTGTGTTCTAACTGAGGCGTTTTGTAACAAGGCTTTGAACTTGTGCGGGCTTGTGGTAGCTTCTTTGTTGACTCATCTCCATGATCAATTCAGATTATGGGAGTCGGATTGATTTTTAAGCCACACACTGTATTTGGGAGGGGTGCACAAGAGCTACATTCGTGGCATCCAAACTTTGACTTGGATTACATGATCTTTGACATGCATATTCATCATCTGTTTTACATGATACATGTACATGAAGGGTAATACATATAGCCCTAGTGGGTCAGCATTGGTGTACACCAGGTTTGTAGGGAAATGTTTATTCCATCAAGCTACCAGGCATTACTGAGAGTGGGATTTGAACCGTGGGCCCCCACAGACCCTTGAAGTCAATCCCTGACAAACAAATTGCATGTTGATCATGGACATCAGACTTTGGTGTCGGTTGTGAAATTCAAATCATTGTATTTGTCTTATGTTTTGTTTACATCTTATTGAATTTGTTGCTATTTTGATTGCATTTATTTTCCTTTCAGCTTCCAGTGTTGTTGGCTTGTGTGTATATGTGAGTTGTGTGTGTGTGTGTGGTGTGTGCGTGCGTGCTAAATATTGGCAAATTAACTGAATTTCATCTCTACTTGTGTATTATTTTTATTGAAAATCAAAATTTGAGCAAGCTGATTCAAATTCTCTGCAATTTGTGAGCTTTGAAGGTGAAAATCGATACAACATGTACAAAATTACTTTTCACATTATAGTCATGCCGCAAATCAACAAGCGTAAGATTAACTAACATTTTTGTTAATGATGGACTTAAACATTTCATTGATGTTCTAACTGAAGTCATAAAAAGATTATTAGTGTCGTCATGAAGACAAATAGTGGAATTAAAAGAACAATCCCAGATTTCCCTTTCTTTTACTTCTGAGAACTAAGACTGGTTCAGCAGACACATTTTCTTATTTTCTGCACACGCACGCACACACACACACACACACACACACACACACACACACATTCGCTTAAAAAAACAAATGCACCTGACTTTGGCATGTTGACAAGAAGATTAAAAAAAAAAGAAAAAAAAAACATTTGTTCTTCAGAAACCAAGCAAATAATCAATGCAGTTGCTTTCTGTGAAATACCTCAAATTGTATTGTGTGTGTGTGTGTGTGTGTGTGTGTGTGTGTGTGTGTGTGTGTTGTTGTTTGTTTCTCTGTGTCAGTCTATTTTTTTCTTTTCCTTTCAGCACTTTTCCTCAATTTAGTACCAATATCTTTTGCTGTTGTCTTTCCATGATTTTATTCCCCATTGAAATAAAAAGGACGAAGAGATTAAACGTGATGCTGCCTATAAAAAGATGACAATGTATGCTTCTGATTTTGTTGCTGTCATTTTTCTCCATTTGCTTTCTTCGTTTCAGTCATTCATTTTTTTCCCATTTGCTTTCAGCTTTTCACAACTCCCTCATCGTCTCATTCCACAACCCCCTCCCCCTTCCCTCCACACACTTCTGCCACTTTACTGCCTTCTGTTCCCATTCCTGTCCAGCATCCGTCCTCACACACACACACACACACACTCACACTCACACACACACACACACACACACACACACACACACACACACACACAACCCCCTCCCCCTTCCCTCCACACACTTCTGCCACTTTACTGCCTTCTGTTCCCATTCCTGTCCAGCATCCGTCCTCACACACACACACACACACACACACACACACACACACACACACACACACACAACCCCCCATCCTTTCGCCCATCCCCTTTCCATCCCTTCCTCTTACACCTTCCATTCCCACCATCTTATTTTATGCGGTCTCATTCCCTCGCTTTTTCCTTTTTTTTTTTTTTTAACCTGCCTGTAACTTTGGATACTCGTATACACTTACTGGAGATGTGTAAGTCCAATTATTAGTACTTTGTGTTGTTTTAATCTCCATTCATTAGGTTGGCATGTACTGTATGAAGTAACATGCCTTTCATTATGTTTGCATGAGATTTTGTTTTTGTTGTTTTTGTCACTAGCTTATATTACAGGAAAAACTGAGTTCGTGAAAGGAGTGCTAACAACATGGCTGTTCAACCGAAATTATGTGGGGTTTTTGTTTGTTTGTTGTTTGCGCCAATCTGCTGCGTCACAATATATGTTCCCACTGTCGTCTGTGCTAACTGATCCCTAGATGTCGCTTTGCATTGCTAGACCAGCTTTGGCTCCTGGTAGAGATTTGGGACGAAACTGCTTGGAGGTTTTGGAAGATCGAATGCAGGATGTTCAAGCAAAAATTCTAACATGATTTCAGTGGGATTGGCTATCTGGCTACTTCTCTGTTATGAAATGAAAACTTCAGGTTTGGGTGAAAAAGTCACTAACTAATTGTGTTAATCAAGATTGTTCAGTAAGATACTAGGACGCACAATCGCACGCACACCGCACGCACGCATGCTACGCAACGCACGCCGCACGCACGCCACACACACACACACATCAACACACCACACAACACTCGCCCACCACAACACGCACATACACACACACTCACAGGACCAAGCCAAACTAAAAATGGATAATTCAACCTAATTTGCTGCAACAGCATCTGCGTCTGTGGCTTGTAGCTATATAATCATTTCAGACTTTTCAGTATGTTTTATAAAGCCATGCTGTTCTGTCTGGGTTTCAGGGTCTATGAGTCTCATGAGGACAAGGGAGAAAAACCAATGAGAGTTGAAGGTAGGATAAGGCGACTACTTGCAGGTACCTCGGTTCTGTCGTGCGTAATGTGGCAATTAGATATGTGTGAATACAGGCGTTGTGTGTGTGTGCTTACTCAGTATTGCATTTTTTTTATTTTTTTTTTTATGGATCCCAATTTTTCTTTTTTGGCAAGAACTTAAACAACTTCTTAACTGAGACATATGCATTTTCTTCATTAGGTGTAAATGGGGAGGGAAAGTAAAGCGAACAACAAAAACCAAATCAAAAAACAAAAACAAAATAAAAACATCTTCCCCCTCCCCTTTCTGTAGTCACTAATTACTCATGGTGAATGTCAGCACTCTCACAAGATTTACTAACTTTCACCTCCCTCCCTCCCATCTCTCGTGTGAGGTATAAGTTCTGCCATATTTTTCAAGAATAAATGAATCGTGAATTTGAAAATCAAAAACTAAGTAAGATACAGTTTGTACTTTACTCTGTGTCATCTTACTTCCTATACGGCACACATGTACTGGTATAGGCATCATGTGCACACACTTTAGTATTTGGAGTGAGGTCGAAGCCATGGGTAACAAACAATTACCCTTATACAATAGTAAATTCATGAGGCATACAGACTGAAGAACATTGGTGATATAGCGTGTATTATTAAAAATAGATATTTGTGGAATGGGAGAGGAAAGTAGGCAATCAAGGATTACTGTTTAAGATACGGGGACCAGGTTCTTCATAAATGTCTGGCATTACAAGTTATATAACAGCTGTATATTTTTCCATACTATTATATCTATAGTTATAGTTGCAACAAATAGAAACATAAGCAGGGATGGACATCTCGAAGTTTTCATGTTTAAATGTTGGAATTTAGCTAAAGAAGAATGAGATCCATTACTTTATCTTTGTCCTTGTATCCCACCTTGACCCCAAATAGAACAAATTCTTGTTTTTGTTATCTTTATGACAAAGTTGGCATTTCTCTTTGAAATATTTTTCAAAATCATTCCAAAATTTTTTAACATACATTACAGTCTTGCCTTCTTCGGGAGGATGAGTTTGTATCTCTTGCTTTACATAAAGTTACAAATAGGCGTATAGAGATTTTTACACATAAATAAGTATCTTTGAGTGGGGTGCAGCCTCGTGTAGACAGGTCTTGTCTGTAACCATCTCAGTGGGACATCTGTTGTGGTTTTAAAGGCAGTGAGAAAAGTTCTGTTTCCTGTTTTAGATTCTCAAATTGATGATATCATTTAGTGACAAGGTAGGCCATAGCATTGTTATCATTCCAAAATATTTTGGTACACATGTATTGCGTTGCTGATAAAATACCCATACTTTCTAGATCGAGCTATGGTTATTGTGGTAGGTACAAAGGTACTTTCCTGACATAAGAACGATCAGCACTGGAGAAATTACCTTCATACAAAAGTACAATTAGTTCTGTTTCCTGGGTATACTTGTCCAAAATACTCTTGCTTTAGACTTTATATGGCACTGCCTCAGTCAGTATTTGCCTTTACTTAAATGCATTTTGTGTGTTATTCCATTCTTGCACAAAATATAACTTTTTTTTTTCATTATAATTATTCACATTTGGTATGGATACATTCTGACATAAAATCATGAACGGAGTGAAGGCTTTTACATTTCAAACACTGTTTTTTTATAATGTCTCAAAAACACATCCCTTCCAAAATGGATTTGAACATTCTGCATAAACAAATATTTACCTATTCTGCTCCATTACCGCACATCATTGTACAATAGGTTAAATATTAGAGTAAAATTTTTCCAATCACAATCTTCACAAAAGAGTCGTCGTATCCCACGGATTTTCATGGAAGTCATAAAATTTCGAACGTTAAGCATTTTTTAAGCCACAGCACTGTATTCTTTTTCAATACTGACACTTTTTAATTTTACCCTCTTCATTCCATAAAAAGGATATAGTTCCTTTTATAAGGTTGTAATGATATCATCCGGGGGGTCGGCAGGTTGATCTGTGATGGACATTTTGAAAATACTAAAGTCTGATTAACGTTATTTTTGCCAATAGGGGTGATTTGCCGTTTCTTACTTGAGTCTAGAATTCTTATTATTTCCAAGAGTTTATCTTCTTAATTGATACGTACAATGCTATCTGTGTTAGTAGAAAATTTGAAACCATGAATTTTAATAAGTACACTGGTCCCAACACTAGAAAAAATTTTGGTCCTCTGTATATTTGAAGTGCCACAGCGTTCTCCACTTCCGATCCTAGATTACTTCTGTAGTTTTGCAAGTGTTTATTTTTTGTCCCGAGTATGTGTGAGTATGTTGTGAGCACACCTTAAAGTTTCATTAAATGATCTTTCAGAAACATCAAGGTATAAGGTTGTATCATCAGCGGAACTGTGACAGTAAATTTTCTTTCTCTTTTATGTGAATACCTTTAATATTTTAGTTTGTTACGGATCAAAAGTGATTTAATATTTCTGCACACTTATTAGTATAATTGGGCCGATGACGGATCTCCTGTCTGCCACCCTTTCGATCTTTAATCCTGGGTGTATACTGACCATTTAACCGAAACACTACGTGGTTATATTGCCAATAAAAGGTTTTGATCCACTGTGATTTTTCCGACCGAACCAAGTTAAAATAATGTTAACATTTCAAAAGGAAGGTCAGGATACACTGTCAAACGCCTTTTCAAATCAGAGATATAGCTATTCCCGGAATATTTTCTTTTTCCAAGTATAATAAGGTTTGCATAAAGCTTAACGGATGTTTTCCCCCAATTATAACGTCCTTTTAGAACTTTGCATGGACAAATCAAAATAATTTTTGGTAGAAATTTTTAGCGGTTTGCTATAAACGCTGAGGCTAATCTTATAGGTAGTGTTTTAAAGGAGTTAGGTCGCAGTTTTTGTGAAGCATCTTTGATTTCCCTTCTTTGGGGAATGATGGGGATGGAACCCTGTCTCTGTGTTATAGACATTTGTCCTTTTTCAAATCCCTCATTGACAGATCGTACTAAGAATTGGCATATCTAAGAAAGAGAATTTTTAAAAAAAAAAACTCCATCTGTAAATCCTTCAGGACCTGGCTCTTACCGTTTTTCATGTTTTTTATTGCTTTAGTTGCCTCTTCAAAAAGTATATTAATCCCTTCTATTGTGCTGCCCTATCTTCTTTGGATTATTTAGTTGCATTTGGACACGCATCAGGGGATGGTGAATGTCGGCTTTACATCTGTAGACTTGTATAATTCTGTGTAATTTGTCCTTACTTCTATTAAGTATTATGTCTTGATCGAGTATGATTTCCTTTGTCATCAGTTTCAGAAAATGGTATGGAGGTATTCTAATTTGTTGCGGTTTTCTATAATTTACAAAAAGTACTTAGTCACGTTTTCTCCTGATTCATCCAAATAGGCATCCGTGTGCGCACTGATATTCCTTGAATGTTTTTTTTCTCTAATTTTCTTGTTACTGTAGTTTTAAACTTTCTAATATACGGAAACGTCCTCTGGGTGTAATATTGATTTTCAAGATTTTTTATTTCTTTGTCTTCCAGATCAGACTCTTGTTTCCATTCCGTTTTCCTTTGTGTGTGTAAGATATTTGTTTACCTCTAATGTCAAGCTATAATGTTTCAAAGATTTAATCTGATCATTTATTTGAAAAAATAAGTTTTTCATTTGGGATTACGATTTATGTCTGTCCATGTTAGAATTACATGCACGCATTATTGTTTATTAATCTCTGATATAAGAGTTGATGATTTCCTAAAATATTTACTGTTTGTCTTGTTGAAGGCTATTATTTAAATTTCCACATAAGGGTCGATCCCTTTTAAATTCATCGTGTGGCACATGCCTGAAGGTGTAATGAGAAATGAGCACTGATCTGTAGCCAGGGTCAATTTATACATCATGAACTATTAGACTAATAGTCTTCTCTAATTTAAATATTTTCTAAGAGTGCCTGGTGTGTGGTGTGTAAACCTTCTCCAGGGGTATTTTCTTGTGTCGGGTTTATTTTCTCTAATAACTACTTTCTTAATTAGGTTGTGATTCGGTCTTGTAGACTGTATATCTTTTCCGTGTCCTGGGTCGATTACTGTAAGTGTATATTACGATTTTATAATATCAATATTTAGTGGGCAGTTCCTACCCTGTAACTATTACTTGTTCCATTACCATATTTTCTTATGTGGTCATAAACACCTGCAAAAAAATCTGGCACTGTCGCCCACTGCTAGGGCCATACAAATTGACTTATAGTATATTTTCGTTTTTAGAGCTGCGTAGATTCTACTCAAGTATATATATCCATGCTGGTCTTTGATTACATCGTGCAGTTTGGTACTCTTAATTGTTATTGAAATAAAGAGAGCCATCACCTTTGTTTTTTTTTTGGGTTTGGTTTCCCAGCCACTGAGCCATCCCTTATACCACCCAGCGTGCCTCGTATATAGCTCTCAATGTCTCGCCTTCAGTGAGTCTCTTGAAGACAAAATATGTTAGCCTCTGTCTTTATTAGAAAAGTCGTATATATTCTTCTTTGAGTCGAGATCGTTAAGCCCATTGCAAATTGATTGAGGAAATTTCTAAATGCTTTTCGATTGCCAGTGGCTGAATAAGGAGGCAAAGAGAGTGTATTGATAGCAGTGATAATAGGTCGAAAGAAAATTAGATTCAGATGAAATCGTAGATTGGTGTCAGCCCAGCTGTCAAATTTCAAAATCAAAGCCAGCCAATGTAACCAGTTGTACAAACTTTGCAGACACTGACAGGCCATCAAAAGTTATGTGCTCAACCGTTGCAGTACATAAGCATGAAAAAATTATGAAGTTGCTTCTTTTTATGACCAACGTGAAACACACATTAGCGATGACCCAATTTCTACTTACCCCGCTCCCTTGCTCCCAACACCCTAGTAACCCTTCTCTCTCACGCACACATTCAATAATTGCAAAAACAAGATACAACAAAAAGAACTAATAACACTTACTTGTTTGATTCATCCATGGGTGTACCGAATACTCCAGCCCACATATTTAAGAAAATCGGTTTTAGAGAAATTGCAACACCTTTTACAAGGTTCCCAGCATGACTTCTCAGCATGCAGACCTTTGCAGCAAACACGTGGATGTAAAACACTGAACGTCACGTGATCAACAAAACTATAAAAGTCCTCCAATATTTTGAAGCCAAGGTAGAAGTACAATGCAAAGGTGGAAGATATACTACCAGCTATTGCGCAAGGGACATTCAATCTTATTTGTAACAGTAACAGAACAATCGGGGAAAAAAAATAAATATAAAAACAAAAAAAACACGAGTACGCTCGAACTAAACTAACCTTGACCTTGAGGAAACATGCGCGAAAGAAAAATGTAAAATGTACCAAACCTTATGCCCTGACTTACAGACAAGGAAAATGCAGGAATTTCAAAGATTTCCGTAACAATTAACGATTAGAACAATCGTCAACAAGTTTACGAGTAGTAGAAAATAACGTGAAAAATGATATTAAAAATTTGTATTGCACACGAAAAATAAATAAACTAGGAATTGTAGCTACCTGTAGCAGACGAGGAGATGTCGAGCAGATTCGATACACTGGACTTCCGGTTTAACGGGGCGGTTTGTTTCTCTTGGAATGCTGTCTGAAAATCTGCGAGTGATCTCAAGGCACCACTCTCGCCGTTTGTCCGGTCTTTCGCCCATACAGTCCCGTTCTTGGCTCCAGCATGCTGTCAGGCAGTGTCACTTTTCACACTATCACTACAGTGAATACGTACGTGGGTCAGATCCTCATCACGAACCGTTCCAACTTCCCTTCAAAGTCTTCTGGCATGGTACAGGCGCATCGCGAAGCGTCGGGACACCTCATATCGTATTATTATGACCCTTCCCGAGTTCCCCAGAACCGCCAGTGGCGCCCCCGCGTAAGTGGACTCGGGCACCCACTCGGTTGTATAGCCTCGAGGTCCTCAGGTTTCACTTTGACCCTTGGTTGTCTGGAGTTCAACAAAAGGTACCTTTCTCCTCGCACTGCTGCGCCGTCTCACCTTGTCTCTCCTTCATTCCGTAGTTAGATACGTAGGTTGTTCTAAGGCGTTCGACGGATAAGTCCTCAGTGCTCTTCTGTCGGCGGTCTCGGCAGGTGACGGGCTTCCTCAGCTGGTTCCCTCAAGGAGTCCTGCCCTATGTTTGGCGTCCACCACCATCCTTCTTCGCTTGTCGTTCTGTCTGCAGCAGCAGAATGGCCGGTCGTCAGTTCTTTACCACTTGTGGTCAGTTGTTGCGAGAGCAGAGCCGTTCACGCACTAATTTCTTCATCAGGTCTTCGTTAGTAATGGCACCTGATGAAGATTCGATACTGTGTTCTGGGGAAGAAGTTACCGTGTAGAGCTCCTCGGATGTTGGCAGAGGTAAGTTGTCTCCCTTGTCAGTCATGTCTTCGTTTGCCGATTCGGAAACGTAAACAAACTTGACAGCTTTCTCTTTCACCGATGTAGGCGTGCTTGTCATCACCTTTTTGTTTCTTTGGCGTATTAGTTGAATTGTTTTAAGTCCCTTGACTTTACCCATGATGCACCAGAAGAGTTTGATCCCGAGTTGGAGTTTGTTTTTCGGTGTTTACGTTTCCGTTGTCCGCCGCCGGCCATATTGGACTTGTTAAACGGTTCGACCGAAGTCTTTCATGTTCGCTTGAAATCGCGGTTGCTGCGGCTAAAATTAGCTGACATCTTTGGTGGAGATTGGCAGTGGTTCGCACTATTAATCCAAGCGCACCCTTCACACTTTCTTTCATGATTAATTAACAGGAAAAACGCCGTCGACTTTACACCATGTTTTCAGATGTGTCCGGACCTTGTGGCGAACAGTGCCGCAATCCCATGCATTTTGTTTTGCTTTGTTGTTGTTAAAGACCGGGGTGATTGTGGGAATGGGTTGCGAATGACATGAATTTCACATGCTCAATGTTATATAAAGCAAAGTGTTGTTTTCCTTCTCTGTGTCTGTGCGTATCTTTTGTGTTATATGCATTGTATTTGTTTGTCCACAAATCTAGTTGGAAAAACAGTTGAACAAACCTGCATTTTTAAGCATCAGTTTATGTCAGGGGATTATATTCTTAGATTTGTCAGTTTACAATTTGGTGACAGGCCAGGAAGGAAAAAATGAAATATGTTACTCAAGCTGCAAACATTAATAAAAGCCTTTGGTAATGAGATTTAAGGACATTTACAGTGGGGGGGGGGGGGGGGGGGGGGGTAAGGAGTGGGATGTATGTGATGGGAGAAAGTTTTGTTGTGAGGTCAATGAATTGCAGAGAAAGAGAAATTGTAACCAGAAATATATCATAGCTAAGAGCAAAAAGTTCTGGAAATCTGGTTCAGACAGAGAGAAAAATTTACTTAGAAATCTAATGTTGACAAAAGGAAATAGGTTCCAGATATATGATATAGACACAAGAAAATTGTCACTAAAATTACCACAGTCAAGAATATTCCAGAGATAAGATATTTGTTGGAAGAGAGGGAGCCTTTGCAGTTGGTGTCTTCTGTGATAGTCTTCGCTGCAGAAAATAAAGCTCTTTTTCCCCTCACAGGAGAAAAGATGAAAAGCTTTGGTTTGGAGAGGCATCGAACTGAAGGAAGATCTAAAGCGTCCCTGTGTTCCAGTCGGCTTTATGACATTCAGACATTTTCTTTCCCAAATATTGTATTTTAATTTCAGTGCATCTGCTTTGGTTTTGGGTAGGTACTTGGTCTGACGGGCAAACGTTAGATTTTCAGTCTGAAGATGGTAGGTTTGAAACCCTTGGTGGTGTGAGATGTGGTGTATGTCTGTCTGTAGCTTCAGGCCCATCAGGTGTAGATGGCATGATGATGATTCTGGTTGATATATGGATTTATGGAAGCAATGAATATTCTAGCATGCTGTGGGATCTTTCCAGATTGTGGTACGTGCCCGGTAAAGCATTTCCTGTCGTTCAAAGAATTGCTATGAAGAAGACTGCACGTTTAAAGCACAAAGTAGTTCATTGTGCGTTTGTTGCAGCACTTTATATACTGTTGGTTGTGGAGCGATGGGATGGATCATAATGTTGTTTTGGTTTATTGGTTGAGATAATTAAGAAACAAGAATGGGTATCTTGCTAGTTTTATGTAAAAGTTACAGGGCATTACTCCAGCTGAATTTTGGTAGTAAGGCACCAGCACAATTTTTTAGGCTTTGTAGTTTTGGGGCTGTATAACTGAGCATCACAGGAGTAGGGCAGCATGAGTTTTACTCCTCTTGTTTGTGTTTTTTTCAGAATGTCTGTTAGGTCGTGGCTGATATGGAGGAGTTACCTCCCTCTTTGTGATATCTGTGTTTGTCTGGTCATGTCTTGTTTTTTTTATTTCTGCTCAGGTTTTTGACAGCTGCGTAAACTGGTGGAAGGTGCGCAATTACAAGGAGAATAGGGTTACTGCCCTGAATCCATCCTAAAAGAACGTCAGCAGTGACGACAATGGAACGGTGTGTGGAATTCTTTTGTGGGGTTTGGTGGTGGGACTCGTCGGAAGTTCTTTTTGGGATGATTATGATACGTGTTATCACTATTGAAAAGGTGTGTGGTTTTAAACTGTCTTGAATGTATTGAATTCACAGCAGCTTTGTCCTACTCAGGTTAGTTGTCTGTATGCATTGTGGCACGTGTCTTGATCTGTAGCTTCCATGTGTTGATTACTCAGTTACTAATGTGGCCAGTGTATTGTCAGCGTTTCAGCTTGAGAACTGGTTAAGTACGTGGATGGAAATTTCAGGCAAATGATGGCACAGTAACGCCTATATGCAAAGGGACCTGACGTTTCTAAACAAATGTTTGCTATGCTTTTGGTGGTTCATTTTTGTTGCAAAATGCGAGAATAAACAAAAGTTCAGTTATTTCTGATGAATTGGTTTAGAAAAGTTTGATTCAAAAACAAAATACTCAAGTAACAGTGGAAAATTGGATTCTTTTGATATTGGATTCTTATCCTTGGTGTGCATGCACCCTCACAATGTTTGACACACATGCGTGGGTACACCACACTGATGCTCCTCTCAGGATTTCGAGCAGTCATGTGTATAGAACATCGCTTACAGTACAAGACTGAGATCTGTGAACAGAAAGTCTGCATGAATGTAATCCAGACGATGATTTTTTACCCTTTCTAGCAGATGATGGTCCCACATTTGTAAAACATCACTTGTTGCTGTGGCTTTTTTCATTGCTGGGACTGGCTCATTCAAATAAAGATATTCTCGAAAAAAACTGTGGTGTGGTGGATCTTGGTGTTATCAGAGTCAACTAGTAGATTAGGTAGATTAAGATCATCATAGAATTATACTTTACACAATCTCATTGAACTGTCCCCTCTTTCAGTATAACTGAAGGAAATGTAGGAATGTGGCCCCAATAACGAAAGTGTTAAATTTTTTATGCGATCTGGTTGCAGTTCTGGTCCACATCTGTTCAAATTATAAATTATTGAAATTTTCCACCCGAACTTGACACCATAAAGTTTCTGTGGCAAGCTGATTATGTTTTTAAGTGATGTACCCCCCCCCGGTAACTTCAAGGAGTAGGGAAACGTTATTATGATGATGGGCATTGACATTTTGTATTTTGCATGGTCCTAGTAGTGCGGCATGGAAGCAACTTCTTCAGTGTACTGAGAGTTGTTTCCTTTTGAGGCTCTTTATTTTTTATTTTTTTTTTCCACTCAGAACATGATTGGGAACCTACCGTTGGAGACAGGTTGGTAGTCGGTGGCAACATATTTGTTGCTCTTTTGTACATTTCCACTGGGTGGGGGACCCCTTTATCACTGAGTCCCAGTTGTGGATATATGCATCTGCCCCGTGTGTGGAGGGAATGCTTTAGATGTTGAAATACATTCATATCCTCCCTGGTTTAGTGTTTTGAACCATCAGTGGTTTTCGTTTTTTTTTTAATTGCCAAGTTTGTTTGGGTCAGTTTTTTATTATTCATTTAGGTTTCTTTTTTTTTTCTCTGGTCATTTTGTATCCTGTTTGGGTGGTTGCATTGTCATCAGTTGTGTGTTGTGATAGGGACATATTTCATGTCCTTGTCCTGAGGGGTGCTTTGGGATAAATGTGTTTGGTGTGTACTCATTTTTTTTTTCTTTCTTTTATAACAGTTCACAGTGACATGACAAGCATTATCAGAAGAAAAGAACCCAGCAACTAGAGAACACCTCACAATGCACGTATCTCTATTTATCCCTTTCTGTGTCTGTCAGGGTATAAATGGCCATAAATCTCGCCATTGAAAATCCTTCTGTTCAGCTTCCTTGTATCAAGATGGGTTTTTCTCAGTGTTTTTGTTGCCATTATTTAACCCTCATACAAGACTTGCATCTTTAAAAACACAGGTTTTTACTGATTTAAGGCGACTAGATTTTTGTCTGTGCTTGCTACCTTTTTAGAGTCTGGAAAGTCAGAAATGCATAAACTCTCCGCGCACATCCCAATGTTAGTCTTGTTAGGGACCATAACGGCAACAGAAGTAACTCTACGCGCACATCCCAGATGTAAGTCTTGTTAGGGGCCCTAAACGGCTACAAGAGAAACAAACAAGAGGCTGAGCACAGTTTTCTGAAGCATATCTGAAAGAGAATCCTGGAAAAAAAAAAAGACGTAAGTAGTTGTTGGGAAACTGTGTTTCCCTGTTTGGTTGGTGTTCTAAAGTGTTTAAGTGGTGGGAGAGGAGGCTCGGCTTTCATTGGTCGGCGCTCCCCCCCGCGGTTCGGATCCCACTGTGGATGATGCTTTGACTTGGAGCGAGATCGGCATGGTGGTCTGGAGCACCGCATTTCTGTTCATCTGCCACAGGCTGGTGCGGCCTTGCTTAGTGTGGTGTGGGTTGTTGTGTCTTCTGTTCACGGCGGTCTCCCAATTATTGTAATTGTGTTGTACTCTAGTGTGTAAAGTGTTCATGGCTGTTTCTTTAAGGTTTTTTTTTTTTTTTTTTTTTTTTTTTTTTACACCATCCTGGGATGATGAAGAGTGAGATTTTGTTTTATTCCCAGAGTTTTAAGAAATTGTTTGGGTATTAATTGCTGCTAGAGTTTGAGATGATATTCCTTATTATTATAAATAGGTGAGGCTTGTTTATTTATGAAATTCACTTACATTGAAAGCATGATTCAGGCATCGCATAATGCCTGGTAAAAAGTAATGTTATCATGGTGTGTGTTTTTTTTATAAGTGAATATGGTTAATTGTAAACAAATAAAAAAATGAGAGTTGCCTTACAGTTAAAATGGAAAATTTATTGAAACATGTAGAAATGGATAACAGTTAACCCAATAATCAAGTGGGGGTGGGGGGGGGGTTTGTTTTTATATTTCATTGGAAATAAACAATGCACAAGAAGAAAATGTGGAAAAAGAAATGTTATATGGGGAAAAAATCTTTTGTACTGTTTTGTTTTGGGGTGGTTTCAGGGTTGATTTTCCTTGAAAATGATACACCAGGTTATTTGAAGTGTGATGGTTGTGTTCTAACTGAGGCGTTGGTATCAAGGCTTTTGAAACTTGTGCGGGGCTTGTCGTAGCCTTCTTTGTTGACTTCACTCCATGAATCAATTTAGATTATGGGAGTCGGATTGATTTTTAAGCCACACACTGTATTTGGGGTGGTGCATCAAGAAGCGTACATTCGTGGCCATCCAAACTGTGACGTGGATTAACATTGATCTTTGACATGCATATTCATTCATCTGTTTTTACATGTACATGTATATGAAGGGTAGACATATAGCCTTGTGGGTCAGCCATTGGTGTTACACCAGGTTTGTAGGGAAATGTTTTATTCCATCAAGCTACCAGGCATTACTGAGAGTGGGATTTGAAAAGTGGGCCCCACAGACCCTTGAATCAATCCCTGACTAACAAAATTGCATGTTGATCCTGGACATCAGACTTTGGTTGTCGGTTGTGAAATTCAAATCATTGTTTTTGTCTTATGTTTTGTTACATCGTATTGTATTTGTTGGCTTATTTTGATTGCATTTATTTTCCTTTCAGCATTCCAGTTGTTGTTGCTGGGTGTATATGTGTGTGTGTGTGTGTGTGTGTGTGTGTGCTGTGCGTGCTAAATTTTGGCAAATTAACTGAATTTCATCTCTTCTTGTGTATATTTTTATTGAAAATAAAATTTGAGCAAAGCTGATTCAAATTCTCACTGCAATTTGGGAGCTTTGAACGGTGAAAATGAGATTACAACATGTACAAAAATTACTTTCTACATAATAGTCATGCAGCAAATCAACTAGCGTAAGATAACTAACATTTTTGTTAATGATGGACTTAAACATTTTCTTGAATGTTCTACTGAGTCATAAAAGATTATAGGGTCGTCTGAAGGACAAATAGTGGAATTAAAAGACAATCCCAGATTTCCCTTTCTTTTACTGCTGAGAACTTAAGACTGGTTCAGCTGACAACATTTTCGTATTTTCTGCACACGGAACGGCACACTACACACAAACCACACCACACAAACTCACTCCACACCCATTCGCTTTAAATAAACATTGCCTCCTGACTTTGATGTTGACAAGAGATTAAAAAAAGAAAAAAAAAACATTTGTTCCTTCAGAAACCAAGCAAATAATCAAATGTGTGGCTTTCTGGTGAATTACCTCGAATTGTTTGTGTGTGTGTGTGTGTGTGTGTGGTGTGTGCTGGGTGTGTGTGTGTTGGTGTTTGTTTCTCTGTGTCAGTCTATTTTTTTTTTCTTTTCCTTTCTGACTTTGCCTCAATTTAGTACAATATCTTTTGCTGGTGTCTTTCCTTTGATTTTATTCCCCATTGAAATTAAAAAAGGACGAAGGAGGATAAAAATAATCGTTTGATGCGGCCTATTAAAAGCATGACAATGTATGCTTCTGATTTTGTTGCTGTCATTTTTCTCCATTTGATGTCTTCTTGTTTCAGTCAAGTCATTTTTTTCCCATTTGTTTCAGCTTTGCAACAACTCCCTCTTAGTCTCATTCCACAACCCCCTACCCTCTTCCGCCACATCATCTTCTGCTCTTTACTGCATTCTGTTCCCTGTTCCTGTCCAGCATCTCCGGTCCTCTACATCAACACACACAATCACTCACCACTCACCACACACTCACACACACACACTACACACAAACACACACACACACACATCCCCTTCCCCCTTCCTTCCACACAATTCTGCCACGTGTTTCTGGCCTTCTGTTCCCTATTCCTGTCCAGCATCCGGCTCCAGACACACAACACACACACACACACACACACACACACACACACACACACAACCCCCATCCTGTAGCCCATTCCCCTTCCATCACATTTCCTCTTACAACCTTCCATTCCCCCTTCTTATTTTATGCGGTCTCATTCCCTCGCTTTTCCTTTTTTTTTTTTTTTTAACCTGACCTGTAACTTTGGATACCTGGTATACGATCATACCGTTGGAGATGTGTAAGTCCAAATGATTATGTTACTTTGATGTTTGCTGTATTTTGTAATTCTCCATTCATTATGGGTGGCTTGTACGTATGTTGTAACATGCCTTTCATTTGTTTGAAATGTAGATTTTGTTGTTGTTGTTTTTTAAATTGTGGCATATGGATTTGGTAACCAGGCCTCTCTTTCATCATGCCAGCCCATGGCAAACAGGCTGAACATTGTCTTTTTGAATAAACTAAATGGATGACTTTTTTTTCTCTTTCTTTGTCGTAAAATAGAACTTTTTTTTTTGCAACCTTCGTCTTGAAAAGTGATGGAGAGTTACTACCAGGAAGAAAAAGTTGTGTTACTGTAATAAGCGATCACATTCGTCATTAATTACTTTTCACCTTTGTGGGAACAGTTGTTGGGGTGGTTGTAGTTTTTTAGTATTGTTATTGAATTGATACCTAAACTGTGCACTTGCCTTGGGTTAGAGACAGCTTTAAGACTTTACTGTCCAGGTTCTCTTTCACACACACACACACCACACACACTCACAAACACACACGCACTCTCTCTCTCGCTCGCTCTCTCTCTCTCTCTATCTCCCGTTCATATGTGCGCACAATGGTATGTATTCGAAGGGTGTTTATATACCTGTGATTCTGTTGTGTTCAGGGCACATTTTCTGCAAAGAAATCTTTCAGGTTTGTCTTTGCTTTCAATATTGCAGGGCGACTACCACTAAAGTTCCACCTGTATCCCTACTCACTCCACTCTGTAAAGATTTGTTTTTTCTGAACATTCAGGCTGCATACTTATCAACTGTTTCAACCTTTTCACAATGATAGATATTGCTGTTTTGGGAAAGTCTTCTTCCCTTAAAAGTAAAAGAAAAAAGTTTGTTTCGTTTAAATGTGTGCTTTCAATACAGTAGATTTTGTTGTTGTTGTTGAAATTGAATTGTAAAGTTACAGTAAATTGCGGTTTCAAGTCATCAATTGCAGAAAATGTAGTGTTGGAGGGGTTCCCATTGACACCCAAAGAGGTGGTTTCCTTTGTTCCACAAGGAAGATATGTAGCTTCCTCGGAACCCCAGGCGCTAAATGTTTCGGCTGTTCTGTGTTTTCGGTTGCCACTGTTCTTTGGGCCTGATTGTTTTTGCCCGACGAGTGGGGTTTTGTTTTTTTGTGGGGGTTTTTTTTATCTCCTCGCCGCCTAGACTTATTGCTTACAATAACATCCAGACCTGCTCATCAATAGGTAGAAATAAAAAGATTGGAATATTACATTCGTTCTTCTATAGTTTTTTTCAGAATGTTTGTTGATGGTGAATTCATGTGTTTGCCACACTTTTTATCCATTCCATCCTCCTTCCTTCCATTTATCTGTCCATCTCTAAGTTGTGGATGTGTATGTGTTAAACAGAGGTTCATGCTACTGTACAGGGAGAGGCTTAGTAAGACGAGGGTGAGTGCCTGCTTGTATTTGCGTGTAGCTCTGGCAGTTAGTTTTCAAGCGCTGTGCTTTTGAAGATATTCTTTATGATGAGTTCTGATCGTCATGTTCTGCAACCCGTAATAATCTTCGTTGTCACTGATGTTGCACAGAGATCTGAGCTCCACCTTGGGAGGTCGAAGGCAGAGAGGAAATGGAGGCAACATCCTCCGACGGGTTGTCAGAAGAGGTGGGGAGTTCCGCTACTTCTGACCTTGACACCTGACCTTGACCAGTGTCTTGAAGGGCTGCTTGGTGGATGAGTCCAGACCTGAGTGACTTGATCTGAAAGAAAGGTGTATGCATCGAGTGTCGCCTTAGTGTGTGGGGGTCTGTCTGTTTTTTTGCCTTTCTCCCTCTCCACGTTAAACTGGAGGATTTTGGTTGTGTTGTTGCCCCCCCCCCTTTATATAACACCCACTGTCACTGTTCCTATTCCATATAATTATTTCTGTTCAGTTATGTGTTTTTTCCTGTTTCTTTCGCCTTTAAATTGTAGAGCTGTGTTAAAAGAAAGTGGCTTTTGGATAGCTGTATCTCAAGTCTGTTTGTTTATTTATATTCATGCTATTTGAGTATTTTCAAAGAAGTGCCTCCCTCACCAGTGTTCTTTTCTCTTTGTTTTGTCTGTGTTTGCTTTGTTTCATCAAAAGTTGAGTGAAAATGTGTAAGGAAAAAAGAAAAGAAAATTTATTCATGATTTCCTGTTATGACTTCTTTTCACTGTGGTTGTCTGGTAGTTTGTAGACAGAGGGGGTGGGTGGAGGGGGGGGGGGGGGGGGGGTTATTGAGTAGCATGGTGCAGTATATGTCGATTATTTGTAGACTTTGTTTGTTAGTCTTTCCATCGGTTTATGTATGTGTGTTTGTGTGTGTTATTTTTGACCGGTTTCCACTGGGACACGTTGTGTTGCTTATGCATAAGAGTATTGGTATAAGTGAAGAGGTTCGGTGCCTGCGATGGCAAATGATGCTTTAAGTCAGTACAGCAAATCAGCAGAAGATGAATATGGATAAACAATTGTATATCATGGTCTAGCGACCTGATAAATTTCAGCACAAAGGTAATGCTTTCCTCTCGCTAACAAACAAAGATTGAATGGCACGCAGTACAAGCGGCCCAATTCGTGTTTGTAGTAACTGGTCATCTTGCACGGGTAGGTTACGGTAATTCGGGGTTGTAAATGCAAACCTTGCAGTACTGCAGTCCTCCCTCTCTGAATTTCCTTGTCAGGGGAGAGTGGGGCATGGGGAGAGGTGAGGGTACATGATGCAGGTTGTTTTTGTTTTCATTCCAAATGAGGGATCTCTCAAAAAGCTGTAGTCTGAAATGCAACGAGTGTGAAGAGGAAAAGGGCTTTTGGGAAGTCGAGACAGTTTGATCCTCCAAATTGGGTTCGCTGCAGATGTTTGCGTCTCCGAAACAAAAGAATTTCGGTGTTTACATGTGTGTGTGTGTGTTACTGTGGTGTCTTCCCACCCATCTGCACTCAGATTCTTCTGTTTTCTTGCAGTATTTTTTTCCCTCCACAAATCGTACTGTGCTGATTTTTACCGGTGCTATGATTGAAGCTCCCCCGTCTGTTACTCAGGATTGTAAGAATTGGCTTGGGCATTCTAAATGTGTGTCTTGTGGTTAGGAACCTTTGACATTGGAAAACTGAATAATGCCCCGTTGGCCACAGTGTTTGCTTTTATGGTGGAAAAGTTTGTTTACTCTTTCTGAAGGCTGTATTTTGGTGTGTATGCTATTATATCAGTTGTGGCTATATATTATGCATTTAGTTGCATAGAAAGAAAAGAGAGAGTTTCTACTGGAAACAGGCTTTGTGATGTTTAATGCAAATGCCTGTAAAATTAATAGCTAGCAAATTCACATCATGTTCCTCTATTCTTTAGGCATTTACACATGAGACATTTCACTTCTTGTCATGCACCACACACATGCACAAACTCACAAACCACACACAAACACACTCACACACACACACACACAACACACACACACACACACAACACACACACACACACACATGTGCATGTTTGCATGTAGTTGCAATGACACTGTACATACATACACATTGATTGCATGCTCATATGAATACCATGCACATGACTGATGAAATACACAGCGTACTCACACTCATACTTATATTTACATGCATACTTGCACGTGATTACAGTCATTTGAAAATAAACGAACGGATTAAGGGCTACGTTGTACTGACAGCTCATTTCTCACATGTCTCTCACCTCTCGCTTGTTTGCAGAATGTTGTGCGCAGACTTGTGGCATTCCTGCGGACTGTAAATCGCTCATCCCGATGATTCTGTCATGTCGATATAGCACTGAAACATAGATGATGCTGTGTTGCCTTTGCCGTTGCATTCCTCCTTGCAGCAGTAGTCTGACCATGTAGCGAGTGATCATTGTTCCAGGTTACTGTGATTTCAGCTGAGGAGCTGTTGAAGTTTCTTATACCTTGTGAGGTGTTGGTGTGGGAGGGGGAGGGAGGAGGATGGGAAGTGAAGGGGGCCCAGGAGCAAGCTGTAGGACCTGAAAGGCTGTTGGAATGAGGTGGCTCCCATAAGCTTTGTGACAGTGTGCATGGAAGTGAAACATAGCTTTTGAATGCCTTGTTGCCTCTTACTGACTTTTAAGGCCGCTGAGCACGCATTAAAACAGGTGCTTTGTAGAGGCGCAGTGAAGGTCCATTGCAGGAAAGTATCTGTCTGAAATCAAGGGGCAAGTATAAGTGCCCTTTGTTTTTTTTTTTTTTTTTGTTTAAGTTTATAAACTCTTGAGAATACACAGTTAGTTAGTAGTGTGCTACTCTACAATTAAGGAGCAGCTTCGCCCTACTTTTCTAAGGGAGATAATTCAAACCAGAGCCATTTTGTCTCGAACGGATGTTCTGCATTGCTCTCATTCAACTGTGGAGCATGATAGTATTTTGAAAGTGGGCATGTCTGTCTGTCTATCAGCAGGGTAACTTGGAAAACCATCTGGGTGATTTCCGATTAGTTTTGTTCTGGCTACTTCGTTATGACAGTGTATTAATAACGACAGTAAATTACTCTTCTGTAAAGCGCCTGGCTTTTCGTTGTTGGCTACAAGTTGATGGCATCTGCGCACAGCAAGTCGGATGACTGCATGTGTCCTGAATAACAATGAATGTTATACGTTCCAAACAAAACACTCATAACATCATATTTTTTTTCATGCATCATAAACGGAACAAGTTGGTTTAACCCTTTTCACCGCCATCTGGCGCCTTTTGGCGACGACAGGCTGAGCACAGACGGCGCCATTTGGCGACTAAGTAGGGTGACCTAAATCCTTGATTACTCTCACGATCTAGTTCATGAGATAAAAAGCCAGCAATGTAAGTCGTAGGTTGGGGGATGGTCTGGCCGGTGCTCAAGCCATTTGCTTTATCAGGAACACTATCATTTCAGTGTTTTATCGACATTTATTCCGATTATTGTTTTTCCATTCACTAGGACGTACCAGCCTGCACTTTATTGTACTAGACCTTGCACGTACATATACCATGATCAAGTGTGGGAATATTGAATAGACGGTCTGTTGTTCCTAATAAAGATGAAGAAGACCCAGACAGTCTCGAGTAAACAGGATATGAGGGCTTGGACCCGAATTCATTTGCAACGGAGGAGGTGGACCGTGGCTATTAGTTCGTTGGTGGCTGACGAGAGCCCGCTTACTTACCTACCGGTGTGCCCCAGTGTTTTTGCGGTGAGCCAGCCAGCACTGACTGGACTATTCACTAATCTATTGTGAGGGGGCAAACAAGACTTTAGGCAACGATACTTCACCACACAACGCTGTAGTGACTCTTGCTGGTCTGATGGTTGAAGGGGGTGTGGCTGACTGACAAGGCGAGTGGCGAGCAGGACGATGTGTTTGAGTGGGTGTACATGATCATATAGATCAGTGAATGGCAGGGTTCTTCAGTGACCAAACGGGCACGAATGCACTTTGGGTTCATAAAAAAATATTACTGTTGAGGTAGAAAGGGTCGTGTGTGTGTGTGTGTGTTCCTTTTTCTTTCTTACATGTGTACCAGTTAGGCATAAGAATGTCGTGTGTGTGTGTGTGTGTTCCCTGACTATTGGAAGTAGTTGTATTTGTGGGCTGTTTCTCTTCCACTTTTCTGTGGGAATACCATACTTTCTTGCCTTCATTGTGAGGGGAGTATTTGGCCTCCCTTGTTGAGAGTTTGTGGCCTTCTTTCTCTTTTCTTTACCGTTTAGAGATATATTACTTTCTTTTTTTCTATTTTGCATTTTTTTTTTCACCTTGAAATTACTAAAAAATTTGAAAGTGTTGACCTTACCATTACTTACATGTTTATAAGATAATAATAAGTACAGTGTATCTCCTCCATTTTACAAAAAATAGCATGAGAATTGATAGTTCCAAGAGATATCTGCGTGTCACATATGCTGGTAAAATAAGAGCTTTTTTTTTTGAAAAAAAATGGATGGCGATGGGGATTTATGCAAATTAGATTGTCTGGCGGTGAAAGGGTTAAAAATAAAAGAGAAGAGAGAGACATGAAATTTACGGTATTCCTTGCAGTGCGTCTATGTTAGAAGTTTAGGGAGGGTGGAAGGAAGCTGGTCTTGTGCTTGGACTTTTTAAGGATGTAACGGAGGTGTATTAAGGGCCTAACATGAAAAGGAAAGAGAATTCCTAAGCTGCAGGCCGTAAGTTGGATAAGGAACGGAAACCAGTTATTCCAGGGATTAGATTACAAAGCTTAGGTGCTGGGGCTGGACTGCATGCCTGGGGTTGAGGAGGGTGGAAGACTTTGACTGCCATGGCACAGGTACAGACACAGGGATGCTGAAGTTGAGGCAGCTGGAATGGGCCCAGCTGTAGAGGTGGCCAGGTTAGTCAGTGGAGGAATGTTAATGCAGCCCTTTATGTGCCTCAAGGATTGTTAAGGACAAGTCAAGATGCATTGATGATGAAAACTGTGGCAGGAAAAAATTAAAACCAGGGTGTAATCTCTTTTACCACTACTTGTCTCTCTGATGATGCGTGTTCAAATGTATTGAACTGGTCACTGGATACTTGACTGTACCCATTTAGCCTTGCATAAGTTACAATGGCATAGTGTTGTATCTTAAGTATTGTATTCAGCATTGTGTATTGTTTTGTATTTGTACTACATTTGTAGTTGCTGTACTTCATGATATGGCATATTGTATTACGGTATTGTAAAGATTTAACATACCATATTGATACGCTTTGTGATGCGTGGCCAGCAGAGTGGGAAGTATGCGATGTATGAGACCTGTTTGTTTTGTTCGACTGTGCTGGACTTGTATGAAGTAGATTCCAAAGAATTATTTCCCATCGTGCTCTGCCCCGTTTTTTTTGTTTGTTTGTTTTGTTTTGTTTTGTTTTGAATGAGCTTAATTTCTTGGTATCATCCAAGATCTGCTTTAGGTTATGGCTGCGATTTTGTGTGCATTTTTGCGTATTAGATTTATAGATCCTAGTTGGTGTGTTTGTGTATGTGAAGCCTCTTGCATATCATCAGGTCATGGACTTGAATATATGAAGCAAGGGTTGGTTTCTTTCTTTTTTGTTTGTGTTTGGTTGTAATCAGTGTGTGTGGATTTTTTCATTGTACTGTTTGTCTTTCAGATACAAGGTAGGAAAGCAAAGAAACATGGGCAAGCTGCAATCTTTCATCGATTTCCTCTGGCCAGTGGTATGAAAAATAATAAATTGGATAGGTACACAGGAGAGATAGGCAGATTGTTACAAGGGGTAATCAAAGGGGACTCTTCCCCCCCCCCCCCCCCCCCCCCCCCCCCCCCCCCCCCCCCCCCCCCCCCCCCCCCCCCCCCCCCCCACCCCCCCCCCCCCCCCCCCCCCCCCCCCCCCCCCCCCCCCCCCCCCCCCCCCCCCCCACCCCCCCCCCCCCCCCCCCCCCCCCCCCCCCCCCCCCCCCTACCCCCCCACCCCCCATAGTAAGCGCTATTTCATAGGTGTTTGGTTTTTTTTAAATATAGTGTTTCTGCCCAGTTTTAGTGGAAGCCAACAAGCAGACATCAGTAGTCATGCTGCAGCGCTTTTCCTCAGCTAATGCACTCTGCTAATGAGTCTTCCTTGCCAGACATTCTTGTATCCTGTTACTTTGAGAGAGAAGGAAACTTGTTCACATTGAAACATCTGCATCATAGTGTGAGTGAGAGGGAAATAGTTTGAATGTATATCTGCTATGTAGTGTGAAAAGAAAAAAAATGACTGGAAATGAAACATTACACTGTAGTGCGAGGTAGTGGGGAAAAAAGTTTGAATATAAAGTTGTGCATCATAGTTGTGAGTGAGAGGTAATGGTTTGAAAAGTTGACATTGTTGTGGAGATGGAAAACGGAGTGAAATGCACGTAAGGGTTAAGGTGATTAAAAAAAATGTCTGATGGAATTTTATACATCACAGGTTCAATCAAAAAGAAAAACGGACTCTTGAAAATCATTGCTCATGACAGTTTCAGTGTCAAACAGTTCGACTGAAACATGCACATAACAGTTTTAAGGAAAAAAAAAATAGTTATGTTTTTAAAGCCCCCCCCCCCCCCCCCCACCCCCACCCCCCCCCCCCCCCCCCCCCCCCCCCCCCCCCCCCCCACCCCCCCCCCACCCCATTAGAGTTAAGGGGTGAAAATGTATGATTGAAAGGCCCCCCCCCCCCCCCCCCCCCCCCCCCCCCCCCCCCCCCCCCCCCCCCCCCCCCCCCCCCCCCCCCCCCCCACCCTTAGAGTTAAGGTGTGTAAAATGTATGTTTGAAAGCCCCCCCCCCCCCCCCCCACCCCCCCCACCCCCCCCCACCCCCCCCCCCCCCCCCCTCCCCCCCCCCCCCCCCCCCCCCCCACCCCCCCCCCCCCCCCCCCCCCCCCCCCCCCCCCCCCCCCCCCCCCCCCCCCCCCCCCCCCCCCCCCCCCCCCCCCCCCCCCCCCCCATTAGACTGAAGGTGGTTTAAAATAGTATGATGACAGCTCCACATCAGAGTGGACAAAAAAATTGTATGAATGAAAGACCCGCCACATCAAGAGTTTAAAAAATGGTATGCGTTGATATGCTTCCACATTCAGAGTTGAGGAGTTTGAAAATAGTATGATTGAAAGCTCACATCAGAGTTTGAAAATAGTATGATTAAAAGCGCCAATCATGGAGTTTCGAAAAATAGTAGGATGAAAAGCTTCCACATCAGAGGTTGAAAAATTGTATGATTGTGGATAAGCTCCACACATCAGAGTTAGAAAGGAAAATAGTAGTGAAAGCTCCACAATCATCAGAGTAGAAACAAAAATATGATTTAAAATCCACATTGAGTTTGAAAAAATTAAAAAAAAAGGACACAGTATGATTGTGAGTGCCACTTTAGAGTGATCTGACGTTGGGCAGGGGGGAAGTGGGGGGGGGGGGGCGAGATAGGGGGTGAGGCGCGGGGTATGTGAGAAATAGTCATTTTGGGCTGAAACATTTCCTACATTTCACTTCTGCCATCAGAAAATGCTCTTGACATGTTTATCTTTCCACTCACATATTACGTTATATATGCAGTATTGTTTGTATGTGTTATTCACTCATTTATTTGTCCACTCCACATGTTACATAGTATTGATTTAGGGGTGTGTGTGTGTTTTCTCGGTTCTCTCTCTTTCATTATTTTTTGTTTTTTGCTACAGGATTTCTTATTTTTTTCTTTCTCTCCATTTTGTATTCATAACTGTGAATTGGGATGTGATTAATGTTTCAAACCAGTGATACCCTGATTCTGAACAGTGAAGTTGAGTGGAAGTTATTAAAAGAATTAAAAGGGAATGATTATTTGAAGTGATCCGAAAATGATAGTCTGTGTCACATTGCATTCTTAAATCGCCGAAAGTGTTTATGAAACTTTGTAGAATTAAGAAAAATGAATATGTTGGTGTCTGTTTAATTCCTTAATATATATATATATATTTTATTATTGTAGTGTTAGTCATTCTTGATTTATTATGAACCCGTGTGGCAACTTTGTCAAGTGTGTAAACAACAGGGGGTGCCTTTCAATCAAAATTGCCATTGCTACTGGAAAAAGAAAAACTGATTGGAGTTTTATTTTGATGATTAGGGGTTTTGTGTGTGTGTTATTTTTGTTGTGTTGCTTTGTTTTTGGTATCATGATAGTTGTGTCGCCGGAAAATTTAGATTTTTTTTCCCATCTAGTTGTGACATAATACCCATCGCACAGTTTCACTTAGGTACTCACACACTTGTGCTGCACGCGCTGCCGCACCACACACACACGCCAACACAAACACACACACGCGCGCACCACACATATGCTCTTAATTGCGAGGAGGGCAGGGAATGGGGGTGTAAGAGGAATTGTCTATGCTTTAAGTGTAAGTATTTATTGTTTTCATTTCTAAAACGAAACATTTTGAATTGTATTGCTTAGATAGTGTTGGTACTTTTATGGTGTTAAATGCATTAAATCAATAATGGTTGTTAGAAATGTTAGAATTCTGGCATGGTTTTCTGTGTTAATCGTCTCTTGGTTTATGAATGTGTATGGCCGTTAACAGTATTGGGTGTGTATTCCCCACCCCTTGTCATCCCGCCCCCCCCTTCCTTTTTTCATGTGATAAATTGTTCTAGCATACCTCTTTATTGTCTTTATATGCCGAAATGATTTGTTCTACAATGAAAAAGGCATGGAAAAGAATTAAGGTTTTGAGAAAAGGTAACGTTTTTTCGAAAGATACCTGCTTCCAGGCACAATTATAAAGAGCTTGCTTTGTAGGTGTATAGGCCTTGATAGCCATTTTTCTTTGGTTTCAATGGAATTAGACTGGTTGTTCAGCAGAAACCATCAACTACTCAAATTGTTGCCCAGAAACGCCATATCAGTTTTAATTATCCAGTGGTTTTTTGTTGTGTTGTTTTGATGACAAAGTGGGTGGTTCAGGACAGAGAACGTGTGTGTGTTTGTATGAATACTGACAGTGAGGGAGTCCAGTGTGTATGTGTGTGTGTGGTTGGGCTATTATTTATTATCTTTTTTCTTCGTAGTTATCGGTGTAGGGTGGGCTTGTTCTTTTCTTGCCCTTGTCTTTGATCTGATATTTTCAGGAGGCTGTGTGTCTATTTCACAAAAGGTGAGCTGGTATTCAGGAAATACGATCATTTAGTTGATATTATTATAATACACCATGTTGTGAGAAGAATATTTGGTGCTTGGGTGTGGGGAATCATTGGGGTGTATTTCATTCTTGCTAACCGATGGGGATTGTGTGGTCAAAAAACCTGCGGCACGTACTGTGTTGTTGCAGTTTGCCTTGAGTGAAGTATGTGGACTTGAATTTAGGGAACATAGTTGTTCTCTGCTCACGAATTGATACGTTTCATCAGATATTGGTGTTGGGTTGTGTTGTCTATAAGATAAAAGCTTCATTGAGTGGGGAAAATATGTACATATTACATTGGTTCTTTCATATGAGCCAGTGATTTTATACAAAACACATCACACACACACCACACCACACACATCACACACACCACACACACACACGACAGAGTTCATTATCATAATTGTTTGTTTTGTTACTGATATAAAGCAATATTTTCGTATCAGTTCATTGTCTTCTTTTTGTGTGTGTAGTGCATGTAGGTGTTTGTGTGAGTTGTTTGTTTGTGCTGTTTCCACACGATCCGCACTCAACATTCAAGACCCCATATATTCAAAAATGAGCAAACATCATTAAAATTTGTGTTCTGCTTCAAGCTGACTAAAGGAAAAAAGACTAGAAAATATAATGGAAATAAATTTTTTTTAAAAGCATCAAAATCATTACCCCCGAAAGTTGCATACGTCATGATCACAGAAATCAATCTCTTCCCCTCCATTATCAGACAAATAAATAAAAATGTTCATTAAATAGATATGATGCCTTTTTGAAAAATAAACATTTCAAAAAGAAAAGGCGCTTGTCACAATTTTGAAGACTACAATCTACATTTTGTGTCTCAAGGAACTCGGAAGTAGCTTTTCAGACTTAATGACACTACTCGTCATTCTTGTAAAAGTTTATAATAGTATGTAGACTACAGGATTCTTTCCGCTCTTTAGCAGAAAACCCGAAGAATTTACCATCTGGTACTCTGACTAATTGCCTTTTTTTGAACTGCAAGGGAAAATGGTTAACTCACTACCCATTGGGGAAATTGAAAACCAATGACCCTTTGCTGGCAACACGGTGCCGTTACCGATTTCGGGCCATTCATTCACACACGCTTGTAATAAGGTGCATGCCCTGTGTTGAGCCACTCACTATAAAAACGTGGGCCAAACACGTGTCTGAGGGGGGAGTTCTTCTCTGAAGACCTTCTGCTGTCAGCTCTCCCTAGAATCTTCCTATGTGCTCATAGAATGGATTCGCATGACATACCACATGAGCAATTGACAGCAGACTCCATGAAGACCTTACTCTTCAGGATGTTCCACCAGGGTGTGATTTTGTTTGTTTTCCAGAGAGAGAACAGCGTTTTTAATTTTTGAGTGAAATATATCCATTTTTTAGGGTGTTTCGAATGGGGTTAAACAAACTGACCGTTTGATTTGTTAACAACGCATTGAACCGATTCTGACAAGGGCCCTGATATGTCTCTCTATTGTAGTTGGGGTTCAAAAACAACATGAGTAGAGTTTTAAAATATAATGACTGCTGATGGAAGTTAAACCATGTTGAGGTAGCAGCCCTTCGGTGAAATCAACACTAACGTAACGAAACTAAACTCGACTTACTGGTCTTTTTTATGTCAGTGCATGGAACAAACAAACAATAAGATGAGAAGAAAAAAAAAAAGAAACCATGCAGGTAAATAAATCCACAATCACCATCAAAAAGGGCTTGACACGAATTCAAAAGCAGAGAAAAGAGGAGGGCAGGGGGGTGAGGAGGAGAGACGGGACGAAAAAAGGACATGTAAATATTCAATCCTTCACTGATATCATTTGGGAGCCATTAAGATGTGTATTGTGAACAACAGTGACACCATTTGTTTATGTCCGTCTGGGGGACGAAAAGCGACCGACTCTTATTGACTACCTTGCACCAGACTCCCACATATCAAATTTAGAGATAAGAAAAAGATAATGTTGCTTATAGCCCAGCCGACCGCAAAGGGCCACATCAGGGCTGTAAATTTTGGGGATAAAATGTTTGGGTTTATATAAGAACAAGGGCAAAAACACCCCAGAATGCCTTTATATGTTGGTTAACTTCATCATCACAAAAAGATTACTTATTGCGAAATTCAAGTTGAACTCACCAGGGAGAGTACATCACCCACCTTAAGCGCCACCTGTCCCTCCCCTCCCCACCCAGGCCCCCACCTCGTTCCCCTCCCTCATCCCCGATCCTACCAACCCCCCCCAATTTTTGTATTTCTTCTTCTAAAATACTGGTTCATCAAAAAAAGAGTAGGTCACCAGCGCGCATGTTAAAAAGTAAGATAAAATAACATAAAATAGTGCGACTCAGTCTGTTGGCCCCTGGAGCAAATTTGGCAACAAGGGGTCGCACTCGATATTCAAGAAGTTAAAAGCAATGGCCAGATTCAGGCCCAGGTAAAATATCTGGGAAGTAAAACAGAAAATCGCAATATGCAGATCTCAAAACTGTATTTTCTTCTGTGTAATGTTTTTGTATCTATCAAAATGAATTTCTGTACATAATAATTGCGAGGAACAACTTCGATGCTGCTGAAAACAAGTTCTCGGTTCATCGTTTCATCCGAAAGACGAGCAATCCGAGTCACCGCTGGTCAAGTGGAAAGGGAGAAACAAAAAATCACTTACAAGAGACTCAAAACTATGGACAGAGTATTCTCTCCCTTTCTATGTGCATGTTGTTACTGTCGTGACGGTGGTGGGTAGTGGTGTTGTTGTTCTTAACAGGCTAATGATGAAGCTACGGATTCTGCTTCACTCCAAAGGCTTAAAGGACTGTAGACCTAGTATACGTTTGTTTCATGATATGTGTCGGCTTCAAACCAGTGTACAAAGATAGTCCAATTTGCACATAACCACCAGATAGTCATTACTCCTGATAAGTTAATTTCCACATAACCACCGGATAGTCATTACTCCTGATATGGCCCTTTGCGGTCGGCTGGCTGTAAGCAACATTACCTTACCTTACCCTATGGCCGCTGACACTGAATTCGTCTAGCTGTGGCTTTTTTTTTTCTTTTTTTTTTTTGTTTTGTTTTGTTTGTTTGTTTTGTTTGCTTTTGTGTGTGTGTGTGTTTTTTCAAAAACACGAATGCGCAGCTCAGTAGGACATAGATGATAGAAAGAAAAAAAAGAAAGAGAAATCCCACAAATATATGCTAATGATGTGCTTGAGATCAGGACCACTCGAAGCGGCGATTCATCCTACATCAGACACATGAGACACAAAAGTTTACTTTTTCTACCCACCGTGAGATTGGAAGATAATGCTTGTTTTCAAAGATTTCCAGCACACGCGCGCGCGCGCGCGCGCGCGCGCACACACACACACACACACACACACACACACACACACACACGCACGCACGCGCGTACTTAGATAGACTGACAGAGACAGAGAGATTGAAACAGAGACAGAAGCAGAGACGGAGACAAGGGGAGGGGGTGGGGGGTGGAGTGGAGGGAGGTTGATAAAAAATAAAACGATGCTCTGTCAAACAGACAAACCGGGCCGGCGTTGTGTAATTGTATTCTCTGTATTCTCTCGGTCGAAAGAAAGGGCATCTTGATCATACGATATCATCGCCGTCATCAACATCATCATCGTCATCATCATGACAGTGCTAACGGCACAGCTAACACTCGAGGCACAGATCCGCCAATTAATAAACACCTTTCGCCTTCCTTTTGCGTCTCACACTCAACTCTGAATGTGCACTGTTCTCTCGCTCTCTCTCTGCCCTCCCCCATCTTGTCTCTGTCTCTGTTTCTGTCTCTGCCCTCTCCCTCTTCTGTCTCTGTATCTCTATCTGTGTCGTCTGTCTTGTTTACCCCTAACCCAATTCTCTCTCTTCTCTCTCCCCCCTTTTCTCTCTCTCTCTCTCCCCTCTCATTTTCTCTCTCTCTCTCTTCTTCTCTTTCTAAAATATAAGGCCCATTCACAAAAACGGACTATGGAGAATGGGATGGGGAACGGGTAGGGGTGAGGGCGGGAAGAAATGGAGGGGGGAGGGAGGCACATACACGAAACGTATGTGGAAACAACGTTGTACAATTGGCTTTAACAAACGTTCATCGTGACATGGATCCCACATCGTGGTATTAAATATATTTGTAACTAATCCTTGGACCTCAATCACACATACAATAGTCCACTTTACAACACAACAGTCACGAGGGGTCCTGGTGGGGATTCCTTTCACAACATTTTTGCTCCAGGTAGAAGTGATTTGTTGAACTTCGCCCAAACATGGGGTTTTATATGAGTCAACCCTTCTATCTATAGATTGCAGCATTATTGAACACGAAATATTGAAGTGTGTTATAACACCTTTAGAAAAACTATTATATCCGCAGCTCAGAAATCAATGCCAAAGTGCAAATCTTCTATAGATTAAAAAAAATATATATCGGGGAAATAGCGGGTGGAATGAAGAATGTGCAGAAGCCGTATCTAATAAAAAGAAATATACAAAACCTGGCTCAAATATAGAACTGATGAAAACTTTAAAAAGAAACGTGCGAAAAGCCACAGTAACAGGGTTGTCGCAAAAGCAAAACGTCTCTATTTCAATCATTTTTGTCATTCAAAAATATCTTCATCTAAGGACATGCACAAAGAAATGGGAAACGGAAAAGGAATTAAAAAACAAGTTTTTCTACCTTCATATCCTATTAAATTAAAGAAAAAAATACTATTCCACATCATCAGAGAAAGCTAAAACATTTGTACAACCCTTTTAAAAAAAACAACAACTCATCAACTAACTACAAAACAGATACCAAAAGTTACAGAGAACTAGAGGAAAAAAAGGATACTTATTGCGATCCCAAACACCAGATCCAAACCATTAATTAAATGCATCTATAACATTTTTAAGAATTTAAAGAAGCACTAATGTCATTCTCCTCGAAGACAGCTGTTGGATTAGATGGAATTTCATATCAGTTGTTATGCCACTTACCTTTGTGCGGGAAAGGCAATTACTTCACTCGTTTTAACCCAAAATATTGGTTAAATTGAAACTCTTCCTACTTTCGGAAGAGGATAGTTGTAATACCAGTTCCAAAACAGGGTAAACCTGGGTCTGCAATTGATAGTTACCGACCTAGCATTAACACCTCAAGTCGAAAAATATTAGAAAAGAAGTTAAAAACGCATTTTACATTAATTGCGAAAAGAATAACATAATTTCCCCAACAATCAACAGGTTTCAGAAAAGGCAGAAGTACAATCGATCCCCTTTGTAAAACTTGCAAGTAAAGTTAAAAAACAATTTGCTCGTAGGAAAAGTACACTTGCTACTTTCTTTGACATCAGAAAAGCAAAATAATAGTGTGTGGCTTTTCCCCGTTTACTTTATAAGTTGAAAAATATTGGTAAGGGCCCGCAATGTATCAGTTCATAAAATTCTTTCTTATCTGAGAGATCAGTTTACTAGGGTTGTTAAAGTTACTCTTCATTTAAAGATATTGACTTTGGGCATCCCTCAGGCTCCATTATTGCACCTATTCTATTTACAATTCTCATTCACGATCTTCCTAAAATACTATTTTAAAAATATCATGTAGTGCAATATGCCGATGATATTGCAATGTGGATGATACAAACTTTAAAAACAGACAAAATAAGAGAACCAATTATATATCCCAAAAACTATATCAAATTGAAATTGACAAATTAAATAAATATAGCACAAAAAATGGACTAGAACAATCAGAGAAAAGCCCGCAATTAGTGTTATTCAACAAGGGTAAAAATCCAAAAGTTTTGCCTCAATTGCGCTAGAAACCTAAAACTTTTCAATTTTCCCAATAATGTTAAATTTTTAGATGTTATTTCACTCCAAAATTAAACTGGAGATTCCATTTTGAATACGTATAAAAAATGCCAGAAAAAGGGCAATCTTTACTAAAAAAAAATAATCAGTGCACAATCGGGGGGTAAAGATACCCAAACCTCTTGTACATCTTTCTATTAGTCTGGTTCTTTCAAAAGTGACTTACGACGGGAAGTATAATTTTTCAAGCTTCTCAAACATTACATAAAGCGGTTACAAAGTATAGACATTAAGCTATTAAAGTACCCTGGTGTTCCAGTCCATTCTAATACTTTTAAAACATATAAAGAAGCTAATCTCTTGTCACTTGATGATCAACGCAAACTAGCAACAGCCAAATATGTAACAGAAGTCTTTCTGTATCAAATTCAGTGCCCAATGAAGTATTTCTTGTTTCCAATCAGATTTTCCTAAAAGGCACAGAATATTTCTACCTGCAGCCCATTCAAATTATACTGATGATTTATTTAGAAAATTGACATCGATATTGCATCCTTTTCAAAACCCCCAAACTATGCCCACAGTTCCTCAATGGGAGCATATTTCCCAAATTTTGATATAGATTATACTACTCTAAAAAAGAAGACAAATGCTAATTTTGATATCAGTAGAAGCAAAAGACCACTTGAAAACACATATCCACACATCTTAAAATCTACACGGATGGTTCAGTTTTAGAATCTTATAAACAGGAGCTGGATTTGAAATTTCCCCGATTTAAAAACAAAGAAATCATTTTGTTTTAGGAAAGAACTTTCATTTTTTCACTGCTGAACTAATTTTGCAATCCTTATGGACTTCTTGGATTTGTTCTAATGTGGGCAATTTACAGCATTCTAATCTGTTCGACTCTGGGGAAGCAAATGTAGGAAAACTTTATTTTTGAACTAAAATTTATTATACATTCTGTTATGGCAAAAGGGAATTTTGTAGAGTCTTGCTGGATCCCATCCTTTGTAGGTATCTATGGAAATGAAATTAGCTGATAATTAGCAAAAAGGGTGCCTTATAAAAAAAAATCCAAATAGAAAGATAAAACTGGATAGCCCTGAAATCATTTCTCTATTAGAAAATTGTATGAAACAATGAAAAACTTCCTGCAAAAACGAAAGTGTTTATTATGCAAAAAACTTTGGGTCCAAAATAATTTAAAAATGCGTTTAAACTCGTGAAACCAAATTTTCTAAGGATTTAGACTGCGCTTGGGGTTCTCATTATCTATTCAACATATTCCTTTTGAATGTCCAATTAACATCTTTATATAATGTTCAAAAGATAAATATTGCTTCCTTAGGGGCTTACGAAAAAATACTCACACCCCAAAAATGATTGATATAAAAAGGGCTAATCGAGTTCTGTTTTTATGTATTTGTTGTAACTGATTTATCAGTTTAATAAATTGTTTGGTCGTTTAATAGCAAACTTTCATGCATTGTGTCCCCCCCGCGCGCGCCCCAACCCACCTTCACACACACACTCACTTCTCTCTCTCTCTCTTCTCTCTCTCTCCCTCTCTTCTCTCTCTCTCTCTCTCCTCTCTCCCACCACACACACACCCCCACACACACACACACACACACACAAAACACCACCCACACACACAAAACAACACACAACACACACACACAACCACACACACACACACACAGACACACACACACACACACACACACAGGGGCCCGCGCGCACGCGCGCATGCACACACGCACGCACACGCACACATGCGCTCCGAAAACAAACACACACACACACAAAACACACACACACACACACACACACACACACACACTCATATAAGCACTTCACACATACACTTTTTTTGGGTCAATATCACCACGTTGTGAACAGACTCTAAATTAAATCAATCAAATCAAACATGTGTGTATATGTAAAACATGCGTTTCCCATCATTGCAAGTCTGTAAAAGGCCTACAGACAATAGAAGACTTTGCATGGCAAACGTGTTTTTTTTCTTTTTTTTAAATTTTAAGCTCATTCTCGCACATGGCGACAAATAAAGCGTGTGTAAACCTCCCCTTTTTCCCTACTGTAAAGAAACGCCACAAGGGGAGAGGGGTTCGGGGAAAGTTGGACTAGATTCATCCAAAAAAGACAAATGAGTCAGCCCAGTGAAGTTTTTCCCTTTTTTTTAATTTGGTTTTAACGGCTTTTTGCACATAAAAGGGGCTGGTGGACAAGCCCAACAAAAAGGGAATAGGGAAAAAAATTAAAGAAAAGGGGAAAAAATAAAAGAAAAATAAAGGGGAGAAGAAAAGGGCTCTAGAAACCCCGTGGGCCTGTCAATGAAAATGCAAACGAACTAACCACAAATGCATCTTCCCAAATTGGGCTTTTTTTCCCACATACATCCGAATCATTTCATAATCCTTCCACGGACAGAAAAAACATCATTTAGCAAAATTACGAAGCTAGGTCAGCCCTCAGGGATAAGGTTTCCCCATTCTGACTGCGAGCCAGAGCTTTATCATTCAGAAAACACATAATCAGAATGCGCTATACTAGGTATTCGGAATCATAGGTCCAACCACAAATTTCCTTTTAGTCTCTTGCATTGGATTTGCACAAGGTTACCAAAAATTTGATAACCAATCCAAACAAGAACTAACCGAGTGACACAACGACCACTCTGAAACCGGGGTAACCTACCCTCAAGAAAACGGTTCGACCCTGTGCGGGCCCTAAGTCAGAACAGCAACTGCCAATTATGTGGATTCACATCGCTAACACAATTATTCCACCTCATTCCATGTGTCCATCATAATGCCATCCTTCGCTTCTAAAATTAAGCAACATGGACAACAACCTTCATCCCCAAATTACAAACAGTCCAAGGAATCGACTGTGAACATAATCAAGCGCAACACTCGACTCATGAAATAAAAACATGAAACAGCAACACAAAATTTGCCAGTTTCAGTCGGCATTAAAGGCAAACAGCCTAATAGGCAACAAGCCTGAAAACCTTTTCCACGCAAAAAAAGGGGAAAACAGATACATAGAGCCGTATGGAAAACTTTGTTCTTCAAAAAAGAAATATACTTATAGAGAGAGAGAAGAGAGAGAGGGCTTATCGCTCCGGTAAAAAAGCAATGCAAATCATCTTTTACCATAGCCCATAATCAATAACACATCACAATAGGGTTTAAACCCCGGGCCACTTTTTAACGACTCCTGTCTCAACTGCTCAATTATAAAATTCTACAAACACCACTAAAGTCTGTCTACTACATCACTACATTATTTGGGCTTATCACTTATTACTTAACAATTTACAAATAAACATAATACTGATAAGGACTCCAAAACTTCTGAAATTTTATCTCATTTTTTTTATATTTTTATTGTCACAAACTAATCCTTAACGAATTTCTATCCTGCAATTAAGTAGGTCTTTCCTTCAATTGTGAACTCGACTTCTAAAACAATTTCAAAATCTTAGTGCTCAATAGACCTATAAAAAAACCCCCAAAGGTCAAGAACACAAAGCTGGAACAATCAAATCTCATTTCATGATAAAATGCGCACATAGCAAAACACAAAGTACATAGTACTTAGATGCACGGCCAAATACAGAAAGGGAAAAAATCCCCATCAACTTACATTTCTGTGCCGTCAGAACACCATCACCAAAATTTCACAGACTAAGGTGTCGTCCTCTCCGTTTGAGATTTGGGCCTGACTGAATAACTCCGTAACTTCAAGAGCACCCACGCTTCCCCTAGCGTCACCTAGGGGCCCATCTGTCAGATCCCTACGCCTCCATGAAAAATTTATAAGGGTCTTACATGTTTAAAATGCAACATTAACTACAAACTTCATATCACCTACATTCCCTCTAACCTAAGCATACAACATCTTCTCCCAAAATGCGTGATCCTAAGTTTCAACCCGTTTGAAATAAAAAAATAATTATCAGGAACTATTTCTTTAAATCCAGGATGACCAAAACCCACATGTAAGCCATCCCAATATGTCTTCCTCTTTCATAATGGGCTGGGCCCCCCACAAACTTTCCCCGTCTCTGTCCCCGGTCTACGAAGAGTATTCCCTCTTTGGCATTTCCGGCCCTTCGCCGGTCAGTGCCTACAAAGGGATTCCTCCTTAGATCGGCCACACCCACTGGGCGACCCTTTATCGGGGGTTTTCAAGGACTACCTCCCTTGGTTAATCTAAACATCAAACATGGCATCCCTCAGTGGAAGACACAAGAATCTCGTCTCCTTGATCGCCACACAACTGGGGAACTTCGGGGTCATCAGACTACCTCCCTCGGTTAATCTAAACATCCAACCTGGCACTCCTCGTGGAAACAACATGAATTTTGGGTACACCCCTAGGGGGTTTAAAACCCTGCAAACCGAAACAAAAAAAACCCCCAAAAAAACAAACAAAAAAAACGATAATACGTTATCCATCCCAGAGAAAAAGCCAGCAAAATTTCACAGCCGGAAATGACAAGTAAATCAGGCATAGGGAAACACCAGAGTTCATTCAACTGGACAAAAGTCGACCCAGGAAAGGGATTTCACGTAACGAAAAGGAAAGGTTTAAAAGAGGAAGAAAAAAAAAAAAGGAATCCAAGTGGGTTTCTTTCGACTGCTAAATTCCAAACTAAAATATCATCGAATTGGGGACTGTACGTTTTTTTTTTTCTTTTTTTTAAATTTTAGCTCATTCCTCGGCATGGCGACAAAAAAAGCGTGCAAACTCGAAAAAAAAAAACCCAACCAACACAAACAAACAAAAACATAATACGTTTATCCATCCCCAGAGAAAGCAGCAAATTCACACCGGGGAAAAGACAAGTAAATCAGGCATAGGGAACACACAAGATTCATTCAAATGGGCAAAAGCCTACCACAGAAAAGGATTTTACGTAACGGAAAAGGAATGTTTTAAAAGAGGAAAAAAAAAAAAAAAAAAGGAATCCAAGTGGGTTTTCTTTTGACTGCTAAATTCCAGAACTAAAATATCATCGAGATTTTCGACTGTACCCTTTTTGCACGCTATGTAATCTGCAGGAGAGCATATCTGCATGTCCCTCAGATCTCTATGTTACCCGGTCAACCCCGTCACCATGTCTGTATGTCACCGTGTCCGTATGTCACCGTGTCTCTGATGTATCACCTTGTCTTAAATTCTGAACCTAATCCTCACCCTCTTCTTCTTCTTCTTTCCCAAAAACTGGTTCACTCAAAAACGAGTAGGTCACCAGCGGCATGTTAAAATAAAATAAAATAACATAAAATAGTGCGATCAGACGTTGGCCCCTGACAAATTTGGCAACAAGGGTCGCACTCGATAATTCAAGAAGTTTAAAAGCAATGGCCAAATACAGCCCAGTTAACAGTAAAATATCTGGGAAGTAAAAAATAAAAAACATCAATATGCAATCTCAAAACTGTTGTATCAATTTGTTTTTAAAAGAGATTGCATTTGTGGCAATCTTGATGGCACCGCAGTGGTTCCACAGCCGTACAGAACTGGGATAAAAAAGTAAGTGGCGTCAATATTTGATGCAGGTATGGTAATAACACTGACCGCCACTCCTGGTGCTACTTTTATTAAATACTATTGTTCCATGGGAAAATCAATTACTTTACTCTGCCTTTGAAAAAGGTGTTAAGTTTAATAAAGCTCTTCTCTCTTCTAAGGGTTTTCCATTCTAAAATTTCCTCATGTTCTTCCTAGTATTCCCCTTTCTCTGATGTGGGTTTCCCTGTTACGAAACCCGGGGTGCTCTCTTCTGAATCTTTTCAAGTTATCAATGTCCTTTAGATGGTAAGGATCCCAAACTGAGCAACCATATTCCATACTGGTCTAAACCAGTGTTTTGTAGCAGTCGTCTTAACCTTTTGGGGGGCAGTCATTGATATTCCTGTGTAAGAAAGCTAAGATGTTATTTGCTTTCTTACAAACTAAATTGTAATGTTCTTTCCATTTGAGACGACTATCTATAATCACGCCTAAATATTTTGCAGCATTGTTTCTTTAAGAATAGGTATAAAGGATAGAATAATCTGATCTAATTAGTGAGCGTTTTTTACATATACCAACACTTGGCACTTTTTGGGGAAAATTCCATTTTCCCAATTCTTTCCCACTCTTGTAAAGCGTTTAGATCTTCTTGTAGAATGCGTGTATCATTTTTGCTTCTGATTGTTTCTATATACTAAACTGTCATCTGCAAAAAGCCTTATAGTAGTTCCAGGAGAGAGATTTCAAATTATGTCATTTATATAAAATTTAAAAAAACAAGGGGCCCCAGACGTTCCCGTGGTACACCTGACAAGAACTGGTTTACAATGGATACGACCTTCCACAACAACTTTCTGCGTTCTCCCAACGAGGGAATGATCTAGCCCATTTTTTGCAAAGAACCGCCAAAGCCCCAAAGTGTTCTAATTTAAGCAGCAGGCCCTCATGGCAACCTTATCAAAAGGGTTTAGAAAATCTAATAAAATTGCATCTATTTGCTGTCTGTTGTTAAGACAGATTTACAAAATCATTTAAAGTTGTTAATAAGTTGAGTCTCACAACTCCTTCGCTGTCTAAAACCATGCTGGGCGTTATTTAAGAAATCATATTTTTCAAAATGGTCCATTATGCCACTATATAATATATGTTTCAAGTAATTAGCTGATATGGATGTAAAGATACAGGTCTATAATTCTCTGCTTTTGTTTTGTCACCCTTTTTAAATAAGGGGAAAAATGCTCGCATCTCGCCACTCATCAGTATTACTCCCTGGTCCATGAACTTGGTAAAGTAATTGGTATACCTCACCAAATTTATGGGACATAATTTTAAGAGCTTTCCGGAAAAGCCATCGGGGCCAGTAGCTTTGTTTTCATTGAAAATTGGTCAGTAACTTTAAAAACTCCTGCTTTGTTTTCTTTGATGTTTGCATTTCAGGGAGTTTTTTCATCATCCTTTTGTCTAACGTTAATAAAGGTTTGGGATTTGAGAAAACTGAACAAAACTGCTTGTTTAGTAAGTTGGCTTTCCCTTTAGGGTCCTGTATTAGTTATTCTGGTTATTTCTCAGGGCTGGAAACCCAATGTTGTCCTGTCTCTTACTCCTTTTGTTAAAGACCATAATTTCTTGTTTTGATGATCACCTTCCGAAATCATCGAATTAACATAATTGGGAGTGAGCAAGTCTACATTCTCTCTGACACCTTCTCTTAATATGTTTATACCTAACCAGTAATCTTTCTGAATTAGGATGTAGTTCAATTTCTTAAAGAAACGAAAGTTTCCTTCTCAACAAACGTTTAGTTTTAGTAGTAATCCATGGCTGGTGGTTCTTGCTTGAAGTTATTTAGTAGGTATTTGTCATCCATAATAAATTCCAAATTAGTTTTTTATACACTTCCCAAAAATCACTGACATTATCTTTAACACTATGGGACCTCAAAAAAGACGACTGAAATTATAGTATCCCTGCGCAATTTGGGAAATCGCTTTGGGTTTCCCGAGTCTGATGGTACGTTTGGGGGTTTTCTTCGAAAGGGTTAAAATTACCTCAAAAGAACTATGTCATGATCACCCAGGCCTGAATTAATTCCTGATTGCCTAAAGCGCCGGACAATTGGAAAAAATAAATCCAGGAATGCCTTACCACGATTGGTGATTCAACTGACTGTACTAATCCAAGTCTTTGGTGCATCAAAAAACTGAGTATAATATTTTACTGTATTGATTACCAATATGGCATCTTTACCCCAATCAATATCTGGTAAATTAAAGTCTCCACCAATCCATAATATTCCTTCCTATTGGCCAAAACAATGTTAGAAATGTCTCTGCAAATAGACAAAAAATACATTTTCATCTGATCTGGAGGTCTGTAAACTGAAACCAACAATGACAGTCTCTTATTCTTAAAATTAATCCTACAAAATAAACTTTTACTATTTTTGCCTTGATATAAAAACTCACTGGCTAAATTCTTCCTAATGGCAATCAAGACTCCCCCCCCCTTTTTCCAAATCTGTCCTTTCTATAAATATCAAAATCCTCCATTAAAATTCACTACTGGATGTTCCAGTTTCTTTGCCAAGTTTCTGTTCCAATTACAACATCAATGTTTTTTCGGGGACTAAATTACCCGAGTTCTTCCTTTTCTTAATAAGAGATTGAAAATTTACGACTATGCAAATTTTAAATTTATCCCTTTTTCTCTTAATGATTTAGGGTTCAGTTGCACTTTATGATTTGGGATTTTATCAGTTTTAGAATCGGGGTGGATGCAAACTTAGGACAAAATTTCAAGTTTTCTTTTGGGGATCGGTCTGGTGAGATAGGGTCAAAACGGTTGCTTTCTGAGCTGCAACTTCAATAGAATCCCAAAAAGTCTTGAACTAAAGTTTTTGGAAGCCCGCAGGTAAAACAAGTCCATGATAAATCACTAAATTTCTAATCTTCATAAAATGCTGAATTCATTAACATACATTTAGTGTGATACCATAATTGCAGACGTCACAGGCAACTGCTTTATGTTTCCATGTGACTCTCAAATTGCAAACTCCGCAAAGGAAATTTTACTTTGGTGGACGGACCAGGATTGAGTTCAATGTCTCCTGATAGGAAAAGGCTTAAAAACCATAATTTAACTCCTCTATGTCTAACTCTTTTAAAACAAACAATTCCTTATCACTGTACATTTCTATGTTAATTGAAATCAGGGTTCAAATCTGGCCTATAATAGACTAAGAACAGTACTCGGCACAGGGGCACACAGGAGACTAACATGTTCAGGTTGCACAAAGTTTTAAAACCTGCAAAAATGGGAACTAAAGCGTCTACATCAACATCTAAAAATTCAAAATTTAAATGAGTGCTAGGAAAATTGTTGTTCCTTCACATGTGGAAACAGCAAGGAAAATAGAAAACTTTTTAAAGAAGCCGAGGAACAACACGCCGGTAGCCATCTTGAAAAGCCAAATAAGACTCACCTTACCTGAAAGGGTTTTTAAAAAACAATTTCGTTAAGAAAAAAAAAAATAAGCGTTAAATTACCAAAGCTAACAGTGCTGATTATTAAAATTCCGGATACTCGTAAGATAAAAGATGCAAGGCGTAAAAGATGTAACAATGAATTTAAACGGGAGCTCCAAAAACCCGGCAGCCTCCCCGCTGGACATGCGCACCCTTCCCAAACCCTACCCCAACACATAGGCCGGTGACCAAAAAAAACACGGTAACATACAGAGCCTTCATTGAAAGAAAGGTGAATAGAGAGACATGTGACATAGAGACACGACGACAAACACTGGCAAAAAAAAAAGTTGACCCAATTACAGTAAAAATGCGGTGGGAGTGTTCTCTGACCACTGAATGGGAGACATGTTACCCCTGTGATGATCTTCTGCGGTGAGTACTTGCTGATGAGCGTCGCTACAGATCGGATGTTTGATGTCCTCGTGTATGCGTCTGTGAGGCTCAAAATGTGCCCACGACAAATCTGAATTTAGTGAATAGTTCCTCATCGTCAAACGCGTCAGTTGGATTGTGTCTGTCACGAAACACTCGTTCTCTTCGCAAGGCACGCCGTCGGAGATTTCGCATAAACACGAACGCCGCCATATTTAACCTCTACTGGTTTGCAGTTAACGGCGAGGGTCCCTCCGTTAAAATAACCGCTGGTCAAGACCACCGGTTAGCCGGAACCGACGGCCATGAATGTCACGGTTGTGGGAGTTAACCTCCGGTTAGAGAGTTAACTACGGAAGTCGGGTTTATCCTCCACTTAAGTCTGTTCATGAATACGGACCCGGAATTGTGAGAGCTCCATGGAGTCGCAGTGGAAATTCTCATCCAATAAAGAAAGAACAAGTGCGAGTCTGTTTCAACTGATCGATGTACGTCAAAACAGGTCAACATTCAGGTCTGAGAAATCGTTATTTCCTTTACTGTTGACATATACAAATCTCAGCTCTCAATGATATCCAACGCTTCCGTACTTTCGCCAGAGGATACTAGTAATTCAAAGCGACCAACGTGGCCACTAAGGGTGACAACTATGGTAGAGAACCGAAAGTAGAACTAAAACACAGTTTCTGAGAAGAGATTCTGAGTGGCAAGGAGAGAATGGTTTAAACGACCGAAGCAGGTGCAGTAATGGCGACGTCAGTAATTGCCAAATGAAAATGATGCAGTACAAGGACTAGGACACCTGTCGACCCAGACACAGATGCTGTGATGAAGTGGCTAAATGTAGGGATGATTGACACCATGCGTGGAAAATATATACTTGGAAAAAAAAAAGAAAAAGAAAAAAGACTGGTCTTCGCTGGAAAGTGCCGTGAAGGTAATTAGGTCACAGGAATTAAGACGATCGATGGTGTGTGTGTGTGTGTGTTGTGTGTGTGTGTTGTGTGTGTGTGTGTGTGTGCGTGTGTGCGTGCGTGTGTGTGTGTGTGGTTGTGTGTATGTGTGTGTGTGTGTGTGTGTGTGAATGTGGTGTGTGTGCTCTTTCAAGTCTACGTAGGTGGGGAAGAAAATGAGTGCAATTATTTAATATTATGCAAAGTCTTGCTAACGAGTTCGTCCAACTTGTTGATGATAGAATATTACCACTCTAATAGTAGTAATAATAATAACAGTAGTGATGATAATGATAATAGTAATGATAATAATAATGACAATAATAATAAGATAATGAGAAGAAGGAGAGGAGAAGAAGAAGAAGAAATAATTACGTGAACATCAAGAGAAGCATCTTAAGTAGACAGCTACAACAGCATGAAGATGCTTGCAAGAAAAACGGAGCAAGCAGCTCACAAAGGAAACATGCGGAAGCCACACACCACCATGAAAAATCCACCAGGAATATTAATCAAACCCAGAAGACCCGTGAAAAACCAGTGATGAGAGTCCAGATGGGCGATGGAACATTTGAGAACGGCTGACCACACCAGGTCCACAGACACCACCATCTGTCCAGCCAGCTGACCGCCACCTGCCGACACCGTGCCGCCAGAATGCCTGTCACCGGAGATCCGCGAGGTCATCAAGCAGCCAGGCAACGGCAGGTCAGTAGGATCAGGCAATGCCCTGACGGAGGTGCTGCAGGCGAGCGTCCAGACCAGCGTGGAGATTCTGCACTCTCTCTTCAGCCAGGTCCGACAGGAGGATCAAGTCCCTTCAGAGCAGAAAGAGGGCTACTCCTCATGCTTCTGAAAATAAGGCAAAATTTTAACTCCTGCTCCAACTACGAAGGGATAACATGGTGTTAATCCCACGCAAGGAGTTCAACTGATTCATATTGAGCAGGATGAATGATACTGTCATCCCCCAGCTTTGAGATCAGCAGGTTGGTTTTCGCAAGGATGGAAACTGCGTTGACGAGGTGACGATGCTGCGCATCATCATGGACAGTCACTGGATTGGAGCTCACCTCTCTACGTCAACTTCATTGATTTCCAGAAGGCTTTCGACAGTACGGACAGACAGACCCTCTGGAAGCTGCTGAGGAGATCAGAAGATTCGGAATTCCTATGAAGGATGACCTGCCAGCCGTCCATGTCTGACGAATCACCTACGCCTTCCAAGTCGGGACAAGGATGAGGCACAAAAAAGTTTGCTGTCACCTTTGTGTTCCTGCTGCTGGCGATAGACTGAGTTATGAAGACGTCTTCAGCCCAGAAGCAAAATGGCATTCATTGGATGCTCTGGACAGCACTGGACGACCTTGACATCACGATAATCTGACCCTTCTCTCCCACACCTGTCAACGTATGCAGGAAAAGACCAGCACCGTTGAGAAAACCTCTGTTCACCTTAGCCTCAACATCCATACAGAAAACAGCGAGGTCTTCAGAGTCAACGCAGCAAACACAAGACCCATCAGGCTGCAAGATGGAGAGCTTCACCGACATTGGCAGTATCTTTGACAAGTAGTGTGAGAAAGATACTGCCATTAAAACCTTGCTTTTGAGACAGGAGTAATTTTCCATCAAGTGAAGAACTGAGATTTACTGTTCAACGTCAAGACTGGGACTCTCAAGACCGTGGTGAAGATTGTTTTTAATTCAGGGAGAATAGACCGGAGAACCATACACAGCGCCACGAAGAGAACCCAGACTTTCATCAACACATGCCTTGGAAGGATTCTTCGGCATCACCGGGCAGACAGAATCAATAATGAACTAAGGTTACGAACAAACCATCACCTGCAGACAGGTCCTCCAGTGAGACTGGCCACAGTGCTTCACAGACCTGACTCCAACACTACGCAACATGCCCTTGTCTGGAATCTACAGTGGAAAAGGAAGAGAGGTCATTCCAAACTACCTGGCGCTTGGACCTGCAGGCAGACCTAAAGAAGAAGACAAGGCTGGCTGGTCCCAGGGGAACAGCTGGAGTGACTGACTCAGAACCGGGTTGGTTTGAAGAACACTTAGTGATGGCCTATGTCTCAGATGGAAATATCCAGTATGTGAACTGCGCGAACATGTTCAATCATATGTTATACCTAACAACAATACATGAATTTCAGTAGGAGTGCAGAATGAAGTCAACATTCTGGGCTCACAACTTCAGACACTCCCTTCCCACCCGAGAATGTTATTACATTAGCTGCACCCTTTATGTGTGTGTGTGTTGTGGGGTTTTGTGGGGTGGGGGTGGTGTGTGTGGTGTGTGGTTTGTGTGTGTGCCAAAAGGGTGCTTGCTTGCAGGTACCTAGGGGGAAACCCCACAACCAACTACATTATCGGGAATTTCAAATACGACAATCCGCAACCAGTTATTGCGGGGAGACCCCCGGTTCACCTTTGATTCCACGCCCCCCCCCCACCCCCCCCACCCCCACACCCTCCCCCTTCTTCCCCTGCCAGTCTGCAGTTCTTTTTAGGGATCGAAGGGGAATGAAAAGTGACTGGTCATACCTTGGGTTTTTTTATTTGGTAAAATCGCTGAGAAGTGGGGGTGGCGCGGCCCCCCGGCCCGCGCCGCGTGTTGTGTGAATAGGGGTGTTGGTGAATCACATGGTCCGTTGAAGCCGGGTAGATTTTGTGCGGTGACTTGGTTCGGGGAAAAACGGGAATCGCCACCAGAGATCTGTTACATTTTGGTTATGACTGCGAACACCCAATGCATACCAGACAACATTAAACTGAAAACCCTCCCCCCGCCCCCTCTCTCCTCTCCTCCTCTCCCTCTCTCTCTCCTCTTCTCTCTCTCTCTCTCCATTTACCCCTTTTTGTCAAAAAACCTTCACCCCCAAAGCAACATTCATCTTTGTGTCCAAAGCCCCCCCCCGTGCAACAGTGACCGTTTTTTGGTGTCCACGACAACTTTTCCTCTTCCACATACATTTTTTTGTGAAACAAACCTCACACCTATGTCAACAGTTCACTATGGTCCACAAACATTCAACCCAGTAAAGGAAAGCAATCTTTGTGTCCACAACAAACCCTCGCCTGTCCAACATTAACCATTTGTGTCCCAACCATCACCGTATGTCAACAGTTTAATCTTGTGTCCCAACTCGTCACCCAAGTCACAGTCAATCTTGTGTCCTCAACCTTCACCTATGTCAACAGTCAATCTCGTGTCGCAAACCCATCACACCTATGTCAACGGTTCATCATCTGTGACCACAACCCCACCCTATGTCAACATTGATTTTTCCACCAACCCTCACCTTGCATTCAATCTGTGGTGATGTTTTAAACCCACGCCCTTATAACAGTAACCTTTGTGACCACAAACACTAAACCCTTAATTTCAAAGACAGTCCAGCCCTAGTGTCCTTAACTCTCAGTGTCAACAGTCAATCCTTGTGTCCTTAAACTCTCACCCATGTCAACAGTTAATTCTTTGTGATCTCGAACGCCTCACACCACTGTCACATCATCGTTTGCCACAAACTCACCCTATGTCAACAGAATTTGTGCCCAAGACCCCCCTCGTGTCAACGGAGTCAAATCTTTGTCTGCACAAACCATCCCATGTTCTACATTAACGTTTGTGTCCACAAACCCAACCATGTCAACAGTTAATCTTGATCCACGTCTATGCAAAGTCAAATTTTGTGTCCAGAACCTCTCACAGTGTCACATTTAACCTTTTGTGTTCACAACCCTCACCCAATTTCACAGTGAATCTTTGTGCCACAAACCTTCACCAAATGGTCAACAGTTATCTTTGTGTCCACAAACCTCACCCTATTCAACAGTTGATCTTTGTGTTCACAAACCCTCACCCTATGTCAACAGTTTTAATCTTTGTGTCCAGAACTACCCTCACCCTATGTCAACAGTGCATCTCTTGTGTGCACAAACCCTCACTCGTCACAACAGTGATCTTTGTGTCCTGAAATCCTCATCCATGTCAACAGTTAATCTTTGGTACTCAAACCCCACCCTAGTCAACAGTTAATCTTTGTGTCCACAAACCCTCACCCTATTCAACAGTTAATCTTTGTGTCTCCACAAACCCTCACCCTACGTCAACAGTTAATCTTTGTGTCCACAAACC
>CM031614.1:38482175-38517175 GCA_018398815.1 Conus ventricosus
TCTGCTTTTGAAATTCGTGTCAAGTCCTTTTTGATGGTGATTGTGGATTTATTTACCTGCACTGGTTTCTTTTTTTTTTTTCTTCTCATCTTCATTGTTTGTTTGTTCCATGCACTGACATAAAAAAGACCAGTAAGTCGAGTTTAGTTTCGTTACGTTAGTGTTGATTTCACCGAAGGGCATGCTACCTCAACATGGTTTAACTTCCATCAGCAGTCATTATATTTTAAAACTCTACTCATGTTGTTTTTGACCCAACCTACAATAGAGAGACATATCAGGGCCATTGTCAGAATCGGTTCAATGCGTGTTAACAAATCAATCGGTCAGTTTGTTTCAACCACATTCGAAACACCATAAAACTGGATATATTTCACTCAAATTAAAAACGCTCGTTCTCTCTCTTGGAAAACAAACAAAATCACACCTGGTGGAACATTCCTGAAGAGTTAAGGTCTTCATGGAGTCTGCTGTCAATTGCTCATGTGGTATGTCATGCGAATCCATTCTATGAGCACATAGGAAGATTCTAGGGAGAGCTTGACAGCAGAAGGTCTTCAGAGAAGAACTCCCCCTCAGACACGTGTTTTGGCCCACGTTTCATAGTGAGTGGCTCAACACAGGGCATGCACCTTATTACAAGCGTGTGTGAAATGAATGGCCCGAAATCGGTAACGGCACCGTGTTGCCAGCAAGAGGTCATTGGTTTCCAATTTCCCCAATGGGTAGTGAGTTAACCATTTTCCCTTGCAGTTCACAAAAAGGCAATTAGTCAGAGCTACCAGATGGTAAATTCTTCGGGTTTTCTGCCTAAAGAGCGGAAAGAATCCTGTAGTCTACATACTATTATAAACTTTTACAAGAATGACGAGTAGTGTCATTACAAGTCTGAAAAGCTACTTCCGAGTTCCTTGAGACACAAAGTGTAGATTGTAGTCTTCAAAATTGTGACAAGCGCCTTTTCTTTTTGAATGTTTTTTTTCAAAAAGGCATCATATCTATTTAATGAACATTTTTTTTTTATTTGTCTGATAATGGAGGCGAAGAGATTGATTTTCTGTGATCATGACGTATGCAACTTTCGAGGTAATGATAGATGCTTTAAAAAAAAGATTTATTTTCCATTATATTTTCTGTCTTTTTTCCTTTAGTCAGCTTGAAGCAGAACACAAATTTTTAATGATGTTTGCTCATTTTTGAATATATGGGGTCTTGAATGTTGAGTGCGGATCTTTGTGGAAGACAGAACATACTTTACACACACAAAAAACACATACATGCACGTACACACACATAAAGAGGACAATGAACTGATACGAAATATTGCTTTTTTCAGTTAACAAAACATACAATTATGATAATGATCTCTGTCGTGTGTGTGTGTGTGTGTGTGTGTGTGTGTGTGTGTGTGTGTGTGTGTTGTGTATAAATCACTGGCTCATATGAAAGAAACAATGTAATATGTACATATTTTCCCACTCATGAAGCGTTTTTTCTTTTAGACACACACACACACCAATATCTGATGTTTACGAATCAATTCGGTGAAGCAAGAGAAACAGACTATTTTCCCCAAAATTCAAAGTCCACATAATTCAACTCAAGGCCAAACTTGCAACACACAGTACGGCCGCAGGTTTTGACCACACTATCCATCGGTTAGCAAGAATGAAATACACACCATGATGCCCTCACCACAGCACAAAATAAGTTCTTCTCACAACATGGTGATTTATAAATAATAACAACGTAAATGATCGTATTTCTGAATCCAGCTCACCTTTTGTGTAATTTAGACACACAGCTCCTGAATTATCAGATCAAAGACAAGGGCAGAAAAGAACAAGCCACCCTACACAGATATCTACGAAGAAAAAAAAGGATAATAAATAATAGCAAAAACCACACACACACATACACACTGACTCCCTCACTGTCAGTATCTTACAAACACACACACGTTCTCTGTCCTGAACACCCACTTTGTCAGCAAAAACAACAACAACAAAAAACCACTGGATAATTAAAACTGATATGGCGTTCTGGGCAACAATTTGAGTAAGTTGATGTGTTTCTGCTGACATCAGTCTTTTTCCCGGGTTGACCAAAGAAAATGGCTACAGAGGCCTATAAACCTACAAAGCATGCTCTTTATAATTGTGCCTGGAAGCAGGTTTTCTTTCGAAAACGTTTCCTTTCTCAAAACCTTAATTCTTTCCATGCCTTTTTTCATTGTAGAACAAATCATTTAGGCATTATAAGACAATAAAGAGGTATGCTAGACATATTTTCACATGAAAAAGGAAGGGGGGGCGGAGAAGGGGGGGGGGGATTACACACCCTATTACTGTTAAAGCCATACACATTCATTAAACCAAGAGACATTAATCACAGAAAACCAGTGACAGAATTTCTAACATTTCTAACAACCATGATTGATTTAATGCTTTTAACACCTAAATTACCAACAATATCTAAGCAATACAATTCAAATTGTTTCGTTTTCAGAAATGGAAAACAATAAATACTTACACTTAAAGCATAGACATTCCCTCTGACACCCCCCTTCCCTGCCCTCCTCGAAATTAAGTAGCATATGTGTGTGTGCGCGCGTGTGTGTGTGTGTGTGTGTGTGTGTGTGTGTGTGCGCGCGCGTGCAGGCACAAGTGTTGTGAGGACCTAAGTGAAACTGTGCGATGGGTATTATGTCAAAACTAGATGGGAAAAAAAATCTAAAATTCAGGCGACACAAACTATCATGTTACCAAAAACAAAGCAACGACAACTAAAATAACACACACACAAAAACCATAAGCAACAATAATAAAACTCCAACAGTTTTTCTTTTTCCAGTAGCACATGGCAATTTTGATTGAAAGGCACACCCTGTTGTTACACACTTGACAAGTTGCCACAAGGGTTTCATAATAAATCAAGAATGACTAACACAACAATATTAAATATATATATATTTTATTAAGGAATTAAACAGACACCAACATTTCTTTTTTCTTAATTCTACAAAAGTTCATAAACACTTTCGGCGATTTAAGCAATGCCAATGTGACACAGACTAGTCATTTTTCGGATCACATGTCAAATAATCATTCCCTTTTTTTCTTTTAATAACTTCACTTCACTGTTCAGAATCCTGGGGTATCACTGTTTGAAACATTATCACTCCCGAATTCACAGTTATGAATACAAAATGGAGAGAAAGAAAAAAATAATGAATCCTGTAGCAAAACAACAAAAATAATGAAAGAGAGAGAACCGAGAAAACACACACAAACCCCTAAAGCATATACTATGTAACATGTGGAGTGGACAAATAAATGAGTGAAGAACACATACAAACAAAACTGCATATATAACGTAATATGTGGAGTGGAAAGATAAACATGTCAGAGCATTTCTGAGGGCAGAAGTGAATGTGGATGTTTCAGCCAAAATGACTATTTTCTCACATACCCCTCCCTCACCCCCTACTCCCCCCCCCCCCCACTCCCCCCGCCCAACGTCAATCACTCTAATGTGCAGCTCTCAATCATACTGTGTCCTTTTTTTTTATTTTTTCAAACTCTAATGTGGAGTTTTAAATCATATTTTTTTGTTTCTAACTCTGATGTGTGGAGCTTTCAATCATACTATTTTCTTTCTAACTCTGATGTGTGGAGCTTTCAATCATACTATTTTTCAAACTCTGATGTGGAGCTTTCAATCATACTATTTTTCAAACTCTGATGTGGAGCTTTCAATCATACTATTTTTCAAACTCTGATGTGGAGCTTTCAATCATACTATTTTTCAAACTCTGATGTGGAGCTTTCAATCATTTCCATTTTTTTAAAACTCTGATGTGGAGCTTTCATTCATACTATTTTTTTTGTCACTCTGATGTGGAGCTGTCAATCATACTATTTTAACCCTTAAGTCTAATGGGGGGGGGGGGGGGGGGGGGGGGGGGGCTTTCAATCATACTATTTTTCACCCCTTAACTCTAATGGGGGGGGGGGGGGGGGGGGGGGGGGGGCTTTCAATCATACTATTTTTCCCCTTAACTCTATGGGGGGGGGGGGGGGGGGGGGGCTTTAATCATATATTTTTTTTTCACTTAAACTGTTATGTGCATGTTTCAGTCGAACTGTTTTCACTGAAACTGTCATGAGATGTTTCAGTCCGTTTTCTTTTTGAATGAAACTGGGGATGTAGAAAATTCAATCAGACATTTTTTTTAATCACTTACCATGACGTGGATATTTCACTCCGTTTCCATCTCCACTAAAAATGTAAACTTTTCAAACCTTTCCTCTCACTCACACTATGATGCACATCTTTTATTCAAACTTTTTTTCCCCACTAACTCGCATACAGTGTAGATGTTTCATTCAGTCATTTTTTTTCTTTTTCACATACCTTGCAGATATACATTCAAACTATTTCCCTCTCACTCACACTATGATGCAGATGTTTCAATGTGAACTGTTTCCTTCTCTTCAAAGTTTCTGGATTCAAGTTTGTCTGGCAAGGAAGACTCTTGGACAGAGTGCTATTAGCTGAGGAAAAGCGCTGCAGCAATGAATACTGATGTCTGCTTGTTGGCTTCACTAAAACTGGCAGAAACACTATGATTTAAAAAAAACCAAACACCTATGAAATAGCGAGTTACTATGGGGGGGGGGGGGGGGGGGGGGGGGGAAAAGAGTCCCTTTGGGATTTACCTTAATATCTGCCTATTCTCCGTTACCAATCCAATTTATTATTTTTCATATCACTGGAAGAGGAAATCGTGAAAGATTGCGTTGCCCATGTTTCTTGTGCTTTCTAACTTGTACTGAAGCAAACAGTACGGAAAAAAATCCCACACACTGATTACACAACCCAAAAAAAGAAAGAAACCAACCCTTTGCTTCATATATTCAGTCCATGACGGGATGATATGCAAGGGGCCCTTCACATACAAAAAACAAACTAGGATCTATAATCTATAAGCAAAAATGCACACAAAAAATCGCGCCAATAACCTAAAAGCAGATTCTTGGATGATACCTAGAATATAAGCTCTTCAAAAACAAAACAAAACAAAACAAACAAACAAAAAACGGGCGGGAGACGTTGGGAAATATTCTTTGGAATCTTCTTCTACATGTCCAGCACAGTCGAACAAAACAAACAGGTCTCAGACATCGCTTTCTTCCCACTCTGCTGGCAAGCAAAACCCAAAGCGTATCATTATTTTATGTTAATCTTTACTTTACCGTATACAATGATGCAATATCATGAAGTACGGGACAACTACAAATGTAGTACAATACAAAACAATACACTATGCTGTATACAATACTTAAGATACAACATATGCCATTGTAACTTATGCAAGTAATGGTAACAGTCAAGTATCCAGTGACAAGTTCAATACATTTGAACGACGCATCATCAGAGAGACAAGTCAGGGTAAAAGAGATTTACACCTGGTTTAATTTTTTCCTGCCACAGTTCATCGCAAATGCATCTTGACTTGTGCCTTAACATTCCTTGAGGCACATAAAGGCTGGCAAGTAACATTCTCCCACTGACTAACCGGGCCCCTCTTCAGCGGGGCCCATTCCAGCTGCCTTCACTTCGCATCCCTGTCTGTACCTGTGCCATGGCTGTCAAAGTCGTTCCACCCTCCTTCACCCCATGGCTTGCGGCCCAGCCCCAGCCCCTACGGCTTTTTTATCTAATCCCTGGAGATACTGGTTTCCGTTCCTTATCCACTTACGGCCTGCAGCTTTGGAATTCTCTTCCTTTTCTTGTTAGGCCCTGTATACACCCCCCCGTTACTCCTTAAAAAGTCCAAGCTCAAGACCAGTTTCCCTTCCACCCTCCCTAAATTCTAACAATAGCGCATGCAAGGGGGTACCGGTAAATTTCATGTCTCTTTTCTTCTCTTTTTTTTTTAACCCTTTCACCGCCAGACATTCTATTTTGCTTAAAATCCCCATCGCCAGCCATTTTTTCAAAAAAGCTCTTTATTTTATACCAGCATTTGTGAAACGCAGATATTCTGGAACTATCAATTCTCATGCTATTTTTTTGTAAAATGGAGGAAAATACCTGTACTTTTATTTCTTATAACTTGTTAGTAATGGTAGTCATACAATTTCAAATTTTTAGTAATTTTCAAGTGAAAAAAAAAATGCAAAAATAGAAAAAAAAAAGTTATATTTCTTCTAACGTAAAAAAATGAAGAAAGAATGCCAACAAACTCTCAACAAGGGAGGCAAATACTCCACTCACAATTGAAGGCAAGGGAAAGTATGGTTTTCCAACAGAAAAGTGGGGAGAAACAGCCAAAAATTTACAACTACCCCAAATTTGCAGGGAACACACACACCACACACACATTCTTATGCCTAATGGTACACTTTGTAAGAAAGAAAAAGGGAACACAACACACACACACGTCCCTTTCACTCTCAACAGTAATATTTTTTTTATGAACACAAAGTCATTTCCTGTGCCGTTGGTCTCTAAAACCCTTGCCATTCAGCTGATCTATATGATCAGCTGTACCCCCAAACTCAAACACATCTGTCTGCTCGCCTCCCCCTTTGTCAGTCAGCCACCCCCTTCAACCTCGACCAGAAGAGTCAGCCTACAGCGTGTGTGTGTGAAGTTCGTTGCCTAAAGTCTGTTTGCCCCCCCAATAGAGTTAGTGAATAGTCAGTCAGTGCTGGCTGGCTCAACGCAAAAAAACACTGGGGCACACGCGGGAGGGAAGTAAACGGGGTTTTCGTCAGCCTCCTAAATATTTGGCCACGGTCCCAAAGCCTCCGTTGCAATAATTCGGTCAAGCCCTATTATCGTTGTTTACTCGTGACTGTCTGGGTCTTCTTCATCTGTATTAGGAACAAAATGACCGTCTATTCAATATTCCCAGCACTTGATCTATGGTTGATGTACGGCAAGGTCGAGTACAAAAAAGGTGCTGGCTGGTGACGTCTAGTGAATGGAAAAACAATCGGAATAAAGTCGAAAAAAACACTGAAATGAATAGTGTTCTGAAAAGCAAATGGCTGTGAGCACCGGCCCGACCATCCCCCAACTACGAGTCATTGCTGGCTTTTTATCTCATGAACTAGGATCGTGAGGTATCAGGGTTAGGTCCCCTCTTAGTCGCCAATGGCGCCGGTCGGTGCTCAGGCCTGTCGTCGCCAAAGGCGCCTATGGCGGTGAAAGGGTTTTTAAACCAACTTGTTCGGTTTTATGCATGTAAAAATTTGATGTTTTGAGTGTTTTGTACCCTAAACATTCATTGTTTATTGGAAAAAAATGAGTATCCCACTGTTGTGCGCATGATTTCATCAAACTTGTGCCACAAACGAAAAGCCAGGCGCTTTACAGATGAGTATATTACTGTCGTTATATTAACACGGTCATAACGAAGTAGCCTGACAAAACTAATCGGAATCACCAGATGGTTTCAGTTTCCTTGCTGATAGACAGACAGACATTTCACACTTTCAAAATAATATCATGCTCCACAGGTTGAATGTGCAATTTCAGAACATCGTTCGAGACAAAAGGCTCTGGGTTTGAATTATCTCCCTTTGAAAAGTCGGGCGAAGCTTGCTCCTTAATTGTAGGAGTAGCACACTACTAACTAACTGTTGTTTTCTCAAGAGTTTATAACTAAAAAAAAAAAAAAAAAAAAAAGGGCACATTATTAATGCCCTTTATTTCAGACGATACTTCCTGCATGGACCTTCTGCCCTCTTCAAAGCACCCGTTTAATGCGTGCTCAGCGGCCTTTAAGTCAGTTGAGGCAACAAGGCATTCAAAAGCTATTTTTCACTTCCATGGCACACTGTCACAAAGCTTTGGGTGCCCTTCATTTTCCCAAATGCCTTTCTGGTCCTACAGCTTGCTCCCCTTCACCTTCCCATCCTCTCCTTCCCCCTCCCACATCCAACTCCTCAAGGTATAAGAAACTTCACAGCTCCTCAGCTGAAATCACAGTAAACTGGACAATGATCACACTGCTACATGGTCGACGTAAATGCTGCAAGGAGGAATGCAACGCAAAAGGCAACACGCATCATCTATGGTTCAGTGCTATACGACATGACAGGATCATCGGGATGGAGCGATTTACAAGGCAGGAATGCCACAAGTCTGCGCACAAAATTTTGAAAACAAGCGAGAGGTGAGAGACATGTGAGAAAGAGCTGTCAGTACAACGTAGCCGTAATCGGTCGTTTTCAAATGACTGTAATCACGTGCAAGTATGCATGTTTATATATGTATGTGTGTGTGTTTCGTCTGTGTATTCATTTCAGGCTTTTGCTAGGTATTATATGAGCATGCATCAATGTGTATGTATGTACAGTGTAATTGGCAACTAAAGTGCAACATGCAAAATGTGTGTGTGTGTGGGGTGTGTGTGTGTGTGTGTGTGTGTGTGTGTGTGTGTGTGTGTGTGTGTTTGTGTGTGTTTGTGTGTGTGTGATGTGTTGTGTGCATGTATAGAAGTGAAATTGTCTTCATGTGTAAAATGCCCAAAGATAGGTGGACATGTTTTGAAATTTTCATAGCTATTATTTTGTAAAGGCATTTGCATTAAACATACAAATCATGTTTCAGTAGAACTCTCTCTTTTTCTTTCTATGGGTACTAATTGCATATTATATAGCCAACAACAGATATAATGCATACACACCCAAAATACAGACTTCAGAAAGTTGTAAACAAAACTTTCCACATAAAAGGCAAACACTGTGGCCAAAGGGGCATTATTCAGTTTCCAATGTCAAAGGTTCCTAACCCACAAGACACCACATTTGAGAATCCAAGCCAATTCTTTACAATCCTGAGTAACAGACGAGGCTTCAATCAGAGCACAGGTAAAAATCAGCACACGATTTGTGGAGGGAAAAATACTGGCAAGAATACAGAAGAATCTGAGTGCAGATGGGTGGGAAGACACCACAGTAACACACACACACACATGTAAACACCGAAATTCTTTTGTTTCGACGGCAAACATCTGCAGCGACCAATTTGGTGGATCAAACTGTCTCGACTCCAAAAGCCCTTTTCCTCTTCACACTCGTTGCATTTCAGACTACAGCTTGTTTGAGAGATCCCTTCATTTGGATGAAAACAAAAACAACCTGCTTCCATGTACCCTCACCTCTCCCCATGCCCCACTATCCCTGACAAGGAAAGTCAGAGAGGGGAGACTGCAGTACTGCAAGGTTTGCATTTACCCGTATTACGGTATCCTACCCGTGCAGATGACAGTTACAGACAAACACAATGGCCGCTTGTACTGCGTGCCAGTTCAATCTTTGTTTGTTAGCTGAGGGAAAGCATACCTTTGCTTGAATTTTATCAGTCGCTAGACCATGATATCAGATTTGTTTGATCCATATTCATCTTCTGCTGAGTTTGCTGTACTGACTTTAAGCATCATTTGCGCCATCGCAGGCACCGAACCTCTCTCTATGACCAATACTCTTATGCATAAGCAACCAAAGTTTCCAGTGGAAACCGGTCAAAATTAACACACACAAACACACATACATAAACAGATGGAAAGACTAACAAACAAAGTCTACAAATAATCGAAATATACTGCACATGCTACTCAATAACCCCCCCCCCCCCCCCCCCCCCCCCCCCCCCCCCTCCCTCGTCTTCTATTCTACCATACAACCACAGTGAAAGAATGGCATAACAGAAATCATGAATAGCAGTTTCTTTTCTTTTTTCCTTACACATTTCACTCAACTTTGATGAAACAAAGCAAAAACAGACAAAACAAAGAGAAAAGAACACTGGTGGGGGAGGAACTTCTTTGAAAATAATCAAATGAGCATGAATAGAAGAAACAAACATGACTTGAGATACAGCTATCAAAAGCCACTTTCTTTTAAACACAGCTACAATTTTACGAAAGAAACAGGAAAAACACAATAACTGAACAGATATTTATATGGAATAAGGAACAGTGACACATACACACACCAAAATCTCGCAGTTAACGTGGAGAGGGAGAAAGGCAAAAAACAGACAGACCCCCACACACTATGGCGACACTCGTTGCATACACCTTTCCTTTCAGTCAGTCACTCAGGGTCTGGAACTCATCACCAAGCAGCCTTCAAGACACTGGGTCAAGGTCAGGGTCAAGGTCAGAAGTAGCGGAACTCCCCACCTCTTCTTGACACCCTGTCGGAGGATGTTGCCTCCATTTCCTCTCTGCCTTCGACCTCCAAGGTGGAGCCTTCAGATCTCTGTGGCAACATCAGTGACAACGAAGATTATTACCGGTTGCAGCCCATGACGATCATACTCATCATAAAGAATTCTTCAAAAGCACAGCGCTTGAAAACTAACTGCCTGAGCTACACGCATATACAAGCAGGCACTCACCTCTCTTACTAAGCCTCTCCCTGTACAGTAGCATGAACCTCTGTTTAACACATACACATTCACAAATGGGAGATGGACAGATAAATGGATGGATGGATGGATGGATGGATAAAAAGTGTGGCAAACACATGAATTCACCATCAACAAACATTCCTGGATAAAATCTTTAGAAGAAACGAATGTAATATCCAATCTTTTTATTTCTACCTATTGATGAGCAGGTCTGGTTTTTAATAAAATGATCTTTAAAAACACACAAACATAAATCAGGCCCAAAGACAGGTGGCAACCGAAACACAGCCGAAACATTTAGCGCCTGGGGGTCCGAGGAAGCTACATATCTTCCTTGGTGGAACAAAGGGAAACCACCTCTGTGGGTGTCAGTGGGTAACCCCTCCCAACACTACATTTTCTGCAATTGATGGACTTGAAACCGCAATTTACTGTAACTTACAATTCAATTTCAACAACAACAACAAAATCTACTGTATTGAAAGCAAACATTTAAAACTGAAACAAACTTTTTTCTTTTTACTTTTGGGAAGAAGACTTTTCAAAACAGCTTATCTATCATTTGGAAAAGGTTGAAACAGTTGAGAGTATGCAGGCCTGAATGTTCAGAAAAACAAATCTTTACAGAGTGGGAGTGAGTTGGTATACAGTGGAACTTTTAGTGGGAGGTCGCCCTGCATTATGAAAGCAAAGTACAAACACTGAAAGATTCTTTGCAGAAAATGTGCCCTGAACACAACAGAATAACATGTATATATACACACTTGCGAATACATACCATGTGTGCGCACATATGAACGTGAGAGAGAGAGAGAGAGAGAGAGAGAGAGAGAGAGAGTGCGTGTGTGTGTGTGTGTGTGTGTGTGTGTGTGTGTGTGAAAGAGAACCTGGACAGTAAAGTGCTTAAAGCTTGGTCTCTAACCAAGGGCAGGCACAGTTTAGGTATCAATTCATGTAACAATTCTAATAAACTACAACCACCACAACACTGTCAACAAAGGTGAAAAGTAAATTAATGACAATGTGATCGCTTATTACTGTAACAACTTTTTCTTCCTGGTTGTAACTCTTCCATCACTATTCAAGACGAAGGTTGCAAAAAAAAAAGTTCTATTTACGACAAAGATAGTGAAAAAAAAGTCTTCCTTTTAGTTTATTCAAAAAGAAAATGTTCAGCCTGTTGCCATGGGCTGGCATGATGAAAGAGAGCTGGGTTACCATATCCAATGCCACAATTTAAAAAACAACAAACAACAAAATCTCATGTCAAACATAATGAAAGGCATGTTACATCATACAGTACATGCCAACCATAATGAATGGAGAATTACAAAATACAGCAAACATCAAAGTACATAATAATTGGACTTACACATCTCCAACGGTAAGTCGTATACGCAGGTATCCAAAGTTACAGGCAGGTTAAAAAAAAAAAAAAAGGAAAAAGCGAGGGAATGAGACCGCATAAAATAAGATGGTGGGAATGGAAGGTGTAAGAGGAAGGGATGGAAAGGGGATGGGCGAAAGGATGGGGGGTTGTGTGTGTGTGTGTGTGTGTGTGTGTGTGTGTGTGTGTGTGTGTGTGTGTGTGAGGACGGATGCTGGACAGGAATGGGAACAGAAGGCAGTAAAGTGGCAGAAGTGTGTGGAGGGAAGGGGGAGGGGGTTGTGTGTGTGTGTGTGTGTGTGTGTGTGTGTGTGTGTGTGTGTGTGAGTGTGAGTGTGTGTGTGTGTGTGTGTGAGGACGGATGCTGGACAGGAATGGGAACAGAAGGCAGTAAAGTGGCAGAAGTGTGTGGAGGGAAGGGGGAGGGGGTTGTGGAATGAGACGATGAGGGAGTTGTGAAAGCTGAAAGCAAATGGGAAAAAAATGAATGACTGAAAAGAAGAAAGCAAATGGAGAAAAATGACAGCAACAAAATCAGAAGCATACATTGTCATCTTTTTATAGGCAGCATCACGTTTAATCTCTTCGTCCTTTTTATTTCAATGGGGAATAAAATCATGGAAAGACAACAGCAAAAGATATTGGTACTAAATTGAGGAAAAGTGCTGAAAGGAAAGAAAAAAAATAGACTGACACAGAGAAACAAACAACAACACACACCACACACACACACACACACACACACACACACACAATACAATTTGAGGTATTTCACAGAAAGCAACTGCATTTGATTATTTGCTTGGTTTCTGAAGAACAAATGTTTTTTTTTTCTTTTTTTTTAATCTTCTTGTCAACATGCCAAAGTCAGGTGCATTTGTTTTTTTAAGCGAATGTGTGTGTGTGTGTGTGTGTGTGTGTGTGTGTGTGTGCGTGCGTGTGCAGAAAATAAGAAATGTGTCTGCTGAACCAGTCTTAGTTCTCAGAAGTAAAAGAAAGGGAAATCTGGGATTGTTCTTTTAATTCCACTATTTGTCTTCATGACGACACTAATAATCTTTTTATGACTTCAGTTAGAACATCAATGAAATGTTTAAGTCCATCATTAACAAAAATGTTAGTTAATCTTACGCTTGTTGATTTGCGGCATGACTATAATGTGAAAAGTAATTTTTGTACATGTTGTATCGATTTTCACCTTCAAAGCTCACAAATTGCAGAGAATTTGAATCAGCTTGCTCAAATTTTGATTTTCAATAAAAAATAATACACAAGTAGAGATGAAATTCAGTTAATTTGCCAATATTTAGCACGCACGCACACACACACACACACACACACACACACATATACACACAAGCCAACAACACTGGAAGCTGAAAGGAAAATAAATGCAATCAAAATAGCCAACAAATTCAATAAGATGTAAACAAAACATAAGACAAATACAATGATTTGAATTTCACAACCGACACCAAAGTTGATGTCCATGATCAACATGCAATTTGTTTGTCAGGGATTGACTTCAAGGGTCTGTGGGGGCCCACGGTTCAAATCCCACTCTCAGTAATGCCTGGTAGCTTGATGGAATAAACATTTCCCTACAAACCTGGTGTACACCAATGCTGACCCACTAGGGCTATATGTATTACCCTTCATGTACATGTATCATGTAAAACAGATGATGAATATGCATGTCAAAGATCATGTTAATCCAAGTCAAAGTTTGGATGCCACGAATGTAGCTCTTGTGCACCACTCCCAAATACAGTGTGTGGCTTAAAAATCAATCCGACTCCATAATCTGAATTGATCATGAGATGAGTCAACAAAGAAGCTACCACAAGCCCGCACAAGTTCAAAGCCTTGTTACAAAACGCCTCAGTTAGAACACAACCAGCACACTTCAAATAACATGGTGTACATTTTCTAAGGGAAAATCAACCCAATACAAAAACAGTACAAAAGATTTTTTCCCCAGTATACATTTCTTTTTCACATTTCTTGTGCATTGTTTATTTCCAGATGTGAAAAATAAAAACAACCCCCCCCCCCCAGCTGATATTGTTATCTGTAATCCATTTCTACATGTTTCAATAAATTTTCATTTTAACTGTAAGCATCTCTCATTTTTTATTTGTTACTATTAACCATATTCCTTATAAAAAAAACACACACCATGATTACATTAATTTTACCAGGATTATGCGATGCCTGTATAATGCTTTCAATGTAAGTGAATTTCATAAATAAACAGCCTCACCTATTTCTATAATAGGTATATTCTGCTCAAATCTGCAGCAATTAATACCCAAACAATTCTTAAAACTCTGGGAAGAAACAAAATCTCACTCTTCATCCCAGATGTGTAAAAAAAAAAAAAAAAAAAAAAAAAACCTTAAAAAAAAAAGCCATGACACTTTACACTGAGTACACACATTTACAAAATGGGGAGACCCGTGGAACAGAAGACACAACACCCCACCAACACTAAGCAAGGCAGCATCCAGCCTGTGGCAGATGACAGAAATGCGGTGCTCCAGACCAACCATGCCGATCTCGCTCCAAGTCAAGCATCATCCACAGTGGGAGCCGACCGCGCGCCGACCAATGAAAGCCTGTGCCTCCTCTCCCTCCACTTAAACACTTTAGAACCCAACAAACAGGGACACACAGTTCCCAACAAACTTCTTCGTCTTTTTTTTTTTTCCATGGATTCTCTTTCAGATTTGCTCTGAACTGTGCTCAGCATCTTGTTGGTTTCTTCTTGTTGCCGTTTTGGTCCCCTAACAAGACTTACATCTGGGATGTGCGCGGAGAGTTTCTTCTTGTTGCCGTTTTGGTCCCCTAACAAGACTTACATCTGGGATGTGCGCGGAGAGTTTTGCATTTTTCTGACTTTCCAGACCTAAAAGGTAGCAATCAAAGACAAAAATCTAGTCGCCTTAAAATCATTAAAAACCTGTGTTTTTAAAAGATGCAAGTCTTTGTATGAGGGGTAAATAATGGAAACAAAAACGTCTGAGAAAAAAACACATCTTGATACAAGGAAGCTGTAACTGAAGGATTTTCATGGCGAGATTTATGGCATTTTAACTGACTGTCACAGAAAGGGATAAATAGGAGTAAGTGGCATTGTGAGGTGTCTCTAGTTGCTGGGTTCTTTCTGATAATGCTTGTCATGTCTCTGTGAACTGTTTAAAGAAAGAAAAAAAAAATGAGTACACAAGAAGACACATTATCCCAAACACCCACAGGACAAGGACATGAAATATGCCAATCACATCACACAACTGATGACAATGCAACACTCCAAACAGGATACAAAATGACCAGAGAAAAAAAAAAAGAAACATAAATGAATAAATAAATAACTGACCCAAACAAACTTGGCAATTAAAAAAAAAAAGAAAACCACTGATGTTCAAAACACTAAACAAGGGGAGGATATGAATGTATGCAACATCTAAAGCAGTCTCCACACAAGGGGCAGTGCATTATCCACAACCTGGGACTCAGTGATAAAGGGGGTCCCCCACACCAGTGGATATGTACAAAAGGAAACAATTATGTTGCCACCGACTACCAACCTGTCTCAACGGTAGTTCCCAATCTGTTCATGAGTGGAAAAAAAAAAAAAAATCAATGAGCCTCAATGGAAACAACTCTCAGTACCAACTGAAGAAGTTGCTTCCCATGCACTACTAGGCCATGCAAAATACAAAATGTCAATGCCCATCATCATAAGAACGTTTCACTACTCCTTGAAGTTACCGGTACATCACTTTAAAAACATTTATCAGCTTGCAACAGAAACTTTATGGTGTTCATGTTCGGTGGAAAATTTCAATAATGTTTTAATTTGAACAGATGTGACCCTGATCTGCACCATGAATCTGCATAAAAATTTAACACGTTCGTTTTTGGGGCCACATTCCACATTTCCTTCAGGTTTACTGAAACAGTTCAATGGTGATTGTGTAATATAATCTATGATGATCTGAATCTACCTAGATCTACTAGTTGACTCTGATCAACACCAAGGATCCACCACCAAAGTTTCGAGAATATCTTTATTTGAATGTGCCAGTCCAGCATGAAAAAGCCACAGCAACAAGTGGATGTTTTACAAATGTGGACCATCATCTGCTAGAAAGGGGTAAAAAATCATCGTCTGGATGACATTCATGCAGACTTTCTGTGTCAACATTCTCAGTCTTGTACATGTAGCGATGTTCTTTACACATGACTGGCTCTGAAATCCCTGAGAGGAGCATCAGTGTGTGTACCTCCACGCATGTGTGTCAAACATTGTGGGTGCATGCACACCATGGATAAGAATCCAATTCAAAAGAATCCAATTCCACTGTTAATTGAGTATTTTGTTTTGAATCAAACTTTTCTACCAATCAACGTAAGTAAATGACTTTTTGTTTTCTCGCATTTTGCAACATAAAATGACACAAAAAGCAGCAAAAATTTGTTTAGACGTCAAGGTCCTTTGCATGATAGGCGTACTGGGCCCTCATTGCCTGAAATTTCACGTATTTTACCAGTTCTAAAGCTGAAACGCTGACAAATACACTGGCCACAAGTACTGTGTATATCAACACATGGATGCTACAGTTTCAAGAAACGTGCAACTTGATACAGAAAAACTAACCTGAGTAGGAAAAGCTGCTTGAATTCAATACATTCATGACAGTTTAAAAACACACACACCTTTCAATAGTGATAAATCTATCATTATCATCCCAAATTGAACTTCCGACGAGTCCACCACCCACACACACACAAAAGAATTCCTCACCTTGCCATTGTCGGCACTGCTGACTTCTTTTAGGATGGTGTAAGGGCAGTAACCAGATTCTCCTTTGTAATTGCGCACCTTCCACCAGTTACGGCTGCTGTCTAATACCTGAGCAGAAATAAAAAAAACATGACATGAACTGAAAAACACAGATATCACAAAGAGGGAGGTAACTCCTGCCAATTCAGCCACACCTTACAGACATTCTGAAAAAAACACAAACAAGAGGAGTAACTCTTGCTCCCTACTCCTGTGATGCTCAAGTTAACACCCATAACTACAAAGCCTAAAAAATTGGTGCTGGTGCCTTACCCAATATTCATCTGGAGTTATGGCCCTGTAACTTTTACATAATATGAGCAAGAATAACATTTCTTGTTTCTTATTTATCTTCAACCTATAAACCAAAACAACATTATGATCCATCCCATCGCTCCACAACAAACAGGTTATAAAGTGCTGCAACAAACGCAAAAGAACTACTTTGTTGCTTTATCGTCAGTCTTCTTCATAGCAATTCATTGAACGACAGGAAATGCTTTACCGGGCCTACCTCTTCTGAAAGTATCCCACAGCATGCTAGGAATTTCATTGCTTCCATAATCCATAGATCAACCAGAATCTTCATCATGCATCTACACATGATGGGCTGAAGCTACAGACAGACATACACCACATCTCACCACCAAGGGTTCAAACCTACCATCTTCAGACTGAAAATCTAATGTTGCCCGTCAGACAAAGTACCTACCAAAACCAAAGCAGTGCACTGAAATTAAAAATCAATATTTGGAAAGAAAATGTCTGATGTCATAAAGCAGGACTGAACACAGACGCTTTAGATCTTCCTTCAGTTCGATGCTCTCCTAACCAAGCTTCTCTTTTCTCCTGGTGGGGAAAATGAGCTGTTTTTCTGCAGCGAAGTCTATCACAGAAGACACTACTGCCAAAGGCTCCCTCTCTTCCAAAATTCTTTCTCTGGAATTTTCTTTTGTCTGTAGTAGATTTTAGGAACAATTTTCTTGTTGTCTATATCAGATATCTGGAACATTTTTCCTTTTGTCTACATTAGATTTCTAGTATATTTTTCTCTCTGTCTGAACCAGATTTCCAGAACTTTTTGCTCTTTAGCTATGTTAGATTTCTGGTACAATTTTCTCTTTCTCTGCATTTCATTGACCTCACAACAAAACTTTCTCCCTTCACAGACATCCCTCTCCTTACCACCCCCCCCCCCCCCCCCCCCCCACTGTATGTCCTTAAATCTCTTGCCAAAGGCTTTTATTAATGTTTGCAGGCTTGAGAACATATTTCATTTTTCCTTCTGGCCTGTCACCAGATTTGTACTGACAAATCTAAGAATATAATCCCTGACAGAAACTGATGCTTTAAAGATGCAGGTTTGTTCAACTGTTTTCAAAATAGGTTGTGGACAAACAAATACATGCATATCACAAAAGATACGCACAGACACAGAGGAAGGAAAACAACACTTTGCTTTATATAACATGTGCATGTGAAATTCATGTCATTCGCAACCCATTCCCAATCTCCCCGGTCTTTAACAAAACAAAGCAAAAATAAAATGCATGGGAGGTGAGCACTGTTCGCCAGCAAGGTCGACACGTTCTGAAAACAGTGGTGTTAATCAACAGTTTTTCTGTTAATTAATCAATGAAGAAAGTGTGATGGTGCCGCTGGATTAATAGTGCGACCACTGCCAATCTCCACCAAAGATGTCAGATAATTTTGAGCGCAGCAACCGCGATTTCAAGCGAAAATGAAAGACTCGAGTCGAACCGTTACAAGTCAATATGGCCGGCGGCGGACAACGGAAACGTAAACACAGAAAAACAAACTCCAACTCGGATCAAACTCTTCTGGTGCATCAGTGGGAAAGTCAAGTGACTTAAACAATTCAAATAATACGCCAAAGAAACAAAAAGTTGTGACAAGCACGCCTACATCGGTGAAAGAGAAGCTGTCAAAGTTTGTTTACGTTTCCGAATCGGCAAACGAAGACATGACTGACAAGGGAGACAACTTACCTCTGTCAACATCCGAGGAGCTCTACGCGGTCTTCTCCCCTGAACACAGTTCGAATCTTCATCAGGGTGCCATTACTAACGAAGACCTGATGAAGAAATTGTGCGTGAACGGCTCTGCTCTCGCAAAACTGTCCACAGTGGTAGAAGAACTGACGACCGCCATTCTGCTGCTGCAGAACGAGAACGACAAGCTGAAGAAGGAGTGGGGGACGCCAAACAGAGGGAAGACTCCTTGAGGGACCAGCTCGAGGGAAGCCCGTCACCTTGCCGAGACCGCCGACCGTAGAACGGAGGACTTATCGGCGTACGTCCGTAGGAACAACCTACGTATCTACGGAATGAAGGAAGACCAAGGTGAGACGGCGCAGCAGTGCGAGGAGAAGGTCCTTTGTTGATCTCCAGTCAACTCAAGGTCAAAGTGAAACCTGAGGACCTCGAGGCTATACACCGTGTGGGTGCCCTGTCCAACGTTCCGGGGGCGCCACTGGCGGTTTCTGGGAACTCGGTAGGGCATAAATATTACGTTTGTGTGTCCCGACGCTTCGCGATGCTGTCCTGTATGCCAGGAAGAATTTGAAGGGAGTGGAACTGTCGTTGTTGAGATCTGACCCACGGACGAATTCACTGTGTGTGTAGTGTGAAAGTGACACTGCCTGTCACAGGCGTGACCAGAACGTGACTGTTTGGGCAAAGACGACAAACGGGAGAGTGGTGCCTGTGAGATCACTCGCTGATTTTCAGACAGCATTCCAGAGAAACACCGCCCCGTTAGAACCGGAAGTCCAGTATCGTCTGCTTCGACATCCCTCGGTGCTGCTTCAGGTAGCTAGCTATTCCTAGTTTTTTTATTTTTTCGTGTGCCTTACTATTGTTTGTTTTCATTTTTCACTTATTTTCTTCTACTCGTAAACTTGTTGACGGATTGTTTCTATCGGTTAATTGTTACGGAAATCTTTGAAATTCTGCCATGTCCTTGTCTGTAAGTCAGGGCATAATGTTTGGTACATTATTACATTTTTCTTTCGCGCATGTCCTCAAGGTCAAGGGTTAGTTTGTTCGAGCGTACTCGTGTTTTTTTTTTTTTTTTTTTTTCCCCCCGATTGTTCTGTTAATGTTTACATATGATTGAATGTCCCTGCGCAACAGCTGTAGTATATATTCCCTTTGCATTGTATTCTACTTGGGCTTCAAAATATTGGAGGACTTTTAGTTTGTTTTGATCACGTGACGTTCAGTGTTTACATCACGTTGTGTTGCTGCAAGGTCTGCATGCTGAGAAGTCATGCTGGAACTTGTAAAAAGGTGTTGCATTTCTCTAAACCGATTTCTTATAATAATGTGGGCTGGAGTATTGGCGGTACCACCCATGGATGAATCAAACAAGTAAGTGTTATTTGTCTTTTTGTGTTGTATTCTTGTTTTTGCATTATTTGAATGTGTGCGTGAGAGAGAAGGGTTACGGGGTTGGAGAAAGGGAGCGGGGGTAAGGTAGAAATTGGGTCATCGCAATGTGTGTTTCACGGGGTCATAAAAAGAAGCTACTTCATATTTTTCATGCTTTGTACTGCAACGTTGAGCAACATACTTTGATGTCTGTCAGTGTCTGCAAAGTTGTACATGTGGTACTTTTGGCTGGCTTGATTTTGAATTTGAGCAATGGGCTGACACTCATTCTAACGATTTCATATGATCTCATTTTTTTCGACCTATTATCATGCTTTCTTACACTCTATTTGCCTCCTTATTCAGCACAATGGCATCGAATAAAGCATTTAGAATTTCCTCATTCAATTGCAATGGCTTAACGACTCTACTAAAAGAAGAGATATATTCGACTTTCTAAGAAAGACAGAGGCTAACATTTTTGTCTTCAAGAGACTCACTTGAAGGCAGACATTGAGAGCTATATACAGCAAGCTGGGTTATAGGTTTGGCTCAGTGGCTGTGAAACCAACAAAAATGGTGTGGCTATCTTATTTAATAACAATTTTGAGTACAAACTGCACGATGTAATCAAAGACCAGCATGGTTGTTATATTGTGTTGAATATCGAAGCTCTTAAAAAGAAATTTACTTTAGTCAATTTGTATGGCCCTAGCAGTGGCGACAGGCCAGATTTTTTGCTGGTGTTTTTTGACCACATTGAAAATATTGGGAATGAACATGTAATTGTTACAGGGGATTGGAACTGCCCTCTAAATATTGATTTAGATATTCGTAATTATTCTAGTACTGTGAATCGTCCCAGGACACGGAAAAAGATTTACAGTATCATGACAGAATACAACCTTTTTGATGTGTTTAGAGAAATGTATCCCGACAAAAGAAAATACACATGGAGAAGGTTTAACTCAATAAAAAAGGCACGATTAGATTATTTTTTAATTAGTGAAGAATTTTTGTCTATAGTTAATGATGTATATATTGACCCTGGCTACAGATCAGATCATTCTCTTGTCACCTTAGCTTTGAAAAAAGATGAATTTAAAAGGGATAGACCCTTTTGGAAATTTAATAATAGCCTTCTAAAAGACAAACAGTATATTTTGGAAATAAAAAATCTTATTTCAGAGATTAAGAAACAATATGCGGTGCTTGTTTATAACATGGACAACATAAATAGTATACCAAATGAAAACTTATTTTTTCAAATAAATGATCAGTTATTCTTTGAAACATTATTGCTTGAAATTAGAGGTAAAACAATTTCTACTCCACACATAGGAAAAAGGTATTGGGTGAACAAGAGTCTGATCTGGAAAAAAAAATAAAAAATCTTGAAAATAATTTACAACAAGAGGATGTTCCGTATTTAGAAAGTTTAAAAACTACAGTTACAAGAAATTAGAGAAATAAAAATTCAAGGAATATCTGTGCGCTCACGGATGCGTTGGATTGATCAAGGAGAAAAAGTGACTAAGTACTTTTGTAATTTAGAAAACCGAAACTATTTAGATAAATCCATACCATTTCTTGAAACTGATTGACAAGGTATCATCTCGGATCAAGACATAATACTTAATGAAGTAAGACAATTTTACACAGAATTATACAAGTCTACAGATGTAAGCGACATTAACCATCCCGGATGAGTGTCCAATGCTACTATTTTATCCAATGAAGATAGGAAGCAATAGAAGGATTAATTACTTTTGAAGAGGCTACTAAAGCATTAAAAAACATGAAAAACGGTAAGAGCCCAGGTCCTGATGGATTTACAGTGGAGTTTTTTAAATTCTTCTTTCTTGATATTGGCATATTCTTAGTACGATCTGTCAATGAGGGTTTTGAAAAAGGACAATGTCTATAACACAGAGACAGGGTTCCATCACCTGCATTCCCAAAGAAGGGAAATCAAAGAGATTCATCAAAAACTGGCGACCTATCTCCCTTTTAAACACTACCTATAAGATTGCCTCAGCGTGTATTGCTAACCGGCTAAAAGATGTTCTACCAAATATTATTTATGAGTGTCAGAAAGGTTTTCTAAAAGGACGTTTTATTGGGGAAAACATCCGTTTGCTTTATGATACCTTATTATACGTGGAAAAAGAAAATATTCCGGGAATGCTATTATCTATTGATTTTGAAAAGGCGTTTGACAGTGTTTCCTGGTCCTTTCTTTTGAAATGTTTACATTTTTTTAACTTTGGTTCGGATATGATACAGTGGATAAAAACCTTTTATTGCAATATAACCACTTGTGTTTCGGTGAATGGTCAGTATTCACCCTGGTTTAAGATCGAAAGGGGGGTCAGACAGGGAGATCCGTCTTCGCCCTATTTATACTTAATATGTGCAGAAATTTTATCACTTTTGATCCGTAAAAATGAAAATATTAAAGGTATCAAAATAAAAGAGAAAGAAAAATTTACTGTCACAGTTCGCTGATGATACAACCTTATACCTTGATGGTTCTGAAAGATCATTTAATGAAACTTTAAGTGTGCTCACAAAATTCTCACACATCTCGGGTCTAAAAATAAACTCTGACAAAACTCAGATTATCTGGATAGGAAGTGGGAGAAAACTGTGGCATTCAATATATGAGGGACAAAAATTTTGTGTGGGATCCAGGTACTTTTAAAATTCTTGGTTTCAAATTTTCTAACTAACACAGATAGCATTGTACGTATCAATTATGAAGATAAACTCTTGGAAATAAGAAGAATTCTAACATCATGGAAGAAACGGCAAATCACCCCTTTTGGCAAAATAACAGTATCAAGACTTTAGTATTTTTCAAAAATTGTCCATCTCCTGATCAACCTGCCGGACCCCCCGGATGATTTCATTACATCCTTAGAAAGGGAACTATATACCTTTTTATGGAATGGGAAGAGGGGTAAAATTAAAAAGTCAGTAATTGAAAAAGAATACAGTGCTGGTGGCTTAAAAATGCTTAACGTTAGAAATTTTATGTCTTCCATGAAAATCATTGGTTACGAAGACTCTTTTGTGATGATGGTGATTGGAAAATGTTTACTCTAAATATGTATCCTATGTTCAATGATGTGCGGTATTTGGGAGCAGAATATGTAAATATTGTTATGCAGAATGTTCAGAATCCATTTTGGAAGGATGTTTTGAGACATTATAAAAAAACTGTGTTTGAAATGTAAGCCTTCCTCTGTTCATGATTTTATGTCAGAATGTATCCATTACAATGTGAATATATAAGAAATAAAAGTTATATTTGTGCAAGAATGGTATAACTACAATATCTTTTTTGTAAAGCATTAATGAATGAGGATGGCAATTTCATGTCATACAGAGAGTTTTTGACAAGTTTTCCAGGAATCAGAACTAATTTTCTTTTGTATGAAGGTATTCCTCAGTGCTGTTCGTTCTTATGCAGGAAAGTAAATGTTGTCTTTACCAACAGATATAAATTGCTCGATCAGAAAGTATGGTTTTTTATCAGAAAAGGCAATAAATGTGTACAAAATATTTTGAATGATAACAATGCTATGCCTACCTGTGTCACTAAATGGAATAATCTTTTTGAGAATCTAAACTGGAAACTGATCTTTTCTCACTGCTTTAAAACCACAACAGATGTCCAACTGAGATGGTTTCAGACTAGACTTCTACACAGGCTGCTCCCAACTCAAAGATACTTATTTATGTTGTAAAATCTCTGATTCTCCTATTTGTAACTTTTGGTAATCAAGAAGAACAAACCATTCCTCACATGATGCATGACTGTATTGTTGTTAAAAATTTTGGAATGATTTTGAAAATATGTTCAAAGATAAATGCCAACTTTGTCATAATATAAACATAAACAAGAATTTGTTCTATTTGGGGTCAAGGTGGATACAAGGACAGATAAAGTAATGGATCTCATTCTTCTGTTAGCTAAATTCTACATTTATACATGTAAACTTCGAGATGTCCATCCTGCTTTGTTGGCTTTTGTTGCAACTTTGAAATATGATATAATATTGAAAAATAATTCAGCTGTATAAATTGTAATGCAAGACAGTTTGAAGAACCTGGTCCCGTATCTTACAGTAATCCTTGATTGCCTTCTTTCTCCCTTCCCAAATATCTATTTTATTACACGAGTATCACCAATTGTTCTTCAGTCTTGTATGCACATGTATTGTCTATTGTATAAGGTAATTGTTTGTTACCCATGGCTTTCGGACCTCACTCCCAAATACTAAAGTGTGTGCCATGTTGCCTATAACTGTACAGTGTGTGCAGTATGATGTATGTTGACACTGATGTAAAGTACAAACTGTATCTATACTTAGTTTGATTTTCTCATTCTCGTTTCATTTATTCTTGTAAATATGGCAGAAATTATACCTCACACAGAGATGGGAGGGAGGGAGGGGAAAGTGTGTAATATTTGAGAGTGCTGTCATTCACCATGTGTATATGTGAATACAGATAGGGGAGGGGGAAGGATGTTTTTTTTTTTGTTTTGTTTTTTTGTTTGTTTTTGTTGTTGCTTCTTTCCCTCCCCATTTACAACTTATGAAGAAAATGCATATGTCTCTGTATGAAGTTGTGTATGTCTTGCAAAAAATGAAAAATTGTTCAATAAAAAAAAAATAAATAAAATGCATACTTGAGTAAAGCACACACACACACGCCTGTTCACACATATATATTGCCACATACGCACACAAACATGAGGTACCTGCAAGTAGTCGCCTTTCCTAACTGTCAACTCTTTTTGGTTTTCCCTTGTCGCTCATGAAGGACTTCATAGACCCTGAAAACCCAGACAGAACAGCATGGCTTTATAAAACATCTGTAAAGTCTGAAATGATTATATAGCTACATGCACAGACAGCAGATGCTGTTTGCAGCAAATTGTTGAATTTACTTTTTTTAGTTGGCTTGGTCTGTGTGTGTGTGTGTATGTGCGTGTGTGTGTGTGCGTGTAGTGTGTGTGTGTGTGTGTGTGTGTGTGTGTGTGTGCTGCGTGCGTGCGTGCGTGCGTGCGTGCGTGCGTGCGTGTGTGCGTGCGTGTGTGCGTCCTTGTTCTTAACTGAACAATCTGTTTACACAATTAGTTAGTGAACTTATGACCATACCTAGTTTCATTCTTAACAGAGAAGTTGCCAGATAGCCAATCCCACTGAAATCATGTAGAATTTTGCTTGAACATCTGCATTAGATCTTCCAAAAACTCCAAGCCAGTTCTCCAAATCTCTACCAGGCCAGAAGCTGGTCTAGCAATGCAAAGCGACATCTGGGTTCAGTTAGCTCAGAGCGACAGTGAACTTATATTGTGACGCAGCAGATTGCGCAAACAAACAACAAACAAAAACCCCACAGAATTTCGGTTGATCAGCCATGTTGTTAGCACTCCTTTCACGAACTCAGTTTTCCTGTAATAAATGTGACAAAAATACCCACACATCAATACACTTTTTAGACTCTCTTGCAAAAGAATTCTTACAAAGGCAAAACTGCCAATGCCCATACTGACACAGATGATCCATGATCATCTTTGCTCTGATTGTTGCCTTAACAGACTATATTTTATCCAGGGAGAACGAGAATACCCATAACCTGCAAATTACTACTAAACCTGAAAATTTATAAATAGGCTGTGAGATTTATTTTAGTTATTTTTCATCTGAGATTTCACTAATCATTTCCAAAATACAAACAACAAATTACAACCATGCAAAGTGAAATGCTTACTTACAACCCACCACAAGCTGGTTTTCCTCACAGCAGAGGTTTTATCTCATTGCTTCCCTTTGTGCGAACTTGAACAGTTTCCCAGGGCATGTTTCAGAGATTCTTTTACCTCCACCAACCCAGGTTTACTATTGTGCCTAACACAATGAATTTGAATTCAGCAATTAAAAGAACAAAGACCAAGTGTCCAGTGATCACATAACTAGATGATCAAGATAATAGATTACAAAAGTTTGTCTTGGTAAGAATGGTCTTAACAATAACTATCACCAATTAGCTGACAACCTGTTGAGGTGACTCTGTGTTTCATTTCCACACAGGTTAAGTGAGAAGAGCTGAGAGACATTATAAACCACAGCATCAGCTCTTTTGAGTGCCATTTGCATGTGTGTTGTTCTTCAACAAACATACCCACACAGAAAGTGTTTATTCTTTTAAGTCTTATATAATATGTAACTGACAAAAACAATAGGTGACAGTGAAAAAGAACAGTACATGTAACATAACTGATAACATGATGAAATGACCCAGCTGCTAAACTGAAAACACTGACTTATACATCATTGTACATTTTGAAATCAATTCAAATCTAAGTGACAATGACTTCCTTGATCAAGATGTGGGGAATCAGCACTGATCGTTGGATCAATGTTCTGAGTGGCCACAGAGGTCACTTCAAAACTTCAACAACACATCAACACATGCATATATTACTTGATTTTCATACATTTTGAGTGCTGTAGACCAGCTTCGGCAGCTTTAAGCACTTTGTTTTAAACAACAATGCCCCAGCTTCATGCGTTCCTTCAGCACTCTACAGAATCAATTTTGGTAGTTTGATACCTGACAGTGAACAAGAACTCGCAAAGCTTATTCACGACTGAATGAAGCATCAATATGATATAGAAATCAGTCATCAGAAAACCAAGGCCAGCTACAACAATACGATCAATACTGACTTCACTCACCACAGACAGAAGCCAGAAACCGTTAAACAGTTTGCTCATCTGGGATCCACCATCAGCAATGAGGGACCAAAACCAGGAGTCATAACAACAGCAGCAAAGACAACATCGGCTCTGTCAACACTAAAAGCTGTACGGAAGGACAAGGACATCTCGCATGACCAGGTTCCTGCCCGCTCAACAACATTCCATATTCCTGTGGGCATGCATGACACGGACCCTCACAGAGTATCACCATATTCCTGTAGGCATGCATGACACGGACCCTCACAGAGTATCACCATATTCCTGTAGGCATGCATGACACGGACCCTCACAGAGTATCACCATATTCCTGTAGGCATGCATGACACGGACCCTCACAGAGTATCACCATATTCCTGTAGGCATGCATGACACGGACCCTCACAGAGTATCACCATATTCCTGTAGGCATGCATGACACGGACCCTCACAGAGTATCACCATATTCCTGTAGGCATGCATGACACGGACCCTCACAGAGTATCACCATATTCCTGTAGGCATGCATGACATGGACCCTCACAGAGTATCAGGGAAGAAAGATCAAAGCCATGGAAATGAGGTGGTGCCGCAGGATACTGAACATCAGAAATACTGATTCACATCACCAATAAATGCCTTAACCCTCTTGCATTTGCATTTTCCAGCCCAAAACTGCTGCTAGTTTTCGAAAAGTTTTGAGAAATTTAACCAAAAACTCACCCCTCTCCCTTTTTAAAGGCTTTATGAACAAATTTCCACGCAGCGCTGTAAATTTTTTGTATGCAAAATCCTAATACATCAATTCAAACAGTTTTGTCAATTTTGGGTGCATTTTGGTGTCATTGTCACCCGTTTTCAAAAAACAATGGGACATCAAGTTGACGTGTTACTATGATACACCCCAGACAACAACTTTTGGCATGCATTTGTTAGTATAAATCTCAAAGGGTGGCCTCCTCAACTTTGTAAACAAAAACCGGGGTACAGTAAAACCCAGTAGGGGGTGTCGCAAAGGCACATATTTCACATCCCAAACAATTGCGGCCCAGGTACCTTAACAGTTTTTTTTTTTTTCATCCTAAAACGTGTTTTTTGTCACTACTAACGTTTTTAACACCGGAATAAACAGAGTCAAAGAAAAAAAAGTAAAATCCATTTTTTCCACCCAATGGGGTGCCCGGGTCACACACGCCCGAAGGTAATGTCACCACTGCACAGTCACCAATTTGGTGAACACATTCTGATCCATGGTTTTTTACCATGTTTGCCGCAGGGTTTTGTCAGGGAAACAGTCGTTGTGCGGGGGCAGAGAGGGAGGGCACAGAAGGAACACCTAAAGGGAGGTCTCCGGCTGTCGCCTTTGGCTGCGCACCCACGTTACAACTGACGACAGGTGCGCTTTCGCCCTTTTTCAATTTTCACCTTTTAAAAGGGGGTCATTTTTTTCCTTCGCAATGGGGGGCCTTTTTCCCACTTTAAAAAACCGTCTTCCAGCCCACTTTTTCTTCCTGCTGGTAAAGCCCAGCACGGAGCGTTTTTCTGCCACGTCAGCCCTGAACCCGGGTGGTCATAGGTCTTTTGGGGGGGGTTAGGGGGTGCCTTTTCCCAGGTAGTAGGCCTGCCGATGGGGGTTAGAGGAAGGAAGAGGTAACCCACCACTTTTTAAATTTGAGGGCCCAAAACCGGGGAAAACCCCTGTGGGTCAACTTGCCCAAAACCCCCTCCCTTTGGGGTTTTGGGCCTTGAGACATGGGTTGCGGCTTGTCGTCGCTGTCAGTGCAGGGGTTGCTTACCTGGTGGCGGTTTGGTCTGGGGAAGTAGATAGGCTTTGTCTTTAATACTGCCCCCATCGGGGGCCCCTTCTGCTTTTGAATCAGCTCGCCTTGTTTTTTTAGGCGACCCTTGCCCTCCTCCGAAGCCCTTTGGGGTTGGACATCACGGGGCACGGGCGTATTCCCGGTTTTGTGACGGGTTTTTCATAATGGCACAGAGGGAAAAAAGGGTCGAAGTACGGTTCTTTTGCCCCGTAGTACTCTGATGCCATTTTGTCCACTACTTCAGTCCGAGGGTACTTTGTTTTATGCGGTTTTGGTTTGCCTGGAGATGCGAAGTTGATGCGTACCATGCACGTCGACACCCCACCCCTTTTACGCCCCACTTGGTTGTTTGGCCGCATGTACTGTTTTGAAAAACACTCCCCTTTGAAACCTAAAAGGCTTCACGACAAAAGGGTCACCCGGGTTTAAAAATTTTTTGAACAAGGCAGAATAAGCGAAAGGCCCGGATCTTAAACAGGGGGTCATTTTTGGACTGCGGGCCAGTGGTTCTTGTGTCTCTCAGTGAAAAATTTGGTTCAACTTGAGAAACCTTTTTTTGACATCACCCCACTGATCCTGGCTCCTAAATCTAAGATCATCGACCAGTAGCACCAGAGTTTTGGGCAAACGTTTGATCCCCACATGTCATACAGCTAATATGCCGCATCCCAGTGTCGTATCCTGCCAAAGGGTCGGGTTTCCCCCCGCTTGCCACTGCCCTGGGTACTTTTCGTCTGTCAGCGAAATAGTAAAAAACAACTGCTGCGGGAACGAAAAAAAAATCCAAGGGGTGTAGCTGTGTCTGGCAAATCATGATTTGGCCCGTCTAAATCCTCAAAGGCCAACCCGGGGTGGGGAAGTCGCCGGTCGCCACTGGCCCAAAAAACCAGACAAAGCACATCACATCTTCATCACTTTCTTCACCTTCTTCCCCCGCTTCCTCCTCTCCCTACATCCACACACTTTCATTTAACTCCCTCTTTCATATCCCCCTTATTTCTTGTAAAACATCCAACTCCCTTTCGATAATCCAAAAAATCGCCGTCGGTAAAGCGCTACAGACCCTTTTTTCAAAAACAAGGCGATCCGCGCTTCAAGGGAATCGGCAGTTCACGACCCTTTTTTTGTGAAAAACCTTTTCCCCAAACCCCATACACTGTAAGATTTCATTGGACCCGCGGGGATCCCATTTATTTTTAGCCACCTTATTTAAAAAACGAGCTCGCGTGTGTGGGGAAAGAAAACGTGTACGGGGGGCCGTTGCGCCGTAACGAACACCACGGGAATAACCAAGCGGCCGATACGGCAAAAAAATGAAAGGGGGTTAAAAAACCACATCACACATCCCCTGTAGAAGAGAAGATCGACAGACTCATTTAAGGAAAGAAAATTTTTGTTAAGGGCCCCTGAAACCCCAATCTTATGACCTTGCCAACCATCCCCGGGGAACCGCTGAGGGGGGGAGACAGCGGGGAAGACAAAACAAACAATGGACGACAAAAAATGGACGGGAAAACTTGCAAAAAACCAAAGCCTTGAACTCAATGGACACAACCGAAGGAACGTGTGAGCTTTTTTTCACGGGCCACCGATGACCCCCCACAGTTAAAGGGAAGACGTTTGGCACATTTATGCAGAAAACCCCAGATAGCAAAAACCCCCGATTACATACCAAAAACACTCTAGTGTAACTAACAACCTATCCTTGACGACACAAAAACCCCCTGTACTCACGGGCCCTGACGCCTCACTCTTCCAAGTGGGGCGTTTTCCTCCATGGGTGGGGGGGCCCTTTGGGGCTGGGGGGGTGGGGGGGGGTTTCTGGCCCGCCCGTTCACAAATGGGGTATTTTGTTTATCGGAAGAAGAAAAAGACCCAGATTTTTCAGTTACAATGCAAAAAATTTCACTCTATTCTGGCAGAAATTCATCGTCGTAATGAAAAAATGAAATGCTTGAATGTATGTCATTTAAAAATAAAATCAAATCTTTTGTGCCATGAAAAACATGGTGGTAAATTTAAAGGAGACAGGCTACAGATGGACAGACAGGGGTGGTGAAAGTGAAACCCAATGGGCCTGTGAAAAACCAAGGAAAAGGTTAAAGCACAAAAAGAGCAAGTGAGGCAGATGAAAAAAAAAATAAACCCAAAACCCACATCATCTATTTGAATCTTATTGGAAAAAATTTGAAAAGTGGTAGTAAAGGAGGGGGTAAGGGAATGGCGGAAAATGGGTACCAGGGGAAAATATATTGTTTCAAACAGATCGTTACCAAGCTGTTTTGATTTGGGACGGAGGCTGTTCAGCTATTTTGTTGCTGTTAACTTTTAATGAACAATGCCCTACCCTCACACACACACCTTCCTTCTTTCCCCTCTCCTGCAGCCCCCTCACCCAAACTGAACCCACCCCTCCACCCATAGCAACCCCCCTACCCCTATACCACACACCCCCCTCCCCAGCAGCCCTCCTTCTTTTCCTTCCTTTACCTCTGGCAAGTGTTAAGACCAGTCCCCCCTTCACCGGTACTTCCCTTTCAATACACTTTACAACACTACCCCTTTCCGCTTTCTCTCCGTTTTCTTTCCCACATTTCCTACTTTTAATACCCAAACACCCACCCACCCCACCCCCCCCAACACACGAACTTCTACTCCCAACCGTTTTCTACTTTGTTGTTCTCTCCCCCTTCACTTTGTCCCACAATGTCCAGACTAAGTCCAAGCAGAAACCGGAAAAACCCCCACACGACCTTGATGGGTACAGTCCAAAAATACCAAATCTTTGGTGCTACACTGTTCAAAAAATCTTTGATCAAGAAAAACCACTGTCTTGTTTTTGTGGTGTTGGTGTGTGTGTGTGTGTGTGTTGGGTGTGTTGTGTGTGGGGTTGGTTATAACTGCACTATCCGCAAAGTACTGTTGGGAGCTGCGACGAGGGCGTGCCAGCGATTGCGTGACGGGGAGGCTCGGGGGAAATGGGCAAAACTGTGCGCTCTAGCGGAACTGGGCATCGTTCGGGGGAAGGGGGGGTCACTCTCCTGGTATCGGCTGACAGCCAACAGGGGTCAAAGATATGAAAGCAGGGAAGCTAAAACAAACCCCCCTCCCCCGGGACCCCGGTTCCCCTTTAAAAAGGGGAAGGGAAGGAAAAGGGAGAATGGGGGAGGGGTTTTTAAAGATGTGGATGGTTTAAAAGGGTGGATATAATTTTATGTTTTTAAATACTAAAATTGCTTTTTTTTGTTGGGTGGGAAAGGAAGAAATAAGAAAAAAAAGATGAAAAAAATTCTATTGGGGTGGGGTAGGAGAGAAAGGGGAAAGGGGAAAAAAAAAGAAAAAAGGAAACAAACAAGGGGAAAAAAATTGAAAAAGGGGGGAAAGGAAAGAAAAAAAAGAGAACAAGGAAAGAAGAAGAAAAAAAGAAAGAGAAAAAGGGGGAAGAGAAAAGAAAGAGAGAGAGAGAGAAGAGAGAAAGAAAAAAAAAAAGGGAAAGGGGAGAGAAAGGAAAAAAGAAAAAAAGAACCCCCTTTGCACCAATTTTAAATTTCATTACCCCGGTCTTTTTCAAGGGGGGAGAGGAAAGAAAATAACAACCCTCTTCCTTTCCTGTAAACAAATAGCCATTCTTTTAAGGGGCACCAAAAAAAGGTTCTCTCTCTTCTCTTGCCCTTATGGGCGTAGGGGATGGCATTGAACCAGGACCGCCTGCCCTTCCCCCTTTCCCGTGCAAGCGGGCCTCCCCCGTATTTTTATTGCCTCCCCAAGGCTTTGTCCCCTTTCCTTGCCCCCAGCGGGCCCCGGGGATTTTTTTCAGTGGAAATTTGGGTAAGGCATGCCCCCCAAAACCAGCCCTCCGATTTGCCAAAGGGGTTTTTGGGGGGAAGTGAATTTCTCCCCGGTCTTTTCCCCCCGGATCCCCCCCGTTTAGCCTTGCCATTGCCAGGCGTTTGCGATCGCTAAACCCGGGGTTGAATTCTTTGTAGGAAAACGACCCCCCTTTTCCCAAATTGTTTTTTTGGAGGGGGCTCCAAGGTAAATTTTTTGGGGGGGAAAGCGCCCACTTTTTCAAACGTTGTCCTTCAGTAGATTTTAGCATGGTGTTGGTTGTGCGTTGACCAGGACTTTGCTTTTTTTCTGTGCTCACTTCCCCCAATGCACCTGCCCTTTTTTTCAGTCTTTTGTCAGGGCTTGTAGTTCTTCGTTGCTGCCTCCCATCAGTCAATGTCTCTGCGAACCCAGATTTTTGTGATTCTTTCCCCCGATGGAGACTGAGTGGGAATCATGGGGGGTTTCACGCATGATGTTTTCCAGGAAGAGATTGAAAAGTCGGGAGATAGCAGGCCCTTACGGACTCCAAGTGGTCTTTAATAGTCCCCTACGGTTGTTAGGGGGCTGCGCCTGCGGTGTTAACAGTGCCGGGTGGTTTGGACGAGACCCCCCTACCCAAAATTTCTGAGCACCTGCCCAGACCCTTGTGCCACACCCTGTCAAACGCTTTCCTAAAGTCAAGAAAATTGTGGAACAGGGCCTCTGATGTTGCAGATTTTTCCATCAGATCCGGCAGGTGAAGACTTTCAAATGTGCCTTCCTGCCCTAATCCCGCTTTTTCTTCCGCCAGGGGTTTCCGCCTCTTCTTAGTCCTTCAAATGACCTGACTGATTTTTTCTGGTGTGGCTAATGAACTTATTGTTCGTATTTTTTGCATTGGCGTAGATTCCCTTTTTGGGGAGGGGGGTATGATGATTGATCCTTCTGTGGCCACGTTTGTCCCCAGATCTCTGACAAATCGATGTTACTAAGGACCAATTTCCTCCCTCCATGTTTGAGCACTCCGCTGGGAAAATTTTCTGCTCCAGGGGATTTCCCCCGCCGGAAGGGTGCCGTGGGTTTCTTCCACTTTTTTCTCTCATCACTGGTAGTGGTGAGGATTTCCCCTTTATGGTGTTGATCCCCCTCAAAAAACGTCGTCTGCTGTATAGGGGAGTGAAAGTTTCTTGGCAGTACGGTCCATCGTTCAAAACAGCGGGGCTTTTTGTCAGCAGCTCGCCTGAGTAAACCTCGTGACTGACGATCTTTTTTGCTGCGTCTTGGGGAGGTTTTTTTAGGGGTAAAACATGTTTTTCTGTTTCCCCTTTTCCCGCCTTTCCCCTTATTTTTCCCCACGATTATGTCCATTTTCTTGCTTCAAAACATTTCCCTTTTTACAATTGTTGTTTTTTTGATCGTGGGCTTGTTTGGCTGGAATTTTGTATTCTTTTAGTGACTTCTTTTGTCCAAGGGCAAGGGTGCGTTTGAGATCCACTTGGGGTTTCTTCCTCGTCGCCAAATACCCCTTTTCCCCTGTTTTCGCAGACTGCCCTTGAAGCTTTTGTGAGGTCGTTTAGTCATTGTCCAGGGGGTTGATGCCGCGAACCGCCCCCCGACTTGCCTGGAATGCCCTTCTACTCTGGTTTTTACTTTTCCGGGCAAACTTGATGCGTGGGTGCCACTTGGGGACTTTTTCTTCAATTTGACTTCATTTTGAGCACACAGATCGGGCGCTGCCTAATCAGCCCGGGTATGTCCTGTCTTTGCTTTTTTGATGCGATTTGAAGCGCCGCGGAGTAGGACAAAGTCGATCTGGTTGTGATCATTTCCCTTCGGCTCATGCCGGTTTTCTTCTTGACATTTTTTTGGGGGTAAAGGGTGTTGGCAATGGAGCCGTTTTGGGGGCAGGGGAAACTCCAGAAGGGGAAGTCCCCTGTCCCTTTGTTTCCCTGTACCCTAGAAAACCCCGTTTCCCGCCCAGCTTTTTAGCACTGGGCCCACTTTGGGGTTTAAATCCCCCCCGAACTAAATAGCTTTTTTTGGGGGGTTTTCTGATGGGTGTCCCCTTTTACTTTTTCTAGAATTCTCCACCGCCTGGGGTTTCGTGGGTGGGAGTTGGGGCATACACCTGTATGATGTTATGTTCTTTGGTTGGGGACCACGAAGCTGATGATCTGCGTTAACAGTGTGCGCTCAAGATCATCCATGATTTTTTTGCGTACATAAACTACGCCTTTTTCATGTAGTGAACCCCTTTGCCACTGTACCACATCTGTGTCCTTCCTCGTGATTGCTTTTCCAAAGCCTGTCCCCTTACTTCCCCACAACCCACAATGTCCCCATTGTTTAAAGTCCACTCGTGCTCTATTCTTTACTTTTCCGCACGATGGATGTAAAAAACATTCCAGGTTTTCCCTGTAATTTTCTCAGTTGGCAGCTTGTATATTCTTTTTTCCCCATACTCTTTCACTTCCACCCTGGGGCTTGCAGGGAAGCGCGGTCGTTGGGAACCCGGCCCCGGCCATCCGGGATTTGCGGCTATGGTTTTTTCCT
>CM031614.1:38522175-38524955 GCA_018398815.1 Conus ventricosus
GGAAAAAAACGAGCAAGGGGTTCTGTCTCTCAGCCGCAGATAGCAAAGATGAACTCTGCTTGAACTTAAGAACTAGGGCATGTTAAACTACCAGGAACCCTCTACTAACTTTTGGCAGGAGTTACTTCTCTTAGACCGTTACAGTTTGAATAGCAGAATTTTTCGAAATAAGAACGCACGCACCGGTGCGTTCCGTAGGCAACAAAGCTTTGAGCAGCGCACGGAGGTGTGCGTTCCGTAGGCAAAACGTTAAAGATTACAATCACCATTGTCATCTCTAACAGGAAGAACACCATAACCCTATGAAAAAGTTGTTTCCAGACACTGGGTGCAGGATTACTTTATTTCAGGTTCTGAGACCCATCCTAATCAGATGAAATATTTCTGGCCAGTCTCTGGATCTTCCTCAGGAGTTGTGGGACAGGAGACTCCAGAACTGGGAGTAGGCAGGAAACTGGGGTCCAAACACCTGGACCTTGCATGACCAAGAAATGGAGCTCCTATCCATGTACAACCCAACCCTGAGACAGATGTCACCCTACTTCCCCAGGCTGTTAACACCCCCCCCCCCCCCCCCCCCCCCCCCCCCCCCCCCCCCCCCCTCCGATGGGAATAATGTTCCCAGAGTGGACCGAAGTATTGAAACTTGTAAACGTGAGACTCAAGAGTCTCAGAACACTAGAAACCTTAACTGAAATCATTATCACTTGCATGAACATCATCATCATCATTGCCATCGTTGATCTCATCATCATCAAGGTGCTCTGTGTGATGGATGCTGACCTGTTCCTGATGCACGATGACAGGTGCATCCAGAGCCGGTCGGCTGACGGGTTCTTCCACCACTGTGGGGGCCGGCTGCCAGCCATCGTAGAAACGAGGCACGTAGGGTGGTAGGTAGCCCTTCCATTCATCCCTGGAACACACACACACACACCCTCTCACTATGTGAAAACAAACTACAAATAACACGGACAGGAAGGTTCATTGTAAGACTTGTTCCTGATCTCTGGAGCATACCACTAACAGTTACGTGTGGGTCTGCATACAATACCGCACACATGTCAGGACTTTCAACAACAACAACAAAAAAGAGTTAGAAAAAGGTCAGAAGTAGATTTTTAAAAAAGGCATACTGAGGCACTTTTTATATGTATTTTCTCGGCAAATCTGTTACAACACAGGGTGGGACACCAGTTTCTATACCTGGTGTCGTTCCAGTCAGACGCGTTCCTTTTGGACGTGTGCCAAACAGACGCGGCTGTTTAGACGCGTACCTGTTAGACGCGTGCCTGTTAGACGCGTGCCTGTTGCACGTGTGGCAGTTAGACGCGGCCGGATAAGTTCAACTCACTCTCTCTTTCTTTTGCAAGATCACAACAATGAACTGTTAAGGTGAGTTAAATTGCGTTCACCAGGCATCATTGGCAGTTAATGACCCCCTCTCTTTTGACTGACTTGAGACAGCCATCATGGCAGCAGCAGCAGCACCTCGAGATCATTGTATCATCAAACACAGCCGCGGCCATAATCTTGTGTATAACAATTACTTGCTGAAAAAAGACAGGACATACCCAACAAAACAGCATTGGAGGTGCGTTAAAAAAGGATGCCCTGGGCGTGTGCATACCGACCTCGCAAACCCACCTCGTGTTCTGTCGGTGAGAGGGGAGCACAATCACATCCCTGATGAGGACCTTGTTTACACACGAAAAATGAAGGCCGTTTTGTGTGACCGAGCAAAGGACGCCCCACTTCTTCCGCTTTCCAGGGTAATTTTTTTATTTTAAAATCCAAACTGTGTTTGTCTGTCTGTCTGTCAATATGTCTCTCCATTATTATTTGTCGTGGTTTAGTCTCTCTCTCTCACTCTCTCTCTCTGTCAATATGTCTCTCCATCATTATTTGTCGTGGTTTAGTCTCTCTCTCACTCTCTCTCTCTCTCTCTATCTCTTTCTCTGTCTATCTCTCTCTCTTTCTCTCTCTCTCTCTCTCTCTCTCTCTCTCTCTCTCTCTCTCTGCCATCGTGTTTGCATGCCTGATCATGGCAACTCGCGTATGTGTAGGTGTATCGAGATGTAGCCGCTGAAAACGCAGAGCTGTTGCCACCGACCTTCGCTGCTTGCAAGTCGATGATGCATCGGTCAAGGCGAGAAGATGCGCCTCCTCTCCCCACTACAGTTGAGGAGATTGACATGGACGAGGACAGAGGGCGGACACTCCAAGGCGAACCGTTTGTATTGTTCAAGGACAACACAATGCTTATTTTTTGCACAGATGCCAATTTGAGGCTTCTGGCATCATCAGAAGTGATGTTTATGGATGGCACTTTTAAATCTGTTCCATCACTATTTCATCAACTTTTTACAATTCATGCAGTTTTCCTTGAGCATTTTGTAACACTCGTTTACTGTCTCCTCCCTGACAAGCAGCGGCGACTTATCACAAAGTGTTTGATATTCTGAAAACTAAGCTTGCAGAAGTAGACCTGATTTTGAGTCCTGACACCATCATGTCTGATTTCGAATCTGGGCTTATTGCGTGCATCAGGCATCAGTTTCCAAATTCGCAACACAAAGGGTGCCTGTTCCATCACACCCAGAGCATCTGGAGGCATGTCCAGATGGTTGGTCTTCAGATGCAGTACAATGAGGATCCAGAAGTTAAAAAGTTTGTTCGCATGCTGATGGCAATCGCATTTCTTCCAGTGATTGTCGTTCGACCAGTATTCATTTCCCTTAGAACATCGATGATATGCCAACAGAACCCTGCCTTGGATC
>CM031614.1:38525055-38535055 GCA_018398815.1 Conus ventricosus
GATCAGTAATCGTAGCCAGCCTGAGGACGAGGACAGTGTGATTTCCTTTGCCTTCAATTTCGAACGAGGAAAGTGTCATGCCCTGCAGTGCCGAGTTCAGAATACTTTCTGAAGTTGACGGGAGATCCTCAACAGGCACACTAACAGACTTGCGTTTTTGAAACACTAATATTTCAATTGGGCCTGCGGGAAAGGGCACGTCTTGTGGGAAGCCCAGACAAGGGAAGCTACCCCGGCCCTTTTTTTTCCCCCCTTCAATCTCTCTTGTTTCCGTTTTTAAACGGGTTTAAAACTGCACTGCCTAGTTCTTCCCCCAGAAAAAATGATTTCGACTAAAAAAACCCGGGGAAACAAACACACCCCTATTTAAAAAAACAAAAAAACCCAAAAATCAAGATGAATGAACAAAGAAAAATTAAACAATGCATAAAAAAAAAAGAAAAAACAAAGAAAAAAAGGTTTATATTGGGGGGAAAATGCGATGGAGACAGAGAAGAGGAAAAGAGGGGAAGTGAGGGGGGGCGAGAGGGGGGAGGGGAAAAGGAGAAGAAAAGGGGAAAAGAGGGTTTGGGGCTTTTCGGGTGGGTGGGGGGGGGGGGGGGAGGGGAAAAAGGCTGTAAACAAAAACCCTTTTTTCACCTGCAACACAGTAACCCAAAATAAATTTAGAAAAAAAAACGCTTTTTTTAAAAGATCTGTCAAAAAAAAAGGGAAAAAAAGCTTTCCAAAAAGCAAAAAAAAGGGTAGAAACAACCAAAAAAAAAATAACTTTTAAAAACTTTCAAACAACATAAAAATGGAAAATCATTTTGGGCAAAAAAAAAAAACAGTTTGGACGGGGATACACAGGCTAAAAAAGGGGGAACGACAACGAACAAAACCAAAGCAAACCACAAACGCCGGCCCCGGGAAACAAGACCGTGACCCAACCCACCCCACCAACACCCCCGTTTTCCCCCCCAAAACACTAAATTCCTTCCCCAAACCCCAACTCCCCCCCACCCCCCCCCCCGCTTTCCCCTCTTTCCTTTTAAAAAAAAAAAAAAAAATACCCAAAGGGCCAAACCAGGGGTAAATACATCACCTCACAGGCAGACAAGGGAAGTTAAAGGAAGACACAGTGAAGCTCTCTCTCTTTTACCTCCCCTCTCCCCACCCTTTTTCTCTTTTCCCCCGGTTGTGTGTGGTTGTGTGTGGGGGTTTTGGTGTGTTTGTGTGGTGTTGTGGGTGTGTGTGTGGGGTGTTTGGTGGGCCATGGACTGAGGGAAACAGCCTGCCCTTTTTGGGGGCACCAAGCAAAACCATTTTCCCAGCCCTCCCCCCACCCCCTCCCCCCCCCACCCCTTCCCCCGCCCCTCTCTGACCCCAACCCCCAAATTTTCCCCCCGTCCCCCCGCCCCCCCCCCCCCCCCCCCCCCCCCCCCCCCCCCCCCCCCCCAACCCCCCCCCCCCCCCCCCCCCCCCCCCCCCCCGTTTGTCCCCCCCGGGCCTTAAGGACGGGTCAGGATAAATTTTTTTTTCCCAGCTGCTCAGACAAATTTTTTCCTGGGAAAAAGCCCCCGAAAAAAAAAACAGCAGCCCAAGGGAAAGGTGAGGAAAAGGGGTGGGAGAATTGGTTGGGGTGTGTGTGTGTGTGGTGTTTGTGGGTGTGTTTGTGTTTTTGGGTGTGGGTGTGTGCCTCTGAAGAGAGAGAGAAGAGAGAAAGGAGAGGAGTGTGTGTGTGTTTTGTGTGTGTGTGTTTGGGGTTGTTTGTGTGTGTTTGTGTGTGTGTGTGTGTGTGTGTGTGTGTGTGTTTTTTGTGTGTGTGTTTTAGTATTTTTGTTTGTTTTTTTGGGGGGGGGGTGTGTGTGTGTGTGGTGGGTGTGGTGTTGTGTTTGTTTTAAGTTTTTTGTGTGTGTTTGTGTTGGTGGGTGTGTGTGTTTTTGTGTGGGGTTAGTGTTTAAAGTGTTTATTTTAAAGGGTTGTGTTTTTTGTTTTGTGTGGGGGGGTTTTGTGTGGGGTGTGTGTGTGTGGTGTGTGTGTTTTTGGAGTTGTGTTTTTGAGTGTATTTGGTGTTTAGTGTGTGTGTTGGGGTATGCGCGCGCGCGCGCGCGCGTGGGGTGGGTGTGTGTGTGGGTTTTTTGTGTGTGTGTGTGTGTGGGTGTGTGTGTGGGTGTGTGTGGTTTTGTGTTTTGTGGGAAAAGGAGAGTGGGGTTTTGTGCGCGCGCGCGCGCGCGCGCGCGTTTGTGTGTGGGGGGGTTTTGTGTGGTGTGTTTTTGGTGTGTGTTGTGGGTGTGTGTGTGTTGTGGGGTTGTGCGTGTGGTTTGTGTTGTGTGTGTGTGGGGTTATTGTTTTTGGTGTGTTTTTTTTTGTGTGTGTGGTGATGTGTGTTTTGGGGAAAGAGGTAGAAGGGGAAAGGGGGAAGGAGGAGTGGGGGGTTTAAGGGAGGGAGAGGTAAAGGGGGAAAAAGAGTGAATGAAGGGAAATAAGGGAAAAATAGACCATTGAAATAAAGAATTACAAAAAAGAAGGAAAAGAAAAGAAAAGAAGAAGAAGAAGAAAAGAAGAAGAAGAAAAAAAAGAAGAAGAAAAGAAAGAAGATAAGAAAGGAAATATTGCTTTTCCCCCAGCCGCCCGCAAGGCCGTTATCAGGGCGGGTTCACCCGCGGGGAAGTAAACCAACAAGCCCTTTCATTCAAAACAATTCTTTAAAAATTTCTTTTAAAAAAACCCCCGAAAATTTTCTTTTAAAAAAAATATTTCAACTGTAAAATCTCAAAATCAAAAGAAAAATTTAAGCTCGCTAAAAAATTTCAAAGAAACACAGGGGAACATTTTTATCTCTGAAAAGGGAAATTTAAAGGGAGTCTTCGGAAAATGTTTATGTCTCGCATCATGAAAAGTCCCAACACCTATAAAAAAAATTGCTTCATTTGGAGTGGAAAAAGACATGGAATGCACCGGGGGAGTTTTCTTCACTATTCAAAAGGAAAGGAAAAATGATTTTAAAAACGATTGGCCCAAATTGTGCGGGCCGGCAAAAAACCGCTTTCACCTTTTCGATCCCCAGGGGGTAGATAAAGAGGAACGCTTTTGTTTGGCGGTTATGGAAAAGTTTTTCCGTTTGTGTATTCCGGTCTTCATGCCATAGGATTTTACCCAAAACTTTAAAATTTTTCGGTTTAAATTTCTGAGGGGGGAAAGATTTGCCCGATATTTTCCTTGTGGCATTTTTTGCCAAACAAACAGCCTTTTCTTTTCCCCCCCCCTACCCCCCCAAAATGCCCGGGGGGACCCAAGCAAGAAAAATTTTGTTTGACCTTCCGCTTTTCAAAGGGGTTTTAAAAATTTCAAAAAAATTTTCAAAAGGTTAAAAAAGATGGAGGTTGGGGGAGCTTTTCCCTTTCCAAAGCTGACAGCGAATCAAAAAAAATCAAAAAGCATTTGGGGTCTGAAGTTTAAAGAATTGATGGATTTGGTTGGCACCTTTTCCCCCAAAGGTGCCCCCAAAAAAATGTTTCCAAAAAAAAACCCCTCAGATATTTTTCCTTCACTTTCCAAAACTTACAGTTTTGGCAAGAAACTAAAGAAGAAAAGAAAAAAAAGAAAAAAGAAGAAGAAAAAAAGAAGAACAAACCAACAACAAAAAACAACAACAAAAACACTAAAAAACCCCAACCCAAGAACATGAACACTGAAAAGAACAAAAAAAAAGTTGGAAGGAGGAGGAGGGGGGGGGGAGGGGGGGGGAGGGGGGGGGGTGGTGGGGGGGTTGGGGGTTTTTTGGTGGTAGGTGGTGGTAAAAAAGGAAAGAATTTGGGGGCGAATTGGGGGTTTAAGAGTTTGTTTTCTTTTGGCGTAGTAGAGGGAGCGGGAGGGTGTGGTGTGGGGGGGGGGGGGGGGTGGGGGAAGGGGAAAAAATTTTGCAAGAGGGGGGAAAAGAAAAAAAAAAACACTGGGGGAAAGGGGCAAAAAATACGGAAAGGAAAATGCGGAAGATGAAAAACAAAACAAAAAAAAAAACAAAAGGTTAAAAAAAGGGGGAGGGGGTTTGAAGAGGAAGAGAGAGAGAGAAAAGAGAAGAGGAGGAGAGAGAAGGGGAGAAGAGAGAGAAGAGGGACTAGAAGAGAGAGAGAGAGAGGGGGGGGGGGAGACGAATGGGGGGGAGACAGACTGACGGACTACAGAGAAAAATAAAGCAAAATAAAGAAAAAGAGGGGGGGGGGGCGAGGGGGGGGGGTGGGGGGGGGGGTTTTTGGGAGCGACTCATTCCCAAGCCCAAACTTCCGCCGAGTTCGGAAAAGATAAGGAACGCTCGTTCTTTTTTTCCGTTGTTCCCCAGGTTCTTTTTCTTTCCCCAAGAAGACCTAAGAGGTCGAAGAATCGAAAAGCGATTTGTGTTTTTGTCTTGTGAAAAAATTCAGCGTTTTTTTTTTTTAAAAAGTTAAAAATTTAAATTTTTTTTAAAAAATTTTTTCCACAATTGGCCCCCTTTGCAGCTAATTTAAGAAAAAATAGATTCAACCCGAAAAAGAAAAGAACTTTAACTTGAAATTTGGGGTTTGGGCGCTGAACTGAACTTAACTGATAAGAAACTTCTCTTTAAAAATGAACTTTAAATGAATTCAAAAAGGACTCAAAACCCTTACCCCTTCTCATTGAAAAATTTCGTGTCTGACATTCTTTAAAAGAACAATAAAAAAACCTTCATTTTCAATTTAACCTGATACTGAACACTGGGATACTGAACACTGTAAAAAACTGACCGTCCCCACCTCAAAGCCACTTTCCCTGTTAAAACACCAACCGAAGCTCTTTTAAAAATTTAAAAACCCCCCAGAAAGGCGGGCGGCGATTTTAATTTTTTTACCCCTTGGTCGGCACCGTTTGCGCCATGGTTTTTTCAAAAGGGGAAGCGCATTCAAAAAAGTTTTTGTGGTTAAAAAAAGCCCTTAAACCCAAACGAAAGCTGGTTGGTTTGCCCGCCTCCTCCCCTCCTCTCTCTCTCCCCTCTCTCCTCCTCCCCCTCCCTCTTTTTCTCCCCTCTCCTTTTTCCCCCCCCCACCCCCCCCCCCACACCCCCCCCCCACACACAAAACACACACAAACCCCACAAAAGAATTTTTTCCGTTGGTTGGGGAGGGGGTGCGTGGGGGTGGGGGGTGGTGGTTGGGCCTGTTTTGTGGGCCTTTTAGCCCTCAAACCCCGTAGTGCTTGAGTCAACCCCAAAGGGTAATTTGAAGAAGGGAAAGGAAAGGGCAGGGGGGAGCGACAGGGCGGACAGAGGAGAGAGACAAAAGGGAGACCCAAAAAAAAAATGTTAAAATTTTTATATGAAAAAGGGGTGAGTGAGGTATTGATACAAGGATATCCTGAGTGAAGCAAGCACATATTTTTGGGCCCCGTGCCACAAGGTGTAAAAAGGGGTAGGGAAAGAGAGAGGAGGGGAGAGGAGAGAGAGATAAAAGAAAGAAAGAGAGGAGAGAGAGAGTGTGTGGTTTGTGGGGGTGTGCGTGGTTTTTTGTGTGTGTATGTATGTCTGGTTTTGTGTTGGTTTTTTGGTGTGGTTTTTGTGGGGTGTGTGTGTGTGTTGCTTAAGGGGTAATGTGTGGGGTTTGGGTTTGTGTGTGTGTTTTGTGTGTTGTTTGTGTGTGGGGGTGTGAGTGAGTGGTGATGGTTTCAAATGCACCGCTTACCCGCGCACCGCGGGGTTTTGTTTTTTTGTGGGGTGTTTTTGTGTGTGTGTGGGGTGTGTTGTGTGTGTGTGTGTGTGTGTGGGGTGCTGATGGCTGCTGTCTCCCTTAAACCTTTCATGTGGGTGTGGGGTTTTTTCGACGCTCCGCGCCGCGAGTGGCGTGTTTGGCAAAGCGCACGCAGATCGAAAAAAAAGGAATACAAAAACAGTGCGGAAGCGCTCGAAGCAATAAAGGAAGACACAAACAATCGCACTTTTCACTTTTACAGGAAAAAAGGCCGGAAAACCCCCATGAGGAAATTTGGGGACGTTTTTAACCCGGAAAAACAGCTGACGCCAAAACACAAAGAAATCGGGGAAGCTTTCGAGGGCAAAACACAGAAAAGAGACCCGGACCCAAGAAAACCCCCCAGACTCTCTCTTCCTTTTCTCCTCTCCCCCTCTTTTCTCTCCCCCTCCCCCTCTCCCCTCTCTCTCTCATTCATTTCTCTCCTCTCTCCCCTCTCTCTCTCCCCCCCCTCCATTCCCCTCCTTCCCCCTTTTTCTCCTCCCCCTCCTCTCTCTCTCCCCCTCTTTGTGTTTTTTGTGTTGGGGTGTGTGTTTTGTGTGTGGTGTGTTCTTTCCCTCCACTCCCTCCTTTGGTTTTGTTCGTCAAACTGTTGGTTGGGGCCATCTCTGTGTGTGGGGTTGGGGTGTGTGTGTGTGTGTGTGGTGGTGTGTGTGTGTGTTTGTGGGGTGGTTTGTCTGTCTGTCTGTCTGTTTTGCATGTGTTTGTTTTGGTGTGGTTTTTAGTCAGTCTGTCTGTCTTTCTGTTGTTTCTCTCCCCCTCTCTCCCCTCTCTCTCCTTTTTCTGTCTTTGTGTGTGTGTGCGCGCGCGCGTATTGGTGTGTGTTTGTGGTTTTGTGGGGGTGTGTGTGCGGAGTTTTTGTGGTGTGTGTGTGTGTGTGTGTGGGGGTGTGGTTTTTGTTTTTGTCGTTTTTTCATTTTTTCTTCTTGTCTTTCCGGTTCCCCCCTCCCCTTCTCTCTCTCCCCTCCTCTCCCCTACCCTCCTCTTCTCTTCCCCCCCTTCCCCTCCCCCTTTTTTCTCTCTTATTTTTTTTCTCTCCCCCAAGCTAAAAAAAACCTTCCCCGGGGGAGTCTTTTGTCCCTTAAAAAATTTATTTGTCATATGAAAAACAAATTGTGCTTAAAACGCGTTAGAGTGCATGTGTTTGTTATAAGCGTCACAAAAAAATTTCAGCACGAGTTTTGGGTTGGGTGTGTGTTGTGTGGTGTGTGTTGGGGTGTTTTGGTGTGTGGGGTGTGGTGGCGTGGCGTGGATGAAGAGAGATTAGGGAGAGAGAGAGGGGGGAGAGAGAGAGAGAGAGAGAGAAGAGGGGGGGGTGTGGGTTTGTGTGTGTATTGTATGTGTGGTGCGGCGCGCGCGCGTTTCGTGTGTTTTTTTTGCCTGTTGGGGGGCTGTCCTATAAACATACATAAATAGATTGATAGATATAATGTGTGTTGTTTGGGTGTGTGTGTGGTTGGGGTGTGTTTGTGTTTTGTGTGTGGTGGGGTTTTTTGTGTGTGTTGTGCGGCCCTGCGTGTGCGTGTGAGTGAGAGAGAGAGAGAGAGGGAGTGGTGTGTGTGTGTGGTGTGGTGTTTGTGGGGTGTGTTTTGTGTTGTGGGGGTGGGGTGTGTGTGCGCCCCGCGCGCGCCCCGCCCCGTGCGCGTTTCTGTGCCCGTCTGTCCCGTTTTTTACATTTTTTAATAGATAAAAAGATTTTGATGGGGTGGTGTGTGTGTGGGGTGGGTTTTTTGTGGGTTTGTTTTTTGTGTTGGTGTGGGGTGTGGTGTGTGTTGGGGGGAGTGGTGTGCGTGTGTGTTTGTGTCTTGTGGAGTATTTGGGGTCGGGCGCGGCCGTTTTTGTGGGGCAAAAATATAATATAATTATTATATAAAAAAAACAGGGGTTTAAAAACCGTCAGGAAAAGGCCCAAAAGGTTTCTCAACCATGTAGGGAGCGACATTTCCCTTCAAAACGGGGTTTTAAAAAAGAAGAGGTTTAAAAACCCACAAGCTTTTTTTTCAAGCTAAAACGCTTCCCCCAGGGTATACAATACAATTTGGGCAAAGCCACCGGTGTTAAAATACCTGGGTAGGGGGGCTTGTAGTTCTGTGCGTGTAGACGGGGCCCGCCGGTTTTTTTTTTTTTGGGGCGCGTTTTAGGGGGGGGCGTTTCCACGGAAAGGGCATTGACAAAGATTTCCATTTTTTCCCAATTTTTTATTAAATTTTTAAAATTTAGAGTTTTAGGGGGGCTTTGGGGGGTTTTACAAAATATCAGCCACTTTTTTGTGGAAAAAGTTGCTTTTTTAGAAATTTTTTTGTAAGGGGTTGCTCTTTTTTTTAATTTTTTCCCTTTAAAATTTTTAAACTAAACCCAAATTTTTAGGGTTTTTACCCTCTTAAAAATTTTTAAATCCTGTTTTGCTGGTAAAAATTTTAATATATTATAAATATTAAAATAATTTTGTTGGGGTTTTTGTGATGTGTGGTTTGCGTGCGTGCGTGCGTGTGTGTGGTGTGTTTTGCTTTCGTGTGTGGTCTGTCTTTCTGCGTGGTTTGTTTTTGTGTGGTGTGGGGTGTTGGGTGTGGTGGTTTGTGTGTGTGTGTTGGGGCGCAAAGTTCAGTGTGTGAGCGCGAACCCCAACCCCCGCCCCTCAAAAAAAAGCAAGAAAACCCAAACCCCCCCCCCCCCCCCCCCCCCCCCCTTCCCCCCACAGGGGAAAACCCCCCCTTTTTGATCCGGAGGAAACATCCCTTTAAAACCCCCGGCCCCCGGAAACGGTACCCTTTGCAAGGGGAAGGGGGGGTCCCCATAAGAACCCCCCGTGAGGCACCAAGGGGGGGAAAAACACGAGGAAAAACAGAAAAAAGGGTTTTTGAGAAAATACAACAAAAGACAGACAAACAAACAAACTAAAAAACGCACACACCACACCCCACACACACAATTTCTCTCTCCCCCCTCTCCCTTTTCTCCCCCCTCCTCTTCCCCCCTCTCTCCTTCTCTTTCTCTTTTCTCCCTCTCTCGTTTGTCTCGACACAAGACCACAAAAAAAACACAAACACACACACACACACACCCTACGCAACCACGCACGCAAAAGCACGCACGCCTCGCACGGGACGCACGCCACACAACCAAAAACCCACCCACACACACACACACACACACACACGCATACCCCACATAAAACACACTCACAGAGAGAGAGGGAGAGAGAGAGAAGGGGGAAAATGAGGGGAAGAAGAGGAGAGAGAGAAGAGAGGGGGGAAAGATAGAGAGAGAAGAGGGGGGGGGGGAAAAATTTAAAATTTTAAAAATACTGATCTTTTTGATGAAACATTTCTTTTAAAAAACTTCAAACAAAGGACTGCAAACGGGAAAGCTTTTCCCTTTTTTCGCCGTTTATTTTGCAACTCTCCCCCTCGTCTGTCTTGGGCGTCTGTCCGTCTGTCTGTCAGTCTCCTCTTTTCTCTCTCCCTCTTTTCTCTCTCTTTTCTCCTTCCTTCCTTCATTTTTAAAAACCCACAACTCTCCTCTCTCTCCTTTTCCCCCTCTCTCTTCTCTCTCCCTGGGATGTTTTTTGTTTTCCCTTTCCCCTGTCTCCTCCTCCTCTCTCTCAAAAACTCTCTCCTGTAAGTGTGTGTGTGTGTGTTTGTTTGTGTGTGTGGGGTGTGTGTGTGTGTGTTTGTTGTGTGTTTGTTATGTGTGTGTTCTTTTACTCTCTCTTCCCCCTCTCTCTTCCCCCTCTCTCCCCCCTCTTTTCTCTTCTCTTCCCCTCCCCTCTCTCTCCTCCCCCCCCTCCTCCCCCCTTCCCCCCCAACCCCTTTTTACTTTTTTATTTTTCAACTCTCTCTCTCTCTCTGTTTTTCCCCCCCCCCCTCCTTTTTCTCTTTTCCCCCCCTCTTCTAAACTCCCCTCCTCCTCCCCTCTCTTTTCTCTCTCTCTTTTCTCTTCCCCCTCTCCTTCCCTTTCCTTCTTTCCTTTTCGAACCCCAAATGGGCAAAAAGACGAATTTGAAACGCAAACACACATGGCCAGGAGAGAAGAAAGAGAAAAGCAGCCAAAAAACCCACAGTCCGAGCATTCTCCCCCCTCCCCCACCCCCACCCCGACCCCCCCCCTCCCCCCGCAAGTTCCATTCCCATCGGACCACGGCCTAAATGCAGCAGGCATGTCGCGATGGTAGCCGGTGCATGTAACGTGCACAGATATACACATGCCACTCGCGGCATGCTCAGGCTCGATATCACAGCACGCACGAGCGAAGCCAAGCA